>JAPYXD010000553.1:4800000-6000000 GCA_030998225.1 Diplolepis rosae | reverse complement strand
ATTCAAACATAATGTCTTTAAACAAAATAAATATTTGTTTGAATCAAATTAATTTTTCTTCAAAACAAAGAAATTAATTCAATGATATATGGTCAAAGATATAAATTGTTTGATTGAAGGCAGAAATTTATTTGATTCGAACGAATATTTATTTGGTCCAAAGATATTTTGTTTGAATCAAAAAAATTTTGTTTCATTAAGGTAATTTTTATTTATTTTATTTTTATTTTTTATTGTTAAAAAATTGAATTTTGGATTTTCAATAGTTTTTTTTTTTTTTTTAATTAAAAAGAAAAATATGCATCTTATGGAAAAATGTTACAATTCAAATTTGTAGGTCTTTATGTAGAAAATAATATTGTGTCACAACGTTTTTTCGTATCTCGTATAATTTAACTGCAAAATGGAATTTTGATATTGATTTTTTTCCAATTTGAATATGCTGTAACATTTCTAATTTTGATTTAATCAAAAAATGTTATGGGGATAATTTGTAGAGATTTATGAGCACTATCAAAAACCTGTATTGAAATATTTGATTCTTCCAAAAAGTTATTTTCAAAATCACAAAAGTAGTGCTCAATCCCTCAATTTTGATTGGATGAGGCTGGTTAATGAACTAGTCCTTACGTTTTCGGCTCCGATAAAGTGTACCAAAGCTAAAATTCAATCTGATAATTCTATCGACAGTTATACCGCACACGACCTACAGACAGACAAACAGACAGACACTTTCGTAAAAACCCTTTTTTCGGACTCAGGGGGTCTCAAAACGTAAAGATTTGATGAAAATTTCGAAAGTCATTTTTCACATAAAACCAATACCTTCTCATCCATGATGAGAATGTAAAAAAAAGAATTAAAAATACGAAAATAAAAAATTAAACTTTTTAAAAATAAGAAACTGATTCTCTTTTTATTGCATACATGTTCAAATTATAATAATTAAATATTGGTTTTTCATTCATGTACTTATCTTTCACTGACAGAAAGTTAATTTAGCAATGCATGTTCACTGTAACCTATTTCTATATCAAAATGATACTATAAAGCAAAATAAAATACACATAAAGTAACATTGAAACACTTTACACGTCGCTTTTCCTTGCTTTGTTTACCAATTTTTAATTTTCTTCAATATATATAATTTAAATTTAAATTTTTAAAGTGCGCTTACTGTTTTTGGTATCTCAGCGGGTGGAGGGGATTGGAGGGAGATACATTTAGCGCCTCTATAATGCTTTCGAGGAACTAATTTGATTGGATCCTACGGTATGGTGAGAGGCAAGAGGGGACCGGTAAAAACACGCCGAAAGCGACGTCTGCATTTAAGTCTACCAAACTATAATTGGCCGCATCTAGGTTTATAATATCTTTGGTTTTAGTTGCCCAAAGTTTCGATTGCCCATAAAATCACCAGAAGTCACTATATTTGAAAAGCAGTGTTTGACGAAGATTATGAAAGATATGCGTTGGCAAAAATAAGTATATATCAAATATAGGCGGTAGAGAGCGCTTCAGGGAAATGTACAGGAATCCTGCATCTTGCAATCCTCGCAGTTTTTGCCAACACATTCCTTTCATAATCTTCGTCTAACACTGCTTTTCAAAGGTAAGTACACATTGTACCCACGAAGGAATAATAAGGAGACCTATCTTCATGTAAGCGACTTGGCAGTAGCAACGGCACGGTAAGTGCCCGGCTTGTAAGTTGGAAGTAGTGGAAAGGAGTGCGCAAGTGCGCAGTTGTCCTCTTCTTACTCACGAAAAAATGTGCGAGTGAGATGAATTTGTCAAATTTTCAAATTGATCTAAGCCAGAGTGGTTATGTTGATTGATTTTTTGATCATTTGCAAGCGGCAGATATTTGTTCAATTTCAATTTAGTTAAAAAAAAAAATAAATATTATATCAGGACTCCTATAAAGCTAAAGGAATGCATTATAAAAGTGGTAAGTATATATCGAATATATGATTGTAAATCTTGAAATTGAAATTATGGTATTTGTTATTACTTCGTATATCGTGTATTAAATAATGTTGCATAGTATTTTCCTTTAAAGGTGAGGGAATTTAATCCAAGAAATTTTCAAGATTTTGAAGATCGCATGTAATATAATGAATTTTTTTCTTAGCAATGTCGTGTCGCGTACCGGGTTGCATAACCTCTCTGGTTTAGATCAATTTGACAAGTTCATCTCACTCGCACATTTCCCCGTAAGTAAGAAGAGGACAACTGCGCACTTGCGCACTCCTTTCCACTACTTCCAACTTACAAGCCGGGCACTTACCGTGCCGTTACTCCTGCCAGATTTGGAAAAGTTTCCCATGGCAGTTTGGTCTCCTTATTATTCCTTCGTGATTGTACCATATTCTTAGTTGCCCAAAGTTTCAATTGCCCATAAAATCACTAGACGTCACTATATTTGAAAAGCAGTGTTAGACGAAGATTATGAAAGGAATGTGTTGGCAAAAACTGCGAGGATTGCAAGATGCAGGATTCCTGTACATTTCCCTGAAGCGCTCTCTACCGCCTATATTTGATATATACTTGCAATTTTTGCTAACGCATTCCTTTCATAATCTTCGTCAAACACTGCTTTTCAAATATAGTGACTTCTGGTGATTTTATGGGCAATTGAAACTTTGGGGAACTAAAACTATGGTACAATGCATACCTACCCTTTTCAAATATAGTGACGTCTGGTGATTTTATGGGCAATTGAAACTTTGGGGAACTAAAACTATGGTACAATGTATACCTACCCTTTTTCAAATATAGTGACGTCTGGTGATTTTATGGGCAATTGAAACTTTGGGCAACTAAATCTATGGTACAATGTATACCTACCCCAACAGGCGTTGCCTTTTTACATTTCTAGGGTAAAATAGCATGTAGCATTGCAGTGAATTTTCACTGACGTGAGAATTTCACAACGACGCAATACGCGATTCTCATGAAGTGGGTAATTTTCAACAGTGTCATTTTTCACAGTGTATGTATAAAAATTTAAATAAAGTTCCCGTAGATTAATGTTTTAAAAATCTGATGCATACGCCTGAACAGCGGGGTCATTTAATTGTTTTTGTCACTATATATATTTACATTTTAAAAATTTTCCTGTGGCGTATTGTTTTAACAACCTGGTGCATGATCCTGGGCAACAGGGTCATTGAAACTGTATTATGAGTTGTTTCTGTGAAGTCTTCATTAATTCAGTTTATAATTCAATTTTGAAATGTCTTCAATATTTTTAATATCTGTTCTTATAATATTATAACATAATTTTTAACATTCACAGTTATATTTTTAATAATGTTCCTTGTTGTCATTCACTTTCCAAAAGGTCACTGAATGAATTTACTCTAACTGCCATCTACTGCTCAATTTCAAAATAACACATTTTTCCAATACCGACATTCACTCATTCTGATAACTGTTAGCCTCTCTATTGATAAAATAACAAGCGATCAAGAAGTGCAGTCTGAAGTTCACAGTTTCTGAGTGAAAAAACTATTGGAGAAATCGATTTCTAGGCCAAAATCCTCGTTTTTTGTGAGTCATTTGGATGGTCTCTTGTGATTACAATTTTGCTTTGTAATATTTTATAATTTTTTTGATTTATGATAAAACTATGTTTAAGTTTGAGATGATATTTTTCAAGTTATATTTTGTCTGAATAATAGATTTAATAAATAATAATAAAAGTAAATTCTTTTTTAGTTAAGAAATTTTATATTCCATACGATGCAGTTGATAATTTGTTATAGAGGCTAGAAATAATAACTTAGATGGTTACATTTTTTTAAACGTTTCGACTCGGATCGGAGTACTCATCAGTGAACTTTATTTCTATAATATTGTAAAAAGTAGCTAAAATATTATACATATGAGCTTATTGCACTGATCACTAGAAAGTTATCTATGCAACTGAAGTGTCATGGCTTAAGACAGACATTGTAAGTTGAAATTACATCTAAGTATGTTTTATGCTTAAAATGTTCTGGCTATCTTTTTTTGATATTAAATAAATACAGAACGATCAAAAAACTTTGTTAGGATACATGTTTTAAGGTCATGGATCAATCAGTATAGCTGGCTAAATCAATAAAATCAGATTCCCCAAGATTTGTCCATTATAATGACTTTTTTAGCTGAAACTTTAGGACATAATAAAAGACATTAGCGGATGGCCATAGACTTAAATTAGTTTTTAACAATTGAAAAAATTTTAGTGTCAGTAAAACAGGATTTTTTTTTATTGTTTAGAACTAATTTAAGTCTCCAGCCATCCGTCAATATGTCTTTTATTATGTGCCAAAGTTTCAGCTAAAAAAACTAAGATTATTGTGGAGAAATATTGGGGGGGGGGGGGGCATTGATTTGATCAATTTAGTCAGCTGTACTGATTGGTCCATGGCCTTGAAAAAAAAAGAATTAGAACACTAGAATTCGTACAAGTAATTTTTAGCTATTTTTTTCACAAATAATCGTTTTAGTTTTGGTACTATTTATGTACTTGCATTTATGTTTTTAGTAACATTTACACTCGAGATTCTCTGCAACGAGCGCGAGAAGGATCCCCTCCATACCCTATTTTTTGTTATGCGCGTTATATGATGCGCGCAGTCAGTGATGCCATGTGAATAGTATGTAGGGTAAGATGGGGCACAATTGTAATAGATAATTCTAATATCAAATATATCTTAACCTATAAGAAAATACTAATATTCAACAGTTTTCTCATATTTTGCAGCTTTTCAATTAAAAATCGCTACAATAGAAAATTCTTGAATGTTAATTGTTCTAAAAATATAAAAACTTGAAGTGATTGAGTGCATACGTTCCGTCATACCCTCGCGTACGGGGCATGACAAGACGGCAGGTGGGGCATAACAAGACACCATTTGTTTAAAAAAAAGTGTTCATAAAAATATCGAATTTGGCATTTTAGTTGTTAAATTTAAAATTTATATTCGGCAGAAAAAGCATAGATAAGAAATAAATTGAATACAATGGCAAAATAATACGTGAAATATGAAACAAATATAACCTAAATGAACAGATTGAAATAAATAAAGTAAATAAAAGATAAATAATAGATACAGTTCAACAATGTGTCTTATTTATTTTTCAAATTTTCATAAAAATTTATTACTAGTATATAGAGAGTAAAAGCTAATTAAGATTCTTGTCAGAGAAAATTGCCTAAAATATCAATTGAGGTATAATAAATAAAATTTAATTGGTTTCGTATAAGCCATATAATATTTAAACATATAAGAAAAACATAAGGGCATCAAAGTTTGAACCAAAAAAATTTATTATACGGATACAAAAATAATTACAAAGGGCAATATTTCTCAGCCTTGCAACACAAAACGTATTTTTTATATAATTCATACATATCACCGATGTGTAATTAAACAGAATAAAATAAACCAGAATTATCAACAAAGTCTTACGAGACAGACTTATAAATTCCGTGAATTAATCTAATACTGCGCTTTGGAGATCAAATTTCATATAAATTATAATAAAGGGTTTTCCAATAGGGACATAACAATTGGGAATTTGCATGCAAAAAAATTATGCAATTTTGTAAATGCAATCTAAAGTTTATATTAAATAAAAAATAATTACAATAGCGTTTTCTTTTTACTCATTAATTGTGGATTTGCGATGGATTCAATGATAATGAGCGTTTGAAACGGACCGCTTTGGCGGTCAAGCGTCTCTGACGTCAAGCCGTTGTATTTTCGTATCGGCAACATGCAAACCAAATGCAAGTGAAGTTCTACATAATAAATAAACTCGTTTGTTTAGTTAAAAATGCCTCCTAAGGTGAATAGTGGCTTCGTAAAAGCAGACTCGGGAAATCTTCCAAAAATTTCTATGTTTATGGTGTTGGAATATTTTACATCTAACCTTAAATATGCCGCACCAGAAATCCGTGGTGTCAAAGCCACTTTGTAAGTAAAATTTACAAATTATAATTATTCTACTCTGTCAATTTAAATAAAAGAAAAAGCTACTAATTGATGATAATGAAAAATCACTCATGTATAAGTTAATGTATCTAGTACATAGTTGAATTATTATTACGTTATTAAAGAAGATGAGTATATTATTGGTAAAATGAATGATATAAATATAAATTAATTCGTTTGAATGATTTATAAATAATTAATTATTCGTCATTATAAATATTAGTTCATTTGCTTCTTAATTTAATTAGTTCTAATGACATGAATTATTTGTTAACTGCTTGAATTTTTAATATTTAAATAGTATAATATCCAATAAAGTTTCAGTGAGAGAGTGATAGTCGTTACGTTTACTATTATAATGATAAAATTTCCGAAATTGCTCTTTTCCGGTTGAGTTTAACACAAGCAGGTCGAGGAGTTGGAGTTTTCTTATTACTACGATGTTTTTGGCAATCGAAAAAATGCGGAAAAACACCTTTTTTAATCTTTATTGATTTCCCAGTTAAAGAGTACTTTACGTAATTTTCCATATCCTCTTTTAACTGAAATAATTCATTCACGTAATTATTATTTCATAATTTATAAATTAATTTAACCGCATTATTATTGTAAATTTTTTTCGAAGCAACAACTTGAAAATTCTTTATTGAAAAATTTGAAAACAGTAATAACAGCAAGTTCTATGTTTAACATTCTTAATTTGTATCACATAAATTTATGATCATGATTTTCTCTATAAAACCTGCTCCTTAGACGTAAAGTAATAACTTTTTAAATCATATTATTATTTACACATCGACAAATTGAGGTTAGATTTTGTTTTAACTGCTATAATTATAAATATAAATAAATCTATATTTTTTTCAATTACAGTTTATTTACAGATAACTATATTATGAACAAAAGAAGAAACTATACTTATGTCAAAATGATCTTGACAGCAAAACATGTTACTATTTCCTGGCATCTCTCGCGGTTGTGCACTTTCAAACCATTTATTTCGCACAATCGGATTTACCGGAATCGGAAAAAAAATTTTATCGGGTGTCTTGGTTGTCGAATTATGACACTCATCGACAAAACACCATTTATAAACCGTTTTTTTCGACATTTTATACAATTTTCAATTGGTCTTCTATAAAAAGATGTGACACAGAGCGATCGTATACAACGATGTGACGTCACCGTATCATCGGAAGCATTCGGCTGTTTCCGGAACGTTTTCGGAAAATTTAAAATTTACACTTTTCAAACGCTCATTGATAAATTATTATTAACTAAAAAATTCAGAAAAAAATGTTGTATGCAAAAGTGACCCCCAAATTTCATTTTTTCATCACAAAAAAAAAATATGCAAATTCCCAATTTTATCTATGAGTAAAACACAGAAATATTTGAGATATTTAGTTCAAATTTATTGTGCGTGTAGTGCAAGCATTACATTTTATGAATGAAATTCGATATCGGTCATATGATCACCACGAGCCCGTTTACAGCGGTCGATTCTTTGGACCCAATTTTCCACCACTCTGACACACATTTCGACCGGAACGTTGGCAGTTTCGCGTTGGATGTTGTCTTTGAGGTCGTCTAAAGTTGCTGGCTTGTTGGCATAGACCAGTGACTTGATATGGCCCCATAAAAAGAAATCCAATGGCGTTAGATCGCATGAACGAGGCGGCCATTCGACCGGACCATTTCTCGAGATAACACATTCACCGAATTTGCCTTTCAATAAATCGACTGTAACGCGTGCTGTGTGGCTAGTGGCACCGTCTTGTTGAAACCACATATCGTTGAAGTCAGGCCATGCCCGCGTAATGCTTTAGTGGTGGCCCAACATAGATTTCATCAGAGCCATCTGGCGTAAGCTCAAAACCCTAAAAGAAGATAATAGATGACTGTTCAGATCACGTTCAGATAATTCAGGAAATACTGAAATCGGAATAAACTTTGAGGTTAAATAAAATTATGCAAGTAATTATTATCAAGTAATTATTCGAATCGTATTGATAATCTTGCTTTTTGTGATTGCAGTTTCCTGATGAGTGCATCCTCACATACATGGAGTTTTAACTGTGTATCGCAGAGTACTGTCCAGCTAAATACAAATAGAGATGATCACTCAAACGTCCCAAAATTACAAATATATACATTGAAATAATAATACTCCATGTATGTAAGGATACACTTATCAGAAAACTGCAATCACAAAAAGCAAGTTTATCAATGTGATTCGAATACTTACTTAATAATAATGACTTACATAGTTTTATTAAACCTCGAAGTTTATTCCCATCCGTTAGCATTTTAGCACATCTTAGTGTCTTAGTGATCATTAGAGATGTACGATGTAACTACGGTGCGGTGGTCAGCGGGGTGAGGTTTAGGAAATTATACTTCGGCGCCATCTGGCGTAAGCTCAAAACAGGATCAAAGTATAGTGGCCACTATCGCCTATGCTCGCGAACACGGCCTGGTTGAAGTCAAGTTCATCCAATTCTGGCCACAAATAATCTTGAGCGATGCCCAA
Source organism: Diplolepis rosae (assembly GCA_030998225.1). Taxonomy (NCBI): domain Eukaryota; kingdom Metazoa; phylum Arthropoda; class Insecta; order Hymenoptera; family Diplolepididae; genus Diplolepis; species Diplolepis rosae. Next base: position 5,991,477 of record JAPYXD010000553.1, on the reverse strand, counting down.
TTCTTGAAAACGACGTGGAATCGACTGATTTGGCTCATTTTGAATTGATGCACATACGGCTGCGATTATTTCTTCGCTTCGAGCAATACGATGTCTTTTTGGCACCGGAACGTCCAATAGTGTAAATTTGGTCTCGAATTTATCCACTATAGCACGCACAGCCTATCGGGTGGGAAGATTATTACGGCCGAAAATTGGAGTAAGCGCTCTTAAAGTTGCGACCACCGACTCAGAATTTCGGTAGTAATTTTTAATAATTTCCAAACGTTGCTGGTTCGTGAACTTTACCACGATGAAAATGTTGACTTTAACTAACGTTTTGACATTGACAGTTCATTAAAAAAGTTTAAGGGTGCTATCATATAAAGATACGAAATTTTTATGTCCCTATTGGAAAACCCTTTGTAATTTCAAATTAATTAGTTGAGTTTGAATTTTTTTTCCACAGAAAGATTTTCAAATTCTTTAAATATTATAATATAATACTGTATGTTTTGCAGATTCACTATGCAGCAGTTTAAGTCGTTTAAATCATTTTTCAAACTGCCACGTTTGTATAAACAGCTATTTTTATTGGAGTACGCGTTAAAAATCTTATTCAGTTACATAATAATATTGTGCAACTTCCGCAGGTTGATGAATGGACAACAAAGTTGTATTTTGAGGTTTGAGTGATACTGGTAAAATATTTAAGGACAATGTTTTTATGGGTATCAAATTTTGTGGCACTTATTGCAAAGGAAATAATATATTTGAATACTCTGGTTGAGTCACTGATTGTTGCATAATATCGTTCGTGAACGTTTTTATGGGCATCAAATTTTGCGGTACTTCATGCAAAGGATTTAATATATTTGAATATTCTGGTTGAGCCACTGATTGCTGCATAATATTATTCGTCGTTCTCCTTTTCTTAGATGCGACTTTAGCTTTACATAAGACAGTGGTTTTTCTTTTTTGTGTCTTAGCTTTTGCATTTATTAAGTTTTCTTTGTATTCATTTGAAGTTATTAGGGCAGCCTGACCTCTTGGCCTTTGAAATTTATTTTTCATCGGCAGACTAATCTGTTCAATAATTTGTTGTCCAACGTCGTCGTGGTTCTGGAATAAAAATTATGAAAATTGTTACTATATTATATTTTGTCGAGCGATAGATTTTGAGATTTGACTGCATGTTAGAAAAATTCTTTTAATTAATTTAATTAATTTAAGTAAATTTTGTACTTGTAGACAAACTTTTCCATTTTTGAAGATAGAAACTTCAACTCCTTGAACAATGCTTTTCTCTTCTTCGATTGAAAATTGATGTGGCCTTTCATAAGAAGTTGAAAAGCCAGATGAAGCAGGCTCATGAACATAATTTTCAAAAGCTTCAGGAATTTGGAACTGATTGCTTTCTTCAACTAAATCATTTAAATCATTCGGAAATATTTCATTCAATACATTGTTGTTAAATGATGGATCTGCAACGGAAAAATGTTATTATACACAATTATTTTGTACTCTATTTGTCAGAAAATTGATTGCAAATACTAGAAAATGCAAACCTGTATCTTTATGATGGAAAGATGACGAAGGAAGTGAGCGTATTCCACCCAAGCACCTGGAGGAGCTCCAATAAGATAATCGGAATTTTGTCTTTTTCGAGGAAATATCAACATAGGTGGCATGTATATGCCACTAGCAGAGAAGCACATTGTTGCCGTTACTGTTTTCCCATGTTCAGAAGACGTCTTACAACCAACTTGACGATTTCCCTTCAAGGCAACGATTTTTGAAGCACCTTTTTGAACAATGGTAATTTTAGTTTCATCGACATTATTTACGTTAGCAGGTCTAAAATTGTATTTTTCTTGGACACTTCTATGAAGTGCGAAAAATTTAGAAACAGCCTCTTTGTTGAAACCCATCGCTCTAGCAGCTGATGTTCCTTCCGCTTTTCTCAGTGTCAGATTTGGATGTCTTTTGATAAATGCTTGAAACCAGTCCTTACCTGCCATACATTTTTTGTGATTGAAATTGTGACATAATTTTAATTTTTCTGCCAGCTGGTAAGCTAGTTGTCGAACATCGTATGCTGTGAGTCCGAATAACCTTTCTTCCATATGCAATATATAATTTACCATATCTCGCTCTTGCTCGATACTAAAGACTGTTTGGAATACAGAGTCTAAAATAACACATTTTAACATAAAATATCACTTGCATTAGTTAATAAACTTTCTATCAACTTCCAATATTATTTGCAACGAAGAACAAAGGAATATTTACAGCTTTGCAAAAACCCCTACTTTAAAAATGCATTGGAATCAAGAAAAAAAATCTGCCCGCTTGGCGGGCACATTCTCATCGCGCGCAGCTCGCTTCGCCCGCAAGTTTGAGCGCGCCTGAGGCGCGCAATTTGATCGTCGCGCTTCGCGCTCCGTTCTTTCTGGACCTCGCGCTTCGCGCTCGGTCTTGTGCTCTTCGCATACATTTAAGTTTATTCCTTATAATTTGATTCTGAAGCTCAAACCAATTTTATAATAATATTACAGATGATGTGAATTACACATTTTCTCAGTCACTCAATTTCTTTTTGAATTTAAGTGAAACAGGAAATTCAATTTACTTAAGGCTCTATCAGCCTTAAGGAACACATTCTCATCATGACACTCGCGCTTCGCGCTCGATTTTCTATATACATTTCAGTAACTTTTTAATAAATTACATGGTTAAAATAATTTATTTTCTTCCAAATCTCTCAAAACGAAAAAACAATCGTAGACTTTATTTAAGAAAACGATTTTGCAGAACAACGCTTATTTCGTATCTCACATATTTTGGTGAGAAAAATCGAATTTTTTTAATATTAAAAATCAAAACATAAAATATACATCCTGTCCCGAAATGTCTTAATGAGAATTTGTAGACCTTATTTAGGCAAACAATTTTCCATCTAAACGTTTTTTTTGTATCTCACATATTTTGTCTAAAAAATGGAATTTTTGAATTTTAATCGTATTTTTTGGAATTGAAACGAAAAATATATGTTTTTTCAGAAACTATGTCAAACAAAATTTGTAGATCTGTTTGAAACGAACAACTTTGTATTCTTACGTTTTTTTCGTATTTCACATATTATTGTTAAAAAATTGAATTTTTGATTTTCAATAGATTTTTTTTAAATTAAAAAGAAAAATATGCGTCTTATGAAAAAATGTTCCAATTCAAATTTGTAGGTCTTTATGTAGAAAATAATATTGTATCGTATCGTTTTTTCGTATCTCGTATAATTTAAGTGGAAAATGCAATTTTGATATTGACTTTTTTCGAATTTGAATATGCTGTAACATTTCTAATTTTGATTTAATCAAAAAATGTTATGAGGATAATTTGTAGAGATTTATAAGCACTATCTAAAACCAGTATTGAAATTTTTGAATTTTTCAAAAATTTATTTTCAAAAACACAAAAGTAGTGCTCAATCCCTCAACTTTGATTGGATGTGGCTGGTTAACGAACTTGTCCTTACTTTTTCGGCTCTGATAAAGTGTGCCAAAGCTCAATTCAATCTGATAATTCTATCGAGAGTTATACCGCACACGACCTACTACTGACAGACAGACAGACACTTTCGTAAAAACCCTTTTTTCTGACTCAGGGGGTCTCAAAACGTAAAGATTTGATGAAAATTTCAAAAGTCATTTTTGACATAAAACCAATACCTTCTCATCCATGATGAGAATGTAAAAAACAGAAGAGTTCTAACCCAAGGATGTATATCAACATAAACTTTGTACTTCTCAAAAAATTGTTGACTTGCATTATTGCAGTAATAGTCGAATATTTTAGCTACTTTTCTTACATAGAGATTGTATCACATCAGGATTAGTTCTACATTGCTGAATTTTTCTATTTAATGTAGAAAGTGGCACGGAATGTTCCCCCGCTGCTCTTCTCTGACTTTTTCCGTCGTTTACTGAAAGACAGGCAGCTATCATTTGATCTGATGACCAATTTTTTCGATTGGTTTTCCTTTTATAATCTCGCACCATTTTTGAATAAATATATAACTACTCAACAATTACTTAACAAATGTACTTAAATTGCAAACAGCCCGAGATCCATTCAGTACACACACCAGCACGTGTTGAGAGGTTAGGTAAGACGAGTAAAAGAAGTTGATGTTCATGCGCCATCGTACCCCACTTTTTCCGTTCTATCACGCCCCATATGACACTTTTTATTTCTGAATAGTCAAATTTGTTATAACAATGGCATTAATTTGAAGTTGATAAACTAATCTTTCTGATAAATGTATGAGTAGGTGGCTAAATATTTTTTTCTTCTTGTGTATGTTGATTTCAAGGCGTATTAAATTTATACTTAGCAACAATGTTAATGGTCCGCATTTTCATTGCACTTTATAATTTCTATTTAAAATTTTTTGAACATTTTTTCATTAAATTAAGTTGCTAGGGCATATTTCTTTCAAATTTCATGAAAGGATTTGAGGCAAAAATATTTGATAGCAGAGAATAAGCTTGCCTTGTAGTGCCCCGCGTTCTATCCTGCTCCACCTTCTTCTAGTAAAAAAGTGTATTGTATTAAGTGTAAGTGGATTGTAGTACGGGAAAATTAGCCATTATCGATCCTAAGCTAAAATTATATTAATTATTGTTTCAAATTCGAGCACGCTTTATCCCATATTCGTGGAGGAAGAGGGGTCGATCAGCTACTCGTTTTAGGGAACGGTGAGGCGCTCGTATAAGGAAATACCCGTTGGAGGGAATCTCGAGTATATACAAAAATATATTCAATTTTTCTATCTTAAGTATTTCAAAGTTTATGTGGTATAATTCAATTGTTTTCCCTCAGAATTCGTATGTATTTTATCGAAGTTTCTCTGTATAATTTTATTAAATGTTCTCGTGTTCTTATTTTTTTCACATTACCAAAGTTTATTCCAAAATATTAGAACTCATGTGCAATATTTTAGATACTTTTTTGATATTTTAGAAATAAAGATCACTGATGAGGATTCCGATCAGAGTCGAAACGTTTAAAAGAATGTAACCTTCTAAGTTATTATTTCTGGTCCCTAAAGCCAATTATTCACCTTTTGCCGGTTATAATAACAGTTAGCGTTAAATATCGTCAAGTAGGGTCTACAGAGAGGGAATAACCAATCACTAGGCTCACTTACACAAACTCTTCTGTGTTAGTGCGATTCAAACGCGTTCGTGACTACCAGTGTGCCAGTATTGTATCGTATTTTTATTTGTGAGTGTTCAAGTCCCCTTTCAAAAAAAAAATATATAATATTAACCACATTTTACGTTTTACCTGCCCAAAATAATTAATCAGTGATAACACTTAAGGGCATATGAAACTTGAGAAAAGTAGCAAGTTTATATGAACAATTTGATCCAGTTTCTACATGTTTGTGTCCAAAATACTTAGAATGTTGTTTTCAAAATTTGGGAAATGCTAGAAAAGATAAAAACGGACGTAGATAGACTACTTTTGGTTTTGATAATGAAAACAAATTTTCCGATATATTTTGCTAAGATTAAACTTTTTTTCAATTTTGAAACCAAAAGTAGTCTATCTACGTCCGTTTTTATCTTCTCTAGCATTCCCGAAATTTTGGAAATAAAATTTTTGCTCTCTGGATACAACATGTAGGAACCTAAAATCAATAAAATTTGCTAGTTTCCTCAGTATTACATACCCTTAATAACACAGGTCTGTAAGGTTTTGTTTTTGAAAAGCAATGGGTCGTTTCCGAAGTAATTTTTGACGTAGAATTCGAATCCGGAATCAGAATCAGCCTATCACGTCAGGATTTTGAGATATTTGAGGTTACGTGCACTACGAAAAATTGGATTTTTCGCTACTTTTGAGGTTATGTACAGGGCGCAAGAATATTTTTTGGTTTTTTTCTCAAATTTTATCATGTAGCACTACTCTTTCCCTTCAAAATGAGCTATTAAACAGTAACAAGCGATTTTTTTTCACAAAGTTACGGCCATATCAAATTTTGACATTTATCCGAACAACCTTATGAGCATTCACATTGACTCTTTGGTGCATACCATTCTGCATTCGAAAATTTATCTTGAAAATTTGTGCTTGCGGGTTTTGATGGTCTGTGAATAAGAATTTACAGTCAGAAAATTGAGATTTCCATTTCTAAGATGGCGGATTCAAAATGGCGGATCGAAATTTACGAAATTAAACGATTTCGCTCTCTAAAAATTTTCGGACCCTGAGAAATTTAAGGTTAATTAGAATGAGATGCTCCGTGTTAAGTGTATAATAGTAGTAAAAAACAGTCACTCAGAGCCAAAGAGAAGGGGATTAATTTTTTCCAATAATCCTTTATTAAAAAACCAAGATCACCAAGATCACCAAGCTTTCGACCTTTACATTAGGTCCTCTTCAGGGCACAATAATTTCTAATACAAAATGGATTATTTAATTAACTTGAAATTTATAGAAAAATAAAAAATTTTTTTAAAAAATAAGAAAAGGAGTAAATAAAACTTACAATAATGAAGTCGCAGTAGTATAAGCCATCCAAGACAGATTTAGTCATAAAATTCATGTATAGAAAGACGAAAGTCGAGAATTCACTGCTTGTATCTAGTGTAGTTAAAAGGCAAATGGTATGATGAAGAGTGGTTACAAGTAAGAATCAGCTGAGAAGGTAGAGAAGAGTAGGGTAAATAGTATAATAATAATAAGTATAAAAGAAAACAAGGAATCAAAATTTAAATGTATTTTAAAATTTTATCATAAATAGAATTTAAACGAATCGTGTCGTTTTGCTTGTTAATGCAATTTTTGTTGGATTTGATGTGTAGCATTTCCGCTATGTTTCTTTTAAAATAATTCGATTCTTTGTTCAAGATCTTAAAATCCTTCCACCCAAAATCATGACCTGAGTTAATTCTGTGGTCGGTTATGACCGAATTAGTGGCAGAGACCAATCGAATGTTATTTTCATGTTCTTTAATTCGTGTGTTGATTCGTCTCTTGGTCTCACCCACGTAAACTGCATCACAGCCGCCGCAATTAAGTTGGTAAACAACACCCTTAATATTTTCTTTTGGGAGTATGTCTTTGCCTCTTTTTATGATTCGTGAGTTTAATTTATTATTCATCTTATAAACTGTTTTTATTCCTGCCTTATGTAATATTTTTCCTAAATTCTGTGATAGTTTGTCAACAAAGGGGAGAGAAATGCGGTGTTCGACTTTATTTTCGTTACAATTGTTACTGGGTTTATTATTCAAGTAAGTTAACCGTTTATGAATATGTTTGTTAATAAATTTCAAAGGATAATTGTTTTTCAAAAAGAGATTGAGAATTTTATTAATATTCGTATCTAGAAATTCTTTATCAGAAATGTAAAACGCTTTATCAGTCAAACAAATTATAGAAGCGATTTTTTGTGATAAAGGATGATGAGAAGCAAAATCAATAAATCGTCCCGATGCGGTTGGTTTAATAAACCAATCAAATTTAAAGGAAGTGTTAGATCTAATTATTGTTGTCTCCAAAAAATTTATGCAACCATTGTTCTCCATTTCATGAGTAAATTTTAATCTCGGATGGAAGGCATTAAAAACCCTAATAATGTCGTCAATCTTGTTTATAGGGACCAAAGCAAGAATGTCATCAACATAACGAAAAAACACGGGAATATCAAATTTAATATTATTTAAGCAATGGGTTTCTAAATCTTGCATAACAATGTCAGCTAAAATAGGAGAGATAGGGGAACCCATAGGGGTACCATAAACTTGTTCATAAATTTTGTTATTAAAGGTAAAATACGTGGAATTTAAAAGAAATTTGACACAAGCAATGAATTCAGTTTCTGGAATATTAGTGTTTACAACTTGATGGAAACGTCTTTTTAAACCTTCTATAACAAGCTCGTGTGGCACATTTGTGAAGAGCGAGGAAACATCAAGAGAAATCAAAACGTAATTAGTAGGAATAAAAATCTTTAACAACCTGTTTTTAAGGTCAACACTATCCTTAACATAACTAAACGGTTTAGTGAGAGATTTAGAAAGAATATTAGAAATAAATTTAGCTAGAAAATACGTTGGACTATCAATGGATGAAATAATAATCCTAAGTGGATGGTTAGCTTTATGTATCTTTGGCAACCCGTAAGCTCGAGGTAAATTTCCGTCAGTATTCAAAAGAGAGAAATAAGTTGCTTCACTAATATAACCAGATTTTTTCCATCTTTTTAAGAGTTCATTACATTTATCTGTGGTTTTTCTAAGAGGGTTTCTGTTGATCTCTCTGTATGTTTCGTCATCCTTTAAAATTTCATTCATCCCAACATTGTAATCGCTCTTAAACATAATAACGACCGAACCACAATTGTAACGAAAATAAAGTCGAACACCGCATTTCTCTCCCCTTTGTTGACAAACTATCACAGAATTTAGGAAAAATATTACATAAGGCAGGAATAAAAACAGTTTATAAGATGAATAATAAATTAAACTCACGAATCATAAAAAGAGGCAAAGACATACTCCCAAAAGAAAATATTAAGGGTGTTGTTTACCAACTTAATTGCGGCGGCTGTGATGCAGTTTACGTGGGTGAGACCAAGAGACGAATCAACACACGAATTAAAGAACATGAAAATAACATTCGATTGGTCTCTGCCACTAATTCGGTCATAACCGACCACAGAATTAACTCAGGTCATGATTTTGGGTGGAAGGATTTTAAGATCTTGAACAAAGAATCGAATTATTTTAAAAGAAACATAGCGGAAATGCTACACATCAAATCCAACAAAAATTGCATTAACAAGCAAAACGACACGATTCGTTTAAATTCTATTTATGATAAAATTTTAAAATACATTTAAATTTTGATTCCTTGTTTTCTTTTATACTTATTATTATTATACTATTTACCCTACTCTTCTCTACCTTCTCAGCTGATTCTTACTTGTAACCACTCTTCATCATACCATTTGCCTTTTAACTACACTAGATACAAGCAGTGAATTCTCGACTTTCGTCTTTCTATACATGAATTTTATGACTAAATCTGTCTTGGATGGCTTATACTACTGCGACTTCATTATTGTAAGTTTTATTTACTCCTTTTCTTATTTTTTAAAAAAATTTTTTATTTTTCTATAAATTTCAAGTTAATTAAATAATCCATTTTGTATTAGAAATTATTGTGCCCTGAAGAGGACCTAATGTAAAGGTCGAAAGCTTGGTGATCTTGGTGATCTTGGTTTTTTAATAAAGGATTATTGGAAAAAATTAATCCCCTTCTCTTTGGCTCTGAGTGACTGTTTTTTACTACTATTATAAATTTAAGGTTGTTTATGCTAGACCAGTAAATTGACTCATGAAAGTTGACCTTCGTAATACACAGAAAAAACTTCGCATATTGTACACATGCATTCGTACTCAGTGACTCAAAAAACTCTCAAGTGCAGAATTTTAGAGACCAATATTATTTTCCCCGTAAATTTCAGTTTGCCATTTTAAAACGGCCGGCCATCTTGTAAATGAAAATGTCAATCTTGCGACCCCATTTTTGTAATCAGCAATTCCGAAACCCCCGAGTAAGGGTTTTTAGAGAGCAAACTCGTTTAATTTCGTAAATTTCGATCCGCCATCTTAGAAATGGAAATGTCAATTTTCTGACTAAATTCTTATTCACAGACCATAAAAGTCCGCAAGCACAAATTTTCAAGATAAATTTTCGAATGCAAAATGGTATGCACTAAAGAGTCAATGTGAATGCTCATAAGGTTGTTCGGATAAATGTCAAAACTTGATATGGCCGTAACTTTGTGAAAAAAAATCGCTTGTGACTGTTTAATAGCTCATTTTGAAGGGAAACAGTAGTGCTAAATGATGGCATTTGAGAAAAAAATTCTTGCGCCCTGTACATAACCTCAAAAGTAGCGAAAAACACAATTTTTCGTAGTGCACGTAACCACAAATATCTCAAAATCCTGACGTGATAGGCTGATTCTGATTCCGGATTCGGATTCGACGTCAAAAATGACTCCGGAAACGACCCATTGCTTTTCAACAACAAATACAAACCCATTATTTGCAGACCTGTGTAAAATGTAATAAAAATAAATGAAAACTTGACGAACAATGAAGTTTTTCTGAAAATAGAGAGACCATAATTGATTTTCGAAAAGTAGGACAAAAAGATTTGAAAAATGAGGACAAAGTAGGACAGAAAAATTTGAAAAAGAGGACAACATAGGACAGAAAAGTGACTCTTTTATTAAATGTCATCAACCCTTAACATCTTATATTTTTATTTTTGAACTCTGATGCATTTTAATTAATAATCTATTGAGTTGCACTGATAGAAAGGAATGGCTGTTACAACGATATTTATGATTAATTTAACCTTACCTTATTGCTGGCATAGATACAGCAATATGAGATTTGTATTTTAACCATCTGAATATAACTGAATAAATATGAACGAATTAACCATATTATTGGTTGCTATGGAAAAATGTATTGTTCGCCTTCCCATATTATATTTCTGATTCGACCAGTTTCACTTACAATATTTTGACTTCTGTATTTAACATCCTGCGTTGTTCAGAGAGACATATTATTTTATAAATACAATTATAAATTCCCAACCTGCAACTGAATGGCTAAAACTCCCGAACCATTTCTATCAGTGTGAAAGATTATTTTTGAGTTGTTGAGGTTTGCCAATTGACGAAGAAATTGTTGGATGGCTTTGAATGATAAAATTTTGTACAAAAAAAGATCCAAAAGTTGATTAAAAATTAAAAATTTATCATTTGAAAAATCCGGACAAAGTCTAAAATCCTGTAGGACAACTCGCACAAGCCCTAAAATGAGGACATGTCCTGGGAAATCCGGACGGATGGTCACCCTATCTGAAATGAAATTGAGCACATCCAACTTAACTTAAAAAGTGACTTCTAGAGAATCGAAAACGAAAATAAAGAAAAATATTCTTTAGAAGAAAAATTGACAAAAATCTACCTGCGGCGCACTAAAGAGAAAAGTAGTTTTCATAGCGCCTCCTTTGAAGATCCGATTTTCGGTACTTGTAGAGTGGGTTGAAACTACGATTTTCAACCCGCTCCACAGTTACAGCCAATCAGATTCTCAAAAGAGTTGCTATGAAAAATAGTATACATTACTCGAAACAAAACGCAGCGAAAGCATTTCGTGTGATTGCAGCCCTCGTTTCACTCGGGTAGCAAACTTCACACTCATGCAATCGCTCTGTTTCGCCCCTTGTAATGTAATATACTATTACATAATCAACAAATGTTTGAAAAATAAATTTTTCCAGATTCTGAAGTTTTTTGGTGGTTAAGTTTTCGTAAGTGATAGGTTCCCTATTAAAAAATCCTCATCCGAAAATAACAAGTTCAAAATCAATAAAAATTGATTTTTCAAAAATTTCTTGTTAATGTAAACTAGTCATCTCGTGAACGCGCCGCAGGTAGATTTTTGACAAGTTTTCTTCATTTTCAATTTTCTAGACATCACTTTTTAGATTAAGTTGGCCATACTGAGTTTCATTTCAGAGAATCTTCATTGTTTGTCAAATTTTTATTTATTTGCTTACATTATTAAGTTTTATCACTGATAAATTATTTTGGGCAGGTGAAATGTAAAATGTCGTTGATATTATAAAATTTCTTGTCGAAAGGGGGGACAAAGACCACTTATTAAACTAGAAATAGTTACGGTCCTGAATTGCTCGTACTAATGCCTGTGTGTATTTCACATCGGTGAGATGACCACGTGGCATTGGATTCAGAGTGGGGATTTCGTATGACTCGTTTTCATAAGCTACGCGTTCATATATTGTAATTTATTCCCAAGATTTTTTTTTCACATAAATAGTAATTAAATCTATTAATACTATTTTCAGAGTTTGATTTCCTTTTAAATTCAGTCGTTTCGAAATTAAAATTAGTATTAAGAATAAAACTAAATGTTTTTTAAAATCAGAGGGTTTGAAAATAAAAGGAGTTCTCAGTTCAACAGCTTTAAAGTAAAAAAAGTATAATTTTAACGCATTCAAAATTTACAAAATAAATTTTGAAGCAAAAGCCAGATTTTAATTCAGGACCTAAAATAATAATTTCCAAAATGTTGAGGTATCAAAAATCAAATTAAAAAATTCAAAGTTCTTTTGTATTATTACACCAAATATTCATCTATAAATTTCCATTCTTATAGTTTTTCTACACTGAGGGGTTATCCCCATTGAGATAACCAAGTTGACGTCACAGGCCATGTGGTAGGGATAGGCTGTAAGCTAGGTTAGTCTTGGACGAAAGAAATATATGGGAATCATTGGGAAATTGATGAAACAAAATTTTCTAGCGTAAAAGTAAGTCATAAATTTATTGATAATTATATTTTTCAAGTGCAAAATTCATTTCCGCTTATTTTGAGTACCTACTTGTCGCTTGTCATTCTTTTAATTTTTTAATATAAAATAAAATGTCATAAATTTGTAGGCTATGATGACCGTTTGTTTTGAAGGATTTGAAGAATGTATCGATAAGCATGTTCTCGTTTTCAACACATTCTTCAAATCCTTCAAAACAAACGGTCATCATAGCCTACAAATTTATGACATTTTATTTTATATTAAAAAATTAAAAGAATGACAAGCGACAAGTAGGTACTCAAAATAAGCGGAAATGAATTTTGCACTTGAAAAATATAATTATCAATAAATTTATGACTTACTTTTACGCTAGAAAATTTTGTTTCATCAATTTCCCAATGATTCCCATATATTTCTTTCGTCCAAGACCAACCTAACTTACAGTCTATCCCTACCACATGGCCTGTGACGTCAACTTGGTTATGTCAATACCCGTTCAACTTCGGACAAATGTAGCTGGTCAAAAGTTAGCTAAATATGCCATGAAGTTTGTCAATTGAAAATCGAATTTATTCCGAATCAGTGCTGCCAGGCACGAGTATCGGGCTTCAACGGCTACAATTTTAAATTATAATATGCGTTGTGAAGTTATATTTTCAGTTCTGCCAACCTCGCACCTCGCGACGTGGATATTAATCCGCTCATCAGTATAGTTAGAGTCGGATGAATCACTCATACTTTGTCTGTAGCAGTTGAACCTACATGTGGATAACCCCTCAGTGTAGAAACACTATTATCATCGATATTCCATTAACCTAGCATAATATGAAAACAAAGAGATAAGCTCACTCATCAGCTATCTGTATGCAGCTCAATTGTGTTATCTGTTTTCATTTGTAATTTGTAACTAGTCTGACATTCAATATTTTATTGTCAGTAGGGTCCTTCAGTGTTTTCTTCTTCCCTATCAGAAGCAGTCGATATGTTCAGACTACTTATCCAACTTGGTTTTATATTATATGGTGAGTTAAGCATTTAATTAATAATTTTTATACTTTATTTCTTACATTATTATGAAATAATACCAATTCATTGAATATGGTAAACTTCTATAGTATTATAAATGTACTCAATTATCAATAACTCCTTAATTACTATTATCAATTTCAACATAATCGATATTTATATAAATTTTAGGCATCTCTTACGCTGAACAAATTAAATCTCCAACGTTTAGCAGTGCATATACTGCTAAAGGAACTCTTTACATTCCATATGCAGAAATTCGAGAGCCATTTTACGCTTGGTATGATGAGAAAAGAGGATCGAGTCGAATTGATTATTATGGAGGTAAAAATCAATTTCTTAATTAAGATAGTTTTCAAATTATATTTAATATTTGAGTTTTATAGTTTTACTTTTGCTCCTAGTATTTGATAGAAAGAGTTTTTTTATTCATTTTCATCTTCGTAATTAATTTTTATTGGTAACTAGCGGACCTATTCCATTGAATGATCAGTGAATTCGCTCACCATTCACTGACCGCTTACTGACCATTCGCTGACCTCGTAATAATATGGATAAGAAGAGCATAAAAACTATTTAAATTGTTTAAATTATGATTCTGTGGTACATTATGAGCTTAAAGGTATAGAAGTCAACACAATAATTTTATTTCAAGGTGTTTAAAACTAAAAAACATAATATCTCTGATTGAAGGCAGTGCGCTGGCAGTAGTGAAACATTACTAAACCACTGCACTGCCTTCAATCACAGGTATTATGTATTTTTTTGGTTTTAACGCTAAAAAATATAATTATATACCTATTTTTTAATATGGGCAAAATAATTATTAGTAATATTTCCAACGATATACAAAATTTCATTTTTATTAAAAAATGGACTTAAGAATATTTTTCCGTTCTACAGTATCTTCATAAAAACTTCAATTAAATAAACTCAATAATCTAGAGACAGAATCGAATACGGTGTAGAAAAATAAATTTCAAGAATAAGTAAATGTTCTAAAAATATTAATAGATAGATGATTTTTTACATTGGCTTTAGGGTCCAGAAATAATGTAAACTCATAAGCCAGTTATTTATAGTTCTAAAAATAGTTTTGAAATTTAGTATCTAAGTTTCACACACGTCACAGCTTCCCCCGCTTACGCCAAGCAGCGCGCGCAGCGGTCCCCCACCACGTACGAACGTGATATAGGGAAGGATCGCAGCACTGGAACGGCAGTTCGCCCGGGGCGGCGAGCCGGGTCCAGTGTGCCCAGATCAGACACGCCAATCATTCGCACACAATTACAGGCTAGGTCCGTGTAAATAAAGTAGGATCTGTAAGTTTGGTTGCGCGCGCAACCGACTTCTCCTCTTCTGAATTCGAAAACTCGGAGATGCCCGAAAATCTTCGGGAAACTTCGGCTCTCTCCTTATTTCGTCTATATATAGCATATAGGAAATAAAGTAATAGCAAGCGTACCCTAACTTTCTGAGTTTCTGCGATTTCATCGATTCGATGTCTCGTGCATCTCGTCGTCTGCTCGCCCGGCGACTTCTGTTTACAAAATTTGACAGCTAACAAATTTTGTAAAAACTCTTAAATAATGTTGATGACGTGACATACATTTTATGAATTTCAGGAAATGTTAAATAATTATCCCAGGGCGTCTAGACCCAACCGTCACGACAGACAAACCGACCGACCTGACTTACCTGAAACCTCGGCCCTACGGATACCGCTGGGAACGTCTCTCCCTAAGCCGGACAGCTGACCAAGACCACGACAGACTTACGGACGTACGACCCAGACGAAAGGTCAACGCGCTCTGGACAAGAGGCCGGACTCAACGATATATTATGTACGCACGACGACCTAGCGCGGAAAATGAATGTTATGTACCGGGTTTCAGAAGAACAACGTTGTGAACTGCGGCGACAAGATGATCGGTCCACTACGACCGAAGCGACCGCCAGGCCTATGCCCACACATACGCGCACACCACCGGCGTATTTCTCACATCACACACACACACACGCACACACCTATTCCACTCATCACGCACACTGACATATTTTTTTACTGAATTTCTATCTAAGTAATAGCTTCAGTGAATTGTTTGAAACCTATATGAAAACTGACGCATTTTTAATTTTTAGGAATGGTCAAGACTTTCCAGCTGAGTAATGAAGGATTTTATGGAACAAGTAAAAAAGTGGCTCCAGTTACAACTGAAATCAGCATTAACGACGAAAAATGTCTTCAAGTAAATGGAACCAGCGACATGAAAATTCAACCCCAGTCTATTATTCCAGACACTACTGGAATGGAGGTAAAGATAAGTATAATAGAGTACAGAAAATTAAGGAATATTTAATAAATTGAAATTTCAAATGATTAAGAAGCATTTTTTGAAATTAACATATTTAAATGAAAAAGCGGAAATTATAAACTATTTACGTAAAGAAATAAAAGAAATGTAATTTATTTATTTTGGCATCTTTAATTTTATTTGTGCCCCTAATAATAAAATCTTATCGTTATTTGTTCATCAGTGCATCGGAGAAGAAATAATAAACGGACTTCCCTGCGAAAAATGGCGCTTGGTTACGAAAAATGGGCACAAAGTTAACAAATACACGCTATGGATTCGTTACAAGGTAACAGAATAGGTTTAGATATCTTTTTATTTTTTCAGTGATAAATATCTCTATTAAGACCATGTCTTACTTATCTGATCCTTACCTTACCGACACTTTTTTTCGCCTTTCGCATTTCCACATTAATTGAAATATTGAGTTGAAACTTTGAGTAAAGCAGTAAAGAACTTACTCAAAGTTTTAACTCAATATCTCAATTAATGTGGAAATGCGAAAGGCGAAGAAAAAGTGTTGGTAAGGTAGAGACGGATGAGTAAGACATGGATTTAAATTATTAATTTTTTTATAATTTTGATTTTTTACTCTTAAAAATACAGATTACTTTTATGCTTTAATTTTAGAAATCAAATTCGACTTTTGTTAAGCAACCAATTCCGGTGAGGTACGAAATGCGGGGATTTAATTCGCTTCTAGGTTCTCACTACGACCATTATTATTTAGAGTACGAATGGTATTCCTTCGATACTCCGAGCTCGGATGTCTTCAAACTCATAGAAAGTGAGCATCATATTTCTCACATCCGTAGAAATTTATTAAAAAGTCCGAGAAATAAATCTATTACTCCCCAATTAATTTGTTAATTTAAATCTATTCTTTTTTTTGTACTTACAAACAAGTATTTTTATAATTTTTTATTTTAAAAATTATTATATTAGACACAACTTGCATGGGCTTTCCTGGACGGGGAGACAAACACATTTACACTTTCAACCCAATGAAGGAGTTCATAAATAATTATGAAGACCATATGGAAACCGCGTTTGATCGATTCAGAAATACACACGACAGAGATTACATTAACCAGATGGAACATCATCGCCGTAAAGAAATTTTCAGACAAAACT
The DNA here is from genome assembly GCA_030998225.1 of Diplolepis rosae. NCBI lineage: Eukaryota > Metazoa > Arthropoda > Insecta > Hymenoptera > Diplolepididae > Diplolepis > Diplolepis rosae. Next base: position 5,974,549 of record JAPYXD010000553.1, on the reverse strand, counting down.
TGAGGTGCGTTTTACTTCTGAAAATTTATTTTTTGAACACATGCATGAAATGTGCTATTTTTTACAAATGTAGAGCGTGTCGAAAATGACCAATTTCAAATCGGTACGCCCGATAGGAAGGCTTACATTAAAAAGCATTGATAAATTTCTACGTCCAATCGTGAACTGATTATTATTGGATTCTTTTTTATTCGTTTTTCTTTCTCAGGTTTTTAATTTCATTTATCGAAATATAGTAAAACCCCGTTTATCGCAACACCTTCCAATCGAATGCCTCCCGTTTATCGCAAATACGGAGGGGTTCCCACTCCTCCATCACCAGCCTGACCAACTGGTTGTCGGCGCATATGCCTCAACGAGTAGTATCGCGCGAGTTCCCTGTTTATTACAAATTCAAAAGTGAGGGGTATTCCCGCCTATCCTTAAGAATCACGTGACCTCTCCTTCTACTAATAGGAGGTGGAAAAAATGGTAGAGTTTATTGCGATAAACGGGAGAGACAAGTTGCAATAAATGGGAGTTGCGATAAACGGGGTTTTACTGTAAGTTAACTCTAAGGATGAATACTTTTCTATGCATAGTATTAGTTACTAAATCTCATCACGATTCACTTTCATTAATATATCATGAATAAAATAGTTTTGAAAGGATTCTTTTTCACAATTTTATTTTTTGGTACCCCTGGCAAGTAACCTATGAGCCTCTTATGAGTCTTACTTTTCTTCGATTATCGCGGTTATTGGGGGGGAGTGGTGTATTAATTATAATTAATATATTTCAATAAAATGATTACACGAGCAGAAGTTGGCAGTTTCTTTCTCCTCCACAGCACAGAGAAATATTTAAAAATAAAAATAATTCATTGATACCATCGACTAAAAAAAGAAACAATCCTTTCTTGCTTTATAACTTACTAGAATTCCAGTCGAATTTCCCTACCGATGTCTATATTCCTTAGCACGAAATGGACACGCTTGTTACGTTGATGAAAAGTGTAAAAATCACTTTTGTCGAAACCGTCGATTATTCAAAGACAACAAAAGTAGACGCGACAACATTTTTGACTGTTATTAATAGCGTTGAAATGTTAAAAATTGCGTAAGATTATTCAAAATTCGTGACTACTTTTGGCAATCAAATGTGTCACTTGACTGTAACCTCAATCTTCGTTAAAAAGGTTAACACTGGTCTCGGCGAAGTTTGTCAAAGTTCGACTTTGCCGAAGCGAGAGTGAATGATAGCTTTCGGAATGTCATACTGCTCCGTGCTTCCGTACGATATTTCAACTCTTTTAATTAATGAATGTAGAGACTTGATGATTTTAAATAGTCCTAAAATTAATTAACAAATTAAAAATGAGATTTACTTACATGTTTACCCCCTCAAAACGTCTCTAATGACGAAAAAAAGCTATTGTCTGTTTGATTTTTTTTGTTATTAGGACAATTTCGGAAGTAATGACTGTCTTACATCGCGTAATGAATTTTTTAATGAAATTTTCAGATAGTTCATAGTCATTAATTGACATTAATTGTGATAAAACAATATGATATGTGGAAATTAACCTACTTGTTGTGGGAACCGCTAGAGGCGTGACGGTAGCACGGATAAAAATTATTAGATATTTAGAACTTGATCTCATTATAAAATAATCAACATTACTGGCTCTAAATGATCTTAAAAATCATTTAAAAATTCAACTTTCCTCCTACACCACTTTTTACCCCCTAAATATCCACGATAGTTAAAAAAAACTAAGACTCATGAGAGACTCATAACTCTGAGTCTTGTTACTTCTGCCAGGGACTGACAAAATTCATATATTTTATCTAGTTTCGTGCACATTCTTTTTGACTTTCATAAATTTTAAGCTTTTTGGGTGTTTCCAAGGTAAACAATGAAAATTTTATTTTTATTCGAGGTCATCCGTTACCTTTTCAAAATGCATTGAAAATGACTGAATATTAAATTTCTCAATTTCTGCCCAGGATTCAAAAATGTTGTATAGAAAAAGGATTTAAAGGTATTGGAAATTTTCAATACTTTTTAATGCAAGCCTTCTTACTAGGCGGGAAAGTGATTTTGCTCACTGTTGTAATGTGCACTTAATCCTTTCAGGGGCGGTGGGACGATTATGTACCACCTTTTTTGTCTTAGTTTTTTTTATATTTCCGATAGATTTTGGCACTTTATCTATGCAAATATATACTTATAAGGCTCTTAGAAGTCTGAGTTATTATAATCTGGTGAAAAATTGCATTATTTTATTTATATATTTGTTTGTTATAAAAAAGTAACACGAAAAAACACGTTTTTTTCCAGAAAAAAATCGGTTTTTCCGTAACTTTCCTCCTAGTAACTTTCTTTACACTGAATGGTCAATGTGCATGTTACACGCACTATTATTCTGACCCCTCAACAGCGGATAAAAGTTATACAATTCTTTTCTTCACCATTTAGTTTTCAGTATTTTCCATAGCAAAATTTCTTAATCATTTTTTACCGTGACTGTTAGGTGAATCTTAGTAAAAAGTGTTAAAGCGGCGAAATAAAGTGATACGCTCGCAAACGACAGACCTAACATAAGTCATTGAAACAGTACCATTATCATTCCGTACTTTCATTATTAATTTTTTTATGAACAAATTTCTAAATCACATTCCTTTTTTCCGGGATCAACAGATCGCAGGCAATTGAAAAAAAACCTATAATCAAAATTTAACATCAATTTACCATTTTTTGAAAATTTTGACCGCCATATTGGAATTTTGAATTTTGAAAATCTGACTTCAGATTCGTAATCGGCGATCCCAAAAACCCTTATAACCAAAATTTAGTATCAATTTACCCTTTTTTGAAAATTTTGACCGCCATATTGGATCCGCCATTTTGAATTTTGAAAATCTGACTTCAGATTCGTAATCAGCAACCCCGAAAACCCTTATAGTCACTATCATATCTGGAGTAGATGCATCAGAAAAATGTGCCCCTGAAAGGGATAAAGCAGTACATTACATTTCCTACAATTTTTCACGCACTCTATGGTAAACTTCAAAAGTTTGAGTTTTATTGGTTAAAAGAAACAATTGAAGAGTGGACATTCAAAAGGGCGTAACCCACAATTATTCAAAAATCGTTTTTTTGGCGAAACAAATTCTTGAGGTTAATGCCAATACAATAGCGCAAACGATTTTTTTTTCCAATCGAAATATTTTTATTTTCGATTTGGAAATCAAAAATCTGTATCTCGAGGTGTCGAAATGGGAACGTTTCTGTGCCGCCGTGTAAAATTTCAGAAATGTGGGTTACGCCCTTTTGAATGTCCACTCTTCAATTGTGAATCGACTCAAGTTATCGAATAAATTAAATCAATTTGAACAGCCTTAACCCGAAAATCACATTTTAACTAACTTCTTTTTGCACAATCTAGATACACCCCTAGCGAACCGGCTGAACGCTAGCTTTACGCTGTAGCGTAAAGCTATCGTAAAGCTATCGTAAAGCTACCGTATGCATTATGTACCCTGAAAGCACGTCTAACAGAAATTTCGTTTAAAATTTGAGCAAATCATTTGCATAAAATTTGCATGTAATAAGTGCAAGGTTGCGTCCGCCATTTTGCATAAATTCCGTTCAAATTTTTCTTATATTTCTAAGTGATGCTTCGTAATTTTTAATAGTAAATAGATAAAAAAACTTTTGCATGCAAAATGTACGCAAAACTCGTGTCAAGTTTGCAATACTTATTTGCGACTCATTTTTGGCTACGTCTTGCCTTTCGGGCTCTTGTTGCAAACTTGACACTTGTCTGTAATTGCATGCTTCCCTCACTTGTTACACAGTATACTATTTATGAAAAGAGTCGTTAAAATTTAATATATTATCTTAATAATGGAATCATTTGTTTGGGGTTTTAGATTTATACATTCAATGAATCGGGCCAACTTGGGATACCAAATGGATGTGAATCATCTGGTTGATAGAACGGATTTTGAATTAAAAGCTTTGAGAGGAAAACAATATACCGAGCACGGTTACAATGGTGGCTTGCCTTTCTCTGAGGATATCGTAAAGGAGATACAGAATGTCCCTGATAATCTCGATTGGCGACTATTTGGCGCCGTAACTCCTGTTAAAGGTATTTTAAATAGATTTTGAAGAAGAAAGTTTGTCATTATTTAAGTTGTTTAAAGCAGGAGTATCATTTTAATGCTCTGGAAGAAAATTCAGAAAGCCCCGCCCTCTGCACTGCTGGTTACCTCACTAATCCTGCGAGAGCCCATACGCTGTCAGGTCTCTTAACTTGTATGTATTTTGCTGTGATTGAGGCGATGCAAAATCGTTTCCTCGATAATTTGAAATTCCAGGTAAATTATTTTTATAACACATGCATAAAATGTGGCACATTTTGCAAATATGGAGCGTATTGAAAGTGACCAATTTCAAATTGGGGTGAAATAGTACACTGTGTAGTACACATATGTACACGCCTTGTCGTACTTGTAAATCCGGCGCAAAATGGTCGATTGAAGGTCGATATACGCGAAAATGTGACACGACTGACAATCGCTAACAATTGACATGACACAAGAAGCGCTTTCAATGCATTCGGGTGAAAAATTAATTTTCATTACTGTTGTGCAAGCATATTTGAAGCAAAACAATACATTTACTGCAATTTCCCACGTACTAAATTGTGAAATTAAAAAATTTGGGTCATTTTGATTCACAGAAAAAATTGTGAATCATTCGAAACTATTTAACCAGTTTCAAGTGAGTGGGGAGGGAGCTGATTCATCACTTGTCTTGAACACAGAATAATGGGCTGGTGTGCCGCCGTGTCGCATCCACATGTTCATGCGAACATGCAAGGGCACGTCTTCCATTAATTGAGGCAGTACGTTTTGCAGAAAGTTTACGTAAACTTGCCCAGTCAAGCGACCGTCAAAAAAATATGGACCAATGACGTGATCGCTGACAATATTGCACCAACAATTAACGGACCACGGATGTTGAAGTGGTACAGTTCTCATCCATCGAGGATTCTCATTTGCCCAATATTGCATATTATGCCTATTCACATTTCCCGTATTTACGAAGTTAGCTTCATCAAAAAAAAGCACATGACTCAAAAATGAGACATCTGTGCGCATTTTTCTATGAATCCAATTACAGAAATTGAAGCGATTTAGGAAATCATTGCCGTACAAATCCTGGTGTAATGACCTACGATACGGATGGAACTTGTGTTGATGTAAGATTCTTAAAAGAGATCGCTGACTAATTCCACTCTATTTTTTCATTTGCCTGCTGCTTGCACGTGGATTTAGTGCAGCAAAAGTTGAGATAGCAGCCGCATTATTTTCATTCACAATCGGTCGACGTTTGACCCATGTTTGTTTCACTGTACCGAAGCGACAGAAACGGTCAGTTCATCGCTTAAAAGCCATGTGCGATTTTTGTTGCCTATCCGGATAACGAGCCGCATACAAGTCTTGGGCCTTTTTGTAATGTTTACGGCATTCCCCCAGCACTATCAACATATCAAAATATTCTTTAAAATTCACGAACCAATGCACTGCCCGCGCTACCGCCTTTCGGCTTTAACCTTCGCGGGCGGTTGGTTCCAGTTTAAAGTCGCGTACGACTCTTCCGTCATCCGTTCGCCCGGGACTCCCATCCACGCCCACACTTCTGTTAGGCAGGATGACTAGCCGTGCCAACCAGGGGGTGAATAAAAAGATTCCTTCCCCGATCGACACGGATAGCCAAGTCCACCCGAGACGCAGGACCGCGGGTGCAGGCCCCGATGCGATTTCTACTGGCCCTCGTTGCTGCCGCGATCCGCATGCCCATCGAGCTCCCTCGTCTTCATTATTAGAGTGACAAATGACTCGATAAGCATTCATATTTGTTCAGGCTGGAGCATGAGAGAGACCATCCTGTCAAGAGTGAGTTGTGTGCCCACTGCCTGACCGACAGCCTCCCTTGCCACGCCCCACCTGGCACAGACAAAGACTGTGTGCTTTGCGTTTTCCACAAGGGATCCGCAGTAGCGACACGTCTCATCGTCTCTTTTCTTGAAGCGGTTCAGGTTCGCATAAAAGCAACCATGGCCCGTAAGCGCTTGCGTCAAGTAAAAGCCGACTTGAACTCGTCGACACAGTTAAGAATGCTGAGACAATTCTCAGCACTACACCTCTCTGTGCCGAGAACAGCTTCTTCTGGATAGCATGGTTGTTAAGGGCACTTGTCCAGACTGGAGCTGCATAAGGCAGCTTTGAATTTACCACGCTCGCCACCAGCTTCTCCACATTGCATGGCCTTGGCAATCGCGATCTGCAGGTGTTTGCCGAAGCTAAGCCTTCGATCCAACTGCACACCCAGGTACTTGAAGCCCTTTTTCCACTCAATTTCATGTTTTCCGAGAACGATCTTTGAGTATTGGAAGGATCTCCTATCCGTAACCAGTAAACCCTCGGTCTTTTCAGGGACTCATTTTCAGGCATCTGCTATCCAACCAACGCTTTGCCTGCCACAGACTTTCATTGATTCTCAGCTCCAGGATTCCGACGTCGTCAGCGGCACACACGACAAGTGCGTCATCCATGAAGCCGATGATGCTCGTTCTAGCAGGTAGGTCAATGCGCAGGAAATTGTTATACATGGGGTTCCAAATAAGTGGACCTACCCGCGACCCTTGAGGGGCGCCACATGTCAAATCTTCTTTGAGAAACCATTTGTCGCCCTCGTATATCAACCACCTGTCACTCAGATAGTCATCTATCATTCGCAACACATGATGTGGAACCTTTTTCCGCACCATCTCCTCGATGCAGGTGTTCCACCTCACGGTATTAAACGCATTGCTTATGTCAATGCTGATCAACGCGCAGAATCGCTTACGCTTACCAGTTCCTCTTCTTGCTTCAGTGGCGATGTCTACCACTGCCTGGATGGCGTCAACTATGGACCTGCCTTTCCAAAAGCCGAACTGGTTTTCCGAAAGACCGCTCTCGCCGACCATGTGACCTTGTAGTCTTTGTAGGATCATTTCCTCTAGAAGCTTCCCCATTGTATCCAATAGACAAATAGGTCTATAGGATGAGGCATCTACTAGGGGTTTGTCGCCCTTCCTCAGCAGGACCAATCTCTGCTTCTTCCAGTCTACGAAGAACCTCCCTTCCCAAAGATAGGAGTTGAAAGCTTCCAGGAGGATTTCCGGGTATGCCCCGATCACCCCTTTGAGGATCTCGTTTGGCACCTCGTCGATCCCTGGCGCTGTATTTGCCTTAAGCCTCCCACCTGCTCTCTTTATTTCCTCGAGAGTGACGAGTTCCTCGCGCCGAACCACGCAGGAACTTCGGTCCTGTCTTTGGAACGCCTCTACGTGTGAAATCAAGCTCCGTACAATGTACTTGACTCGATTGGCATTATGCAGGCACCCCATGCATCCTTTTCGACTTCACCGATCAAGTCTTTTCAGCACTGAAGTTGGCTTTCTTTATGCCTTGCCTCAGAGCTGATTATGCTTTTTTCCATGCCTCGCGCAGCAGATGATCCCCCTTGGAGCGGGCAAATCTCTGCCGTGCTGTGAGGCATTTTCACATGCTGCGACCACTTTCCGCCTCGCCGCCCGCACAGTGTCCTCCAACGACCCAGCAGACTTCGCCCAACCAAGCTCATCTACGAGCCTGGTTTCTTCAAGATGTTCGCGAAGCTTGTCTTTTCTGAGTCGTTTCACCCTGCCGCACCTACCCGCAGTCACTGGGTGACTCCGTTCCTGGATTCTAAACTCAATGCACTGATGATCACTCAAGGTTACTACCTCGAGGACGCACCAGTCGCCTATCCTTGAGGCAAGACGGGGCGCGGCAATCGTGAGGTCAATAACACAGGTCTACAAAATATGAGGTTTCGAAATGACCGACATGGCGGGAAAAAATGGTAGGATGTCAAATTTTTTTTTCATTCTCGTTTCCGATGAACGAGGCATAATATGTACAATGATCGATTTTTTGATTGATATTATGCCTCGTTCATCAGAAATAAGAATTAAAAAACAAATTTGACGTCTTATCATTTTTTCCCGCCATATGTCGGTCATTGCGAAATCTGCAATTCTTTTTTCAATCCGCGATACCTCCGGTTAGAAAAGTTAAAATAATACATTTAAATAGTGAAATAGAAAGCTGAAAAGTGTCTCTTTTTGATGGTTTTCTCATATTCAAAAAATAATGAAAATTCGTGAATTTATCGATGCTCAAATATAGCGAAAAAGCGTGTTTTTCGGACTTCAAAGTTAGGATTACTCGAAAACCTGACGTGATGAAGCAATTATAAGCCCGGATTCGGTTTCTGCGCCCAAAAGTACATCGGAAATGTATCTCAACTACTCTATAACAAAACCATGTAGGCCTGTGTAATCGACCCCCCCGCTCCTCGTCTGAACGTAAAATCCCTACCCCGATTTAATACAATCAGGTCATTCCTAGCGACCATCTCAACGACCAAGATGTCCCTCCTATGCAGACGGGCTTCTCCCCACTCGGGCGACTTACTATTGAAGTCGCCCGCAATGAGGGCCCGCCCACTAGCCTTTCTGAGGCATTCCTCAAGAAGGAGGATCTGGGTCTCGAAGATCTCGAAAGAATCGTTGGGAGAAAAGTAGCAGCTGTACACACGTATCCCCGCCACCTCCACCCAAACGAACCCCGTGTCGGTCTCCAGAAAGTCCCCGGTGCTCAAATTAGAGCTACAAACAAGGATCCAAGCCCTCCGTGACGCATCCTGGTAACATGCAGAGTTTTTGGACCATTTATGTTGCTCACTAATGAGCAACACATCGGCCCTCCTTTCCCTGGCAGTCTGGATCAGGAGGTCCTGGGCTCCCTTCCCTCTCCCGAGGTAGAGCTGTAGAAATTTCACTTTCCGCCCCTCATAATCCGGAGATCCGCCCTAAATACACCTCCAGCAGGCATCCTTCCTGCCTGGAAGCGTGCAGCCGTGCGACACATGGCCATATCCCTGTTACCTGAAGCACCGGGCTACCTCGACATGCCCAAACCAAGCTTAGTGGATCCTTTGAAAGTGATTATTCCGATATGTTTCGATTTTTCGACTATTTTCATACTTCGCGTGACCAGAATGACCTTCTGTTGTAGGTCGCTGAATTCGTCTTAAAATCGGTAATAATGTCATCGAAAAAAAATACATGATTCCATTCAAAAAAGTGGAGTTGACCTTGACATAGCTTCTGTGCCTGCACCGATAAAAAAATAGGGTGGTCGAGTATGACGGCCTTCTCGAACACTGAAACTTTTGTCTGAAACATTTTTGGATATAATCAATAGTTTGAGTGCTATCGCTCTGTAACACTTTGTGTGCCTCACCCTGTATATCTGTGACGGCATTTTTACCGGTTCATGAACGAAAGAAATTGCAATTTTGATTCTTCATACACAGTAAAACTATTTATTGATCGTTGATGAATGAAAATAACTAATTTTCTTTTATGGTTCCATGAATTTAATATTTTCCATAATCATTCAATTTTATTGCTTGATACGAATGATTCCTTCATTTAAAAAAGCAACTCACGCTTTTAATTGTTAATTATCAAAAATGATGTCAATAATTTAATTCCTTTAACTAAATTACACTGACGATCAATAATTTAAAATAAGTAAATTATTAATCCCTTCTCTATTCCTATTTCTACATAGTAAGGGTCAAGTAGCGCCTGATGAATGTTCATTTGCCTTTTGTATACTGCTTCATGTTCAATCATAATTTTTTTTGGATGATTAAAAGTTGTTAATTTGTTATCACATTTTTATCTATTACAATTCCTTTTCGATTATAACCATTGTTTCGACTCATTAAATAGTTTTTGAGTATTGATAATTCATCATTCGCTTTGTCTTATTCTCTGCTGTGGGAAGGAAAAATGGCGCAGTACAAAACTCTCCTAGCACGAGTCTAGGCACATCTGTTCTGGCTTTAAATCGTGTACGACTCTTCTGTCATCCGTTCACCCTAAACCCACCCTCCCGATCACATGCCCGCGACCAGCGGACAGAGGCATCGCGCACAACGGGAGAGATAGTCTCCCCCCTGCGGCGCGGTGGCCCAAACCCCCTTGCTACGCCTCGCCTGCCGCAGAAGAAGATTGTGTACTCCACATTGTCCACAGGGGAACCGCAGTGGCGACACGCCTTTTGGTCTCTCTTCTTAAAACGCTTCAGGTATACGATCTTCTGTCTGCGACCAGCCAAGCCAATGATTTTCGTTCCAGCAAAGAGGTTCATGCGTAGGAGCTCGTTATGCATGAGTTTCTACACGAATATCTCTACCCGCGACCCCTGAGGAGCGCCACATGTCGTTTCTTCTTCGAGAGACCATTGTCGCCCTCGTATATAACCCCCCTATTTCTTAGATAGTCGTTTATCATCTGCAGCAGGTAGTTTAGAACCTTTTTACACTTCATCGTCTCAATGCAATTCTTTCATCTTGCGGTATTGAACGCATTGCGCATGTCATTGTCGATCAAGGTCCTTATCGACCTCACCGATCAGATCCTTCTACCACTGAAGTCGGATTTTTATATGCCCTGCCTCAGAGCCAATTTAATGTTCTTTCAGTCCTCGTTCAGCGCAGCATCACCCTTTGAACGGATGTATCTCCCCCGCGCTGCCAGGCATTCTTGACGTAGCCCAAACAACTAGTCATCTTACCAGTACATGGAATTCCTGGCACGCCTGTGCCAGTGAGCCCAGAACGTGGGAGCTAGCGGCCCCCACCATAGATGTTCCTAGCTCCTAGATCTTCCTCGCTCCACTGCTACACAGTTGGTTAAATGAGGAAGACGCAATGAGCTTCAGGCATCTAAGGTAGGGGCCGCTAACTCTTATGTTCTAGGCTTATTGAACTGTGCCCCCGGCGAGGTATAGACCTAGCAGACTCCACACAACCAAGCCCATCCATGGGCATGGTTTTCTCAAGATATTCTCGGAGTTTGTCTTTACTGAGTCATCTTGTGTCCCAGGAGAGGCTCCTTCCTTTGCCACCCCTTGCTGCGGTCACTGGCGACCATCTCAATGACCAGGACCCCCCGCTTATCTACTCGGACTTTTACCAACTCGGGCGAACTTGCTGTTGAAATCACACGCTATCAGAATCCGCCCAAAAGCCTTGCTGAGATTCTCCTTGATGAGAATCTAAGTCTTGAAGACATCGAAAGGATCGTTCGGGGAGAATTCTTCATATGATTGTTTGCCTATAATATTTTTTGTTACACAAAATTGCTAATCATACGTGGAAGAATCTATCTTGTTTTCGCTGAAGATCACGACGAACATGTGCTTTCCATCCCTTATGTTCTGACAAGCCGTTGGACGACTTGAAAATGAGGACAAATTATTATTTTCTATATTTTTCGTCCCTGTCTTAATCCGACTACTTACGCTCTTTTAAATTTTACTATTCATGTTATTTTCTCTTATTCCGTTACTATCTTCCTTACATGTTTTGGTCGCCTTTTTCCTATCCGATATAGTGTTTTCTATGATTGATTTTGCAAATTTTTTTGTAAAAAAACATAATGCTTAATATTTTAAGTGTGATGAATAAGTAACTGAATGTTAAAAGTTTGAAAAGTATTACTAGTATGAGTAAATTCGAATACACTTCTGCTGGAGACGCAGAGAATCTAGAGTACCCATAGTTTAATACAGTAAATTAAATGTTTTTAGTGCATATCGATATTTATAAAAATATTTTAAATTATAAAAGGACTTATTTTTATTTATTTAATTATTGTAGCTTTATTATTTTCTTCTAATTCACAATAATGTTTAAAATTCACGTATGACTAGAATAAGTTTTAAAAATGTAGATTCAATTTTAATGCTGCAAAATTCGAAATTTTCTGAGTTTTATAAACATCAAAAATTCAAAAAGTTTGCAGAAATGTATTGCGCTCTAACAAACATGTAATTTTGGCAGAAAATACTATGTATATTTAAATGTGTAATGTGTGCAAAAATATTTAAATTATATTCAAACATATAATAAATACAATAAAAAGATTGTGATAAACAAATATAACGAGTAATTATGCAAAAATTGATTAAACAATGAAAATTATACATACAAATATTAAAATCAATTTACATGGGTGGAAACAGAAATTTAAAATTCTGTGTGATATCTAGCTACACGAATTACACAAATAATAAAAACAAAACATTGTATTTTAGCAATCATACTTGAAAACTTTATTTTAATCGCGATAAAAAGTACAGTATAATTTTTTTTACCAGCAGTATAATTTGTTATTTCAAGTACAAAAAATGACTAAACTAAATATATAATTTCTTTGGCAAAAGTTTTCAACACCATATGTGGATAATTTTTCATTTTTAAAGTGAAATAAAAAATACAATTTTATTAAAATAAAATTATTTTTACGTTTTTTAATAACAATCATAACAATAAATTACCCTAATAATTGCAAAATAATAATTAAGTGGAATACGTTCCGTTCCTAAAACAGATCCACCCAGACCTCGTATCAATCGCTATGTCAGAATATCTTCAGGAAGAAAGTGCTCTGCACAGATTACATGCCCAGGTTTTAGGACGATATCGTCTCGCAAAATAGAGATTTGCCACTTTTTAATTCTTTTTTTATCACTTGGCACAGTGAAAGTTAGCAGTTTGTCTGAGTTGCTCGCATAACCTGTCGTGCAACCGAAAACACCGCACTTATTCACCATTTTCCTTGATCCTCTTGGAATTCTTTGTTTTTTACTTCCAAAAACCTAACACTATAGTTGAAAACTCACCAAAACTCGAAAACCCCCAGTTTAATTATATTAAATTACAAATTTGTATACTTTTGACGCGTTTCCCCATACATTTTTGAATTATTCAGACTTAAATACAGCTAGCGCCGCCACTCGGCTTCGGTCAACATATGGTACATTTTCATTTTAGAGTACCAGCCCCGTGGTTTAATTTCAAGGCCATGATACACTTACCGGATACCTACCTTACATTTTTAAACCAACTTTCGATCACACGAAATAAGATATCATTATTAATTATTAATTATTTTTTAAGGGGATACAACATCTTGACTGTCTAAAATTAAAGCGATTTTCATGAATTTTTATTGAGAAAACTAATAAATGTAGTAAAAATCTATTTTAGAGATTAATTCAACATACATCATGGCATAAAAAACATTTTTTTACGATTCATAAACCAAATAGCGGTTTGACGGCAGGTAATTTACACCATTGAATAAAGTGAAAAATGGTGGACATTTTACCACATTTTTAGTTGCACCCAGTGTTGAGACATTCTTTATCTCCGCCCATTTTATGACGCTATATTTTGTCTGGATTTATTCCGCAGCACGACGCTCTCCGTCGCGCTCTAACGCTCTGCCGAGAAGAGAATCTATCCCCACAATCTCATAGAGAGATAGTGGTTGAAGTTAGGATCTGAGAAGTTTTCCATTTTATCTCTGAGTTTTCTCTTTGTATTCTTTTTCAATACGTACATTTCCATATCGGCCTTCGTTCCTTGATGTTTTTCTTTTGTTGTTTATAACTTCTTGGTGCCATGTTGTCTGAACCAAATCAAGTGAGTCTAAATTGGTAGTGTGTAAAAGAAAAACGGAAACCTGCGTCCGAAAGTGATGGAGAATTGAAGCAGTGCTTATAAGTAAATGCGCAAAATCCGTTCAAATGTTATTTCACGGGTTGCTTGTCGAATTTGACTGGTGATATAGGTTCCATAAAGAAGCATGCAAAAGGGTTCCGCCATGACCAGAATGTGAAACAGAAATAATCTGATTTTATCCAATACCTTTCATGAAATTTGTTTTACATCCAAAGCTTAGTAACGGTAACGGCATCAGGGAAGCTCCGAATATCTCCGCGTAGCGAATATCTTTTTAAAATTTTTCCGATGCTCTCCTTTTGCAATAGGTTTGCCAGAACTGCGTTAGCTTACTACTAGAACGTGGGGAAATAATGTTACAGTTTTTTACTTAATTATGACGCTTTTTTGTTTTAGTGGTAATTATCAATATTTCAATTACTTTATTTCGTGTCATGTTTTAGTTTTTCATATTTTTTAATTTTTATTATTTCTTTGTATTATTTGTAGATTTTTATGATTGACTGTCATGTTTTGACTCAGCATTATTATCTAAAAATTCCATGTAAAGTCTTTTATGGCTGATTTTTGTATGCCCTGATGATGCTTCTGGAGTGGAGGCGAAACGTTGGCAAAATTTTTAAACATCTATGATTAAATGTCCGAATTGTACCCGTTCGCTTCTTCATAATTATTTCTTAAAGATCTTCCTCCTTACTTATTCCACCTAATTTTTGAAAGAATTTTCTTATCTGGAATAGTCTCTTCAGTCAAAAAAGAGAGATGAAAACGATCCCAAAATTTAAAACAAATTTTAATTATTCTCTTTTTTTTTTGTTTTTTTTTTTAAGTTTAGCAGGTTGGAGTCTCAGCGGACAATATACAATTTAGATTATGAAAATACTTTTTGACACACATTTTTCAGTTATTTTGAATCAAAATATTCGTACACAACATATAAATTTATTTCCGATACATTTAAAAATTAATAGATTTTTATATTCAATCGCTTTGCTTATAGGACGAATTTTGAGTGACAAAAAACTCCCAGTGAGAAAGTTGTTCATTGAAGTACAAAGAAGTTTTCTGTGAAGTTTTAGCACAATCGAATTATCAGTTAAGAAATTATTATTTATTTTTGAAATCGCTGTAGCTGAACTTCTTGCGCGTGAATTGTACGCATACTTAATACAGACACTCTCATGCCTTCTCGTGTTTCTCTCATTCGCACTTATGCTTTTGCTATGAAGGCTCCAAAAGAGACTTCACTGTTTACGGGGTGGCCACGAGTGGGTCGCAAAATAGACTATGAGTGCGAGAAAAGTAAACTTATACGAAGTCATATTGGTGTCACAAAAATTTCACACTTAATAGCTGTAAAAAGTAATTTAATATTCGAAACAATATTTTTATAAAGTTCTTGGGTATTAAACCACACAATAGTATATTACGTGCCTAGGCGCACAATGAGGGTTATTGCGTAACGAGCGACAATGCTCGTAGGAGATCGAAGCCAAGGCGTAGCCGAGGCGCGATCAGTCCTGCGAGCATTATCGCGAGTCTCGTAATTTCCCGAATTGTGTGCATTGGCACGTATTCTATTTTATGTGACTTCGGTGCGTATAAGGTAAATGTACCAGTCGTTGCGCTGTCGAGCATATTTTACGTAAAATTAAGAACATTACTTTATATTTTTGTGTTCAAGTTGAAGATATCGTTGATCATAAGGTTATTATTCATCTCTCATAACAAATTTTGAATGTAAATGCATATTCAAAAATGATAAAAAATAAAATATTCCGGAATGTTCAAATCGTAGTTCATAAAATGACTGTGCTTATTTTTTATGCAAATGGAACTCTTCTCGCATTCAAGTATTTATATCAATTTATTCGACATCAATTTTGAAAGTTTTTGATTTATATTTTTGATAACCCTTATATAAAGTGTATCTCGTGTCATTTAAGGTAGAAATTCAAATTGTATATTAATAATCGAACAAATTATCGACTGGTACACGAAAATCGTTCATGGCCCAGTGTTTGCATGGCCATAGCAACGAATGGAGCATACGTATTTCATGAATTGTCTCAGTCGTTTCGCGGAACGTTAAACGTTGTGACTCAATGTAAAAAATATCCGTGTGTTCATAAAAAAGTAAGTATTCATAATTTATTAACTGAAGAAAAGATGATTTGTCGATAAAATCATTCGCTAGAAAAAAAAGGTTAACAATTTAGAGCTATAAATAAAGTTTTCTTTATCAAAAATCTTTTCTAACCTCATAACTTTGACATTTGATGCAAGTTTCGAAAATTTATGAGTATGAATCATTATTTTTAGACAATATTCGACATGGAAAATCACGAAAAAAGAAAACAACCTCGCGGTAAAATAAAACGATACTCGCAAGATGATATTTATCGTTGTCTCGATGACATAAGAGTCCGAAAAATGTCGATATCAAAGGCGGCAAAGTCTTACAACGTTCCAGCAAGCACAATTCGTAGCAAAATACAGAACAAAGTTCCAATAGAAGCGAAATTCGGGCCACCGCCAGTTCTCTTGGTTGATGAAGAGAAGTTGGTTATGAAATGGATATTTTTCTGCTGTGATAGGGGCTTCCCCGTCACTAAAGACCTTTTACTGGACTCGGTCAAAAAGTACATTGTCGATCAACAAATTGCGAATCCTTTTAAGAACAATCATCCAGGAAGGCATTGGTTCGACGCATTTTGCAAACGTCATCCCGAACTATCTCAAAGAATGGCGCAAAATTTGTCCACGTGTCGAGCACTTGCAACTCCAGGTAGACTACGATCCTGGTTCAACGAAGTAGAAAAATATTTGATTTCGAAAAACCTCAGAGACATTGGTCCGTCGCGAATTGTGAATTTGGATGAAAGCGCTTTTTTCCCCTGTCCAAAAGCCGGATTTGTATTGGCACGAAAGGGCTCCAAATCAGTGCACAAAGTTGTGGCTGGCAACGATAGTGAGAGTATTTCCGTACTTTTTACGGTAACTGGGGCTGGGGAGATGGCTCCTCCCTTGATTTTATTTTCATATCAACGGTTACCAAGTGCCATTGCACGAAAAGTGCCAGATGGATGGAGCATTGGCAACACGGAAAATGGATGGATGACATCAGAATCTTTTTATGAATATATCGCTAATGTGCTATATCCGTGGGCAGTCAAGAAAGGGGTAGAATTTCCAATCATAATTTACTTGGATGGCCACTCTTCGCACGTGACGTATCCTCTTGTGAAATTCTGCAAAGAGAAGAATATCGTGCTCATCTCGCTTTTTCCAAATGCCACCCATTTGTTGCAACCCCTTGACGTGTCCTTTTTTCATCCTCTAAAAGTGTCATGGAAAAAAACGATCGATGAATATAGAGTAGAGAATGGATTCAAGCCTTTCGAAAAAGAAGACTTCGCCCCTCTTCTCAAAAGAGCAGTCGACAAACTAACAGTACCTGAAATCGTGAAAAATGGATTTGCGACTTGCGGACTGAGTCCATTTTCTCCGGAATCTTTCGATTACAACGCTGTAGAAACCAGAACGGAAAATTCTGAGCGACAATCGAGTTCCGTTCAGCACAAATATCACCTGCAATATTTTGAAGAAACCATACTCGACAGCTCGATGCTTGCGGAGTTCCGAAATGGTGTCATCAGCGAACCAAAAAACTACGAGCTGTTCAAAGCTTGGCAGAAAATGAAACACTTTTCGGGTAATTGTATTGTATATTTGGCATTATTCCTCATGAATGCATTATCAATGATGAGATTTTTGGTCCATTTGTTGAAAAAATATTTGTACTAGTCATACAGTCATTATTTACATATGATTTTCACGAATCAATTATTTTTCCTTGTTTGATGTGCAATACAGTATTTAGTGAAAAAAGTATTAAAAAGCAGAATTTTACAAACAAAATTTGCTCGCTTGAATTTTTGATGTTTTTTGTTGAAATGTTGATTCGCACAGTGCTTTGGAAAATGGCTTCAAGCGGTATCCTATATGCGTAAGGTAGTCATGAAAAGATAGAATGCGATACGTTGCTTTGGAAGTATCATTTTTTCGTTTCATGTAATTCTTATAAGTAGTGAGTGCATGCACACTAGCATTTAGACATTTCTTGCTAACTCAAATTGTATAAGCATTTTTCTCCATACTAGAAAGCAAGAAAATTTCCGACACTACCGGTCAGAAATATGGGACCACCTGTTTTTCGATGATTGCTTGAATTACCTTAACCCTTAAAGGGCCAAAATGGCATAAACGATACACCGGTCTTTGAGGCCGTGTAACTTATGCTATTCGCGACTGAACAAATTGAGAAGAACATATTTGTGAAGTTCAAAACGTGTCCTTTCCAATGGTGAATACGGAATTGATCTAAAAAATTATTAATTATAAAAATATTCAGTTTAAAAAAAAAAGCACGATTTTTTCGATCTTTTTTTTTTTTGAAAGCGAGTTTTGAAAGGTTTCCCGATCTGTCAATGACCTGGAACATTTATAACCGGTGGAATAAATGTCTGAACTTTAAGAAGGTGTGGTTCAGAGATTAATTTTTCACTTTTGTCTTTACAAAATGGCTCCCGAATTACAAAATTTTCACGAATAAATTCAGGATTTTTTTTGTTAGAAAATACGAACAAACCAAGGAAATTACTAAGAATGAAAAGTTCTTAGAATCACTCAAAGAATACGTCTGAATTTTTTCAAAACGTTTCGAGCAACTTTTCAATTTTGGAAATAGCATAATTTTTGCAAAATCAAAAAATTGCTCAAAACACCCCGAAAAAATGTGTGTGTATTCTTTGACTAATTTTAAGAACTTTTTATTCTTGGTAATTGTCGACATAAGTCTATTGTTTTCAAGAAAAAAATTCTCAAATGTCATAGTAGTATCAGACGTAAAATTCCACATCGATCGTCTGTCCGCTGCAAACAAAGTTTACATTGCCCAACTATCACCAACGTGGAGGTCGACGAATATAGATAGTCTCTTTTTTTTACATTTTTGACATTTTAGTTTTTTTTAAAAATATTTATGATCATGTTTGAGGTTCAGTACACTAATGCTTATCCAGTGTGTAATTGCGAAAAACACTGTAAACAGTAATATGAGAGATGTGTAAAGAAATAAGTAGGAAATATTTGTCGCGATCACAATTAGGTAATTTCAAGTCACATAGGCACGAGTCAAGAACAAGAGCATCATGTTATTGCACTGTAATAAAATAATAAAATAATTTTTCAAAGAAGTGTTACGTCAGAAACATAACATTTCTCTTCTTAAAAGATCTCCTCGTTTTATGTCAGGATCAGAAGGATCCTCTCTAAGGGATGAGGAATAGTCAGTGATTGAGAAGGGTTAGGTATATAAAATATATTTATTGACAATTAAAATTATATCGGGTAAGCACCATGGAAATGTAAATATAGAATCGAAATTAGAAATACCCTTTTAGTTACCCTGAGTTTGAATTGATCAATTGAGTCCAGTAAGCGAATGTGGTCAGTTGAGTGTAGCTTGTAATCTTGAGATAGTTGCAGTTGTATAGTAAATTCGTAATCTAGACGGTTGATCTAGTTGATTCTTCGATCCCAGTTTCGAGAGAATTTGGAAGGCGATTCCCCTTCACTTTCTAATGTCGTTGAACTCAGCGCCGAGTTAGAATTCGGGTTGAGTAGCGGTAGAAATCTGGTGAAGCTGGACTGACTGGATTGCACTCGCCGTATAGATTCGATGGCACTGGACTGGACTCACGTTGGTCACATTGTAGAAATCGGACGTTGACTAACTAACTGAACTCGCGGTGTAGAGATGATGGCACTGGACTGACTTCTCTTGGAACTTTCGCTTTTTATAGAACTTTGAAAGGTCAAGTATGACGAGTAACATGCTATGACCAGTCGCATGTTATTACAAGTCACATGCTATTACAAGTCGCATGTTGTGACGGTAGTGTGTTGGTATTGTAGGGCTTCATTCACTTTCTCTCTGGGTCAGTCGATTTGTTATCATGTGTGGGTATTATAACGACACATGGTAATTTCATATTGATCATCCTATTGATCTGTCGATTTGTCTATAACTTGCGTCGATAAAATCACACTCGCTGTAATGCTGTTTTGATCCCTTTATTGGTTTCTTAATCTGCTTGTTACTTGTGGCGGTAGAGTCGCGGGACGTGACACCTCCCCCTTAATTCGAACGCGGCGAGTTAACGATCCGCGATCGAAACTTCGGTAGAAGATTACATTTTAAATCCAAGATGCTTACTCAATCAAGTACAGATTTTTAGTTGAATTTAACAATTCATAACGTAAAAAATTTCGTTTGTACATAGGAATTTACATTCTAAATTATTGTTGCGAATTAAAAATTTATAACAAGTTTTTCATAAATGCATAGTAATAACAGAGGATACAATTCTGGGGATATTACAATCATTGATTACATATGTTATAGTGGTATTGGGTTATTTGACCATTTTTTTTTATTGAAAATAACTATTTAAACTTACAACATAATGATTGTTGATGAAAAGAAGATTAAAAATTGTAAAATTTTATCGATTAGATATAAAATATTAAGGAGTAATTTCCAAGAATTATGATCGTTAAATGTATACATTAGTAAAATAAAATCTAAAAAGCCTTATAAATTATTGATTATACATAAAAGAAATTGACATATATAATATTAATAGAGATTAAAAATAATATTAAGATTGGTACATTGGAGAGAAAAAACTTGGTTCAATCTAAAATTGATTTCCTGAAAACATGGCATTGCTATTGCTTATTATTACTTTTACATGCTTCTAAAAATTAATTTCATGCACTTCAATTTTATTGGTGTATTATTAAATGAATAAAATAATCATAAGAAAAACAATTTTACATAATAACAGGGTAATAGATTTTCCTACAATTCTTGTACTTTTAATTCTTTTTATAATCTTTATTGTAAAACTAATAGTTAATTGTGCATGAAACATATGAAGAATAGTAATTATTCAATTTGTTATTGTTTCACATTAATTTCTATTGGAAAAGCAATTTTTACATTAAAAATTTTGTAACCCCGTCGCACAGTTTATATTTACAGACCTAATATTTGTAGAAACTGTTCTTCCAATAGGATGGGAATCAAGAAAAGTTCCCTTGATGGAAAAAAAAACAAAATTGAAATTATATTTATGATGGCACCAATTATGAAGTGCTTACTAGGTTGTTCAAAAAGTTTTGAAAGCGACATCTATAGAGCAGTAGAAGAACCAAAATTTCTACGCCATTTTAAGATTTCATCTTTCATATGAACATACCCAAAGTGTCATTCCACTCTGTCAATTCATTGTTTGTTTTTACGTCGATTCATCACTATGGATGAGACATGGGTCTTCCATCATGATCCTGAATCAAAACAAGAGGCTAAGGAGTGGTGTGAACCAGACACTTCGGCACCGAAGCGAGTTCGTGTCCAGAAATCGGCGAAGAAGGTGTTAGCATCAGTTTTTTGGGATGCAAAAGGGATTTTGTTGGTGGATTATCTCCAGACTGGCCAAACAATAAATTCTGAATATTATTGTTACCTTTTGGATCAATTGGATGCAAAAATTCGTGAAAAAAGACCCGGTTTGCAGAAGAAAAAAATCCTTTTTCATCACGACAATGCACCCGCTCACACAGCTCAAAAGCCATCACTAAAATAACCGAATTAAAGTACGAATTGTTGCAGCATCCACCTTATTCGTCTGATTTAGCTCCCTCTGACTTCTGGCTGTTCCCACACCTCAAGAAATTCCTTCGTGGGAAGCATTTTTCATCAAACGAAGAGGTTATAGCCGTCGTAGAGGAGTATTTTGCAGGCCTTGCAGAAAGTCACTTCCATGATGGGATAAACAAGTTGGAAGACCGTTGGACTAAATGCATTGATCTTATGAGAGATTATACTGAGCAATAAAAGTGGTTTCACCCAAAAAAAAACGTATTTTCATTTCCGCTTTCAAAACTTTTTGAACAACCTAGTATTTATTCTTGTCAGAAAAAGTCTTTTTTTCATTCAAAAAAGAAGAAAAATGCAAATATTTCTATATTTTTCTTTAAGTGATAAAATAAAATGTTGATTCGAATAAAAACTAGCATTTGTCTTACTAAAAAGGTTATTAGTTTGTTCTTTAAATATTCAATGAACAAAAACAAAAATGATTGAATCAAATGTAAAGAAGCTATTTATAAGGATTTTAAAGAAGTATAATTTCTTTGTGATAATATTAGATTTTTAGATTGTGCTGAACAGAAGAGAAAACTTGAAAAATTTTATAAATACTTGCTAGTTTAAGAAGTTTAATGTACTCTGAAAAAAAGTACCATAAAATATATTGAAATTTTTTCATTGCAATTTGAAGGTTCAGTGAGTTTCTCGAATCTATGAAACAGAAGAAATAAGATTAGAATAAAATTTCAAAAGATCTTTTTGTTTAAAACATTTCCTGGTTTAGTTATTTCAAACGCTTTGGTTTTATGCAAAGTTTATACAATTTTGAGTTTGAATTCAAATTCAGTTCATCAATTTCTTATATTTATGTGCGATCTTTTTAGTCGGTTGACATGAACGACGGTCGGTTTTTCTTTTATGTTGATTTTTACATTTTCTTTCCCTAGTACATCTAAAACTTCGTCAGGACCTGTGTATTGATTATCTAGTTTTTAAATTTTTCCTCCCTTTAATAAAAATACATTATCCCCAATTTTTATTGCCAAGGGATTTATTTTTCTATCGTGGTACATTTTTGATTTTTCTTTTTCCTTTATGAGGTTTTTTCTTGCTTGTGTTCGCATTTCATGCAGTTGTGTGACAAAATTGATCAAATAATCATCATAGGTTTGCAATTTTTCATTCTGTGATAGAGCTTCACTAGAGGGTTCACGGGCTAATTTGCCAAAAACTAATTCATAAGGCGTACATTTTGTGGCTTTGTGTACACTTGTGTCATATGAAAACATTGCTAATTCTAGCCAATCGTCCCATTCTGAATTTTTTGCTACAAATTGTTTGAGATATTTACCTAGAACATGATGTGATCGTTCAAGTGATCAATTGAATTGAGGGTGAAAAGCTGTGGTACGAAATTGTTTGATTCTAAAGAGTCTTGCTAATCTTTTTAATAAATTGCTTAAAAAATCTCTGCCTTGATCCGTTAGTACTCCTTTTGGTGACCCAAATATGCAAATAAATTTTTTCACGAACGCGTCTGCTATTGTACCAGCTTGATGATTAGGAAGAGGTATTGCTAGAGAGTATTTCGTAAAATTATCTTGTATAGTAAGAATATACAGATTTCCAGACTTTGTTTCTGGTAGTGGACCAACAATATCCATTGATATTTTTTCGAAGGCAGTAGTGGGTGTATCAGTAATAACCATAGGATTTTTAGTTTTAACCCGAACTAATTTTTTTATTTGGCATTGTAAACAGCCTTGAATATACTTTTGAATATCGACTTTCATATTTTCCCAAATAAAGTTTTGGCGAATTCGATTATAGGTCTTTGTGACGCCTTTATGGCCTCCTAATGCTGAGGAGTGTGCTTCTTCAATTAATTGTGATCTTTGTTCTTTTGTTGGATATTGCGTTATGCCATTACAAACTATTATTTTTGTAAGTGAATTTGCAAAAACTAAATTAAATATTAATTTTATTTCTTTCCAAGCTATATGGTTGATTTTTGAAGTCTTTGAAATACTAATTGATCGTAAATTCAATTTTTGAGATAATTCGTGTAATGAATAAATTGACAATTTTATATTACTCAAGGTTTCAGATAAATTGTCTTGAATTTCTCCTTCAATCGGAAGAGCAAAATGATAATAGTTTCCTTTTTTAATTTCTTTCGCTGTTCCTTTCTGTAAGTTTTTGAATTTTGGTAAGGTTCCACGTTTTTCTAGACTTTTTGATCCATTATCTCGAGGATTTCCATTTGTTGTAACAAAATATACATAATTATCTTTTCGCATCGTTAATTGATCGCGACATTCAACGATATTTTTATTCATTAAAATTTGCCTGGTAGATTTTGAGTTGAGTGGAGGGGGTTCTGGGGGTGGACGGTTTTCTTCGAATTCTGAATTATTGTCATTTTCGAGATTTTCCCTGGTTTTTATTTGTCGATTTTTGTTTATTTCAGAATTTCCTTCATTAAAAGTGTTTTCGATATTTTCATTTACAAAAATTTCTTCAATACAAGAGCTTTCAGGGCTCTCTTCATCTTCAGGTTCCATATCAATTACTTCGTCTTCAGAAGTAGAAAAATAATTTTCGCTTTCTTCCTCTTGATGATTAATACATTTTTTAGGCTTTTTGCCATTTTTATTTCTTTTATTTTTTGCTTGGATTTCTTTTAAATAGTCCAAATATTCAGGATCAGAATCAGGATCAGAGTCGGAATCTGATTTTACTTTTGTTCGGCTTCCTTTTTGCATATTTATTTCTGGTAATTAATTTTCATATATTTGTTTTCTTGGTCTACCTCTCTTTCTTTTTGTTTGAGAGGGAATAATTTTTAAATTTGTAAGTAGATTTTTTCTTGGCCTACCTCGAGGTTTTTCTTCGTTATTTTTCATGAAGGTATTCTCAAGATTCGTTTTTTCTTGAGATGTCATAAAGGTATCATCATCATCTTCGTGTAAATTTCTTGATCTTTCTTCATTAATAATAGGGTTTCTTGAAAGAGCGTCTGCATTGACATTCATTTTTCCTGCTTTGTATACTTCATCAAAATCATATTATGAGAGTTTCAACCTCCCACGTGAAACTCGTGAGCAAGGATTCTTAGAGTTTTTAAACCAAACTAGTGGTTCATGATCTGCTACTAAGGTAAATTTTCTTCCATATAAATAAGGACGGAAGTGAGTAACACAAAATATTATTGCAAGTGCTTCTTTTTCATATGTGTCATATTTTTTCTCAGTGTCACTTAAACTACGTGAGGCGTATGCTATTGGCTTATCTTTGCCTATTTTGCCTTGTGATAATATACCTCCTATTGCGTATCCTGAAGGCATCTGTTGTGAGAACAAAGGGTTGCGAAAAATCGGGTCGTTGTAAAAGTGGTTCTTCACATAATCTTGATTTTAAAATATCAAAAGCTGTTTGCTGTTTATCGGTCCATATGAAAGGGGTATCCTTTTTTAGAAGTTGATTAAGAGGATTGGCAATTTTTGAAAATCCTTCGATAAATCTACGATAATATCCTGCTAATCCTAAAAATTGTTTAACATTCTTTTGTGTTTTTGGAACTGGAAATTCTTTTACGGCTATTATTTTTTTGGGGTCCGGTCGAACTCCATTTTTATCAATTATATGACCTAAATATCCTATCTCAGGTCGTAGAAATTCACATTTGTCTGGTTGTAAATGAAGGTTTGCTTTTCGAAGACGTTGTATTGAATTATTAAAATTTTACTTATGTTCTTCTAGTGTATCAGCAAATATGACTATGTCGTCAAGATATACAAAGAGTTCTGTCCCTATTAATCCAGTTAAAGTAATATCC
Organism: Diplolepis rosae; assembly: GCA_030998225.1. Lineage (NCBI taxonomy): Eukaryota > Metazoa > Arthropoda > Insecta > Hymenoptera > Diplolepididae > Diplolepis > Diplolepis rosae. The sequence continues at coordinate 5,949,299 of JAPYXD010000553.1, read as the reverse complement.
ATTAACGTTTGAAATGTTGCTGGAGCGGTTTTTAAACCAAAGGGCATTCTATCAAATTCATAATGACCATAAGGTGTAGAAAATGCAGTTTTATAAGAGTCTTTAAGGTCCATTTTTATATGATGAAAGCCAGTAGCTAAATCAAAGACTGAAAAATATTTGGCAGATCCGAGTGAATCGAGTATATCGTTTATGTTAGGTAGTGGGTAAGAATCTCCGATTGTTTTTTCATTAAGTTTTCTGAAGTCTAGAACCATTCGCCATTTTATTTTACCTTTAGAGTCTGGTTTTTTAGGAACAATCCAAACTGGAGTGTTATACGGTGATTATGAAGGTTTTATTATTTTATTTGTCAATAATTCGTTAACTTATTTTGTAATTTCTTCTTTATGAACAGGGGGAAATCTATATTGTCTTGAAAAAATTGGAGAATCATCTGTAGTTAGAATTGAATGTTGCAAAACGTTAGTAGCTTCAAGTGTTTCTCCTGGGATTTGAAATCTGTCTGCACTGTTAATAATTAATCTTTCCACATGTTCGTATTCGTCTCGATTCAAATGATCCAAACGAAGAAGTTTTTTAATGCATTATATTCTTTCTTAACCTGTTATGTTAAAAAATCTGCATGGATTGTTAAAAAACTTTTTTAAATTGCTTGATTGACTTTTTACATTTTGAAAATTTCTTTCTTCAAAGTCTTCTAAAGTAATAGCTGGTATTGATATCGTTACTGAAATTTCGTTTGTATTTGCAAATTTGATATAAGCTTTACCGTTGCAATTTTTTACAATTGCGTCTCCTGCATAAATTCCTTCACCAAAATGTAGCCGAGGTACGTAACCTTCGCTTTTTTCAGTATTTTCAATTGGAACATAAAATGTTGTTACTGTTCTAGCTGGAATTGTTAATATCTGTGTCGATTCAAATGGATACATTTTATTTCGTATTTCTAGACATTTTGATACATAATTTATATTGACTTTATTTTCTCGAAAAAATTCTCAACCTAGAACTCCGTCTTCATCTATTGGAACTTCATTAGGAATTATATTCAATATTGTTGGATATCCTAGAATGTTTATTTGTATTTGTCCCATTGTAAAAAATGGTGAATTATTTATTCCTGTAAGTTTTAACACTATTTTTTCATCTATTGGCAAATTAGGATTTACGGAATTTAATTCTGCGCATATCATTATCGATGGAATTATACTTGGTTTGGAAACACTTATCTTTATAGCCGGTTGATCGTTAGAAGTGGATGCTTCTGGTTCTTGCCTTACGCTTTCCTGAGTGCATCCGTACTGGGGAGAGCGTTTGAGTTTTCCGAATTTTGCGATTGTTGTTTATTTAATCTAACGTTACAATTTGTTATAATATGTCCTGGTTTTTTACAATAGTTGCATATAACTTCTGATTTTTGTGGATAATTTTGATTTGTTCTACTTAATTGCTGATTTCGCATTTCTCGTTGGCTATTTTGATTTGAAAATTGTCTGTGATTTGCATACCTGTTGTGATCTAGATTTTCTTGTCTATTATCATTATTTCTGTTTCTAGAAAAATTATTATTATTGTAATTATGGAGTCTATTGCTGTTGGGATAATTATTTCTGTTACTTGAAAAATTATTGTAATTGTTGTTTCTGTTTCTCAGAAAATTGTTATTCGGATAATTGTTTTGTGCAAAGTTATTATTATCATAATTGTTATTTCTGTTTCCTAAAAAGTGGTTATTCCGGTAATTATTTCTTGCATAATTATTGTAAATATTTTCTCGTCGTTGGTGATTATTACTAGGCTGTTGATTTTGCATAACAAAATTAGGATTTTGTTTTCTGGAAACTCCTTCTTGTGCTTTGGTTAAATGATAACAATTTTCAGTAACATGACCTGGTTTTTTACATATTATACAATTTATGTTGTTATCTCGTGAATAAATGTAATTAATAATTTGTTATTAGAAAATTTGAATTGTCTCAATGTTCCGAGTCTGGTAAATTTATAATCATCAATCAAAATTCTTAAAATAATATACCTTAATTCTACCAATTTCCATGTGCTTACAGAAAAAATATTTATTTAGAATTTTTTGTTTCAAATTTATTCTTATTGAAACTAATTTTGTTCCTTGTCTTACCTAGGATACTTGATATGTGTTTTTTTATATAATTGTCGAATGGTATAGGTCATAAATGGGTTTTAAATAATTGTTACACTCACAAAAAAATTTTTTTGTTATATTTTTTATTATACACACAAACAAAATTATAAATTATACAGAATTTAATTAATGCAAGATTGGACAAGCCTGACTCAAGCACAACATCTTGATCAATCTTTTGCAATTAAAAGTATTCTGTTAGTTAACAGAGTTAAAATAAAAGTTTCAAACGATACTGTATGAGCACTTGAATTTTGCCTTACCCAATTGATCGCCATCAAATGGTGACCGTCCAACGAATCTAAAAAGGACTTATAGTCTCTTGTGCTGCTTTTTCTCGTTTTAACTCGAATTAAAACTTAGTCAACAATTTAGAATTAAAGAAGTACGAGATTAGACAGGCATGACTCAAGCACAAAATCCTATGTAATCTCTGCACTTTCAGAAATTCCGATAATAAAATTTCAAATAAAATAAGTCTTTTGATCACTTAGGTTAGCCTCAAGGTCAAATCCCTGCGTGAATCAACGGAATTTATTTTATTTTAACACAGTTTGTACAAAATAACAAGAAATGAGGAAATTAAACAGTTTTGCAAATAAAATAATTATTTAATGACTTAGGTTAGCCTCAAGGTCAAATCCCTGCGTGAATCAGCAGAATTTATCTTGTTGTAACACAGTTTGTACAAAATAACAAGAAACAAGGAAATTAAACAGTTTTTCAAATCAAATAATTATTTAATCACTCAAGTTAGCCTTAAGGTCAAATCCTTTCGTGATTTTATCAAATTTATTTTATTTTAACAAAATGTGAAATCATATAAATTATAATTGTACTTTATCAAGTTTTGATTCCTATTAATCATAAAATTTCAATATCCCATTCACTGACTAAGTGTTTCCCGGGCCGATGCACCAAAAAAAGAGATTGGGTATGTTACGTCAGAAACGTAACATTTCTCTTCTTAAAAGATCTCCTCGTTTTATGTCGGGATCAGAAGGATCCTCTCTAAGGAATGAGGAATAGTCAGTGATTGAGAAGGGTTAGGTATATAAAATATATTTATTGACAATTAAAATTATATCGGGTGAGCACCATGGAAATGTAAATATAGAATCGAAATTAGAAATACCCTTTTAGTTACCCTGAGTTTGAATTGATCAATTGAGTCCAGTAAGCGAATGTAGTCAGTTGAGTGTAACTTGTAATCTTGAGATAGTTGCAGTTGTATAGTAAATTCGTAATCTAGACGGTTGATCTAGTTGATTCTTCGATCCCAGTTTCGAGAGAATTTGGAAGGCGATTCCCCTTCACTTTCTAATGTCGTTGAACTCAGCGTCGAGTTAGAATTTGGGTTGAGTAGCGATAGAAATCTGGTGAAGCTGGACTAGACTGACTGGATTGCACTCGCGGTATAGATTCGATAGCACTGGACTGAACTCGCGTTGGTCACATTGTAGAAATCGGACTTTCGCTTTTTATAGAACTTTGAAAGGTCAAGTATGACGAGTAACATGCTATGACCAGTCGCATGTTATTACAAGTCACATGCTATTACAAGTCGCATGTTGTGACGGTAGTGTGTTGGTATTGTAGGGCTTCATTCACTTTCTCTCTGGGTCAGTCGATTTGTTATCATGTGTGGGTATTATAACGACACATGGTAATTTCATATTGATCATCCTATTGATCTGTCGATTTGTCTATAACTTGCGTCGATAAAATCACACTCGCTGTAATGCTGTTTTGATCCCTTTATTGGTTTCTTAATCTGCTTGTTACTTGTGGCGGTAGAGTCGCGGGACGTGACAATATAATTTCTTATGCAAATTTAAATATAATTTATTTTGTTTTATAATCAAACCCTTCATTTATACAGGCATGGAAATTATTTTATAATTACACATCGGTAATTAAATGTTCACCTTCTGTTGTTTCAGCTTTAGTTTGTGACTTAATTTTTATACAGACAATTAAGAATATTTAAAATCCTTCGCATGACTATTTCAATATACAAGTATACATAAGAGGTTCGATTATTTTAAAATATATATACACTTTATCTAATGTTGCATTCGACATTACACATTGAGAATTCTTTGGTATGAAGTAAAATTGGCAAATATAATAATAAAAATTTAGTAGTCATGTGAAAAGATGTTACATATTAGAAAAAAAAGGTGCATATTTATATTCAAAAAAACTCTCCAAAGTATTTTATTCGAACTTTTTATTTTTTTAAATTTGAATCTCTTGATTTATCTTATCTTGATATGAAATATTCTTCACATAATTTTTTAATTTCAAATAATTTATTTACAAGCCTAAAAAATATATGAATCGATATTTTGATTTGAGACTTTAAACACTCATTGAATCATAAATTTTACTAAAAAATTATTTCTCAAGTGTAAATCATCCTAAAATTCAAAGAAATCTTTCAGATATTCAGATTTTGTCATTTTGAATTTTTTGTCTGCTTCGCGCCTCTTTTGCACGAAGTCGAGAGAAACATAATTCTCGATCTTGGCTCAATAGTCAACAGCATGAAATCGAAGCGAGAATGTTGGGACACACTGACACGGCGCGTTTGGTTGTGTGAGGATCCACACGGTTCAGTGGTGGGGGCCGTTTACGTCCACGTTCTGCGAGCACTGTCATAGCATAGCATATTTCAAGACCGAAAACTTGAAAACTACTGCAGTTCTCTCACTTAACCTACCAAACGTTCAAAATGCAGTAGCTAATCGTCATAGAGAAGAACGAACTTTTAAAAGAAACGGAAAAACAATAGAATTTCATGCGGATCTTCTTTCAGTTTTGATGTTTTCAAACAGTAGGCCGTGAATTTCACTGCACCTGAGCTCTCACTTATCTCTTTATCTTTTCCACATTTAATAATGTGTCCGGCTTTCAAGAGTCGTTCTCCTTCCACAAAATTCCTTTTTTTTTTATTAGTACTAGCCCAATCGAATATTGCACTTATATTTATCATTTCTAATCACTTTTAAATCACATGTATTTGCATGGAAAACTATACCCTCTATTCAAATTTTTCCCTTAAGTACGCCATGTTTTTTAGGCCCTGCTCATTTGGCATATCCCAATAGATATATAATTTTTTCCTTGCATAATGCAAAGAGTTGAAATTGTAACAAAAAAGTAGGGAAATTTCGAAAACATTTCATTTGTAGGTAAATCATAATAAAGATCGTATGAATATATATTTTAAGGGGATTCGATACAAAATTCATGATTATATGTTTTATATATCTTATAAAAATGTTTTTCTCAGCAAAAGCATTATTGGAATTCTTCAAACTTTTTTATTTGAACTTTAACTTTGAGCAGTATGTAAGAAAAAAATTATACATCAATTCCAAGAAGTTTGTTCGTTTTTGTAGAAATTTAGCTTCAAAATTAGTCCAAGAACATTAAAAAATGTTGATTATTTCGAAAGTTATTCAAAATTTAAGAAAGCATTGAAATTTTGACTTTTTCTGCAATAACTTTTTCAAAAAATAACAAAACGACTTCATTCTGGGCTCATTTTATAAAGAATTTGGATAGCTTTGAATTTAATCAAGAGAACAAATTTTTTCACTCACATAATTCAAATTAGGATAATTTAAGCAATTATAAAATGAGATGTCGGCATTATAACTCAAACAAAATCTTCCATTTTTCAACAATGAATTAACTCAGTAGGCGATAAAAATAAGCATGCAGTCCTCCTTTCTTCCCAATTTTTTTAGCTTGAAATGGTAGTTCGAGACTATACGAAGAGAAAGAATCGTATAAGAAACTTCAGAAAGAATAAGGTGATGTGTTCTAACGAAAAGAAAAAATCAAATTTTCTACAAATAAGTGTAAGCTTTTCTGAAATTAAACTTTCAAAACGCCAACTTAAGGGAAATATAAATTTAAAATGATCAAAAAATCGTTTTTTTTTCATTTTTTACTATTACTATTTAACCTAATTTGTAAAAACTTTGGAGAAGTATTAATAGCATTGTTATATTCAATTTGAATTAAATTGTTTTTGAAAAACTAGTAAGAAAAGCGAATTCCTTTAGTGAAATTTTACATAAAACTTGCGTGAAATGCTGTTTTTTCTTTTGAATGTGTGCCATCTTTTAAAGTTTGCATTTTCTTCAGTTTAATTATATTCAGTTAGAAACTATACATGTTGTAACTGTAGAAAGTCTAAAATTGTGCCACAGATCCGCCATTTTGAAAATAAATAAAATAAAATGATCTGTGTGCTTAAATACACAACTTTTCTCACAGAATCTATTCAGGCCTCATTGGACTATGGATATACCTTGAACTAATAACTAATTCTTTCAAATCATTTTTAGTCAATTATTTAGATCATTAGAAGAATGTATCATTTGTGATGTTTCTTTTTCTACTATATCGACTTTATCAACCTGTGATTTAGAATTATAACTTAACTTGGTTTAATCCTCGCTGTACTTGATTTGACTTGATACAGTGGAAAATGCCGAAATTTTTATTCGAAATTTCTCAGATATAATCTTTTGGGAAATTTATACATACGTTAATGCCCACTTATCGTAAAAAATCTCAACCAGATCCGAGTGAGAGATAGACGTACATGCTTAACGTACTATGCTTTTTTAGTCCAGGCGATTTAGTGAAAAGCGCGATGTTTTTTCGGAGAAGGCTGAAAAATTGAGTTTAGGCGTCAAAAAATAAGTGAAACAACATATCTTTTCCCCTGGTGTCAAATCGATGGACGTCATTGTTTAAATTACGGTTATTTATAATTTTTTAACGAAATTTCACGTTTTTCGCTTATATCCTTGATCTTTTTCATTTTATCGGAAAATACTTTAATAACTTTTTTTTCTTCATAAAAAACCCTACACAACTGAGTGCCGGCCGTAAAAAAATATTATTTAGGTCAAAAGTTATGAATAAAAATAGATAATGTTTATGACGTTTAAATAAACAATCATTCAAAGACTTTGTTTACTCATATCGCGCCGTTCAACAACGTCAGAATACTTCTTACACGGAGAAAAATAATTGAAGTAATTTTACACAACTTCAGATCAAATTTGGGACATGTGGACAAGTTAGAAGTTATTTAGTATCATTATAATTATTTGTGAAATATTAAATGTTCAAAAATGAATCAAAGTTGAGTGAAATTCAGAAGTTTAGGGTGAAGTATGAAAGCATGCATTAAAATTTTTTAAATATATATATTATTACTCATAGTATAATTATAAAAAACCAATCTTTTATTAAATCACAAAAATAGTAAAGCTTTCCGTTCATTCTACTCTACGCTTCAATCGAGAGCTGAGTAAACCGTGAATCGCAAGATTTATTCCACCAGCTATATCTATTCACGCAGGAACGAATGAAAGTAATCTGCGCCTTGGGTACACATACAATATTTTTAATTTGAAAAACCTGTTGAATTTTCAGCATACTCATGTTCCAAGTTATTATATTTAATAATCAAAATCAATTAAAAACATACAAAATACAGTTACAGTTTATTTTAGTACTCTCTAAATCCAAAATAGTGGATTACATTTATAAACTAGTGATTTTAAAAATTCATCGTACTCCAGTCGTGTTTGATTATGTTTTGTCTGTTCGTCACGAAGCTTTCGTACATGCTCCGTAGTATGAACCACTATTTGGTTTTATGATTATCCACTAGTTTATATAGTTTATTTAAAAGTTTCACATAATCTAGTTATATAGATGCTGTAAGTTTAATAAATTCGTGATATAAAATTTGTTCTTAATTAGTTTATAATTACTTCTTTCTTTTTCACTTAAGTTTTTAAAATTAAATTCATTTCATAAAAATTTAAACAACAAAAGTCTTGATAAGTGTATTGCATAAAATTTTTAAAATCTAAACAGGATTTAGATTGCACATAAATTTATTAGGGACAATAATAATTTGGAAATCGCAATTGTAAAATCCATATTTTGAAAATATTCAACACAGTAAATAAAAAAAACCTTCTTTTAAATGTTTTTACACAAGATGCTTTTTGATAATAATGCAATTTTTTAATGTACATTTCAAACTTTAGATTCATTAAACTTCATATGTAGTTATAATAAAAATGTATACTAAATATTAATTAATAATTATATTATATATATAAAAAATCATAATTATAATAATTTATTAATTAATTATATTAATTTAAAAAATATTTTATGAATAATAAATGAAAAAAGTTGATTTATTTTTACTTGAGTAAGGCTCAAAAATTTTATTGACGGCACTTACTCTCACAAGCTTTGAATAACTCTTGCAGTCAGTATATAAGAAAGTTCCAAGTTTTATGTCTGAGGATTGTACGCGAGCGTGTGCGTGATTCGACGAAAGCGTATCGTACTATATATAAGTGTAGTTATTAGGTTTATATATATAAAGTTATATGTTTAAGTGTATTTGTGATTTAAAATATGATTGGCTACGACTGAATGGTGTGAATGTATTTGTATGTTGTTTATGTATGTACCGGATGACTATTGGCAGGCTGGAGGTAAGAATTTTTTTTTATTCAAGAGAACCATACCATTGATAGTTCAAATAATACGCCCGATGCTCATTTTACCCAACTACGGTTTGAAGCACCTCAAGCGTCGGTGATACACTTATACATTTCATGTTAACCCACTGACGCATGTTGGTGCCCTGTCGTCGATAACGTTTTACTCAACTCCTTACTATTCCCTATGTAACGCTTCTTGTTATTCACTTTGGGTGTCCCAAGTTTAATCGACAGAGATGAGTAAAATTACTTCAACTATTTTTCTCCGTGTATTATTGACAATTATGTATGTAAAACCTAGAGCTGGGAAGTTTGTTAGTTTATGACTTATGGCCTTATAAACAAATTAATAAACAATTAACCTGTACCAACCGGAGAAGTAGATATGGTGATGCTGATTTTTTTATCGATAGATTTCACTATTTTACATGAAAAATCATCATTTTTTAATAAAAAAATTCAATTTTGCAGCTAAGGGAAATTTGTTTATAAATTTCTTAGTTGCAAAATGCATTTTTCCAAGTGTTCCACTTAATTTTCAAAACTTTTTATTGCGTACATTAAAAGTGTATGAAAAGAGCTTTCATTTAAAAAAAAAGTTCAAGATTCATTAAGAAACAATGGAAATACAGTGCGATGAAGTTTTTGCTCAATTGTTCAACAAATTCTGACAATGAAAGCCCGCCGCTTAAAAGATCTAAATTAATTTTAAAAATGTCATTGTACATTCATTAACGAAAGGATTTGTAGGCATGATAAAAAGTTCTGTATGCATAATATTATATTATATATATTATTAATTAGTAAAAAATATACGCTTGTAAAATATATGATTGTTGAGATATATATTTTTCTAAAGCATTGAACATTTTATGCAACGATAAAATTGTGTGTATGGTTAATAAAATATTTAGATTTAATTTATGATAGGAGTAGAAATGTAAATATACGTGTAAAAAATAAATTATCTTGCTTGTAAAATCTTTTTTTATTTTTTCACATCGAAACATCGAATAAAACTGCAACGAAATTCAGTTGATAAATTACACGTATTTCACTGCTTAACTAGCAAAATTATTGAGTTTTCAACAGTAGAAATGAATTCCTCTCGTTGCGAATGATCGAATCAATATTTTTTCAGAGTGCATCCAGCCCCTCCCCACCTTTCCGCCGTGCGTCAGCTATCGAAAATCCGCCGCTCCGCTGATTTTGATGAATTTTTTTTCAGTCAATATTTCCACAGGGAATTTGTTGTTTACAGTTTATAAAAGTACTTAATCTACGAATTATCGACATATTTTTTTTTTTCGCTAGTCGTTAAATTTGTTGATCAATTGAGCAAAAACTTCATCGCGCTGTATCTCCATTGTTTCTCAATGAATCTTGAACTTTTTTTTTTCTTAATGAAAGCTCTTTTCATGCACTTTTAATGTACGCAATAAAAATGTTTGAAAATTAAGTGGAACACTTGGAAAAATGCATTTCGCAACTAAGGAATTTATAAACAAATTTCCCTTAGTTGCAAAATTGAATTTTTTATTAAAAAATGATGATTTTTCATGTAAAATAGTGAAATCTATCGACAAAAAAATAGCATCACCATATCTACTTCTCAGGTTCGTACAGGTTAATTGTTTATTAATTTGTTTATAAGGCCATGTCATAAACTAACAAACTTCCCGACTCCAGGTTTTACATATATAATTGTCAATAATAAGAAGTATTCATACGTTGTTGAACGGCGCGATATGACTAAACAAAGCCTTTGAATGATTGTTTATTCAAACGTCATAAACATTATATATTTTTATTCATAAATTTTGACCTAGTTAATATTTTGTTACGGTCGACACCTAGTTTTGTAGGGTTTTTTATGAGGAAAAAAAAGCTATTATACTATTTTCCGATAAAATGAAATTTGGGAAACGTAACAAAAGATAATAAAGCACGTCTGTTAACTTCTTTTTAGCAAAAATTTTGAACAAAATTCGAAAACTTATCGACAATTACAGTTAACTGTAAAATTTTTTGCAAAATTTTCACTCATACAAAGTTGACAGGCGTTCTCTATCATGTTCTGTAGTATTTTCCAAAATTTCAGGAAGATATTTTGTAAAAGAAAAAAGTTATCTTACACGAACTTTTACAGGAATTTGCTCACGTGATCTGGTTGATCCATGGCCTTAATAAGAAAAAGATATTGCAAGAAGAATTTTTGTACGCATACTACAAACCTTTTAAGCACAAAATCTTTTCATAAATATATAAATATAAATTTAGGTAAACATCTTAATCAAATTTAATCGTGTTCTTGTCCAATTTAATAGAGTTGCAATCAAATTCAATCATTTTGAATCAATTGTTTTAATGGGGAAACTTTATTCAAGCAATAACATTTAATATGTATGATTTAAAAAATAGTTTTAAGATTGTGTATTATGTCCCTTAATGTGATAATTATGTATCATTTAAGATGCTGATTATTATTTAATATTTTAGAAGATGTCTATAACAATTCTTACTTTTGCTAACAATCAAAAGAACAGTCGCGAGCAAGCAACCGGCTCGGGCGACCGCGTGACGTGTGTGCATCTCTTTGTCACTGATTTCTTCGATAAAGTGTGCTGCAATGTGAATACAATTTTTTTTTCATTTCCTGTCGGCAACGGATTCCACTATTTCCACTTAAATGTTAAATATCGATCAGGAAAAATATCGGTTTTGGGAAAAATATCTACGAATTCTACTGCGCCAACTCCGCAATGGGAGACAACAAGGAGAAATTTGAAAATCCTCTTAAAGGACGTCAATATAAATTACATTTAGATTTCCAGAGATTTCCATACGTCGAAAAAATGGAATGGAATGGAAAGCGCCGGTCCGACTATTTTCCGAGAAATACGAGGTGTGCGGCTTTTCGGAAGGCAAAAATTCCTCAGGAAAAGTTTTCATTTTTTATCTAAAATGATATTTGCATTTTTTATCCCAATCCACAGCAGAGCCTGTACGTTAACGTCAATTTGAGATTGTCAACTTTCACATGTATTTCCTACAAACTAGATAACTTCTTTTAATCGATCTTGTTTGGTCTCAATTCAGCAAAATTTCAGCTGTAAAAGTTACTTTTTTATATCTAGTTCTATATTGCTATACCCTTCAACTATCCTTCATTTTGCAAAATTTTGCCAACATTTCATGTTTTATAGATTCTATACAAGAAAACCAGTCTTCCAAAAAACTGGTGGCACATGTGGCGTTCCAAGAAGTAGAAGAGTTTTTGGAGCTTTCACATCCGAATACTAACATGAATATAGAAAATATCCAGCTAACACAATCTGCTGAGGATATCGTTGATATCGTAGAAGAGGACATCCATCAACAGGAAATGAGAGCCTCCGAAACTAAGGAATCCATGATCATGGTCTCCGACGAAGAAGAATCCAACCTATCTCATGCACAACAGGAAGAAGAAAAATACGAGAAATACGAATTCTCAGGAGCTGAAGTGAGGAAGAAGTTCGCTATCACTTGTTGCAAGAGAACATGATAATGTTCGATAAATCAAATGTAACTGTAGGTGATGTTGCAGAAATGATTTCAGCGTTATCTGCACGATTTAATTTGACTTACAAAGCGCGTATAAAGATTTTTGAAATGCTTAAAATTTGCGCTGGTCCTGAATATATTAATATAAAAATATCGAATTACATGTTCTCAAAGGTGTACGATCCACCAGAGGATAAAATTACTCTTCATTTTTATTGTTTAAAATGTACTGCAAAGCTGGTTGTAACGGAAAGAAAAGAAATTGCTTCAGATAAATGCAAACAAATTATTTGCGAAAAATGCAGTCATCAGCATCAACTTTCTCTAAACTCTGAAAATTGTTATGAAATAATCGATCTACAGTATCAAGTACATAAATTACTTCAGAACTCAGATGTTTCTAGAGAATTGGTTAATAAAATTAATTTGAGAAAAACTCAAAATTCAACCTAGTCATGAAGTTTTTAAGCTTCCTCAAAAACTTAGTGACAAGTCGGTGTGGAAGGGATCAGATTGGAAATCCTGGTTCTTATTTTATAGCTTACCAATGTGCGTAGATTTACTGCCAATGAATGTTTTACGAAATTACGCATTATTAGTTAAGTCTTTGTATACACTTCTGAAAGTTGAAATAAGCAAGGAAGAACTCAATCAATGTGATCATGATTTGAGACATTTTGTACGAGGGTATGAAGAGTTATACGGTGTAGGTCATATGACATTTAATGTACACATGATTGTACATATTGTACAGTGTGTAAGGTACACAGGTCCTCTTGCTGTCAATTCAACTTTCCCTATGCAGAGCAATATTGGTTTCATTAAAAATTTAATAACTGCAACCAAAGGCGTAGGTTTTCAAATTGCCATGAAATCTATGCAACTTATGTCCTACAAATGTCAAACACGCAATTTTTCTACTTCGCCAATTGCCAAAGTATTCTGTGCAAGTCTCTTTTCTGCTAAAAAGTTCACACTTTCTGCACAAATGAAAAAGGGAGTTACATTATTTGGAAAGCCTACACGGAGAAAAAAAACTGCTGAATCAACAGATGTCATCTGCTGGAATAGGGACAACAGATTTTTTTTGTAATATTTACAGATTTTTCTGTTGGATTCACAGATTGTTTGTAAACTCAACAGATGAACCTGTAAAATCTACAGACATGCCTGCAAAATACTCCTCTACGACGGCTATAACCTCTTCATTTGATGAAAAATGCTTCCCATGAAGGAATTTCTTGAGGTGTGGGAACAGCCAGAAGTCAGAGGGAGCTAAATCAGGCGAATAAGGTGGATGCTGCAACAATTCGTACTTTAATTCGGTTATTTTAGTGATGGTTTTTTGAGCTGTGTGAGCGGGTGCATTGTCTTGATGAAAAAGGATTTTTTTCTTCTGCAAACCGGGTCTTTTTTCACGAATGTTTGCATCCAATTGATCCAAAAGATTACAATAATATTCAGAATTTATTGTTTTGCCAGTTTGGAGATAATCCACCAACAAAATCCCTTTTGCATCCCAAAAAACTGATGCTAACACCTTCTTCGCCGATTTCTGGACACGAACTCGCTTCGGTGCCGAAGTGCCTGGTTCACACCACTCCTTAGCCTCTTGTTTTGATTCAGGATCATGATGGAAGATCCAAGTCTCATCTATAGTGATGAATCGACGCAAAAAATCCTTTTTATCCTTTCGAAAACGCTCCAAATGTTGCTCAGAAAGTCGCATTCGAACGTGTTTTTGTTCCATTGTGGGCGAATGCGGCACCCATTGTGCACAAAGCTTTCTGAAACCCAAAACTTCACGTAAAATATGACTCACACTGCCTAATGAGATGTCTAGGGCCTCTGCTAAATCTCTCTCGGTCAATCGACGATCTTCCAAAACCATATCCTGTACTTTTGCTATGAATGCTGGTGTTGATGCACTTTTAGGACGTCCTGAGCGTGGATCGTCTTCAACGCTTTTTCGATGCACAGTTGGAAATGAAGGAGCAGCTTCCTTTAACACTTTCACCATTCTTGTATGAATTTCCGTTGCTGATAAACCTTCCAAAACAAAGAATTTTATCACTGCACGATATTCGGTTTTTTCCATTGTACAAAAATACACTGACACGTCAACTTCAAATGGCTTGTAAACAAATAATGAATTGACAGAGTGGAACGACACTTTGAGTATGTTCATATGAAAGATGAAATCTTAAAATGGCGTAGAAATTTTGGTTCTTCTACTGCTCTATAGATGTCGCTTTCAAAACTTTTTGAACAACCTAGTAGTTAATTATTACTTCATTATAAATCATTTATATTTTGTTTCTCATTATTATATTTCCTTCATTTAGTATACGTTTAAAATTTTATAAAACTAATTTATTTTTCATTCATTTAATTATTATTTAATCTCCAATTCGAATGAATAATTTTATACTTCTCATTCCAAACAATTCATAGTTTACAATTGTAATCTGCATTTTCCACTTAGTTTAACATAACCTGAGGTAACCTCCACGTTGCGGATTCACGCTCATTGCAAGTTGCTCTGTTTTTATCGTATTTCTCTTATTCAGAGTGACCTTTTAAGACCTCCATTTCATTTGGAATTTCAACCGATTCATGCGAACATCAATGAATCGTACATTGCCATTAGAAATTATTTCAGGTTAGTCAGTCTTATTCAACTCTATTCACTCAACGATTTAACCAATGTCGAATGGCAGATTTAAAACATTGCGTACAAATGGCAGATTCAAAGTGTCACCATCCGATTGAATTTTTATATCCTGAATATGCAAATGACAGATACGCAATTCAAAGAGACGCGCGTTCTATCGGTTTTTTTTTCCTGGGTAGAGCCTAACACAGGCAAACCGCAGTGCTACCTCTGCGCGGAGAGGAATGGAAAGCGCCGGTCCGACTATTTTCCGAGAAATACGAGGTGTGCGGCTTTTCGGAAGGCAGCCCCGAAGAGGAAACCTCGAGGAGCTGCTGAAAGAGCCAAGCAGGCAGTTTAGATGGACGCCCAGGCTCGGCGTATTGCGCCCATAGATAATGCTGACATGGTTCCGGGGTCATTGTATAATGAAACTAAATTTTGAAATGTACATTAAAAAATTGCATTATTATTAAAGAGTATCTTAAGTAAAAGCATTTATAAAAGGATTTTTTATTTCTCGTATTTCATATGTTTTTGAAATATGTATTTCGAAATTTCGAATTCCGAATTGTCATTATGCCTGATAAATTTACATAAATTGATTTATTATCTTTCTTTAATATACAGAGATCCGTTTTGTAACCATTTGTGAATTTCCTAACAAATATACAATACATAACGATTAAAAATTTTTCTTCAAGGGGGAAGCCTCATGAAAACAACTGTTTTTTGAGAATTTTTTTCAGAAAAATGAGAACGGCTCCTTCAATTTGCGCCGGGGAACCCCCAGGTCCTTGTAATTGACTAAAATAAATTAATCAAATTTTTTTAATTAAAGTTAGTCCATCCGCTTCAAATGAACTTAAATATAGCAAAAAATAATAATTCGAAATTTGGGGACATTTAAAAAAATGACCTTTTTTATTATAAATAAATCAATAAAAACAATATTTATTATAACAATTTTAATGTATATTTAGGTTCATTCGATGGCCAGTCAGTTAAATAATATCTCTATAAAATTTCAAGTCGATCGGTTCATTAGTTTTTGAGCTGTATTCCCCGGCTCGAAAAAATTAACGTTTTGAAAAAAATATCGATTCATATATTTTTTAGGCTTGTAAATAAATTATTTGAAATTAAAAAATTATGTGAAGAATATTTCATATCAAGATAAGATAAATCAAGAGATTCAAATTTAAAAAAATAAAAATTTCGAATAAAATACTTTGGAAAGTTTTTTTGAATATAAATATGCACCTTTTTTTCTAATATGTAACATCTTTTCACATGACTACTAAATTTTTATTATTATATTTGCTAATTTTACTTCCTACCAAAGAATTCTCAATGTGTAATGTCGTATGCAACATTAGATAAAGTTTATATATATTTTAAAATAATCGAACCTCTTATGTATACTTGTATATTGAAATAGTCATGCGAAGGATTTAATTAATTACCGATGTGTAATTATAAAATAATTTCCATGCCTGTATAAATGAAGGGTTTGATTATAAAACAAAATAAATTATATTTAAATTTGCATAAGAAATTATATTGTCACGTCCCGCGACTCTACCGCCACAAGTAACAAGCAGATTAAGAAACCAATAAAGGGATCAAAACAGCATTACAGCGAGTGTGATTTTATCGACGCAAGTTATAGACAAATCTACAGATCAATAGGATGATCAATATGAAATTACCATGTGTCGTTATAATACCCACACATGATAAGAAATCGACTGACCCAGAGAGAAAGTGAATGAAGCCCTACAATACCAACACACTACCGTCACAACATGCGACATGTAATAGCATGTGACTTGTAATAACATGCGACTGGCCATAGCATGTTACTCGTCATACTTGACCTTTCAAAGTTCTATAAAAAGCGAAAGTTCCAAGAGAAGTCAGTCCAGTACCATCATCTCTACACCGCGAGTTCAGTTAGTTAGTCAACGTCCGATTTCTAAAATGTGACCAGCGCGAGTCCAGTCCAGTGCCATCGAATCTATACCGCGAGTGCAATCCAGTCAGTCCAGCTTCATCAGATTTCTACCGCTACTCAACCCGAATTCTAACCAGTTAACTGTGATTGACGAGTATACTCGTCATAAATACATGGAACTCTCCATGGTCGCCACAGTTAACTGGTTAAAATACGTAACCCTTTTTAAGAGCCTCTTTTTCAATACATAATCGTAAATAGAAGGTTTAATTATTGAAAAAATAAAAAACCATATTTAATTTTGTATTGAAAATTACACCTTAAATTCCTCTAGCATAAAATAAAATCTATGAAAATTCCTTTGGAATAAAATACCGCAAAAAGAACTTTTATTATACTTGACATCTTTTATGGTAATTTCAACAAATAAATGTAAATGAAAGATTATTTAAAAATGAAGTAAATTATATCTTATTTTGTATACGAAATCACACATTGAGAATTCTTTGGTATGAAGCATAATTGACAAATATAATAATAAAATACATTTTAAAAAAAATACATTTATTTATTTTTTTTAAATCGAACCTTTTATTCACGCTTATATATTGAAATTGCCATATAAAAGTTGCTAAGTAATCAAAAAAGTTTTTTTTAGTATTTTATCATTATAAAATTTGTCAATTTTACTTCATATCAAAGAAACCTCAATGTGTAATTTTGTATGCAAAATTAGATATAATTTAGTTATTTTTTTAATAATAGAAACCTTTTGTTCACACTTGTATATTCAAGTAGTCATTTGAAAGATGTTACATATTATTTAAAATAAATGTTCAAAGTATTTTATTCCAAAGAAATATTTCTCAATTTTACTACGTGTCAGAGTAATCTCAAGGAGTATATTTATATTTAAAAAAACTTTCCAAAGTATTTTATTTGAACCTTTTATTTTTTAAATTTGAATCTCATGATTTATCTTATCTTGATATGAAATATTCTCCACATAATTTTTTAATTTCAAATAATTTATTTACAAGGCTAAAAAATATATAAATCGATATTTTGTTTTGAGTCTTTAAACACTTATTAAACCATGAATTTTACTAAACAATTATTTCTCAAGTGTTTAAATCATCCTAAAATTCAAAAAAATCTTTTAGATATTCATTTTAGGTGAATGTTAACCAAAATATAAAAAAAAGCTAATATCTTAAACAATATATTTCGTCATTTTAAATTTGTCGTCTGCTTCGCGCCTCTTTTACATGAAGTCCAGAGAAATATAATGCTCGACCTTGGCTCACCAACCGACAGCGTGAAATCGAAGCGAGAAAGTAGGGTCACACCGACACGCCGCATTTGGTTGCGTTTGGATCCACACGGCTCAGTGGTGGGGGCCGTTTGCGTCCACGTTCTGCCAACACTGTGCTATGAGCAGGTTGTGTCTCAGCTTTTTGTTCAAAAGTGAAAAATGACGGTAACGCAGACTGAATTATCCCTTACCATCGACAAACGTAACACCTGTTATTCAAAAAGCAAATATATAAGCGGCAAACAGAGTTGTGCACTTTGTACTGTGATCTTTGATTAAAAACGTATCATGAGAAGGGTGATGACTTCTATAGAATTTCGAATTGAGGTTCTCATACTCCCTCAAGTAACTTCAGACTTGAGATCTTTTCCATGTTTGGTTTTACATATCCATGTGTGTCCCCTTTTCTCGCATGAAAATCATTAAAAGTAATGAGCGATCTTCACTAAGTGACGAATCTTTATTCCATTCAATGCACATATCTACGTTCACAATTACGTTTGACATATCTACTTCTGTTAGTTTCTGTAAAAAGTCTCATAAGTCGTCATAAAACTGCAAGACGCAATGAAAAATTCAACTTCTCACTTTGAAAGACTGAAGATATTAAAAATCGACTTACTGATGTCTGCGCAGTTTAACATTGGATTGACAGTATGTTGATTTAATCCAGATGCTAAAGTTGCTCGAGGAATCTAGAAATAATCTATTTTCTATTATTCTATTCATTTTAGAAGAATAATTTCATTACAAATTTCAAATTATCGAGAAAACGATTGCACTTTATACGAGTTAGTGTAGTCAAGATCATTGCGATGGTTAAAGCTTCCGGAATTTATGATATAAAAAATTATTATTAAAAATTGAATTAAGAGATTATGGTTTTTCCCTGTTTTTTTTTTAATTTTTAAAATTCTAATTCGTAACTCATTAATTACTGTGTAGACCAATCTGTATGCGGTTCTTGCTGGAGTTTCGGAACGACTGGAGCAGTAGAAGGTGCTTATTTTATGAAATACCATCAACTCGTTCGTTTGTCCCAGCAGGTAAGAATTTAATCGAATAAATTTATCTCTCGTGGATAATTATTTTATTAAATTTAGTATTAAATTTTGATGTTCTTTCAGACAAAAATTGAAGAATGAGAAAAATACTTCAGTCGCATTTTAACCAATTATCCTACCGTGACTTCCGTATATCGTTTCTCGTTCTTCATAATCATTTATAGACTGATACTTTTCGTATACATGTACGCATTCAGAAGTGTAGGGTGAAGTATGAAAGCGTACATTAAATTTTTTTAAATGTATATATATATTATTACTCGTAGTATAATTATAAAAAACAAATATTTTATTAACACTAGATTGCCTAAGCAAGTAATTTTGACTGCTTTTGAATTTCAATTAAAAAAATAATTATTTAAATAATGACACAGCTTCTTATAATTTTGTGACTTTTTCTACAACATATAAATGGCTTAATTAATCATTGTTGTTGCCCCCCCCCCTCCTTCACTTCCGGCATATATATGTGTGTTATACCTATATTGCCGAAAAGCAGTCATAGGTATATACTAAGCTCCCGTCTTTCTAGTGTTAAATCACAAAAATAGTAGAGCTTTCCGTTCATTCTACTCTACGCTTCAATCGAGAGTTGAGTAAACCGTGAATCGCAAGACTTATTCCACCAGCTATATCTATTCACACAGGAACGAATGAAAGTAATCTGCGCCTTGGGCACACATAAAATATTTTTAATTTGAAAAACCTGTTGAATTTTCAGCATACTGATGTTCCACATTATTATATTTAATAATCAAAATCAATTAAAAGCATACAAAATATAGGATCTATAACTTAATTCGTGCAGTTTGCTGAGTGATAGCGTAACTTGATTATTATTCCATCGTTCCAGTATTCCGAACATGCGTTGGAAAGCTACTGTCATTGTGCGTCTTTTACAGTATATGTCATTCATTTGAAGCGTAAACAGCAATAATTTTTTTTCACTCAAATATGTCGAACTTTATGCCTAAAGAAGTGTTTTTTCGGGGATTTCTTCTTCATTACTTCAATATGAAGAAAACTGCTGCCGAAAGTCATCGTATTTTGGTGGAAGTTTATGGTGAACATGCTCTAGCTGAGTGAACGTGCCAAAAGTGGTTTGCACGATTTAAAAGTGGTGATTTTGGCTTGGAAGACGAAGAAGGTCCTGGGCATCCAAAAAAGTTTGAAGATGAAGAACTGGAAGCATTACTCGATGAAGATTGTTGCCAAACACAAGAAGAACTCGAAGAATCTTTGGGAGTCACTCAAGCAGTCATTTCAAAACGTTTAAAAGCAGCCGGATACATCCAAAAGCAAGAAAATTGGGTTCCACATGAACTCAAGCCGATAGTCGTTGAAAGGCGGTTTTGCATGTCCGAAATGCTGCTGGAACGCCACAAAAAGAAGTCATTTTTGCATGGGATTGTTACTAGTGATGAAAAATGGATCCATTACGACAGAAGGGTGTGCTGTATTATGAGCTGCTAAAACCGGGTGAAACCATCAATGGAGAACGCTACCGAACACAATTAATCCATTTAAAGAGAACAATAGCCAAAAAACGCCCAGAATATGCGGCCAGACACGAAGCAATAATTTTCCATCATGACAACGCTCGGCCTCATGTTGCTATTCCGGTTAAGAACTGTTTGGAAAACAGTGGATGGGAAGTTCTACCCCATCCATTTTATAGCCCAGACCTTGCCCCTTCTGACTACCATTTGTTCCGGTCGATGCAGAACGCCCTCACTGGAATACGGTCCACATCAGAACAGGGTTTCAAAAATTGGCTTGATTCATTCTTGGCCGCCAAGCCGGCGCAGTTCTTTTGGGATGGAATCCACAAATTGCCAGAAAGATGGGAAAAAGTCACAGCGTCATTTGTGCAATACTTAGATAATACTATTATACATGTTTTTCTTAAATAAACGTTCAAATTTTGAAGAAAAAAAAACTGCACGAATTAAGTTATATATCCAATACAATTACAGTTTATTTTAGTACTCTCTAAATCCAAAATAGTGGATTCCTCTTATAAACTAGTGACTTTAAAGTGACGAAGCTTTCGTACATGCTCCGCAGTGTTAACCACTATTTGTTTTTATGATTATCCACTAGTTTATATAAATTATTCAAAAATTTCACACAATCTAATTTTGAGATTCTTCAAGTTTAATAAATTCGTGATACAAAATTTGTTCTTAATTAATTTATAATTACTTCTTTCTTTTTCACTTATTACATTCTCATCATGGATGAGAAGGTATTGGTTTTATGTGAAAAATGACTTTCGAAATTTTCGTCAAATCTTTACGTTTTGAGACCCCCTGAGTCAGAAAAAACGGTTTCTACCAAAGTGTTTGTCTGTCTGTCTGTAGTAGGTTGTGTGCGGCATAACTCTCGATAGAATTATCAGATTGAATTGAGCTTTGGCACACTTTATCGGAGCCAAAAAAGTAAGGACAAGTACGTTAACCAGCCACATCCAATCAAAATTGACGGATTGATCACTACTTTTGTGTTTTTGAAAAAATCAAAAGTTCCAATACTGGTTTTTGATAGTGCTCATAAATCTCTACAAATTATCCTGAAAGCATTTTTTGATTAAATCAAAATTAAAAATGTTACAGCATATTAAAACTTGAAAAAAGTCAATATCAAAATTCCATTTTCCAGTTAAATTATACGAGATACAAAAAAACATTATGATACAATATTATTTTCTACATAAAGACCTACAAATTTGTATTGTAACATTTTTTCATAAGATGCATATTTTTGTTTGTAATTTAAAAAAAAAATATTGAAAATCCAAACTTCAATTTTTTAACAATAATATGTGAAATACGAAAAAAACGTAAGAATACAAAGTTGTTCGTTTCAAAAAGATCTACAAGTTTTGTCTTACACAGTTTATGAAAAAACATATATTTTTCGTTTCGATTCCAAAAAATACGATTAAAATTCAAGAATTCCATTTTTTAGACAAAATATATGAGATACATAAAAAACGTTTAGATGAAAAATTATTTGCCTAAATGAGGTCTACATATTCTTATTAAGAATTTTCTCGACAGGGTGTATATTTTATGTTTTGATTTTTAATATTGAAAAAATTCGATTTTTTTCACCAAAATATGTGATACAAAATAAGCGTTGTTCTACAAAATCGTTTCCTTAAATAAAGTCTACGATTGTTTTTTTTTTTTGAGAGATTTGGAAGACTATAAATTATTTTAATCATGTAATTTATTAAAAAGTTACTGAAATGTTACTGAAATGTATACAGAAAATCGAGCGCGAAGCGCGAGCGCCATGATGAGAATGTGTTCCTTAAGGCCGATAGAGCCTTAAGTAAATTGAATTTCCTGTTTCACTTAAACTGAAAAAGTTTTACTTGAGTAAGGCTCAAAGACTTTATTGACGACACTTACTCTCACAAACTCTGAATAACTCTTGCAGTCACTATATAAGAAAGTTCCAAATTTTATGTGAATGTATTTGCATTTTGTTTATGTATGTACCGGATGACTATTGGCAGAATCGAGGTAAGAATTTTTTTTTATTCAAGAGAACCATACTATTGCCATTTGAAATAATACGCCCGATGCTCATTTTACCCAACTACGGTTTGAAACACCTCAAGCGTCGGTGATATACTTATACATTTCATGTTAACCCACTGGCGCATGTTGATGCCCTGTCGTCGACAACGTTTCACTCAACTCCTTACTATTCCCTATATAACGCTTATTTTTAATCACTTTGGGTGAATTAAGCATTTATCAAATTCATTTCACCCGACTAGGGTTTAAGAGATGTTCAAATATCCTTATGTCCCAAGTTTAATCGACAGAGTTGAGTAAAATTACTTCAACTATTTTTCTCCGTGTAATTGTGAGTTTTAATAGTAGATGGAAACAGTCTTTAAACGCGGCACTAACCTATCTATATAACAAATTATAAGTATTGAAGGAATAAAATTGACTTTCTCTCGACACGTTAAAAAATTTGTATTAAATTTTTTTCTGATACCTTTTTATATTATTTTTCAACTGGGACACGTCGAAAGTGTCAGACTTTGGTATCGGTCGAGAATTTACTAGGTTGTTCAAAAAGTTTTGAAAGCGACATCTATAGAGCAATAGAAGAACCAAAATTTCTACGCCATTTTAAGATTTCATCTTTCATATGAACATACCCAAAGTGTCATTCCACTCTGTCAATTCATTGTTTGTTTACAAGCCATTTGAAGTTGACGTGTCAGTGTATTTTTGTACAATGGAAAAAACCGAATATCGTGCAGTGATAAAATTCTTTGTTTTGGAAGGTTTATCAGCAACGGAAATTCATACAAAAATGGTGAAAGTGTTGAAGGAAGCTGCATCGATGGGTTTTAGAGTTTAGACGTGGTCGAAAAAGCGTTGAAGATGATCCACGCTCAGGACGTCCTAAAAGTGCATCAACACCAGCATTCATAGCAAAAGTACAGGATATGGTTTTGGAAGATCGTCGATTGACCGAGAGAGATTTAGCAGAGGCCCTAGACATCTCATTAGGCAGTGTGAGTCATATTTTACGTGAAGTTTTGGGTTTCAGAAAGCTCTGTGCACAATGGGTGCCGCATTCGCTCACAATGGAACAAAAACACGTTCGAATGCGACTTTCTGAGCAACATTTGGAACGTTTTCGAAAGGATAAAAGGGATTTTTTGCGTCGATTCATCACTATGGATGAGACTTGGGTCTTCCATCATGATCCTGAATCAAAACAAGAGGCTAAGGAGTGGTGTGAACCAGGCACTTCGGCACCGAAGCGAGTTCGTGTCCAGAAATCGGCGAAGAAGGTGTTAGCATCAGTTTTTTGAGATACAAAAGGGATTTTGTTGGTGGATTATCTCCAAACTGGCAAAACAATAAATTCTGAATATTATTGTAACCTTTTGGATCAATTGGATGCAAAAATTCGTGAAAAAAGACCCGGTTTGCAGAAGAAAAAAATCCTTTTTCATCAAGACAATGCACCCGCTCACACAGCTCAAAAAACCATCACTAAAATAACCGAATTAAAGTACGAATTGTTGCAGCATCCACCTTATTCGCCTGATTTAGCTCCCTCTGACTTCTGGCTGTTCCCACACCTCAAGAAATTCCTTCGTGGGAAGCATTTTTCATCAAACGAAGAGGTTATAGCCGTCGTAGAGGAGTATTTTGCAGGCCTTGCAGAAAGTCACTTCCATGATGGGATAAACAAGTTGGAAGACCGTTGGACTAAATGCATTGATCTTATGGGAGATTATACTGAGCAATAAAAGTGATTTCACCAAAAGAAAACGTATTTTCATTTCCGCTTTCAAAACTTTTTGAACAACCTAGTACAGTCTAATTTCAATTGCATGATTTTCCTGGTAATTTTTCTTTTTTTTTTCGCCCATAAACGTATTCAGAAACGAAGATGAGCTTAACACTGCTTGTTCTCTAATACATTCTCGAACATATTATGTCAAAAATATGAAGAAAAAAAATTCTATTCACATTTTAGTTTTAATTTGCATACAGGGTGTTTATAATAACAAATTAAAAGGTAGCATGTAAAAAATTTACCTCGTGGGTTCAAATAAGTAAAAGTAAAAAATCAAAGGATTTTCTATGATAATTTGAAAGTTTTTTTTTTGGCATAACATTTCTTTTATACAGAATAGCATAAAAATTAAAGTATAGGTTCAACATTTTTTTAAGATTAATATCTGAAAAATTTAAAACTCTTATTTCAATTGTTTAAATTATTTTAATTAAAATTAATAATTTGATTTATTTTGCATTTAGGCTCTTATAGATTGTTCTTGGGGTTTCGGTAACAATGGATGTGATGGCGGTGAAGATTTTCGTTCTTATCAGTGGATAATGAAGCATGGAATACCTGCTGAAGAAGATTACGGAGGCTATCTTGGTCAAGTGAGTTGATTTTACTTATATTTTACCAAATATACAATAACTCTTCTTTTGCACTCATTAGTCGGCGTTCGAAGTTATGCCACCAGGTCCGAGATCCGACTGGCTATCGGGTAGAACTCGATCAGGGGCACCTAACGTCGGGTTCAACGCTTCGCCAAGAACCAATCATGGGGACACCCATTTACTGGTACTCGACGCGGGGGACGAGTCCATTCAGGTCGGTCTGACCGGTATTAACCTAGCCCAGCCTGAACAGCACCCAGTCAGGGGCACCTGACGCTTGGTATCAGCTCACACCGAAAGTTGGCAATGGGAGCGCCTATCCGCCAACGCTCGGTATTTTTGAACCAGGTTACACAGTCTGGTGGTTTTACCCAGAGACGTCTGAGTGAAGGTCAGACAGGGGATCCGACACTGAGCCTTCACTCGTGCTGAACATTTTCATATGTGTACTAACACGTGCACATATAATGATAGTTCATACGCAAAATTGTACGCGGCTCTAATTGCTAATCGGCCACCATCTATGCATTAGGTTTGCACGGCCTGGCTTCAGGCAAACTGTCTCGAGTTGGTCTACCGTCCCTCCTTATATACTGTTCGCACAGTGTTGGGGTAATCGCGCGTGCAGTTCAGCGGTTATTGGCGGTACTCACGTGAGTGCGGTAGTAGGGGTACCCTTCACGAGAACTGCCGCAGGAGAGCTGCCGCATAGTGGTACTGTACGTCTCGTTACACTATAGGCCTATAGAAATAGCTGGTTGACT
This sequence comes from Diplolepis rosae, assembly GCA_030998225.1. Taxonomy (NCBI): domain Eukaryota; kingdom Metazoa; phylum Arthropoda; class Insecta; order Hymenoptera; family Diplolepididae; genus Diplolepis; species Diplolepis rosae. Next base: position 5,923,331 of record JAPYXD010000553.1, on the reverse strand, counting down.
TATACTAACGTATTTAGTGAGCTACCTTCCACACTGGCAAGGATTTTCCTTGAACAGTTATTTTATTTCCTCATTGAATTAGTTTGTTGCTCTTTACATGTTCTACGCGATATAGCGTTCACTCTCAAGGCTGAGCAACTAATTCTCTAGCCTTTGTAACATTTTTTTTTAAGCTAAAATGAGAAATGCTTCAAAAAATTTTCCGATTTTCAAACTACGTTGTGAACCTTATTTTTAAAATTAAATCTACGAATTTCGTTTCTAAAAAGTATACTTCAGAAATTTAGTTCTTAAAACTTCGTGCAAAACAACTGCCTTTTTAACACGTACGTAGTTTTTTTTATCCAAGTATCATTTGCAATAATATATAAAGTCCTGTATTTGAAATATTATTCGGTTTTTCAAATTTAAAACTTCCTAATGTTTTAATAAAATCTTATTTTTAAATGATTGCCTTAAAAATTTTCGTTTTAATCTGCATTATTGAAGGAAAGCATATCGTCCTATATTTATAAGTGTAGTTATTAGGTTTATATATGTAAGATTATATGTTAAGTGTATTTGTGATTAAAAATATGATTGGCTGCAACTGAATGGTATGAATGTATTTATATGATGTCTACGAAGCCACGGAACTGTAAGCATCATTGGATCAAGATTCGTGCCAAACGCAAGAAGAACTTGCACGTACATTAGAAGTGTCTCAACAAGCAATTTCACATCGTTTAAAATCATTGGGAATTATTCAAAAACAAGGAAATTGGGTTCCATATGAACTGACGCCGAGAAACGTTGAACGCTAATTTTCCACGTGTGAAATTCTGTTTGCCAGGCATGAACGAAAGGGTTTTCTGCACTATATAGTCACTGGTGATGGAAATTGATTCACTATGACAACCCAAAAAGGAAAAAATCATGGGGACCACCTGGCCATACTTCAGCATCTACTGCTGAGCCAAATATTCATGGAAAAAAACTCTTGTTGTGTATTTGGTGGGATCAGCTTGTTGTCGTGTATTATGAGTTGCTCAAACCGAACGAAACAATTACTGAGGTTGTCTAGCGAAAACAATTGATGAGATTAAGTCCGGAACTCAAGGAAAAACGCGCCCACTACTACTCCATACGCGACAAAGTTTTTTTTTTTGGGAGGAGGAAAAATGGCGAAATCTTCTATAGACGTTGTACAGGACTCTCCTAGGACGGGTCTAGGCATACCTGTTAAAACCAAAAACCCCCTCTATCGAACCAATACACCGCCCGCGGGACCGCCTTCCGGCTTTGAACTTCGCGGGCAGTTGGTTCCAGCTTGAAGTCGCGTACGACTCTTCCATCATCCGTTCGCCCGGGACTTTCATCCGCGGCCACACGCCCATTAGACAAATCGACTGGCCGCTCCAGCCAGGGGAGGAATACAAGGAGTCCTCCCTCGAACAACGCGGACACCTCAGTCCGCCCGAAACGCAGGACCGCAGGTGCAGGCCCCGTTGCGATTTCTACTGGCCCTCTCCGTTGTTACGCTCTCGACGCCCATCGAGCTCTCTCGTCTTCATCACAAGTGTGACGAATAACTGGATGAGCGCCCAGTTCCGCTCAGACTGGAGCATGAGAAAGGCCATCGTGTGAAGAGTGAGCTCCGCACCCACTGCCTGACCGAGGGCCTCCCTTACTACATCACATTTTCGCAGACAAAGAGTGCGTGTTCTGCATTATCCACAGGGAAATCGCAGTAGCAACACATCTCCTCGTCTCTCTTCTTAAAGCGCCTCAGGTACGCGTTAAAAGCAGTATTGAACGCATTGCGTATGTTCAGAATCCCTTACGCTTACCAGTTCCTTTTCTTGCATTTGTGGCGATGTTAACCACAGCTTGGATGGCATCCACAGTGGACCTGCCTTTCCTGAATCCGAACTGGTTTTCCGAGAGCCCGTTCTCCCCGACCAAGAGAGCCTGAAGGCGTTGCAGAATCAACTCTTCCAGAAGCTTCCCCATCGTATCCAATAGACATATTGGTCTATACGACGAGACAACCCCTGGAGGTCTGTTGCCCTTCCTCAGCAGGACCAACCTCTGCTTCTTCCAGTGTACGAAAAATTTCCCCTCCCGAGGACAGGAGTTGGAGGCTTCTAGAAGGATCTCCGGGTATGCCCCGATCACCTCTTTGAGGATCTCGTTCGGCACCCCGTCGATACCCGGCGCTGTATTTGCCTTAAGCCTTCCACCCGCTCTCTTAAGTTCTTCGAGAGTGAAGAGTTCTTCGCGCTGGACCACGCAGGAAGTTCGGTCCTGTCTTTGGAAAGGCTCTAATTGTGGAAACAAGCTCCGCACGATGTACTTCACTCGATCGGGATTATCCAGGCCAGGCAATCGTGAGGTCAATAATGGACCCCCCCGCTCCTCGTCTGAACATAAACTCCTTGCCCTGATTTTAAGACGATCAGGTCATTCCTAGCGACCATCTCGCCAACCAAGATTCCCCTCCTATCTAGACCGGCCTCGCCCCACTCGGGTGACTTACTACTATTAAAGTCACCCCCTATGAGGCACCGGCCGACAGACTCACTGAGGCTTTCCTCAAAGAGAAGAATCTGGGTCTCGAAGACCTAGAAAAGATCGTTGAGGGAGAAGTAGCAGCTGTACACACGCACACCCGCCACCTCCACCCAAACAAACCCCGCGTCGGACTCCAAAAAACCCCGACGCTCAAATCAGGGCTACAAAGAAGGATGTCTTCTTGACTCTTGTCTAAACAAGTCAGGCACCTTGGCGGCGCTTTACAGCTCCCAGCCAAGTGTCCCGTGGTGCCGCATTTCGAACAGGCATTCTTCCTGTCGGGGTTGCCGCAGCCCCGGGACCCATGGCCGTAACCAAGGCACCTGAATCATCGGGCGACTTCCGCATGCTCGCGGATGCTGCACGCATCCCAACCGATTCTTACCTTACCTAGCGGTCACTGCGGTCTTCACCCCACCAAAGCGGGTGAAGAGCCTGCAGGACCCGTCAAGTACCGTCTGCCCAGTGCCAAGCACAAGACAGACACGACCTCTTCTTTCTCGACGGTCTTGTCAAGGTATCTAATTTCGAGGGACCTCGTCGAGACCAGGGCCGAAATTTCCGCCCTCTCCCCGATCGCCAGGTCGAGCTTCTCGCGAAAAGATATAGGCGTAGGCCTGGCCGTCCCTCGCCGACACCCTGATGGCTTCGCCCGACCTGGCGGGCGTGGAGTGCTTCAACTTTTGTTTGGCGACAGTCGCCTGCGCTCTTGGCACAGGGTCACCCGCCCTCCTATCCTTTTTTTCTTTTTTCTTTTCTTTTCCTCTTTTCTTCGTGACCAGGTGCCAGTCCCCTTCTTTATTCGGGGGCTGGGTCGTGGCCACTTGCGCGTACGAAGGCGAAGACCCACCCTTTCCCCTCTTGGGAGTTTTTTCCAGAGGGAGAGAGGGCGCAGAGCTTTTTTCGCCCCTCGCCTTATTTTTTGGGGTATCTTCCACAGACGCCGAACGCGGTCTCTGAACGATCCCCAATTTTTTCATGGCGGGGTGAGATTCCATTTTTCTTTGGATTTTCACCCCGCTTTCCAGAAGGCATCTATGGGTGTTGAGCATTCCGCCCAACGCCTCATTTGCCTCATTCACTGAATCAGTGACATGGCGAGGGTTGTTTCTCAGCATACCCTGCTGGATGTCGCTGAGAGCCCTCGCCATTTTCCCCATTTTCTCGCTTTGCTCCTTCAGGAGCTGAAGGACGTCCTTCCATTTTACCAGCGCATCGTGCGTAGAGGAGCAGGTCGGAATAGTTGGGAACGGGTGTACCCTCAGACCGAAGTCCTACCCCAGTTCCCTGAGGCCCAACCTCCGCTTAGCCGGTCCCGGAATACACGGACAGACCGGACTCGCTCGAAGCAACACAGGTTTCGACACATGTGTTCAATACGCACTACCTGATCAAGGTCCCGAAGGGGCTGGCTCCTGATCCCGCATGGCACACCACCTCGGCGAAGCTAAGCTCACAGCAACCTGGCCTCCTTGTGGGCCGGGGAAGACACCACTCGGCGACGAAGCACTCCCAGTGGGACGCCCTACGGAAACGATCGTTTGGACTGTTCTATAAGTTCTTCTCTCACATTCGAAAGGACACATATCACAGTCATGCGGCGCTGACATCCATTCAGTTCATTCATTCCTCACAGACACTCGCAGACTCATTTTCAGCACCGCTTCCTGGGGCATACATCCTTCTCCATGCATGGGGATAGACGCGTCTATAACGTCCCCCGCTTTCAACCTGGGATAGACCCGTTTATGGGGCACCCTTCACGCAATGGGAAGATGTCCGTCTATAGAGCCCCCTGCATTTGTTCACCAATTCAGCGGGACACTACAAACTTCGTCAAGGTCGCAGTCCAAGGGGAGGAAGCACGACAAAGTTATTGTCTTGCATGATAATGCTCGTCCACATGTTGCGGCGCCGGTCAAAATCAATTTGGAAACGCTCAAGTTGGAAGCCTAAAAAAGAAAGATTAAGCATTCTTCCGACGTGGTATACGTATGATGCCAGAAAGATGGGAAAAAGTAGTGGCAAGCGATGGACAATACTTCGAATTAAACATAAGGTTCCGTTCTTTCACAATAAATGCCTACTTTTTGATAAAAAATGGCGGAAACTTATTTGTCCACGTAAAAATTATGTGATATACGTAAAGGAATCAGATTTCAAAAATTTAAAAACATGTTAATGATGTGATTAAACAATAGAAATTTTGGAAATAACATTTTCTCTTCACTGTTATCATGACATATTTTCGGGTAAATACGCGCAAAAAACCTTATGTTTGTCTTTTTTCATTGATTAGAACAAGCTTAAAATAATTAAAAGAAGCAAATCATTTTCAAACATGGAAAAAACATTTTTATGTTTATTATGTTATATTTTTTAACTGAGAACAAAAGGTGGGACGATTTCTTTGCTTTATATGCCTACTGTCATATGCATGCATACATGTTGTGAATTTCTGTTTTCAGGGTTACAAAGACAGGTTTTTTTCAGGTTTAAAAATAATTTGTTTCTTTTAATTAGTTTAAGCTTGTTTTAATCAATGAAAAAAGACAAGTATAAGGTTTATTTCGCGCATTTACCGGAAAACATGTCATGACAACATTGAAGAGAGAATTTTATTTCCAAAATTCTTAGTGCTGATTCAAATCATTAACATGTTTTTAAATTTTATAAGTCTGATTTCTTTACGTATATCACATAAGTAGTATTGACATATGAGCAGTGTTTTATGTGAATTTGTTGATAATTTGAAAGTCATTAAAAACTGAGCGATTCAAAGGGTTGCATTTGAGTAAATTTTATCCCAAACTGTAGCAAAATACCCTCGGTTTATAGAGGTTGCTTTTATTGTCTCCATTGCCTTGGTCTCCTAGCTGCTGCGGAAGATTGATTTCGAGTTGGCAGAAAAATAATTTGTGACGATTCGTCTCAAGTTTGTGCTTAGAAATTTCAATTTCTGGAAAGTGAGACGAATTTTTGCAATCAGGAAAACAGCGAAATCTCAACTTCTATGCATTTTTTATGCTTTTTTACATATGGGTCAGAATTTCTGAAACGGATCACCCGAATTGGATGAAAATTCAAATCTACTTCAAAATGATTTTTTGCGATAGTGTTTACCATTCCTGACATAAATCTAAAGTGATTTCGTTCAAAAAATTTTTTTGTTTATAATATTAACAATTAAAGATTTTGAAAAATATTATGGTTTATATAAAGCATTTGACTTTAGTGTAACACGTATTAAAATGACAAATGAAGGTAAATGTAAATGTTATTTGCTTAACAAAGACAACGCGTCAGTTAGTTTATAGAGCAGATTTCGCTACATTTCGACCAGCCTTGTGCTTTAGTAGAGAAATTTTTTTTTCTTGGCGAAGTTTTAATTTCTAATTCAACAAATTTTTCACTTTTTTAAAGTGTACGTTTCGAGGTTTGTATACGGTACACCAAAATAGCGATAAATCATTCATAAATCTCTAATTCTGAGAAAAATTAATGGCTCTGTCCGGCTATTGGGTACTATCCGGCTATTGGTGCTTTTACCTTAACTCATCATATTATTAAGCCTCCAAGTGATACATAATAATTAACGTTCGATCCTGCACAGAGTACCAATATGTGGATTCGATACTATTTTGCACAAAACGTGCTTTGGTTCTGTGGCTGTCTCGAATGAATAATAATAATAATGATAATAATAATAATGACAGATATAGCATAAACCACTTTGCCAAAAAAACACTCGAAATTCTAGAACACCACTACAAAAATAACGCGTTAATTTTTTATAGAGGTCTGTGCTCAGTTTCAACTGTGAAAAGACTGATCTACAAAAGCAAAAATAATAATGATGTGAACGCTCCGTGTCAAAGCGCGCTCCGAAAGTTCGATCATATTTAAATTGGCATTACATTAATCAACAATAAAAATGAGAAAAAAATCTTTTTGCAAAATTAATCTGGATTTTAGTTCACATTATCAATGCCTATCGAAAAAATACCATAACGAGTAGAAGTAATTTTTGACCATATTTGAGTGATCTGTTTAAGGAGTATATCATTCTTGAAAATACTACCTATTTTGTACTAAATTTAAATAAACTGATGTCAAGATTGTATACTACTTATATACGTTTCAAAAATCTATTATTTATTCACCCAAGAAATCCTTTTTACATAGTACGAAGCATTTGCGCGGTGAAGAATAAATGCGCGCGAGCGAACGGCACAGTTTTGGCAGCTCGCGCGACTATGTTTTCGACCGAATTGGATCGTTCCAAAATGCGGGCGATTTTTTTTTCTCAACGGAATATGAAAGATAATTGAATGAAGTACATGTGGTTTTTCTTCCAGTCGAAATCCGATAAAGAAGACATTTGTTTATCAATTTGTTATAAACAATTATTAAAATTTCACTTAAAATTTCAAGTTTTCAAATCGGAAAAAATCATAGTCAATCTATGTTATATGACGATTCCATTGTCACAAAAAACATAAAAATCGGATAATTAGATCAGCCAGAATTAATTTTACAAAAAAAAAAGTGACAAAAATCTTTAATTGTTAATATTATAAACAAAAAAATTTTTTGAACGAAATCACTTTAGATTTATGTCAGGAATGGTAAACACTATCGTGAAAAATCATTTTGAAGTAGATTTGAATTTTCATCCAATTCGGGTGATCTGTTTCAGAAATTCTGACCCATATACAATATAAAGCCGAGACTTTCCTTTATTACCTGGGCTAAGATTCAATCTACTTGCAACGCTTAGAAAGGGGTGTTAGAGCTTCTTAAAAGAGACAAACTTTGAAAAAATGTTCTCTATTGTTTTCGTAAAAAAAAGCAACTTCTTATTGAACGTGAGCGATCTAAGAGGGTTTATTCGATTCCTCATCTCTTTTTCTAACCTATCCAATTTTAAAAGTTTGAAAAAAGGGTTACATCACATCCATTTCGACCATCTAGTGAGTCAGCCCATATCTGAAGATTGGGAATTTTTGCTTTGTGTACAACGGATTCAACCTATTCATCCTGAAGTGTCTTAACATCTTGTCTTACGGTAATGCACCTCCGCATTATGTTATATTCTTTAATTGAGAAAAAAAGGTGGGACGGTATCTTTGATTTATCTGCCTACTGTCATATGCATACAGACAAGTTGTAAATCTTTGTTTTCAGGATTACAAAGACATTTTTTGATAACATTAAAGAGAAAATGTTATTTCCAAAATTCCTATCGTTCATGTAGATTATCTACATGTTTTCAAATTTCAAGAATCTGAATCCTTTACGTATGTAACATAATTGGTATTGACATATTAGCAGAGTCTTTGATACATCGAATTCATTCTAAAGTTTGTTTCACCATTCATAGTTTTCGTTAAACATCTCAGGGACACAACACATTTTTCAATTTTGGGAACAAGGGTTACATCGAGGGGGTTCCCACTCATGACTCGATTGCAAGTAAAACTGTATATTAAGAGTATTTCTTCCCTTAATAAGGAAAAATAACGTTAAAATTGCAGTCCCGTAAAAACTCGCTGCGACTCTCCGCAATTCGCCGAGACTCGCTGGTATTCGCCATCGACAATTATATATATGCGTTGTTAATGCAATTTGTCAATTGGGCCACGTGATTGAATCATATATAAAATTTTTCATGTTAGATCACGTTTTTTTATCATCTTCTGTATTTTTCAAATTTTCAGAAAAATATTTTGTAAAATAAAATTACATAAGTAGCGTGGACATACAGTACAGTCGGAAAGTATTAGAACAAGATAAAAAAAATTGTTTTTGTCAGTTTATCGTATCATTTAATGAAATATTATTCACATATTCGCGGTAGTTTTGTACGTTCAATGTAGCTTCATGATTCGAAGACATTTTTAATGCATTTTACTGAAATGTTCATCAAAATTTTCAAGGAAACAGTAAATATGTTACTTCAAGCGATTTTCTTGAAAATGGCCACCTTTTGCTTTAATGACTGCAGCGCACAATTTTGGCATTCTTTCTATGAGTTTTTGAAGTGTTTGACGTGGAATATTATTCCACGCTTCGTTCAAACAATCCCAGGGACCAGGAAGGCTTGTTGGCTTTAGATCTCTCACACGTCGGTCCAATTCTTCCCACAATAGCTCGATGGGATTTAAATCGGGGTATTGAGGCGGCCATTCCATTATATTAAGGTCACCTGCGACTTTTTTTCGTTCCAAATAAGAAGTACAAAGTTTTGATGTATGTTTCGGATCGTTATCTTGTTGGAATATGAATCCACGACCAATTAAATTGATGCCAGATGGTATTGCATGGCGTTGGAGTATACTGTGATACTGCTCTTTTTTCATTATTCCTTTAATTTTTTTAAGTTGACCAACGCCAGCGTAGCTGAAACAGCCCCAAAACATTACTGAGCCACCGCCATGTTTTAAAGTTGGAACAATACAATCTGGTTTGAATCTTTCATTGACTTTTCTGCGAACATATTGACGCCAATGGCTACCGAAAAGTTCGAATTTTGATTCTTCTGTCCATAAAACTGATTTCCACTGATCAATCGTCCAGTCAACATGTTCTTGAGCGAGCTTCAGTCTTTTTTGTTTATTTACTGGCCGTAGAAGTGGCTTTCTGACAGCAATGCGTCCAATCATACCTTTTTCTTTAAGCCGGCCTTTGGCTGTCGTGAGCGATATTGGTGAATCCAAGTCTTCATTGATTTCAGCACGAATTTCTGATGCAGATTCCTGTCGATTGCCCTTACTTATTGCATATATTTTGTTGTCGATTCTTCGATTTTCTTTCTTGGTCGACCAGATCGTTTTCTGTTAGTATTTTGTCCAGTTTCCCGATATCTTCTTATAGCCGTATGAACTGAACACAAAGATATTTTCAATATTTTGGCTATTTCTCGATAGTTTTTGCCTGCTTTTTGCAAAATATGATTTGCGCCCGTTTCTCGACATATATTTCCTTTCGCTTGACCATTTTCAATCTGGAAAAATACAATTTTGAGTCTATTTCAACGAAAAAGCGGGCACAATTATGCATAAACGCAACGACTGTCAAATTAACAGACTTACAGTTTTTTTATGACACTTCAATGCACCAGACACGATAATACCATCTTTTTTGTTTAAATGATTGACATGAAACCTTTTAAACCGCAGCCGAATCGATTTTTGTGCGAAAAACAATTGAAAACCCAATTCATAAAGCTACGTTGAACGTACAAAACTATCGCAAATATGTGAATAATTTTTTAATAAATGATACGATAAACTGGCAAAAACAACTTTTTTTATCTTGTTCTAATACTTTCCGACTGTACTGTATGAGCAGAGTCTTTTTCGATAATTTTTTGTCAACCTAAAAGTCATAAAATGCTGATCTGTACAAAAGTCTCTCGGTTTATAGAGGTATTATTTATTGCTTCTATTCTCTTCCTTCGTTACCCGATCTGAGGATGAATTTCCATCTTAAAAGAATTTTCTTTCTAATATTTCATCTCACAATTCGTCACAATTTTGGGTTTGAGACGTCTCAAATTTCTATATCATTAAATACTAGCACAATTTATTCATGTACAACATCGTCGATTTCCACATTTAATGCTGTAGCTACTTGGTGAATATCTTCGAAACGAGAAAGTATCACGTTATAGTCTTTTTCCTCGCAAATCTTCGCAGGGTCAAAATAAGAAATTTTTTTCAATAATGCATCGGTGTACGGTAAGTACTTTTGAATTGTTTAACATGCGATTTTGTAAAATGTGTGACAATTTGATTCGATTTGTTTCACAAGTAATTCGGGACCAATGCGCAAGCAATAGCGTTATAGTCTTCGCCAAGATTGACTTCTCCAAGAAGATTGGGTGCTTCAAATTTGATATTTCTCATTTTGTCAATCTTATTGAGGAGGGCTGCTTTCAATACATTCCCAAGTATTTGAGTAAGTAATTTTCTCGAGAAGGGCTGCAACAAATGAACTCTAGTTCTTGAGAATTTGAAAAACGCGTTGAAAGTGTAAAATATATTCAAAATATATCTCAAAAAAGATATGCTTTTGTTTCTGGATACAGCATGATGCTGTACCAATCTTGCAATGTTTCTTTCTCATAAGGGCTAAAGACATTTTTTACGATGTTAGAAATTTTTGTACATGACATGCGCATACCTTGGAGAGCCGCACGATCTTGGCCGGCTGTTTTGAAAAATTTCAAAACTTTTCGTGCGATTCTCCGGTGTTAATCCTTTGGTAAGAACGAAGTTTTCCAAGTAATGATTTATATCTATATTAGCTGCATCATGAAACAAATCTGCCATTATTTTTCCGATCTTTCACAATACAGGATATAGTATCCTCGTTATTTGCTTGCCAGATAACTAATTTAGCGTTTAAGACCTCATTTTCTTTATTGTGAATAAAATTTACAGCTTGCAATTGTTGGGCCATGTTGAAGAAAGTTCAGTTCGACAAACAAATGAAATTGCGAGATTGAAAATTACTGGCGTCAATCAATCGGGAATAAGAGAATTGGCTGAAGACAAATCACGGAAGGGCCAGTTAAAATCATTATAAAAGAAAACAGGAAAAAAACAAGAAAGAAAAAAACTCGAAATAATCCGAGTCACAAAAATTAATATCTCTATTCTCACTCCAATTGATGATATACAATACAAGATATAGCGGAGATATCATTGCACCCTAATTTTATAAGGATAATTTGAAAGCAAAAAGTGAACATCAGGAATGCGGAAAGTATTCATCTGGAAATACACTACCGATTGTCCAAAATTCTAATGCATACTCCGTAAAAGATAAAAACTGGACACAGAGTCAAAATGATGATGTCAATTGTTTAACATTGCGTAGGAGAAATGAAACAAATAAAGTAATTAAAAGGCAATAAAAGAAATCAATGTAGGGGACCTACAAGGGGCAGCTATTTTTTTTTTTTTTTTTTTTTTTTTTTTTGTGAGGAGGAAAAATGGCAAAATCTTTTATAGACGTTGTACAGGACTCTCCTAGGACGGGTCTAGGCATACCTGTTAAAACCAAAAAACCCCCTCTCTCGAACCAATACACCACCCGCGGAACCGCCTTTCGGCTTTAAACTTCACGGGTGGATGGTTCCATTAAAGTCGCGTACGACTCTTCCGTCATCCGTTCGCTCGGAACCTACATCCGCGGCCACACGCCCACTAGGCAAACCGACTAGCCGCGCCACCCAGGGGAGAAAACATACAGATTCCACCCCCGAACGACGCGGACAGCCAAGTCTACCCGAGACGCAGGGCCGCGGGTGCAGGCCCCGATGCGATTTCTACTGGCCCTCCCCGTTGTTTCGCTCTCGACGCCCATCAAGTTCTCTCGTCTTCATCACATTTACACATACACAAACCAATGACATGAATCGTCTCACATAGATGGATTGACAGTACGTTCACCTAGAAATTAAAAAACTAAACAAACAAAGAAATTTAATTAATTAAATTTGGGAAATGTCAAAGGGCCGAGTTTCAGAAAAACAAATCGTAAAATACGGTGAAATTTTCAACTCCCCAGTAAATTTAAGTAGCCTGATTTCAAGGAAGAACGGCAAAAGAAGTTCAGTTCCAGTCGAGTTTGATTTCTATCTCGGTGGGTTCACCACGTCGCGTTGTCGAGAGTCTTGATTCCTGCTCCGGAGTTCTTGATTATTCCCGTTGTAAGTCAGATTCCCACCCTTCGCGTCTAGTTTCATCGCCCAAATTCTATTCCTGAGGATACCGACTTTCCTGCCTAGAAGAAAGTTTTACTGCTTTTGATCGTGCAGTTGGAAGGGATCTCTTTTTCCTGTCATAAACAACCCCTTCTACTACGTTGCAGTCAGCAACAATTCTAAATTCCTGTACTTAGTCAACCGCGTTTCAGTGAAGAACACCTACAATTTCGAAACATCTCCCAGGAATTCTTCTCGAAGAAAATTGAATTATCAGTGGCTCCAGCCCGTCGTTTCCTTCAGATTTCTTTACTCTTAAAAAAGGAGTAAATTTTGAATTATAAGTCAGTAACCAGGATGTTACAGTTATTTGACGAGTTTTAGATTAGTTCGTAGGTTTGTAATAGTTATTTGTGAGTCAAAAAGTTTCCAGGTTCAGAAAGTTACAATAATTATTTAATCCCTTAACCCTCATAACTTCTTAACCCCATGCCCCTCAACCTTTCAATCCCATAACCATAAATGGTTAGAAGCTTTTATTGTTCCATAATGAAACTACGTCTTCAGAACTCAAACGTATCGGAACGAGTATGGACGTGAATAAGCTTCCATCACTTGCCCGCCTTATTGTATATTCTTGCATTGCTGCTTATGAGCAGAATCGCCTGAATTACCATAAGAAACCCAAGAACGTATGAGTTAATTTTCATTCAATGCATTCTTCTGTATCAATAGCATATACTTTGCCTTCTTACATCTGAACTATCTTATCAGCAGCATGATTAAAGAGTTTAAAGCTGAACCTCTGCTAAACATGAAGTCTTGGAGTTCTTAGTTGTAAATTTTACTAATAATACCAAGTAAGTGTCTTGAGTTCTGTTACACTGACCAAATACTGTCGGTGTTAGATATCTGTATGGAAAACAAAGACACCAAATGTATAGGATCAACTATTATGATCAATTCTCTCGTTGAATCAAATAGCTTTGAAAAATAACAACCAATTTATAAATTAATTTTTTATGAAAAATGTTTTCAACGAATATCTTGAAAAAATATTAGTTAGTCATAAGCATTTTATGCCTTTGTTTTCCCTCCAGCTATAGATGCTATATTTTATTTGAGTTTTGAAAATCTACACCGATAATTCATGTAATGGAATATACATTTTTGATCACACGATACGGCGCACCACGCGCATATGGTTGGGTGCACATTTTTTATTTTGTCCAGTGGGTAATGGAGAGATCTACACCCTCAAAATTTTAATCTGTTGTAAAAAAAACCGTTTTTATTTTCTTTCGCACACTCATATATCAGTTACTCCTTCAATTATAAACCGATTTTCGATTTCTCAACGGTTATAGAAAGGGGAAATAGAGACCTTCCGAATAATGTTTATTGTTTTGTAAAATTGTCGCGATTACTGTGTCTATTTATCGATCAAATGCGGATTTTTTAACTTTTCGCCACTTTTTTCAACTTTGACGATGTTTTAAAACGTTTTTTTGTCACAAATGTTGCTGCTTACATTAATATTTGGAATTCGCGTACCCTCGGGAGCGAAACAAGTGTTTAATATCGAAAATCGATCGTTAATTGATCAAGTTATGAAACATTTCCGAGAAACAAAATTTTCACACTGTAGGTTTTGAAAATAACGTTCTTTTTTCCTTTTTAAAAGACTTCCTTGTTGGCCAGTCGCTACACTTGTACTGACCTTTCGCACGACTGTCCCATTCTCAAAGATAGTAAGGATGTTTAGTGTAGCCTCCATGCATTCCGAGTAGGATGTTTGTTGTAATCGATCAATCGTAGAATTTTTTTCATTGTTTGATATGTCTCTTTCATATCAGTAGCGTATGTTACTGGAACTGATGGCAACTGATTTTAGGGTTGACCCTCGACTTGAGGGTTAACTCTGAAGGTGATAATTTAACCCTGAAAATTGAGGTTTAACACCGAAAGTTGAGGGTTAACCCTGGAAGTTGAGTGTTGACCCCGAAAGTTGATGGTTAACCCTATAGTTAAGTATTAAGTGTCACTTTCCGCAAGATTCCATTGCTTTAATCAGGATGCCAAAATTTCTGTTCGTCCAACCCCAGTTCCTTGAGGCCCAACCTCCGCTTAGCCGGTCCCGGGATGCGTGGACAGACCGGATAGGCTCGAAGCAACGCAGGCTCCCACTCCTGTGTTGAATCTTTTATTCGTGGGTGTTTGAGATGAGTCTTGATTAGCTTGTAAAACGTTGTGGTATGAAAAATGATGTGACTGGACTGACTTCCCGTAGATGTTACATTGTGACATCAATTTCACTGAACTAAACTGGATTGGAGTTCTGTTAGACATTTCATTTTTTATAGGATTTTGAAAGGTCAACTATGACGAACTACATGCTATGACAAGGTACATGTAGTGACTCTTATATGTGTGATAAGTGCACGCGGTAGTGCGTTGGTATAGTAGGGCTTCATTCACCTTCTCTTTTGGTCAGTCAATTTGTTATCTTATGTGGGTATTATGACAACACATGGTAATACCATAATGATCATTCTATTGATCAGTAGATCTGACTGTGACATGCGTCGACAAAATCACATACGCAGTAATGCTATCTTGATCCCTTCATTGGTTTGTTGATCTGATTGTAACTCTGAGTCGATAGAGTCGCGGGACGTGACACCCCCCCCCCCCTGAATTCGAACGCAGGAAGTTAACGATCCGCGATCGTAACTTCGGTAGGAGAATAAATTTAATCCAACGTACTTACTCAATCAAGAACATATTTTTCAACTTAATTTAACAACTTATATCACATAAAAATGTCGTTGATACATAATTATAGGAATTAACATTTTAAATTAATGTTGGGAATGAGAAAATTATAACAATGTTTTACATAAATGCATAGTAACAACAGAGGAGACAGTTCTGGAAATATTACAATCATTGATTGCATATGTTATTTATATAGTGGTAATTAGGTAATTTGACAATTTTTTTTACGATTGATAATAATTATGTAAACTTACAACATGATTGTTAATGAAAAGAAGATTACAAATTATAAAAGTTTATCAGTTAGATATAAAATAGTAAAGAGCAATTTACAAGTATCACGATCGTTGATGTATACATTAGTAAAAAGAGAAATTGACATATATAATATTAATAATAGAGATTAAAAAATATTAAGATCGTTGATTACATATATGAATTAATAGATGTGAATTGGATCAAAGAAGAGAGAAAAACTTGGTTGTGTCTAAATTTTTTTTTTTAAAGAAAAAAATTTACATAATATCACGTAAAGAGATTTTTCTACAATTTTTGTAATTTTAATTGTTTGTTTAATGTTTTGTGCAAAATAAATAGAATAACTCATGCATGGAAAAATATAAGGAATAAACATTTTTTAATGTGTTATTGTTAACGTTAATTTCTATTGTAAAAACAATTTCCACATTGACAAATTTGTAACGCCATCGCACAGTTTACATTTACAGACTCAATATTTGTAGAAACTGTTCTTTTAATACGATGGGAATCAAGAGAAATTCTCTTGATGGAAAAAAAAAACAAAATTGAAATTATATTTATGATGGCACTAATTAAGCAGTGCTTATTTATTTTTTAATCTGTTTATTTCATTGCAGTTTGAAGGTTCAGTGAGCTTCTCGAATTTCTGAAAAAAAAATAAGATTAGAATAAAGTTACAAAAGATTTTTTGTTTAAAAACAATTCCTGGATTAGTTATTCTAAACGCCGGAACATCTTTTTACATCATAGGTTAGAGCGAAAGAGAGGGACGATGGGAGGTTTTTTCTGCCTTTATCTACGCGTACCGCGTTAGAGAGAGACAGCCTAACCCTCCGACTCACTCATTCTCTCTCTCTCGCCCGAGCTGACAGGTTTCAGGCTGGCTTGTCCGCTCTATCTGTAATATCTATATGCTTTTATATCCTGATGAAACCTTTTACCTTGCTCTTCACTGCAATTACCCAGATTGTCAGGAAAATATTATTGGATCTATAACTTAATTCGTGCGTTTTTAAAAAAATTTAAACGTTTATTTAAGAAAAACATGTACAATAGTATTATTCAAAGTATTGCCCATCTAAAGCTATGAAATTTTCCCATCTTTCTGGCAATTTGTGGATTCCATCCCAAAAGAAATGCGCCGGCTTGGCGGCCAAGAATGAATCAAGCCAATTTTTGATACCCTGTTCTGATGTGATCCGTATTCCAGTGAGGGCGTTCTGCATCGACCGGAACAAATGGTAGTCAGAAGGGGCAAGGTCTGGGCTATAAGGCGGGTGGGGTAAAACTTCCCATCCACTGTTTTCCAAATAGTTCTTAACCGGAATAGCAACATGGGGGCGAGCGTTGTCATGATGGAAATCTATCACCTCGTGTCTGGTCGCATATTCCCGGCGTTCTTCTGCTATTGTTCTCTTCAAACGGATTAATTGTGTTCGGTAGCGTTCTCCATTGATGGTTTCAACCGGTTTTAGCAGCTCATATTACAGCGCACCCTTCTGATCCCACCAAATACAGAGCATTACCTTCGCGCCATAGATATTCGGCTTTGCCGTTGATTTGGCTGGTTGGCCGGGTTTCACATATGATTTTTTGCACTTGGGTTTGTCGTAATGGATCCATTTTTCATCACCAGTAACAATCCGATGCAAAAATTACTTCTTTTTGTAGCGTTCCAGCAGCATTTTGGACATGCAAAACCGCCTTTCAACGTCTCTCGGCCTGAGTGCATGTGGAACCCAATTCCCTTGCTTTTGAATGTATCCGGTTGCTTTTATACGTTTTGAAATGGCTGCTTGAGTGACTCCCAAAGATTCTGCGAGCTCTTCTTGTGTTTGGCAACAATCTTCATCGAGTAATGCTTCCAGTTCTTCATCTTCAAACGTTTTTGGCTGCCCAGGACGTTCTTTGTCTTCCAAGCCAAAATCACCTCTTTTAAATCGTTCAAACCACTTTTGGCACGTTCGCTCATTAAAGTAATGAAGAAAAACTCCCCGCAAAAACACTTTTTCAGGCACAAAGTTCGACATATTTGAGTGAAAAAAAATTATTGTTGTTTACGCTTCAAATGAATGGCATATACTGAAAAAGACGCACAACGACAGTAGCTTTCCAACGCATGTTCGGAATATTGGAACGATGGAATAATAATCAAGTTGCGCTATCTCCTAGCAAACCACAGTAATTAAGTTATAGATCCAATATATTATTAAATTATTATTATTATTACATTATTAAAATAATCAAGATGAGATAATCCAAAAACCTGCAATTTTAAATTCATCAAGCAATCTAATTATTCATAAGTCTTAACCAATGTAGCCACCAATTGCTTGTAATTTTTACTTTTATGATTCCCAAAAAAGTTTCTACAACATTTTTGGAGCTAATTCACGCTGCTTTTTCATCATTTTTCATTTTTGTAATAAAAATGTCATTTTTCAGTAGCTTTTGAATGTGTGGCCCATCGAGAATGCCGGCTTTCAGTTTTCCACGTGAAATGTGAAATTGTTGCGTAATTTAGCTAGAACAATCTAAAGACTCTTTGATGACATTCGAACCAGATGTCATCCCGTTTCTTGTGGGCCAATTTTTGTTTGTAATGCTTCTAGCGATCTCGACTGTTCCACAAACACAAGAAGCAAGGATTCTTCGTAAACCCTCCTTGTTGCCCAAGTATGATTGTTGCAATCTTTAAGTCTCCACAAATTTTCCACTAACTATTAACATTTTTTTTTTTTTAGCAAGATTCTGATATTATCGTGTTCTTTTTTCATCGTGTCAGAGTCCCCGACTGGAACTAAAGCATAAACATTCGAGTTGTAAACTAAAACTGCTTTTAATAACAATTTGGCTTCAACTCATTTATTAAACCCTCAATGTCATGGCAGTAAACTAATGAAGATTTTTCTTGGACAGAGAAATACTTACGAAAACTTTTATCTCGGTCACGATAAAAGGAAGCAGTTACTCCTTTGAATAGCAAGTTTTTTTCAATATTGCTGCTAAATATTCGGACTTATCTTTTGAAAGTCCAAGATCTCTGACAAGGTCATTCAGTTTGCCCTGTACAAACGTTTCAGGTTTCTTTGATTCCTTGTCATTCAAAAAAGAGGTATTATCAATTTTTTTCACGAGGCATATGGTTTTTAGGAAGAATTACAGCTTTTTCTACAGACGAAACTTGAGCATACTGAATTTTGGGCCGTGTCCTTCTATTGAAGCTAGAACAATCATCTGTGTTGCGAAAATAAATCAACTTTGCTTCTCGGTTGTTGTTATATTGTAGGTTTGTCATATTTAAGATGTTTTCGGCCCTCGCTTTTTTTTCCATCGCAAAAACATGTTATAATAAGCACTACATATTAAGTGTGGAACCCAAATCTTATCTTGGTTCGTAAATTTGAGGTTGAAGCAACGTTCGTACACATTCTTTTGTACTTCATATTTGCCACATACGTAGTAAACTATAGATGGATCTAATATATATATATATATATATATATATATAAATTATAATATAAATATATATATATATAATATAAATTATAATATATAGATCTAATATAGATAGATAAAATAGAAATAGATCCGAGTACTTATCGCAATTATGTTTTTTGATGTCAGAGTTGCTCGCTCGAGAAATACGAATTATGTGTCATTTATTATTTTGTTGTTTTTTGTGATCCATGTTTGTTTAAAAAACCCGCACGTTAGGGTTCTTAGACTTATCGCGGGTGAGTCCATCGTTCTGAGGGTGATAACCTTGATGCCTCCTCAGGCCTAAGTATCAGAGCTTCCTAACTTTAATGAGGACAATGTCAACTCATCGTCAGACACACTACGGCTTCATCCTTACACCCTCCTAACGCCCCTTGTTGGCTTCGATATTGCTATAACACTTTTCTCATGTGTCTGCACAAGGCCTAAGCGTCATGGAACTATCTAGTTAACGACCTTTAAACTTTAGACAGAAGCGTGAGTGATCAACTGATATATCGTAAAGAATAAGATTCTTTTTCAGTTGTTAGTGACAAAGAACTCTTTTGACGATGTTGTGTAATTTAAGGTAGTAGCTATAAAGTCGAAGTTCAAAAAAACATGAATATCGGAATTTTAAGTAATTTTCATGCAGCTGTTGAACTTAATAAATGGTTGTTCTAAAAAAATTCAGCCCAAAACACGTCAAACTATACTTCTTATCTATTTTTAATTTTTTAAAATCGCCTCATTCTAAAAAAAATATTTTTTTCAAAATTAGAAAATTTTGAGGTTATTTGAAAACTAGGGACAACATGATAAAATGGCCTTCAGATTCGTGATCATCGGATCAAAATCCATAGAAAATGATCGGTCTCGTTTCTAGTGCAAGACACTTTTTTGTGACGCTGTGTAATGAAGGACCAGTAGACGAAATAGAAAATGATTCAGACTTTTCATTATTATTACCAAATCACAATGACGAATGTAAGGATGATTATCATTCAGCAGACGGTGTAACTCTCAATCAAATAAAAGAAAAGTTTGCGGAGACTACTGATCTCTCGGAAAGGATCTTGCTTCTAACTCTTGCACCTAAATCATGAGGCCCTAGGAAATTAATAATGAAATTTGATACATCTGAACGACAAGTTGAAAAGTCCGAGAAACTTGTGGCTAAAAAGGAATCTTAAAATCACCCGACCCAAACTTGTTGAAAACATTGCTAGTGGAAACTGAAATTTTAGTACAAAATGTTTACGAGGATGATGATGATAGTCGCTTGATGCCAGATCAGTATTAGTATCAGTAAAACAAGAAGATGGATCCCGTAAACAAGTTCAAAAACGGTTGGTATTATGCATTCTTTATGAATTATTTCAGCGTTTTCAAACTGAGGTTTTAGAAAACAAAATAGAATTTCCTAAATTTGCACAGCTTAGACCGCGCCACTGTGTTCTGGCCGATGAGAGTAGCACGCATTCGATTTGTGCTCGTGTCAACCACGAAAATGTTAATTTAATGTTAAGTGCAATAGGTCTAGAACAGTTAACTGAAAATTGCGGCATTATTTTGAAAAATTATACTGCAAAGTGCTATCCAATCCCATGACCAGACAACCATATTTACTGTAGTTATGTACTACGTCGCAAATAACGAGCTAAAGCATAAAAGAACATTTTCTTCTTTACGGATGGAGCGGGCAGCGTTTTAAAATGAGTATAGTTTTGCAAACCTTTTACACCATGAACAAGATTTTGGCATTCCTGCAGCATGGTACTTTCATGCAAAAGCCACCAAATTATTGACAAAAGAACTGGATTTTCTGTAGATTATACCGAGTACCCCGAAAAGAAAAGGTAAATCTAATTGCGAAAAAGAAAAATCCAATTGCAAAAAAGTATCTGACTTCTGAAAAATAAAGTAGGTTTAGTTTGAGCTTGTTTGTAGAGAGAAAACAATGGTTCAATGTTGAAAAAAAATTATTCCATTTTTTATTTTGAAAACTTTTTGTTTTTGGAATGTTTTATTTGTTGTTATCAAAAAGTGTGTAAAAATACAAATCCATTAACTTGATATAAAAGTAGTTTGCGTATAGTACTATAATAGTTACAGGCATTCAAAGCCAACGGTGCGCGAGTATAGTCAAAAATTTCACCTTTGCGTATGCGCAAGCTAATTGTTAAATGTACCTGAATTTCCTTATTGGTCATCCTATCCAATAACATAATAAATTAATCCAATTTTAACTAAATCTGAAAACTTGAAATTTTTGGATGGTGTCACTTCAAAAATAATACCCCATGTTCTGATTGTTGTCCCAATATTACATTTATTATTTTCAGATCCTCGTATAGTTACTACTCATGTGCTACATAATTCAATTTTTCTAAAACACATTCCTTCTTCTTCGCTTTTGACATTCTCATCATATGAGAAGGTATTGGTTTTATGTGAAAAATGACTTTCGAAATTTTCATCAAATCTTTACGTTTTGAGACCCCCTGAGTCAGAAAAAAGGGTTTTTACGAAAGTGTCTGTCTGTCTGTCTGTAGTAGGTCGTGTGCGGCATAACTCTCGATAGAATTATCAGATTGAATTGAGCTTCGGCATACTTTATCGGAGCCGAAAACGTAAGGACAAGTTCATTAACCAGCCACATCCAATCAAAATTGAGGGATTGAGCACTACTTTTGTGTTTTCGAAAATAACTTTTTGAAAAAATCAAAAATTTCAATACTGGTTTTTGATAGTGCTCATAAATCTCTACAAATTATCTTGATAACATTTTTCGATTAAATCAAAATTAGAAATGTACTGAAATACATAACATAAAGTCCTACAAATTTGAATTATAACATTTTTTCATAAGATGCATATTTTTCTTTTTAATTAAAAAAAAACTATTGAAAATCCAAAATTCAATTTTTTAACAATAATATTCGAAATACGAAAAAAACGTAGGAACTCAAAGTTGTTCGTTTCAAAAAGATCTACAAATTTTCAATATGCAGGCAAAATTTTGGAATGGAAAAATGAAAACTGTAGGTGTAATTAATTTATAAAATCTGTCCTGAGCGTTGGAACGAACGAGCTCGCACGCTGCAACTACGCTTAAGCTTGTTTAGGCATGCTCGGACTCGAAGTACGTGTGGCAGTGAATGCAGTGACGGCGGTTTTAGTTTTCTGTGAATGTTCCTCAAGTGTTCACCTATTTCAAATTAATACAGAAATGCCAAGCTCTCGATTTAAACATGTCTGCTGCAATCCGTTTAATGAAAAAAATCATACTGGAAAAAAGCAAAAAGAAAAATTTGCGTCGCGTTTCGTCCTCGATACTTGAAAAATTGAAAATTTTCAAACCGGATGATGTTTCTTGTACACAATGCAGAATAGAAGCAAATGAAATGGAGATGGAAGATTTTTGTTGTAAGTACATTCAAACTTGTGCGTAGACTATTTCAAAACGAATCATTAGTTACAATGATGAATTGATGAGTGAAGTTTTACGATAAAATTACTCTAAATGATACACTTAAGATGCAAATTTTTTTTTTGCTTTTTTCCACTATGAATTTTTTTATTAAACGGATAGCAGCAGACATGTTTAAATCGAGAGCTTGGCATTTCTGTATTAACTTGAAATAGGTGAACACTTGAGGAACATTCACAGAAAACTAAAACAGCGGTGACTGCATTCACTGCCACACGTGCTTCGAGACCGAGCATGCCTAATCAAGCTTAAGCGTAGTTACAGCGTGCGAGCTCGTTCCTTGCAACGCGCGGGACAGATTTTATAAATTAATTACACCTGCAGTTTTCATTTTTTCATTCCAAAATTTTGCCTGCGTATTGAAAAAACTTCAACAAAGATTTAGAAACAACAAAATCAGAAAAAAATTAGTTCCAAATTTAAAAAAAATCCAATTGTTTATAAAAATGTACTATATTGTTATTACAAAAAAAACAACGAAATGTGTGCTATAACTTTTTTGAAAGCTTGTACTCTTTCGCGCATTTCAAGTGCAAGGGTTACATTTTATATTCAAAAACGTTTAGATGGAAAATTGTTTGCCTAAATGAGGTCTACAAATTCTCATTAAGACATTTCCGGACAGGATATATATTTTATGTTTCGATTTTTAATATTAAAAAAATTCGATTTTTTTCACCAAAATATGTGAGATACGAAATAAGCGTTGTTCTGCAAAATCGTTTCCTTAAATAAAGTCTACGATTGTTTTTACTTTTTGAGATATTTGGAAGAAAATAAATAAATTATTTTAATCATGTAATTTATTAAAAAGTTACTGAAATGTATACAGAAAATCGAGCGCGAATCGCGAGTGTCATGATGAGAATGTGTTCCTTCAGGCCGATAGAGCCTTAAGTGAATTGAATTTCCTGTTTCACTTAAACTCAAAAACAAATTTAGTGAATTTGAAAAAATGAGTAATTTACATCATCTTTAATATTATAAAATTGGTTTGAGATTCAGTATTAAATTATAAGAAATATACTTAAATGTATGCGAAGAGCACAAGACCGAGCGTGAAGCGCGACGATCAGTTCGCGCGCCCTGGGCGCGCTCAAACTTGCGACCGAAGCGAGCTGCGCGCGGAGCGCGCGATGAGAATGTGCCCGCGAAGCGGGCAGATTTTTTAAATTATATTCATTTCATGTCTATTACATGGGTCATTTTTCAAAGTGGTGGGTTATAGAGGTTCAGCAGCATCGTAATTGTACTCAGCGAATTGAAGTTCAGTGTAATATATTATTGAATTCGCAAATCTCAGGATATATCGCTTGCAGTACATGAAATTTATTTTTCACGGTTCTCAGAGCTTTTACGGATGATTTCTTCAAAACTCGACGATTATGAAGCTTCATTGGCACTAATACCATGATCGGCAGCTATAAATACATAAGTATATGGTGACCAAGATGCCAAGTTTTCGGGGTTTCGGAGCTTTTTTTGGTGATTTTATCAAAGCTGGAGGGTAATGGAGCTTTTCTGACTTTTAATTTGTATTCAGCGATCCAAAATACTACACTGAGAGAAAAATCAAGCCTTGAAAGGATGGAAACATCCCACGCTTCAAAAGCTTGGAAAGACCAATCCTGTTCAAGGAGAAAATCATGCTTTTAAAGCATGGAAAGTTTCCATGCTCGAAATGCAACGCACTCATACTTTTGCAGCAGGAATCTCATCCTTTAGAGGCATGAGTAGCACAGGGCAGAAGCAGGAAATAGCTTACAGTCCGAAAGCTTGAGATTCACAGTTCCAAACGGTTGAGCTCATGGGATATAGAAGCTTGGACTCATCGCAAGCTTTTAAAGGATGGATTACGTGATTTCAGACCACGAAGCCCATGTGGCTAAAGCATGGATGCCCTCCTTTTGTTTCGTGAATAGATTTCTTGCTTTCGAAGAATGAATTCACCAATATAACACGTGAAATTCATGGTTTGAAAACATATAAAAATTACAAGCTCCAAAAGCATGAAGATTATTCCTTTTAAACCTTGACTTTTCTCTCAGTGTACTATTACTCGCCCAAGTTAATACGATGTCTTTTTTTATCTTGTGTTTTCCGCAATGGGAGAGCCTGATTCATGCTCTATATTTTACATCATATTGTGCTCATCCGCTCTCTGTAAATAAATAATAGAGTTAGAAAAATTAAAAAAAATTATATTTTCATTTTTATTCAGGATGGATATTGTCATATAAATAATGTAACGACTGCAGCGAAAATATCTGGATTTGTTAATGTTACTCCGGGAAGCGTCGATGCAATGAAGGTTGCACTTTTCAAAAACGGACCTGTTTCTGTAGCCATTGACGCCTCTCATAAAACGTTTTCATTCTACTCAAATGGTGTTTATTACGATCCTGAATGTGGTAAGCAAAGAAATATATATATTACATACTTTTTAATTGAAAAATTCTCAATTGCAAATTATCTATCCTCTTAAAGCAATATCAAAATAAATAAATACTTCTTTAAATATATATTATTAAAGTTCTATTAAAGTACTAAAGTTCTATTTATCCGTTCTATTTCGTATTGATATTTTATTCATATTTCACTAATTTATTTGAAGGAAATACGGAAAATTCTTTGGATCATGCAGTTTTAGCTGTTGGCTACGGAACCATAAACGGAAAAGGCTTTTGGCTCGTGAAGAATTCATGGTCGAATTACTGGGGCAACGATGGTTACATTCTTATGGCTCAGAAAAATAATAATTGTGGTGTCTTAACTGCACCAACTTATGCAATCATTACCTAATTTGCATTTATATATGAAGTGAATACAAGTTATTAATGTTGCCTCACACTTACTAAAAAATATTCCATTTCTATGCATTATCGATTTTCTCATAATTCTATCTATAAATCTCCATAAATGTCCTTCCATTGAAATAATCCTGGTAATTAGTTAAGTTTAAAAAATCGATATATGATTTATTTTCTAAAATTGACGCGCATTTACGCATGATGTCATTCTAATTATAAAATACAAGGAATGTTTTTTGAATAAATAGATTGATATAAAACTATTTGCCTATAAAGGAATTATTGATTAATTATTATTGAAAAGCTTTTATATTTTTGTCGCCACTTGATAATATTGCGTTCAGGCTTATAAAACAATATTGAGAACTGAACACATAGTTATGTATTGAACAATATTAACCTTTTTAGTGCCAAGCAACGGCCATACCATTGTATATGCAACGATATATTGTTGTTTGGCACTAAAAGGGTTAATAATTTGTCATCAAAAGTCGTTTATTTACTAAAACAAAGATACCTATCTTTCCTTTTAAATCGCACAATTTTTTTTTTGTAAATAGTCTGAGCCAACTTCAAACTACAGATATGTAAGTAAATATGACCACCGTGGAAATGGTCCGCAGGTACAAACATTCAATATTCATGAAGTTCATATTTGCTTATGTATTTAATTTTTTTTGTACAGGCTCACTCTCACCCAGGCATATTCACTAATTCATCGTTCAGTCTTGCTTTCAGTTTCTGTTACTATTGTTTGTTTTCTTTTTATTTTTTTACTCCTCAAAAATGACTGATGCAACAGAAGAAGTGTATGCGAATCTTGAATTCAAAATAGATTTAAATTTAAATTCATAATCTCAACTTCCTGAGTATATTTCTGAAGATGAATACGGTGAGCTTGATGGGGAAATTAATTAATAACCAAAAAAGAAGAAAAAGATATCTTAGGAACGATCTTGGATGAAAGGCGATTTAAACCAATCCTTATTCACTTTTGACAGCAGTTAATTTGGATTTGAAACAACTGATACAGACGTCACACTTTTGTGTCGCATTGAACTCTTTGTAAAGAAAATGTTGCCTATGACGTCAGGTTTTTTCATGACCTCCAAAAATGACCTTAATGACCCATGACCCCCTCAACCCATCAATCCCATAACCCCTTAGCCCTATGTGTCTGAGCTTCGTACGTTATTAGTACAGCATTACTGCATTACCGACATGCGGTGTGACTCAATTACTCATTACCATATGAATGATTACCATGAAGACAAAGTGATGCTCTTCTTTATATTCTTTATATTCTTTTATATCGTTTCTCAAAATTATTTTTCTTATAAAGAGACATTTTTCATTTTTGTTGTTGGAATTAAGCAAAGAATTTTTTAAACAAGTTACCACTTACTATTTTTCGGCGCATGCTATCAAGAGTATACTATTTTTGCAAATATTCAACTAAACTCTGAATGTCATTGCTGTCATTGGTAATGAGTAAGCCATAAAGAATTTTATGTGCCTCAGCTGCGGAAACTCGTTTTTCCGTTACAGCTGAGAGTAAAGCAATGTTGTATATTCCGTTACAGAGGAATACAATGTAGAAATTGAACTGCGCATGCGCATTATAGTCTTACAGCGGAACGCAATCTATTTCTTATTCTTCTTCTTCTCACTTCTTCTTCGTACAGCGTTAGCACTGACTACTACACAAGACCGATAAAATCAAAATGGCCGGGACTAGTCGCCAATTTGCGCCCGCTTCGTACAACTAGCGCAGCAAACAACTACAATAAGTATTAGATTAGATTCCAATGTATGCATAAAAACTGGTATCCGCACCACAGTCACATAAAATAGAATATGTGCCAATGCACACAATTCGGGACATTGCGAGACTCGCGACAATGCTCGCAGAACTGATCGCGCCTCGGATTCGTCTCGGCTTTGTCTCGACTTCGTCTCGGCTTTGCCTCAGCTACGCATTGGCTTCGATCTCCTGCGAGCATTGTCGCTCGTCACGCAATCACCCTCATTGTGTGCCTAGGCACATAATATACTATTTCAAGATACTTCAAAATATCAGTTCTTCATTGATAGTAATTTACTGTTAGTAACTATAAGATATTGAATCTATAACTTAATTCGTGCGGTTTGCTAAGAGATGACGTAGCTTGATTATTATTCCATCGTTCCAATATTCCGAACGTGCGATGGAAAGCTACTGTCATTCTGCGTCTTTTTCAGTATATGTCATTCATTTGAAGCGTAAACAAGAATAATTTTCTTTCACTCAAATATGTCGAACTTTTTGCCTGAAAAAGTGTATTTGCGGGGAGTTCTTCTTCATTACTTTAATGAGGAAACGTGCCAAAAGTGGTTTGCACGACTTAAAAGTGGTGATTTTGGCTTGGAAGACGAAGAACGTCCTGGGCAGCCAAAAAAGTTTGAAGATGAAGAACTGGAAGCATTACTCGATGAAGATTGTTGCCAAACACAAGAAGAGCTCGCAGAATCTTTGGGAGTCACTCAAGCATCCATTTCAAAACGTGTAAAAGCAACCGGATACATTCAAAAGCAAGGAAATTGGGTCCCACATGACCTCAAGCCGAGAGACGTTGAACAGCGGTTTTGCATGTCCGAAATGCTGCTGGAACGCCACAAAAATAAGTCAGTTTTGCATCGGATTATTACTGGTGATGAAACATGGGTCCATTACGACAACCTCAAGCGCAAAAAATCATAAGTGAAACCCGGCCAACCAGCCAAATCAACGGCAAAGCCGAATGTCCATGGCGCGAAGGTAATGCTCTGTATTTGGTGGGATCAGAAGAGTGTGCTGTATTATGAGCTGCTAAAACCGGGTGAAACCATCAATGGAGAACGCTACCGAACACAATTAATCTGTTTAAAGAGAGCAATAGCCAAAAACGCCCGGAATATGCGGTTCACATCAGAACAAGGTATATAAAATTGGCTTGATTTATTCTTGGCCGACAAGCCGGCGCAGTTCTTTTGGGATGGAATCCACAAATTGCCAGAAAGATGGGAAAAAGTCATAGCTTCAGATGGGCAATACTTTGAATAATACTATTGTACATGTTTTTCTTAAATAAACATTCAAATTTTGAAAAAAAAACCGCACGAATTAAGCTATAGATCTAATAATTAAATTATAATTAATAAATTAGTATTGTCTCCTAAAGTCAAACTGTTCCTTCACGTGATAGGAGATAAGAAATGGTACAGGATCATTTCTCAACAAGATAATCCGGTGGATTGATTATTTTTCAATAACCTGGCGTAGATCCGACAAAAATTTTATAAATAAAGAACGTTCGTAATTTTGTAAAGAGATTTGTAATTGTTTAAACAAATTTAATTAACATTTCGAAAATTTGAATCGATAATTTTCTATTAGATAGAAATTCGTCATCGTAATTCCATTTACTGTTATGACCCATCATTATGAGGATAAAGAAACAGAGCTTGTGCTTCTGGAAGCAATGGATTCTCGATCTTCAAGAATACGTTCCTCAAACTATTAATTTCGCCAATTGATATTAATGAAACAGGTGCTACTCTAGAACTTCAGGGATAACTGTATCATACAGCTGAGAGAATATTGAGGATGTACCACCTGACTATGTAAAGAACTTGAAATTAAAAATCAAATATGGTCCGGAAAGCGATTTTCAAAGATGGAAAACGAGCTATACAAAATTCTGCAACTTTTGGCATGCGGTAAAGCACTTGACACTGAGCTATTTCACAACTTTGCTACTGAAACTGCAGAAATTTATATAAAACACTACAGTTGGTATTTCTAAAGCAGGCATATACAAGTATATTCCTGCTTTAGTACACAAAATTCTCATTCACGGTGCAAGAATCTTTACTTCTTTCGTGATACATATCGGGGGAACTTCCGGAAGAAGTTCAAGGGGCTAGAAACAAAGATTATAAATGGTGCAAAAAAAATAACAGCAAAAAATCATCTCTGATTAGTATAATACTCAAAGGCCAAAGAATATCACTTGGTTTCACGAAAAAATCGAAATCTTTGTAGTGAAAACCGACAAAGTTACGCATTTGTTATTTAAAATTGTTTGAATAATTGAAAATGGTTGTGCGAAATACCATTGACAAGATATTTGCAATCACAGCTCCATATTAAACGAATTAAATTTTTTAAAGAATAGCCGAAATGTGGATTTGTTCATAAAATTTGTTTGAACAAAGACTAGATATTATTTGCTTTTGTTTAGTTTCTAATTAAACTTCATTTTACACAATTTTCCTCTGAAAAATACAGGTTCAAGCAACAAAAAGAAGCTAATTCTACACAAAACACATTTATTAACTAAATTGTTCATAATAATATAAAAATATTGTCCAATCTACTAATCACGCTGGAGGTTATTTCTAGAAAGTTGTTTCACTGATTCTGGTTATCAGAATGTCAATCAAAAAAATTTCGAAAAAAAGTGCTCTATTAAATAAAAAAATATTTTAAATTCTATTTTTTTTTCTTATATAAAAATTTAAATGAAGTATTTTTCAAAAATCTGCCACTACAGATCTATGGAGAGTTTTATTAGCTTTGATTTAGAAAAAATCATTAAAATTAGATTAAAATTGTGGCGTGTTGACTGATTTGTCCATAGATACCTCTTTTGCCTAACTGTGCGCCAACGCCGAACAGCAGTTGTGACCCGAATTTAAAACCAAAAACGCAACAAATATCCTTCCTATGAGATAGTAAGACTTTGGGTAAATTTATTCAAGCGAGGCAGAATATAGGCATCGAAGACGCACCACGTCCGGAAACTGCAAAATCAGCTGTGACGCCAGAAAACATTGACAAAGTCCGCGATATCGTTTTAACCGATAGGCGAGTCAAAGTGCATGAGTTTAACAGAGGCCGTAGGCATCTTAAGTGACCGGGTACATTCTATTTTGCATTATAAATTGCACATGAAAAAACTGTGCACACAATAGGTGTCGAGTTTGCTCACTCTAGAGCAAAAAAGAAATCGCATGCGAACGTTTAACGAATGTTTGCAACTGTTTAAGAATTCAGCTAATTTTTTACGGCATCTTGTAACAATAAACGAAATTTGGATCCATGAAAAATGAAAAAAACGAAACAGCAATCAAAACTGTGAAGCAGGCGAGGAGAACCGGCTCCGAAAAAGGCGAAAAGCGTTCTATCTGCTGAGAAGGTGATAGCGTCAGTTTTTTGGGATGAAGAATCACATCACTCAAAAACAGATACAGAAATCTAGCTGTTCAGTTCTGCCTAAAGGAAAATAATTCGAGCGTTTGGCCAACCAGAAATGGGCCTCTTTGCTAACAGCGATAAGACGAAATGTCCCAGATACGTTTCTTGGATACAAGATTCTGATTCCATCGCTAGAGAGGCATTCACAATTTCCTGGCAAAATAATTTCGTTTACACGTCCCCAACATTTCCAGTAATCTTAAGAACTCTACAAAAAATTAACGTTACTCCACAACGTCAGAACATGCGTTAAACCTCTACATGTGTGGGGGCGAATTTCACCCTAGTCATGGACGCCAAAAAGAGTGTGCTAATATTAAGAATTATTGTTCTAATTTATAGGAATTTTTAGTCAAAATCAAGGTTTCTAAATATTCCCTGCTTAAAATGTCAGATACTACCCTGGCAGTGACCACAAAAAAGAACTGTAGCTAATATTCTACCTCTGCCCTACCCGGTTTCTATCCAGCAAGTAGAACAAGAAATTCAAAATTGACATACTAAAAATGGTTTCTACCCGGTTTCTATCCGCCAAATAGAACCAAAAATTCAAAATTGACAAATACCATGAATGGTTTCTACCCGTTTTCTACCCGGTCCCTAGAAGACAGCTGATGTTAGAGATAGCTGTTGGGGCAAAGAATTACTTTTTACCCGGCCCTACGAGGTTTCTATCCGGCAAATAGAACCAGAAATTCAAAATTGACAAATACCAAAAATGATTTCTAACAGATTCCTAGAAGGCACCCGATGCTGGAGATGGTTGTTGAGGCAGAGAAGTACACTCTACCTGGTTTCTATCTGGCAAATAGAACCAAATTTAAAGTTGTCATACTAAAAATGGTTTCTACCTGGTTCCTCCCTGGTCGAGCCAAGTAATTTTACTCAACTTTCGATCAAAGTTGGGACATATAAACAAGGTAGAAGTAATTTAGTATCACTGTGATTATTTATGATGTATTAAACGTTCAGGAATGAATCAAAATTGAGTGAAATTCAGAAGTGTAGGGTAAAGTATAAAAACGTGCGTTAAAGATTTCTAAAAGCATATATTATTACTCGTAGTATAATTATAAAAAATCAGTCAATGAGAATTTCGACAACTTTTTTTAGAAGCTTTCATTGAAAGGTGTATGAAATTATTGAATTCGTCAATAAAAGAGTCAACTCAACATATTCAACACCGTCATCCAGCATCTGACGAAACATCTGTTTAGCAACCAGGAGTTTGTCCGGAGACAAACGTCGGGCTCTCTCGAACACTGGAGGTCCCTTGGTGATGATATGATGTTGAACATCACAAACCCTCATTTTTGAGATCTGAGAAAAGCCAGTAATCTCCGGGAATTACGATAGAATCCCGGACTAAGCTGCCGAACGATCTATTGAGCTGACGCTGAAAACAGCTGCAGAATTTTAAGAATCCAACGGCACCAAGACCAGTGGTCGTGGCAACCAAGCGTGACTTATGAAGATAAGGCACAAGATGGTAATAAGCCAACAGATCGGCCTCAATGATAGGGTTTGGAACTGCGGCCACACCGAAATTCCATGAAAATTTGCGGCGCAAATTTAAGTTTAGCGATAAGCGCTTAGTGCCATAAGTAAGCACACGAGAGTTATTGGCGGCGAAAAGGATTAAGTCGTTAGGCCGGTTATTTATAGTCCTTTTATCAGCAGGTAACAAGGTAATATCGGAACCTGTGTCGATTAAAAACACTAATACGGAGTCACGATCACGAATATGGAGACGTTTAGAAGATTCAATTTCTGAACCGATAGTCTCCACACGAGCAGGCTGATTGAGTTTTCCGAGACAATAGAAACACTCCAAGAACACGGCTGCACACATTTGACGGCTTTAGTGCCAAATCTTTTATGATAAAAACAGAGGTTAGAATATCTGCTCCGAGAACGGTTACGTCTGTTCCGAAAGTTGGAAGCAGAACGTGACCTATCACGTACTTTTCTAAGATGAGGGCCGCGAAATTCCTTCATAAGACGGTTTAGTTGTTGCGAAAGCCGGTCGACCCTCTGAGAAAGTTCAGATGAAAAAGCAGGACCAGCAGCGGCGGCAACCATGGGCTGAAGTGTCTGAGCACCGGAGGAGATGGACGATGATTGGAAATCCAATGGTCTCGATTCCTCAGCAACCCTGTCAGCCATGTCGGCGAAAAATTGAAAATCGTCGCGATCAGACATTACAAGAACCGCTCTGATGGACGAGGGTAATTGATCAAGAAAAATGGCCTTGAGTACATGATCTGAACAGACTTCATTGTTTGAACCGCGTAAACGATTGAGAAGAAGCGATGACTTTCCCTCAGAAAACACCTCACCCCTAAGGAGTTGACGAAGACGTGTTTCGGAAGATTTAGAAAAAGCAGAGATTAACCTATTCTTGATCTGAGTATATTGATCAATTGGTCGTGGCACCGCTGTGATAATATCCCTAATGTGAGGGATAGTATCTGTATCCAATTTGGCAATAATTGAGTGCGCTTTTGTTGTCTCCGTGATGATGCGTGCATCCGCAAAAGAAGCTTCAACCTGGAAAAACCAACATTGCGGGTCTTCACGGAAAAACTTAGGAATCTTTGGGACACGGTAAGAGTCCACGTGACCAGCGAGTCACTCAAGAATTCCGGGAAGCTCCGCCTGCCCAGGATCCACCTGGTCACTATTGTCTTGCATGATTAAAGAGTCTGAAAGATATTGATAGAAATTATAAAAAATCCAAAATGCGATTCCGAGAGCAAGTAATGTCAAAAGCATAAATTGTATAGAACGAAAAATTATTAATTTCTTGAAAAATAACTAACAGGCGCTCGCACACCAAATCAAGCAACCTACACGAAACCTAGCTGTAATCTTCGCCAGTACATCGACAAACCTCATGATAAACAATCATCGAAAACATTTAAAGTTATAAGATGTAAAAATATATCTTTATATGAACGCACCCTTAAACTTTTTTAATGAACTGTCAATGTCAAAACGTTAGTTAAAGTAAACATTTTCATCATGGTAAAGTTCACGAACTAGCAACGTTTGGAAATTATTAAAAATTACTAGCGAAATTCTGAGTCGGTGGTCGCAACTTTAAGCGCACTTACTCCATTTTTCGGCCGTAATAATCGTCCCACCCGACAGGCTGTGCGTGCTATAGTGGATAATTTCGAGACCAAATTTACACTATTGGACGTTCCGGTACCAAAAAGACGTCGTATTGCTCGAAGCGAAGAAATAATCGCAGCCGTAAGTGCATCGATTCAAAATGAGCCAAATCAGTCGATTCCACGTCGTTCTCAAGAATTAGGCATCACTCAAACGGCACTGTGGCGTATTATGCGAAAAGATCTTGGCCTACATGCTTTCAAGATTAAATTGACTCAAGAACTCAAGCCACTTGATCATTTGAAACGCCGAACAATCGATTTATTGAAAGGCAAATTCGGTGAACGTGTTATCTCGAGAAATGGTCCGGTCGAATGGCCGCCTCGTTCATGCGATCTAACGCCATTGGATTTCTTTTTATGGGGCCATATCAAGTCACTGGTCTATGCCAACAAGTCAGCAACTGTATACGACCTCAAAGACAGCATCCAACGCGAAATTGCCAACGTTCCGGTCGAAATGTGTGCCAGAGTGGTGGAAAATTATGTCCAAAGAATCGACCGCTGTAAACGGGCTCGTGGTGATCATATGACCAATATCGAATTTCATTCATAAAATGTAATGCTTGCACTACACCCACAATAAATTTGAACTCAATATCTCAAATATTTCTGTGTTTTATTTATGGATAAAATTGTTATGTCACTATTGAAAAACCCTTTATAAAGGCGATGAATAGTAATTACGGATACATAATAAGTGATGCGAGTAAACAATTAAAATCACATATATAATGCTTAAGCATTGACATTGTAATAAAATAGTTGCTTTTAAATCAAGCGAAGAGTACAAAAAAAAATTGTCAGCGGAATTTTAGTGCAGTAGTTTGTAATTGAACTTAATAAGATTTAAATTGTTGACAAGTCTAGTGATTGGTTGTTCGCAAAAAGAGAAGAGATGAAGCTCCCGTAAAATAAAGCGAAATACAGAGATACGGCTCTCCTAAAATCACGCACATAACGTTCAGTTTTAATTTCGAAGTTATTTTGAAATCTTCCTAATTTCGACGCAAGAATAATTAATATGTAAACGAAACAAGACGTTACACTCGAGAAGGATTCATAACAAATAATCACAACATTGCAAGAAAATAGAGACGCGGAAATGTCATATAAACAAATTATTGAATACAGAAACTTGAAAACCGCTACAGCACCCAACGGAATAAATTTAAAGAAATTTACATATTAAAATTCAATTTCACATATTAAAACTAATAAAATTTAGAAAATTACATTATAAAAAAAAAGAATACAGATGATCGAATTTAAAAGAATATAATAGAAGTTCGTAATATAGAACATTCCAGAAAAAAAGGAAATTTTTAATCTGTAGAAATTTTTCGGAGTAAAAACTTACAATTTATATATTCAAGAAAAAATTCCAGAGAAGATTCAGAACCGCTGGATTATTGCAGGCTGCTGGTTAGCAAAACTTTATTCAGGCATTTTCCGCCAAAACAGTTGACAGCGTCTTTTCATTTAGTGCTGCAATAAAAAATCATTCGTCCTAGGGCGATAAGTAATGGCCTGCCCAAAGGATAATAAAAGCCAGTTGGTCTCTGGAACATCCACCAAAACGATGAAATTTAGATGATAGGGGTTCAATAAACCTCAAAACGAAAATCCATGATGCCAGAAAACCGACGTTATGACGTCGGGGTCACCAGTTGTAGGTAGTTGGTGAATAGTGACTCCAATATATTGAGTGAACTACGACATTCACTCTCAGCTATCATGGTTAATAAAAAATCAATACGACTCCATTAAGATAATTATAGTAACAGAGCTATATTTAAATAAGTTGGTTGCTCGTACTCAGCTCTTGACAGTTTTTGAAGAAAGATGCTAACTCTATCTTTTAGACCATTGCTGACTGACTAATATGTGTTATCTCGAAGCGCAGAGTAGTACATAGACGGGCTACTCCTGCTTTTATTGGCGAACCCCCGCTTCGCAGAGTGGTGTGGTGATAAAGCAGAACCCTACAATTGGCAGAGCGTGGCCCCCTCGGGTGACGTAATCAGAAAGCTACTCGAAATGGACAATGACGATGTATGGCTAACGGACAGTGGTGCATCGATACATATGAGTTTTCAACGTGACTGGTTGGCTGAATTCGAAGAAATAAACAACACGGTCATGGTGAGGCTCGGCGACAACAAAGGTTGTAGTGTCAAAGGAGAGGGTACAGTCCACATCAAAAAGTTAGTCAACGGCGAGTGGAAAGACGCGCATATAGAGAATGTGTTGTATGTACCTTAGCTCAAGAAAAATCTCTTTTCAGTTGAAATGTGCATGCATAATGGGCTTCGAAGTGAAATTTACCGGAAATTTTGTTAGCATTGTGATAAATGACGAAACAATCGCGTCAGGAGTGAAACAATGCAATGACCTTTATCGAATGTTTTTTCGTGTTGTGATACTTGAAAAACCGTATGAAGCAAATGTGACAGCCGTGAGTCTTAAAGTGTGGCACGAACGCCTCGGTCACGTCAATGCCCGAGCGATTCGGAAACTGACAGAACTGGGTTTGATAAAAGGAATCAGTTTCTCAAAACTCGTCTCATTCTTTTGTGACGCCTGTCAAATCGGAAAATCGCATAGGTTGCCGTT
Organism: Diplolepis rosae; assembly: GCA_030998225.1. Lineage (NCBI taxonomy): Eukaryota > Metazoa > Arthropoda > Insecta > Hymenoptera > Diplolepididae > Diplolepis > Diplolepis rosae. Next base: position 5,887,171 of record JAPYXD010000553.1, on the reverse strand, counting down.
CAACTGGAACAGTAAAAAAGTGACGTCGAATCCGGGCGAGTTTGTATACACGGAAGTATGCGGTCCGATGTCGGTCGAAACGCCGGGACATTCGCGATATTTCGTGACCTTCAAAGACGATGCTACGAGTTACCAACACGTGTACTTTCTGCGCAAGAAGTCCGATGTTTTTGGGTGTTTTAAAAAATATAAGAAGATTGTCGAAAATAACTTTGGTCGATGCATAAAAACAGTGTGCTCTGACAACGGTGGTGTACATCCTGAATCGGACGGAATCGTCAAGTGTCAAAATCCGTGCAACTCCATATGAGCTGTGGACGGGCAAGAAACCGAATCTCGAACATGTGCGAGTGTTCGGTTCTGATACCTTCGAGCACACACCAAAGCAATTCACGAAGAAGTTCGATCCATGTTCGAAGAAGAAAATACTTGTTGGTTACCAGAGTAATTCACCAAATTATCGGTTGTACAATCCAGTAACCAAACAGGTATCCGTCTCAAGAGATGTGCTATTCAACGAGCAACTCCAGCAAACAGCGCCATCAGTCAAGAGTAAAGTCGAGGCCGAAATATTTCTCAACGTGAAACCCGAAGAAGAAAATGGCGAGCGTGAAGAAGAGGTCGAAACGGTTAGCGTGAAGAAGAGGAATTCGTAAACCCGCAAACATTTAATGAAGCCATTACTGGAGCGGACGCAGATCTGTGGAAAAGAGCCATCGATGAGAGTTGCAGTCTCTCACGCAAAAAGAAACATGGATTCCAGTGCAAAAGACTCCTGACATGAAATTGATTGATTCCAAATGGGTCTCCAAGATACTCCTCGATCCAGAAGGAAATGTCTACAGGTACAAAGCTCGTCTTTGTGCTTGTGGTTTTATGCAACAACAAGGAATCAATTACAACGGAACATTTACTCCAGTTGTCAGATACGATTCGCTGCGTATCTTTCTGGCGAATGTGACCGTGAATGATTTCGAGATGCAGCAGTTCGACGTGCAGACAGCATTTCTCTATGGGAACCTGGAAGAAGAAGTCTTCATGGAACTTCCGGAGGGTGCCAATGTTGTGATCGAAGCAAGTGAAAGTGCGCGGAAAAATGTGGTATGCAAATTGCTCAAATCATTATATGGACTGAAACAAGCACCCAGGTGCTGGAATAAAAAGTTTTGTGCATTTCTCGGGCGATTCACTTTTGAAGAAACAGATGCAGATAAATGTATTTTTGTCGGGAATTTCAATGACACTAAAGTGTATCTGGCGTTGTTTGTTGACGACGGCTTGATTGCTGAGGAATCAAAGGATGGTTTGGGTTATGTGATTGAATGTTTAAGAACCGAATTTGAGATTATAATTGGTGAATCAAGTATGTTCGCGCGAGGTCAGATTGAGCGTGATATGTACCAAGAGTCAATTTTTCTTCATCAAAGTGCGTATATAAAGAAGATTGTCAACAAATTTGGTATGTCCGATGCTGAACCGATCAGTGTGCCTGTCGATCCTCATGTTGTAATGTTGCTAGCAAATGAGGATGATCTGTCGAACAATATACTCTTGATTTTGGCATTCAATATAAAAATAGGGGGAAAAACCCAGAACTCATCGGTCATTCGGATGCTAATTTTGTAAATGATATGGAAACTCGCAGATCAACAACGGGGTATGTTTTCACTCTGGCCAATGGCCCTGTGACATGGTCGTCTCAAAGACAAAAATTTGTAACGTTAAGTACGACCGAATCGGAGTATGTTGCGGCATGAGGACATTCGATATCACTATATACGAGAAAAGGTTGAGTTGAGAGAGATTGTGGTGAGTTTCATTCCAACCGAATTGCAAAAGGCGGATATTTTCACAAAAGCTCTTCCAAGAGATCGTTTCAAAATGCTGCGTGAACCTCTGATATCAAACAAATGTTAAATGTAAAGTGTTCAAACGGGGAATGTGTCAAAGTTTGTGTTTTTCCACTTTAATTTTCTTTTATATGTATGACACTCGATCTTATTTGTATGTAAATGTACATCTTATTGCGCATGCGCAACCCACAAGTGAAAAAGAGCATAAAGTGTGTGTGTGTGTGTATGTATGTTCAGTTCTCTTTTGCAGCTCTCTTGTACAAGACACGTTTATCTTATAATAATGTTCGCTTAATCAAAAGTTATCTCCAGCTCTCTTCAATCCTAGTGAAAATATCTATCATAACCTACTTTTTCAATATCAAAATATTTGTTTGCACCTGCTCCGTGTACGAGGTCTGTCCGAAAAGTATCGGGCCTACCTTTATCTCTCCGCGCCATAGTGTTCAAGCGACCTCTGCGAGGCATGAACGTCAACAGTAAAGCCTCACGAACCTATCGGTTGCTTACTAAGATCTGCCGGACGTATAGTTCATGCGCAGCGTGTCTTTGTTTACGAAGCTGTTTTTGATTTCGGCGGATTTTTTGATTGTTAAAAATGACTGAAAAACAAGATCAACCAATTTGCATCAAATTTTGTTTTCAACTCGGAAAAACGAGTTCGGATGATGCAGAAGGCCTTTGGGAATGAGTGTATGAGTAAAACACGAAAAAAAGAGTGGTATAATCGTTTCAAAGGAGGCCGCACTTCTGTTGATAGTGATTCTCGTTCTGGCCGACCTTCGATGACAAAAACATTGGATAATATTGTACGGGTGTGACTTGCGATTTAAGGTGATCGTCGATTAACTGTTCGTGAACTAGGAAATGATCTCGGAATACCGAAAACTACTGTTTGGGAAATTTTGAACGAGATTTTAGGAATGACTCGCGTGTGTACGGTGACTCGCTTCTTCACCACGATAACGCGCCAGCGCATTCATCGAATCTTGTGCAGCAGTTTCTGAGCAAACACAGTATCGCATTGCTTCGACAATCTCCGTACAGGCCTGACATAGCCCCCTGTGACTTTTGACTGTTTCCAAAACTCAAAAAACCACTCAAAGGATAGCGATTCGATGACAAAACGACGGTTGACAATAATGCGACGAGCGTCCTCAAGGCCATCCCTAACAGTGAGTTCCAGGACTGTTTCGTGAAGTGGAAACATCGCTGGAACCGTGTTATCTAATCAAGTGGGGATTACTTTGAAGGATGTCACCCGCCCGATGATGAAGAATAACGCCAGCACGGAGATATAAAGGTAGGCCCGATACTTTCCGTACAGCCTCGCATTTCCTCTATTCTGTGATTATTCATCTATAAACTCAGAAAAGAATTTATCCCTCATGGTGATCTCTATCGAAAGTTATAAGAATTCGCCACAAGCGAGGGGCTCTTCACTCTCATCTGAATGATTTTCAAGTTACTCGAATCTATTACGAGTTACGCAATTCTTTACAAGAAAAATAAATGAATAAACTGATCATGAAATGACCTTGAAGTTATTTTCTGTTAAATATTCTAAAGCTTTCAGTGTACCGAAATCTACGCGAGTCCATACGAGTTATAAAAAATCAACGCCAGTCCACACGAGTCTGAGAGATTCGACGCAAGTCCTACTTTGCATTCCGGGCTACTCAGAAATATCAGAGTCGATAGACTTATTTGTCATTCACTCGAATGTTCGAGTTACTCAAAATTATTACCAATCTTTCCAAATTATAAAAAATTATCCAATATTTTCGGATCCATTCGAGAGTGAAAAGCCCTTCGGACACATGAATATACATTTGTTTCCACTGTGGAAAAAGCACATAGAAAGAAAATGAATGAAATTAAAATAAATATCTATTTACAATTTTTGGCGTTGAATTCAAATCCGGCTGCAGAATTGCTCTAGCATATCAGGATTTCGAGATATCCCAACCTTAACCTGCCAATAATACGGTTTTCAGTGGTATTTGAGGTTATGCTATAAGAGCAGCGAATTTTTTTGTTTATTCTTGCCTAAGCTATCATCTAGTACTACTCTTCCCCTTCAGAATCCATCTTTGATCTGTCGGATTCGATTTTCCTTCCTCAAGACATGCCAATTTCGATCACTAGACTGAGTCTCACGTCGAGGTGAATAGGATAATAGAGGAATAGGAGAACAGCATTCATCCAATGAGATATTCACTTTGGGTCCGTGCGATTATTTCATTGGTTGAATGCTATTGCCTTGTTCCTCTATTTCCCTATTTTCCTCGACATGGAAGGTGCCTCGAGTCTGACATTCATTTAATACACACATTTATAGTTATGCGTGCATAAGTGAATCGTTAAGGGGGGATCCTCATTTAGAGGGTCGGAAAAATCAATAGGAGACATGTAGGGAAATATTTTTCTGAAGTTTCAGATCAAAATTCGAAATACTTTCTCAGCTGAAGCCTCTGGCGCACTGAGCGTACAGGAAGCAGATGAGCGCTCTCGGGATCTTTGAAGGCGATTTTCTCGAAACGGTATTTTTTACACTGCAGGCACAAGAATTATTCGACAATCAAATAGTGACACACACGAAATTTTTTCCAAAATACGTCCTAAAGAAGTATTTCAAATGTCTGTAAAGTGGTATTGAGAGAGTTTCAAGTACAATTTTTGGGATGTTCAGTAATTTGTCACTGAAAAATTTCTTTTTAGGTAATTCTGAAATTATCATTTTTTTTTATTGATTGACTAAATTTTAGAATTTTCTGGCAACAACCGATCGATTGTTATGGTTGTTTGGAAATAAATAAATTTTTTCGTATGCTTAACGCAATGGCAAAATAATTTCCAGAAGAAATTGTACAGTTCCAAATAGTGGGAATAATTCAACAATCATAAAAATGCTGCAGTTTGAAATTCAGCGATTATTCATAAATTTAAAAAAAATTATTTAATACCAGTTCAGTTACAAAAAACACTGTGAAATATGTGACCACTTTAAATAGTATATTTGTGGAAGAAGTTATTTATTTTGGATTATATTTACTGAACAGTTTGTGAAGTGAAATATTTGTGTCGCTGCAGATGAAGAGGCATCGACATCTTTAGTGACTTGACGCAATTATAGTTGATGTATTAGATAATTTTTTTTTCTGCGACGAAGGCAATTCATTGTCAAGGTTCAAATTTATATTAGTTGAAATCATGACGCTCGTTTTTCTTTTTGTTTAAGACGGAGTCGTCGCAATATCCTTGCGGGCAGTGGAATCTGATTTCCATCCCCCAAGGTTTTTCAACCGCAACATCGAGGCCCCGGACTGAGCCAGCAATGTTGCTGAAGTGCGACGGAATGCATGACCAGTGTACGTTTCTGGATTTTCCAGTTGGAGAAACAATGTTATTTCGTTTGGCATTTTAGAGAATTTATGCTTGCCAATGAATTGAATGGAACATTTTCCGTTTTAGTAATTAACGAAAAAGCGATCAGACACAACATTTTCAGTCCGCATGTTTGTATACTTTTTTATAGTGTTGTAGAATTTCTCGTCGATTGTAAAGCTTCGACTTTTTTCCGTTTTGGATGCTGGAACTTGGACTTGCAGCATTAGGTCATGGAACTTGAGATGTGTCATGGCTACGTTGATCAATTCGCACCCTCGCATGGCGCCATTAATTCTGAAAATGCAACCAATCTGTAGACAATTAATTATATTTCACGGTGTGAATAATTGAAGTTATGAATAATAGCTTAATATCTTTTTTTGTTTCATTTATTTATAATATATTCAGTAGAAATCACTATTACTAAAGAAACAAGTTCATATTTTCTTTTTATTGTTTTAACCTCAAAATTAATAATTCAAGATGGTTTTTCTGTTATTCGTGATGGAAAAAAGTTGTTCGCTCTATATTACAATGCGAAAAGTAACGATTGTTGTTTGACACGTTAATATCTATTATTTAATTTATTTATTATTTATTGTGTGAAAGTTACTTACCTTTGTTGCAAGAAAATTGTGGTCTGGAGCTTCGAGAAGAAATTTCTCAATTTCTTTTGCTGTAAAGGTATTTCATTTTTTCTTTATGTAGTTTTTGTTTTTGGCTTTGATAAAATATTTCAACTTGAGTAAGGACTCGATGTCTTTGTCTTCATTTTGTTTTATCTGAGCCTTTAACATTGAGTACTGGCTCCACAAAGTTGAAGGCTGATATTTTCCGGCCAAGTTGCTCACGTAGGCTAACAGCACATTCTCGGATGTTTTTGCTGCGTTGTTTTCTTTTTTCCAGTCGGTGAAAAATGTATAGGTTTGTTCGTAGATATGTCGTGACTTTTCAGAGCAAATAGATCGAGGTTTTTTCAAATTCTCTTAGCAATTCGGTTGAAGCTGATGAAAACTCTTTTTCCATTGCGTTAAACAATTTTGTTGTTGTTTTTGTCAGAAGAATAAAGAATTGTTAGGAATTTTCAACCAGCAGGCTACCACTGAGCCCAGAACGTGCGAGATGGCTGCTGTCGCCATCTCGCGCTCCTATCAAGTATTTGCTTGGGCGGAAATATAATGCATTTCTTGCAACTGTCCAGAGGACGTAAGGAACGAAAGTAGGACTTAAGGAAGAAAACAGATAAAATATGAACACGCTGGTCGTAAATGGACGTCCTTACAGCCGCTCTACAGGGGCTTGAAGTAAGCACGTAGGCTTACGCTCACTGTATCGGACCCTTTTCGTCGTCAGTCAATCCCTCATCCCACACACACTCCCCTTTTCGTGAAGGTCCAGGATGCTACCCCACCCCTTCTTCAAGAAGTTTCTGGTTGTGTGAGACTGCTATCGTCTGCACTACCTTCTATACATAGTATATTGGTTTTGATACTCTAAATTGACCAGCAGTCCTCAAACGATAGCCATCTCTGTACGACGTTCATTCACTAGAAGGCCACTAGACTCTTTGGAGTCTTATAAAAGTCGCCCGACTACCTCCCACACGGTGAAAAATTCCAATTTATTTTAAATGTAGATGGCCAAGTTAGTAACTCCGCTTTCCATAGTTTCAAGTTGCGAATATTTGGATTGTTTAGAATATTTGAAAATATTCAAAATGTTTGGAGTATTTTTAAAGATGAATTAGTAACTTCATTTCGCGTTATATTCACGCAAATTCCAGTTACAACACTGTATTCATTTTTCTGATGATTACTCTTTGCATAATTTAATGCGTTTAGTCCAAGTTATGTGTAATGACACATAAAATCCGCGTTTTTACTATTGTTACGAGGGGCACTATTTATATTTTGAGCCTAATAATGAAAAACAGTAATGTGTCATCAAAAATGGCTTTATTGTTTTTCAAAGTATTCTACTTTATGATCTATACACTTTTGCATGCGTTCAAACCATTCCGCTTGAGACATTTCCAAAACATGCTTTTGTCAAATTATGTGGGATCCACCGAGAACAAATTTTTTTCACGGCTAAATGTTCATGCAATATTTTATATATGCTGGTGGAACTAATGCCTAAATACTCAAATGACAAAACGTTCTTAAGGTGGTTATGGTAAAAAATGTCAAACTTTCCAGTGCAAATGTCAGATGGCACCTAAGAACAATAGTGTTTCCAAGGCTCAAAATATAAATAGTGCCCCTCGTATCATTTTGTGAACATCCAAAAACGTACTGCCCTACATTTTCATTCTTCGGTAACGTCAACGCGAGAACCGAGTATTGTAATCGAAAAAAATTGTGGGACTCATCACGACTCAAAAATGGCTGGAGCTGTTTGTTTGACCGTGGACCTTCCAGAAATAAAGGCGTCATAGGAAAAATGCTGCGCAGTCACCATTTTGACATCTATCCACTGAGAAAACAGTTTTGTCAAATCAACAAAAATATTTGGTTAGTATTTAGCTAACAAAAATCTTTTGTTGTGCCAACAAAACATTTTGCTATATCAAACAAATTTTGTTGGTTAAACAAAATGTTTTGTTGGGACAACAAAATATTTTGTCAGGATAACAAACAAAGTTGTGTTGGATAAATTTTTTTCTCAGTGTCGCTTTAAAAAAAATTATTTTGTACAGTCAATTACATGTACAACCCAGTTAAAAAACGTTACGTCTAGAAATGCGTACTTTTTCACATTAAAAGGGACGTAGTTTTGCGCGTCCAAAAGGAGGTCCCAAATTGGGATACTAAAGGACGTCCTTTTGTACGTCCTTCTTGACATAGAAAAGTACGTCCTTTAGTACGCTAATCATTTTTTTAATTTTTTACTTTCTAAGTATATGTTATGAAAACATTGTTAAATGTGATAAACATACCACGAAAGATTGCATGATACGCTTAATTTCTTTTCAAACACATAGAATTAATAGCGGTTGTCGGTTAATAAAACACTAAATCGATTTATAGTAGTTTTTTCAATTTTTATTTATACATTATATATATTACAGTTCAAATAGCAAGGAACTCTTACGTACCAAAAACATACTCCTTTGTCAGAGTATTCTCTAATCGTTCTCTCAACAGGGTCCGCTAGGGTGTACCACGTCGACGAAGGAATGGGTTCCCCGGAACCAGGTTGCAAATATCTTTTATACATCTTCGGCTCATATCTATTTTTTAAACTATTATGTAGAGATTATTAGATAATAAGTGTAACGTAAAACGATTTTATAAAAGTACAATGTTTACAGATATTATATTGAAAGTAAACAAATTGTACTATTTTAATCTGAAATCATTCAATTTTTGTTTTCAATTATAAATTTTGTTAATATGCAGTATTTTTTGCATTAGAATATAATAATTAAGTTGAATTAAAAAATAAATTTCCTTGACTTAATGGCTTTGGGTCAAGTTCTATCTTCAAAATTCGATTTTCTCATTTTACTCAATAAATATTATAATTAGATATTTTTTTGCTCTATGCGCAAAATTCTATTACAAAAATGAGTTTAATTACAGAGCGAGAAAATATGTAATTCAGATATAATATTTATTGAGTGAAATTAAGAAATCAAATTTTAAGATTAGAATTTGGTTCCAACACCCTTAAACATTAAAGTTAAATTTTGAAGCTTAGAATGACAAATTTTGAATCGAAATATATTTCAAATTACCAAAAATCCAAGAATTTTTTTAATAATTTCAAGAATCTGATTCATGACCAAATTTGGGCAAACAACCATCAATCAAAATCTGAAATACCAAAATAAAAATAGAGAAAAGAAGATGAAGACCAAGAACTGAAACTACCAAAAACTACCTATTCTCCTCGTAAGTTTTGATTGTTGACTAACTTTGTTAATTTTTAATTTTTGTAGCCTTGATAAGGGTTTTGGGTGAACACTAAAACGTTGGCAGTTGTAATTTTTAATTTATAATAATAATAAAAGACAGGAGAAAAAAAGAAAAAAGGTGCTTTGGTTGGTTACCTTCATTCTCTTTCCTCTCGCAGAAAAAATTTTGAGGACAGTTGGAGGCAATATTTGCCGATCGCAATTAAAGGGCTTTGGGGAATAATTGCCATTATCTGCGTCCGCATTTTTGTGCGTTATTTTGTCAAAAGCTGTTACAACAACACAGGACTGAAACGGTTGTCAATAAATGGGCAGTTTCTTTGAGTCCGAAAGAGTCGGCATCGACAAGTAAATAGATGGCCAATTAATGAGCACGTCTATTTAGGTGATTTTTCGTCAAAAAGTCATCAATTTGTGGGCAATATCGAGGAGGAGATTACGCAGCAAAATATAAAATATATAATTAATAAAAAGATATAAAATTCGGATTATTATCTCGTAACTGTCGATACAGGTACCTAAATTTTTGAACAGAAACATTTAGAAATTTGTAATAATAATACAAATAACTCAATAAAATATCTTGTTTCATATCGTCAAAGTTTGTGCGCGAGAATTGATCAATTCTGTCACGCCACCAAAGTTTTACCAAAAAATTGACCATTAAACTGGACTCCACGTTTTTCCGTAAAAATGGACCTAATTTCGACCACTATGCTTGAGTCATATCTTTATCCATAACTTAGGGCGGAAATCGACGACTTTTTGCGCCTTTTATATGACACCACATATTTACGGAAATATTGCTATGATCTGCGTCCGCAAAGAGACGCAAGTTTTGCCCCTCACGTTTGGGTTATAAGTGACCAGATATTGCCCATTATTTGAGCACATGTTTTTTTCCTCATAACAGACAGTAAAAAATAACGCAATTCTAACCCACTCTTTTCAAACCCAATGCCATGGGCAAGATGTGGACTCCACGTCTGGTTTTATGGGCTATTTTTATTTTGGTATTTTAGATTTTTATTGAGGGTGGTTTGTCCAAATTTGGTCGTGTATCTGATCCTTGAAATTTTTAAGAGATTTCTTGGATTTTTGGTAATTATAATACTAATTATATTTTGGACGCTAACAATTTGTATAATTTTCAAAAAAGTATAAAATTACATACTTTTACATTCAAAATACTTAAACCTGAAAATGAAATCATTTTAAATTATTATTTTTCATAAAAATTGGTAATATTCCAGATTTCTAACTTTTTTCAGTGTTTGACAGTAACGCGTTACCGTAAAAGTTACTTTTTTCAGTAACGGTAACGCGTTCCGTTTTTAAAAAAGTAAGGGTAAAGATAACGAGTTACAAATTTTGAGACACTTTTGGATAGTAACGTGTCTAACACTGTTTTTTTAGACATATTTTGTAAATTTAAATTATAAGTATACCAGTGGGTACAGAACGACAAATTATGTATAAATTTATATTTGCTAACGAAAATGAAGAAATCCAATTTTGAGGTTAGCAGCTTTATTGAAAATGTCATAAATACGTTCAAAAATAATATTCAATACAAAAAACCTGAATTGAATACCTTTTCTTTAGTGAATAAAGGTTTTTAAATCTATCTATGAGGTAAACATAACATACATTGATTGAGTCATTTAGAAATAATAATCATATCTGGAGCTATATAATATTTTCGTTTTATTTAATAAAAAAAGATGTATAACGTAATTACATAAAAATTAAACTTATGTTGCATGAAAATGCAAATATACATAAGGTTTTGGTTTGATCACATACAATTCAGGAAGCAAGTTTTTTAACATTTAATATAATGAAAGAGCAGGCAGCTTTGAAGTTGAGGTTCCTTTCCAAGGACCATGTGTCTTCACTTTAATTTACTTTAATACAAAGTCTTGCAACTTTAATCATGCGATTCTATTACAATTTCAGGGGGTATATTTTATTATAATTTAAGAAATTTCAATCTTCTTTTTTAATTTAGAATGTGTACGTTAGAACGCTTAATGTGAATCATGGCACATACTAGTTCTACTCACGTGGACGCAACCAGGCAAAGAAAGAAGCATGTTGTTACCGGCAACCGGCAGCTGCTAGCTTAAACAATAAACACACATAAACGGGGTGAGAAAATATGATTGACTGATGCATTCGCGTGTACTACAAATATATTGTTTATTTAGTATTTTTTGGTAAAATGGATAGTATTGGAAAAATGCAGTGAACCTTTGTGTTATTTACGAACGTCCAGGCGGAAAAGTCGGACTTATGCCGGATCTTACGAACGGCATGGTACCGCGCCAGTTGTAAATAAGGAGCAATGACAGTACTGATCATTAGTACCGCGCCGAGCGTTGGTGCGGTACTGGTATAGTACTGCCCCAGTATGGAGTCAAATGCTGGCTAGAAGCCGACATAGGGATTTATGCCGAGCGTTGGCGCGGTACTGGTGTAGTACTGCCCCAGTATGGAGTCCAAATGCTGCCCAGAAGCCGACTTAGGGATTTATGCCGTGCGTTGGCGCGGTACTGATTAGTACTGTCCCAGTATGGAGTCCAAACGCTGGCTAGAAGCCGACTTAGGGATTTTAAAAATTCCCGATTACACGGGGCCTATACACTTCTTACACGGCCCTGCAGTAGTTGAAGGTTATAAGCGCTATTTTCTTTCTTGTATTCCAAGCGTGCGCAGCCGAGAGGCTTAGTCGTTAGGTTAGTAATGCGTTAATTATAAGTAGAGAGGGTTCGAACCCGCAGCGTTAAGAATAATTTTTAATATTACCTAAACGAGCGTTTGTGTAGTGTAGAGGGGAATGTGTGTTTGTAGGTAAGTTTGTATATAAAAATAGTAAGTTAAAGTCTGCTTGAAAGTAAATAAAGTTTTGAAATGTACTGAGAATACTGAGAAAACAGATATTTTACTGTGAAAACAGTAAACTTAACCTACCAAGCGAATATCCCTGGGTTGCCCTTTAAAACGGTAAATATTAGAGTCTTAACTCGAACTTTCCCTGTACTTTTTATCTTAGTACAATACAGATTTTTGGTACATTTCCCAGTACCGCCCCAGTACTGAGAGAAAACTCCCAGCCGAGTTACCTTTTGTAATAATGCCAGTACCGCGCCAGCACAGACTTTCAGTACAGGCATAATACTATTTGAAGTACCGCTCCAGTACTGACAGACAACTCCCAGCCGAGTTACCTTTTGGAATAATGCCAGTAACGAGCCGTTTAGAATCCGGTATTACGCCTGCACCGCGCCAGTACCGGAAATCCTTCGGCGGTACTGGCGCAGTACCAAGCCAATTGTAAATTTCTACCTGGGCGGTGTTGAAAAAATGGTTCCGATTTCAAGGATTCCTGGATTTTTCCCGGAAAATCAACAGGATTTTGAAAAGCAAAAACGCGTTGAAGTATATGGTGGTTTGGAAATGGAGAGAAAGATGATTATTTGTTTAATTCAAAAGTTCTATTATTGGGATGTAAGCATATGTATAATATTTAATATTTAATGTACCATTCTTAAATTAATTTTTAAGCACTTTTATATTAAAATTATATACTGTCTTCAAAATGTAGAAAAGTTTTATATCAGTAAAAAGAATTTCTAAAAAAGTGCATTCTATAAATTTCATTTTGTGCATAAAATAATTGATTGATTTTGAATTATAGTCCTTTTTTTCATTCTCATCATGGATGAGAAGGTATTGGTTTTATGTGAAAAATGACATTCGAAATTTTCATCAAATCTTTACGTTTTGAGACCCCCTGAGTCAGAAAAAAGGGTTTTTACGAAAGTGTCTGTCTGTCTGTAGTAGGTCGTGTACGGCATAACTCTCGATAGAATTATCAGATTGAATTGAGCTTTGGCACACTTTATCGGAGCCGAAAAAGTAAGGACAAGTACGTTAACCAGCCACATCCTATCAAAATTGAGGGATTGAGCACTACTTTTGTTTTTTTGAAAATAACTTTTTGAAAAAATCAAAAATTCCAATACTGGTTTTTGATATTGCTCATAAATCTCTACAAATTATCCTGATAACATTTTTTTATTAAATCAAAATTAGAAATGTTACAGCATGTTCAAATTCGAAAAAAGTCAATATCAAAATTCCATTTTCCAGTCAAATTATACGAGATACGAAAAAACGTTATGATACAACATTATTTTCTACATAAAGTCCTACAAATTTGAATTATAACATTTTTTCATAAGATGCATGTTTTTCTTTTTAATTCAAAAAAAAAAAAACTATTGAAAATCTAAAATTCAATTTTTTAACAATAATATTCGAAATACGAGAAAAACGTAGGAACACAAAGTTGTTCGTTTCAAAAAGATCTACAAATTTTGTCTCACACAGTTTCTGAAAAAACATATAATTTACATTTCAATTCCAAAAAATACGATTAAAATTCAAGAATTCCATTTGTATAGACAAAATATATGAGATACATCATAAAAAACGTTTAGATGAAAAATTATTTGCCTAAAAGAGGTCTACACAGTCTCATTAAGAAATTTCTCGACGGGATGTATATTTTATGTTTTGATTTTTAATATTAAAAAAATTCGATTTTTTTCACCAAAATATGTGAGATGCGAAATAAGCGTTGTTCTGCAAAACCGTTTCCTTAAATAAAGTCAACGATTGTTTTTTCTTTTTGAGAGATTTGGAAGAAAATAAATTATTTTAAGGGGAATACAAATTTTTTTGCATTAATGGATAAATAATAATTCCAGCAAGCAAAACTGACTTAGAGAAACAGAATGTACGGACTCAGATTAAGTATCCGAATAGGAGAATGGTCAGCTTTAATACGTGTGGTCTTCGAGAATCAAAGTCGATGGAAAAACTTACGCAAAAACGGAAATCAGTAAAGAAATTATATTTACAAAGTACTTTAATAGTATATTACGTGCCTAGGCGCACAATGAGGGTTATTGCGTGACGAGCGACAATGCTTGCAGGAGATCAAAACCAAGGCGTAGTCGAGGCGTACACGGAGAAACTCTTCATTGCAAAATTTAGTATTATTATATTTATTTTTACTAAAAGTCAATAGGAAACGAGGATATAACGTCACTTTTTTAGAAATTACTATTTTGAATTTTAAACTATGAAGTTACTAATAATATTGGAGAAAATGGTGATATAATTGTACTTATGCCTAAAAACAAAAGCAAATTTTATTACTTGAAATATTAAAATCGTAATCGACACATCGAACGAATTATATTGAAGTAAGCCCAATAAATCCCCCATAGCACAATACCTTCCCTGAACGTTCCCGTGGAATGTTCGGAAGGTTCCATCGGAACGTTCAAGGAACGTTCCTAGAACTAAGAAAATGTCCGGGTTTTTTTAACGTTCCAAAGCAATGTTCTCTGAATGTTCCTGTGGAACGTTCCAGGAACGATCAAAAGGAATATTGAGAGAACGTTCCGCAGCAATATTCAGAGAATATTCAAAGAGAACGTTCCTGGAACCTTCCATAGGAACGTTCAGAGAGCATTTGTATCGAACTTTCGTAGAACTTTTCGTGAGAAAATTCAAGGAACATTTGCAGAGAACGTTTTGGAACATTCCGCGGGAACATTTTTTGAGAATGTTCCTGGAATTATTTTCTACGGCATTCAGGAAACTTTCTTTATAGATAATCAAATGTTACCTTTATGAAAGAATGTAATTTATTTAAATATTTTATTAAAAACATGTTTCAGTAAACGTTATAGCATCTTCCTCTTTGTACTTGAAGTATTTTAAAATATATAAACCAAATATTAATATCTGTAATTAATTCTTTTCATTTTACCTATAAATTAATGCCCAAAATTATTTATAAAAAACATTCTCTGCATTAGTATGTTTGAAGCTGCAGGATTATCTATAAAGAAAGTTTCCTGAATGCTGTAGAAAATAATTCCAGGAACATTCTCAAAAAATTTCCCCGCGGAATGTTCCAAAACGTTCTCTGCAAATGTTCCCACGAAAATTTCTACGAACGTTCGATACAAATGCTCTCTGAACGTTCTCTTTGAATATTCTCTGAATATTGCTGCGGAACGTTCTCTCAATATTCCTTTTGAACGTTCCTGGAACGTTCCACAGGAACATTCAGAGAACATTGCTTTGGAACGTTAAAAAAACCCGGACATTTTCTTAGTTCTAGGAACGTTCCTTGAACGTTCCGATGGAACCTTCCGAACATTCCACGGGAACGTTCATAGAACGTTCAGGGAAGGTATTGTGCTATGCGGGATGTTTCATTAATTGCTAAAAAAGAATGTTAAGTTTACAAAAGACAATAGTAAAGTCACATCTTCTGTCTAACCGAATTACCATAGTCTTTTGGAGATAGTGGAACCATATTTATAACTTTTCCTATCGAAAATAGGAAATAACTGCACCTCCATGATATAAAAAAATCAGTCATTCGTAAATTTGACCATAGATCTTATTAGATTTAGTGAGCTACATAGAGAGAGTATTTATAAACATTGTTACATATTTACATACACATACACGTATATATATATATATATATATATGTATATATATATATATCAATATAAATAATAAACATACCAATGCACGCTCAAATACTAATTCAACGCAACTTAACCTAAATGCACAACGCATACATTCATAAACGCATCGCAGTGATATGTCAATTACCATTAAAAATCTGAACCCGTATCACCACTAACACGGATTCCTCTCAATGTCCAAACAAAAGCACAATTAAAAACTTCAAGGACTCGAAACTAATCGAATTCTCAAAACACAAAAAACACAACCAAATTTGAACTAAAATTTTACCATAGTTCTTATTGGATTCAGTGAGCTACATAGAGAGAGTATTTATAAACATAGTTACATATTTACATACACATACACGTATATATTTATCAATATAAATAATAAACATACCAATGCACGCTCAAATACTAATTCAACGCAACGTTAACCTAAATGCACAACGCACACATTCATAAACGCATCGCAGTGATATGTCAATATTGTCAATTATAATGTAGCAACTTCAATATATGCTGAACTGTGGAAACTTTTACGATTTGTGAGGAAAAATTCGATAGTCCCTCTGCTAGAAAACATCGTAAGTTAGAAAGGCGCCATATTCAAATGTAAAAAAATATATTACTATATCGGGTACCGACAAATAATCATAACGAGCACATGGAGCGATTCTCGGGTAATATCAGAAACGTTCAGCGTATCTGACGTCATTCGGCAGTACATTTAATATTCCCAATGGGAATTTTGACAACGTACTATTCCAATATATGATGTATTCGATTGCAAAATATTCAAGTCATTCTCTCTTCATTGTTCATTACTATTGACAATGGTAATTTCTCTAAACTATTTTGCAATTTATATTATTCAAAAGACCAATTCTTGCATAGATAGTTTTACTTTTTATTTATATATGTATCACTTATTTCTAGTTTCAATTTGCCATCAAAGATATTAATCTTTGCAACTCTTAATGGTAATTTATAAAGTTGCACTATATTTACAATTGGTTCCGAAAATGTATTTCCTCCTACCGCTATGGTAAATGAAACTAGTTTTATGTGCCACCGGCGGGCAAACTCGTTTTTTCGCTACAGTTAACAGTAGCGCAATGCAGTACATTTCGCCAGAAAGGAATGAAATGTAAAAATTGAACTGCGCATGCGCCCATAGCCATGAAACGAAGCTCAATCCTTGTTATTCTTCTTCTTCTTCGTACAGCGTTAGCATCTTACTGGCAAAGCCTTGTACATTTGAACTGCGCATGCGTCTACTAAAATCCATTACTACTACACAAGATCGATAAAATCAAAATGGCCGGGACTAGTCGTGACATATCAAGTGTAATGACTAGCGCCGCAAACAACTACAATACTAGTTTAGATTCCAGTGTACGCATAAAAACTCGTATACGCACCGAAGTCACATAAAATAGAATTTTTAGTAAATTTTTAGTAATTTTTAGTAAAAATAAATATAATAATACTAGATTTTACAATGAAAAAAAAATATTTTTTTAAAGAATAAGTCGGTGAGATTCAAGTAATACAAGTATCTTTCTGACATACATGAATTAGATTTTATCAATGAAGATTCGGGTAAAAGTATATTGAATTTAGTGAATATTTGTTTTATATTGTCACGTATCCATGACAGTTATATTATATATTATAATCATATAAAACTATTATGCTATTATATCATATAACACGTTTTATTGTTGCTATAAATATTGTTGCTAGATACATGTAATTGTTTTTATAAATAATTTCACTATTACTATTAACTAAAATATCAATAAACAATTGATTTTATTGATCAAATACTAATTAGAACAAATATTACCTTTTATTATTATTAACTATGATTATTACTATTGTTAATAATAGGAATTAACAAAATGCAACAAATCTTATACAACAACAATATTACTTCAACCTTTATATTTAAAATTATTATTAATCTCTATTATTATTAATATTTAATATTGTTATTAACAATAATGGTCAAAATGCAACAAATATTAAATAATAACAATGTTACTTCAATTTCTTGATTTGCAATAATTATCAATCACTTTCATTATAATTATTTCATATTGTTATTAAAATTTGCAACAAATATTATAATAATGTTACTTCAAATTTTATAATAATAATGTTTATAATAATTATCATTATTGTTAATATTCTTATTTGATGTTAATCAACAATCAGCAATTAATTATAAAATACGTTCTTTTAATAACTATTTTATTTTATAAACAAAAGCAATGTTTAAATATAAAGATTAATAGAATTATAAACAAATCATAATCACCATTTATGTACAACAATTGTATTATAGTTACTCTATTACTTACCCATGTATAAAAATAATGTAATTGACCCTTACGACTAAATCTACCTAAACCTGGTGGCACGGGTTTACACAGCTCCTTAAAAAGATGTGGGTAACACCCACACCAAGAAATCACGACCCTCACGGACTTTGAAAATCGGTGTGAGACTCTAAGCTCACCAACGCACCATACAAGCAAAGCTGGCCCATGGTTTCAATTCAATACACTGACACCTAAGATACCAATGCACTTCGAAAAAGCTATTGAAACTATACAACTCGAACCCCCATGCTTCCGTTCTACGGATTGAAACTACAAGCGACAATATATACCAAATGTCGAGGCCTAAGAAGAGTCGTCGAAATCTACGGAGTCTAAGTGCGGATCAAATTTCAAACCGACCCATCGTCGCAGTGCCGATAATAAATCGTCAAGTCGCGAAAGTCACAACAAGGTAGCAAGTGACATATTTGTAGCCGCAACATAATTGTTTCAAACCAGGATTACGTGTCAGTGTTCGATTTTCTTTAAGGTTGGACAAAACGAGACACCCAACCGAAAGGAAAACCAGCCTGCCACCAACTCTTTTTTCGTTTGGGTCAATATAGTAATTTTCAATAAACTATACTTGTTAAAATTAATTGTTATTTAATTTATTTGGCTTGTCCTCTACCCGGTAATTTATTAATTACAATTAATAATAAACAGAGGAATATAGATAGGGTAATTGGGTCTAGACTTTAGGTAGGAAATATTTATATTAATTTAAAACTTAGGACGTCAAAATATTATATACTTTATA
The DNA here is from genome assembly GCA_030998225.1 of Diplolepis rosae. Lineage (NCBI taxonomy): Eukaryota > Metazoa > Arthropoda > Insecta > Hymenoptera > Diplolepididae > Diplolepis > Diplolepis rosae. Next base: position 5,868,293 of record JAPYXD010000553.1, on the reverse strand, counting down.
TATATATATATATATATATATATATATATTTTAAAAAAATATTATTATACTTATAGTGTCTTTTTGATGTTATGTGTTGTAATATTCTGAAAATTACGAACCTTATATTTGTTATTTTTAATAACATACATCTGGGACAAAATGTGAATATTAAGTATGACACTTGGGACTTAATGTTATCGAAAAATGACTACCAGTTCGTTAGACACACGTGTGAAGTCATTTGGGGCAGAGAGGGCCTGAAAAATAAATGCCTGCAGCCAGAGAGAGTCAATCGAGATGCCTCTTCAAATTCACGTAGAAGTAGGGCATTAAGCCCAGAAAAGTAAAAGTTGTTGAAAAGTAAAACTTTCTAGAAAGAAAGAAAATTTATCTAATGCTCATTTATGAATATTATTTATTATTTTTTCTAAAGTATTATTAATTATATTAGCATTATGCGTATAAAAAGATTCAATTTTCATTTCAATTGCAGATTGTCTTTATAAAAAGATCACAGATGTCGGCGTCAGAGAAAGACTCAGAGAAATAAGAATGTGCATGGTTTGGAAATACGTGTAAATGAAAATATAGGAAGTTCGAAAAGCAAAAGAATGAACATAAAATTGATGTGAGATTTAAAACTAGTTAAATTTGTGATTTTTATGTTTTTACGTTCTAAAGTGAAGAAAACTTCCATTGGACAGACTGATTCTGTGCTTCTACGTTATTTAACTTTATGTAGTTCTGTAGATTGTAAGTTTAAATTTATGTGTCGTTGTACCGTAGTTTTCGAATTGCAATATATGAGACTTAACAAAACTAAATTGATTTAATGTTTTACTAACCGACAGCCACTATTAATTCCATGTGATAGAAAAAAAAATTCAGCATATCATGCAATCTTTCGTGGCAAGTTTATCGCATTTAACAATGTTTTCATAATTATACTTAGAAAGTAAAAATGAAAAAAATGATTAGCTTACTAAAGGACTTCAAAAAGCACGTACTTTTTCACCTCAAGAGGATGTGTTTTTTCATGTCTAGAGATACGTACTTTTTTACGTAAAAAAGGACGTCCTTTAGTATCCCAATTTCGAAAGTCCTTTTTGACGTGAAAAAGTACGTATTTCTAGACGTAACATTTTTTAACTAGGAATAAAAATCCTAATTTTTAATCTCGATTTATTTCATGGTTTCGCTGAAAAAATGTAACAAAATATGCCTGTTTTTGCCTGCCTCTAGAATGGCCTAACCCCTTAATAACTGCTTATACATATACCTAAGCATACCTAAGCAGTATATCGTCTTAAATGAATATTTGGGGACTCACAGAATACAATTAATTTTTTTATTATTCCATTTAATTGTTATAAACAAATTTTATGAACAAATTGGCAAACAGTCTTATTATCGGTAAAAAAAACTATTTCTTTTTGCTAAATGTGCTTCGTACTAATGTAGGAATGACTTCGCGCTCGGTCTTGTGCTCTTCGCATACATTTAAGTTTATTTATTATAATTTGATACTGAAGCTCAAACCAATTTTATAATAATATTACAGATGATGTGAATTACACATTTTCTCAAAGTCACTCAATTTCTTTTTGAATTTAAGTGAAACAGGAAATTAAATTTACTTAAGGCTCTATCAGCCTTAAGGAACACATTGTCATCATGGCGCTCGCGCTTCGCGCTCGATTTTCTGTATACATTTCAGTAACTTTTTAATAAATTACATGATTAAAATAATTTATTTTCTTCCAAATATCTCAAAAAGAAAAAACAATCGTAGACTTTATTTAAGGAAACGATTTTGCACAACAGCGCTTATTTCGCATCTCACATATTTTGGTGAAAAAAATCGAATTTTTTAATATTAAAAATCAAAACATAAAATATACATCCTGTCGAGAAATTTCTTAATAAGACTGTATAGACCTCATTTAGGTAAATAATTTTTCATCTAAACGTTTTTTATGATGTATCTCATATATTTTGTCTATACAAATGGAATTCTTGAATTTTAATCGTATTTTTTGGAATTGAAATGTAAATTATATGTTTTTTCAGAAACTGTGTGAGACAAAATTTGTAGATCTTTTTGAAACGAACAACTTTGTGTTCTTGCGTTTTTTTCGTATTTCGAATATTATTGTTAAAAAATTGAATTTTGGATTTTCAATAGTTTTTTTTTTTAATTAAAAAGAAAAATATGCATCTTATGAAAAAATGTTATAATTCAAATTTGTAGGACTTTATGTAGAAAATAATGTTGTATTATAACGTTTTTTCGTATCTCGTATAATTTAACTGGAAAATGGAATTTTGATATTGACTTTTTTAGAATTTGAATATGCTGTAAAATTTCTAATTTTGATTTAATCAAAAAATGTTATCAGGATAATTTGTAGAGATTTATGCGCACTATCAAAAACCAGTATTGGAATTTTTGATTTTTTCAAAAAGTTATTTTCAAAAGGACAAAAGTAGTGCTCAATCCCTCAATTTTGATTGGATGTGGCTGGTTAACGAACTTGTCCTTACTTTTTCGGCTCCGATAAAGTGTGCCAAAGCTCAATTCAATCTGATAATTCTATCGAGAGTTATGCCGCACACGACCTACTACAGACAGACACAGACAGACACTTTCGTAAAAACCCCTTTTTCTGACTCAGGGGGTCTCAAAACGTAAAGATTTGATGAAAATTTCGAAAGTCATTTTTCACATAAAACCAATACCTTCTCATCCATGATAAGAATGTAAAAAAGATTTTTTGCACTGAAAATGTTTTAAACTATTGGACGAATGACTGCTTAGTCACAAAAATATTTTAAAACTCAACAATAACTATTGTCATAAACAATTCTTGTGACAAAATATTCTAGTTTAAGGTTTCATCAAATTTACATTTCCTTTGATCGCCAGAATGGGTACAAATATTCCTGAAAATAATGTCTCTGATATTATTTGGTAAAATGTAATAATCTGAATACTGTTAAATAATTAACCTCAAATTTGAATATCTTGCGACAAGAATTGTCTATAACAATGGTTATTGTGATCTATTTAATTATTCTTGTGATTGAATTTTAGCAACAAGAAATTTTTTCTCACCTATAATAAGACTATTTAACAATTTTTTCATAAAATGGTTTTATAACAATTAAATGCAATAATAAACAAATTATTTGTATTCTTTGAGTTCCCAAACATTCATTTAAGACGATATATAGTTTAACTAAGCAGTTATTAAAGCGTAAAAAATTGTTATGTTAGTAGTGAAACATTGCTGAACCACTTCACTGCCCTCAATTACAGGTATTATGTTTTTTTCAGTTTTTAACGCTAAAAAATAAAATTATTGTATTAACTTCAATATAGCTGCTTGTAAACACTTTGTTACCATAACACTTGATTGATCATGGTAGCTAAATTATAATACCCAAGCGTAGATTATGGATGAATATGATTACCGATGGTAAATCAGCAATGTTACACTACTACCACCACACTGCCTTCAATCACAGGTATTATGTTTCTTTTTAGTTTTTAACACCAAAAATCATATTATTACATTAAATTCAGTATCTTCAAACTCAAAATATACCGCAGAATAATAATGAAAGCAATTTACATGTTTTTTATGCTTTTCTTATTGATATTGTTACGAGGTCAGCGAACATAGTTAGTAACTGGTGAGCGAATTCGCTGACCGTTCATTGGACTGAATCTGTTAGGGTCCTTTCTGCATTTAGATTGCCAGTAAACACATACAAGATACGAAAACCAAGTATGCAAAAGAAAGCCCACGATAGACTTTGACAGGATGTTAATTTACGATATGAGATTGAGAATAATTACCAAGTAGATCGGCGTAGATTGTTGTTGAACTGTACGCCAAGCAAGCTTAACTTACGTCACTAAATCCAGGAAAATGATCAAGTTTTCTTGTGTCGTAGATCTACGCCACGTTATACCACTGGCTCTGAATAACGTAGATTGGCGTAGAAATTTTGACTCCAAACGACGTCATTTAACGTCAATGTTCTTGACTAAGAAAAAAATAGAGCCTTAGCGTAGTTTTGTATTTTACTCTTGGCTAGAAAAATATGTGGTTTAATCTTTCTCTCGATTCCGATAAAGTGAGATTTTTACATCTTTTTCAAGCAAATTTCTTTCCTTGAGTCGTAGAGGCCAAGATTTCAGCCTCATTTTTAGATAAATTCAGATCCCTTATCAAATCATTCAATCCTTTTTAATCGAATAATTATGGTAAGTTTCTGGTTGATATCTACCTGTGGTTTCAATGTTTCAATGAAACGTTACATCGCTTACAACCCTACAGGTTAGGTTAGCCTCCTCCACCCCCTATTTTACGGGTACTATTTTCGACCCCCCCCCTCCTTTCCTGTATGTTACCTTTTAGAAGATAAGTTTTAAGGGGGGCACTCTACCTGGAACTTTCAAAAAATCGATTTTTCTTATTTCGCTTTAATCTATAGCTATACTATCCGAAAATATAATCCCGAAGTTTGAAATAAGTACTGATAATAGTTTCGGAGCTCTTCAGCGGGAGCGGAGCCGCACCATGCGGTCGTAGCCACGCACACCGAAAACTTTGAAGCGCGTTTTCTCGAAACCACCTTTTTTAAGTCGGTAATCACAATTGCGAGTAAACCACTGAACGTAGAAAGCTCAATGACCACTCATTTTGTAGATTATAGTTTACACAAGTGCTTGAACCTCTAAAATCTATATAAAAAAATTGTTTAAACAATTTTTCAGTTGCTCATAACAAAAAAAAGACGGAAAAAATTTGATTTTTTTTCTAATCGCATGATATTGTTACTAAATTTCAAGATTTATTAACGTTTTAGAGATTCACGCACTTAAGACAAGCCTTATCTGTACAACAACAAAAATTGTATATGTTTCAGATGATTGTTCGGGCTGTAGAATGATTACCGCAAAAATCGATTTTTCGGAGAATTTTCAGAAGATTGTTGCTACAGCCGCCATTTTGGAAATTTTTCATACATAAAAAATTAAAAATTGTAGTTCGAACATGTGTCTAAATATACGCAAATGACTTCAAAGCTGTCGCATCGCTTTCTTGTTTTAAAAAAATTAAGAAAAACGACCATTTATTGAGGCTCCAGGTTTTCAACGGGACTCCCCCCCCCCCCATTTTTTAAAACTCGATTTTGTCACTTTAAACTTTTTTTGCTTTTGATTGAGTTGGCCTAGTGGGTCGGGCGCCCGAAAAATTAGTTAGAGTTGACCCCTCCTCCTCCCTAATTTTCGGGGTTTTGCTATATTTTACGAAAGAAATTACTGGTGGAAGCTTGGTGCCGAAAGGATGATATAGTCAAGTTTAAGCATAGTATTACAATGGTGCCCAACGTAGGGCAGCCGGAAGAAAAGGTTTCTTACAAACTTTTTTTGGTAAATGTCGAAAATTTTAGTTATTTGTGAGTGATATTTGATCTAAAAATTTACGGTTAGTTCGAAATATAATAATTTAATTTGGAAATTTGAACTATTTTGAATTGTAGTTTGTCTCGAAAAGTCTCAGGTCAAATGCATTAAAATATCTTTATATTCGTTAAGAGTTTTTATGCGTCTTCAAGTTAATAGAACAGGTTTTAAAATGCCTATGTATACAACTCACGCATTAAGGTGTGTGCGTCTTCAAGTTAATATAATAGGTTATGAGATCCCTTTTAGAAATAATCGATTGGAATCAATTGAAAACGATAGAATGAAAGTCCCAATCGTTTTCAAATGTGTTTCTTAATTGGATCTACTCGCTTGAGCTCAATTCAACGTCTACAGATGCCCAATCGTTTCCAATCGTTTACTTGAATTTTGTGCCTTTGTATAAGCAGGAGTGGATTGAAATAAATCAAAAACGACAAAACAAAAATTTTAATTGGTTTTAAATATGTTTCTTAATTGTGTCTACACGCGATTGCGCTTTTTACATCTCCAAATCGGGTCTTTGATTTTTATTACTATTTGAGGGTAAGTTCTCAATTTGATGAGAGCATTTTGTGATCTCACAAAAATGATTTGCAAATACTGATTTATTTTCCTCGAAGAACGAACATTTTTAACAATAGGTATCCTTTCTGAAAGTAAATTTAGTTTTTACAATCCTGCTTCCAGACAGTTTGAGACAGTTCAAACTGCCACTCTTTTCTAGAAATAAACGTGTCCAATCGATTATTTCTAGAAGGGATGCCTATGAATATAACTTACGCGGTTGATTGTGTACGTTTTACGCTAATATACTAGGTTTTGACATGCCTAGGTATACAACTCACGAAGTACATTGCTAATTTCTGAATCGGTACGTACATTGCTAAATTGTTAATCGTCACGCTTCTGGCGGCAATATCAATGAACATGTTTACTGACAGTTGCGTAAACTCACCAACTCATGGCTCGCTCCCACGCATATCATACTATCGGGATCAAAGTCCATTGACTCTCGATGCGGTACATCTTTCTCTCGTCTCTTCAGCTATGTTACTTATTATACCATCTGATCAAATTTGACCCGGACTGGACCAGTTAAAACGCGCGCGTAAACCGAAACGGTAAAAAGTTTTTGTTCTAGGTTGATGACACCTTCTTTGATAGTCATGTGAAGTTGGAGCGGGAGACGTCCATTAGTGTGTGTTTGGCAGCCATTGGTTTACGACGCGAAAAGTTTATCTGGCGATTTTTACTATGGAAAAAAATGAACAACGGGTTTGCTTGAAATTTTGTGTTTCCAATGGAATAATAATGAAATGGAATAATAAAGATTTGTTTCAAAATACATAAAAATGTTTTTTCCTTTACCCAGTCCGGGTCAAATTTAATCAGGTGGTATATATGTTGACAGGTCGGTGCAATTGTACTAGGGTATAATTGCACTGACGCCACTGACTCATCTTTTATTTTATACATTGGATGTTAATCTTATTTCTATAGTTTTTATGTGATACAATTTTGGAATTTTATTTAGGTTATTTTGCGCATCCCCAATAATGTGATCTCTTCTGTTTGAATGCTATTGATTGATTATCTATTATTGGTTATCGCTCATCATTTTTTGCTAGCTTTGATTATTATTACTAACCATTTAACGACTGTTGTTAACAATAATGAATGTTATTGTTATTTATTTTCGTTAAATTATTATTAATACTTATTGTCTTAATTTTCTACATTACCAGCGTGAGGCGGTTTTGTTAGAAATAGAAATATCATTATCGTCCTCGATGATGAAATTCGTTAATTAGCAGGCAATTGACGCTTGTAACTCAATTTGCTGCTATTGGCGATCAGTTTATTTTCCTTATTTTCATTTGACTTTAACCTAATATTTTTCGCGAGTTAAGGTTTTCTGCATTTCTGCGGATTTTGTAAAAGTAAGCGTACTTTTGTTTTGTCTAGTGTTTGTCGTGTCTTTTGTCATCTAGAAGTCTTAAAGCAATCTAAGTTCCAATTTTTCATAGCCAGATTTTGTAGTCATCATCAGTTTGTGGGATGGACAGCTGCGATCTTTTATGTCGAAGATACGTTAGCTGTCAGTCCGTTATATGCCATGGACAACCAAGGATCTTCTTTAAGCGGGTCAACCACCATCCCCTACTCTTTATATTGTTTAAATAACGCTCACGAGGCGTATGACCTGATAGCAGATCGTGGGGTACCTCGTGTCCGAAATGGGTACATTTCTAACCCTTTTTTTGTATCTGGTGGGGTTTAGTAATATATAAACTTCGGTCTTTTTCCAGTTTTCTCAATAGGGTTTTCGCGAGTGCCTTCTTTGTCTTCTTGTTTTATTGAGGAACGTTTAGGAATTTTCCATGCTGCTGTTTGGGGAGTTAGGGTGGACAACATTATTCCGACTTTCGCGATGTGATGCACTACCATGCCCTTAAGAGGGGAAGTACCTTTAGAGGCCGAATAAAAAGGTCTTTTTTGCAACTGATTTGTAGGGAAATGAAGACAGTTCTTTTTAAATCAGTATAATATTTATTTTAGGCGATGTTTGAGATTGAAAAAAAACATATTCTACAAAAGTGAAAGTTGAATATTTACAAATTTTTCAAGGATCTTGAAAGCCATGTCGTCGCTAACGTCGTAAATTGCGTAAGCGATGCTGGCTACAATTTTCATCTGAAATCAACAAACCAAACATTTTCTTACTTGAGAGGTTTTTTTTTTAGTAGATAGACTAAAATATTTGCGAAATTCGAAAATTAACCTTTCAAAAAAGGCTCAAAAAAAAAATTACGATTTTGACGAAAAATTTTGTTGTACTTCCAGTCAAAAATGGTCCCAAAATAATTTGTTTTTTTTAATCTTTAGTCTATATAGAACAGTTTTTTATGCTCTTTAAAATGAATGCTAGATGATGAAAATCGATTCACTAGTTTTTTTATTATCACTTACGCAATTTTAAAAAACATGGTTTCGAGAAAAGGCCGTTTAAAGTTTGTGGTCGTAGAAACTATCGAAAAAGTTGTAGGTGAAAAAAAGAAAAGTAGCAGGGGTTTTCAAAGAAAAGTCGATATTTAGATAACAGAAATAACATGCACAGTCATCGAAGATGTCGTACTCATCACGCTCAATTTGAGGAATTCGTTATCTAGCGGATTCTCGCGGCGTTGACGCTCGGCGAGCTGTGCGGGCTCGGCGCCAGGCACTTCCGGGATGCATCTCTTCCACAATTTTGAGAATTAGCTTTTGAAACTTTGACATGATATTCTCAGGCGATATATCTATCGATTAAAACAATTTAAAAAATCGATTTTTTGAAGTGTCTAAAGGTACTTCCCCCCTTAAGGTAGTACGATCACGAAAATTAGACTTCAGGCAAAAATAGATAATTTTGCTTTCAATAAGAAAATAAATTTGGGCAAAAATAAAATTTATTAATAACATTATTTTTTAAAGAATTTGAAAATCTTTCTGTGGAAAAAATGACGCTTTCGACTGCGCTGGGATTCGAGCCCAGGTCTTTCGATTGCCGGTCGACTGCTCTGACCACTGAGCTACACAGGCGTCCGACATCTCCTTCTCCACAGGAAGATCTCCTTATATCGCCTAGTGGCTCAGCCTTGCGGCATTTTTTTGCGTTTCAAATTCTTTCATGAAAAATAATTTTTTCTTTTTAAAATTAGGCCTTCAATAATAATATTGCTATTCTTGAAAGCAAAATTATCTATTTTTGCCTGAGGTCTAATTTTCGTGATCGTACCACCTTAAATTGCAAATTTTGTTAAAAACTGCAGATTTTCCTCGTCAGGGGCTCTTCGTTGGAATCTGTTAACGTGTGTGCATGTTGATTTAAAATTTTTTTTTTCATTGGTATTTTTCTTATTGTTGATTTTGTTTATTTATCTCTTATTTATTTTTATAGATTGTGTCGTTTTGTTGTGTGTATGGGTATGCTTTGTGTGTGGGGGTGTTTTTATTGTATTTTGTATCTAGCTCGTAAAAATTGTTTTTTTTCTTAAGACTTTTTTTGAAAGTATATGTAGAATTTAAACTGATTCACTGTTAAGATCTATTGATTTAAAACGATTATGAGGTTATTATTTTTGTTTATGAATAGTTTTGTGATTTTCGTAATTGTATTAATCTCAATGATTTATTATACTTTCTTTTGTTTAACCTTTCTAAACCTTTCCCTTTTTCCTGGTATGTTATTACTATTCCTTACATTTTTTCTATCACACAGTGTTATCTCCCTAGTACTGAAGCCATCGCTAGATATTAATATATCCTAATAACTTTTATTTAATTAGTAAATTGTTTTTATTAATTTTTGGTTTTGTTGATCAAAGGTTCGTTGTCCATTAATTAATCTTAATATAAAATCCTCTTCCTATCCTCTTTTTTTGCAGTATTAATTAAGTTTATTAATAACTTTTAATTGCAACAGAAACGAGCCTTTGATCAGGAAAACATACTAACAAGATAGTTACTGACGATGGTAGGCGTAATTGTCATCTTATCGCTTCCATTTACCATAGAGAGACGGATCGTTGTTCTTCCCCTATGCTGCGGTGTCGGATTGCATGCTCGGTGCCATGCTGCTTCTCCCCGTTCCTTCGTGTCATTAAATTTCTTGCGCTGGCCATGTCGGAAGCGCTTTATCTCGCTGAGGTAATTTTATTTCCCCTAGACGGCATGGATGCTTCGCTGGTCAGTCTATTTTCAAGCGTCATGGCTGATTTGTTGTAGTTTTCTCTTGTTTTATTCGTATTTTGGTGAAAATTTTTCGTGTAGCTTTCAGCGTCCTTTCTCCTTAGATTTTTCAGTGTCCCCTATGACACCAGAGGTGGTATATTAAGCAATGCGGATTTATCTAATTGGAAATTTTGTTTCTTCTGATTGTACATGAGTTGCTTGGGAATTTCTTGGTTTTAATTGTTGTAATTCTTTGGGTGCTTCTTCTTTTGGAGTTCGTTTTGAAATTTTAAAACATTTTTGAACCGAATTTGTTCCAAAATACATTATTATTATAATTATTATGATTATTATTACACTAGATCCTCCTGTCCAGTATTTATTATGTACTTAATAATGTTGCAGATGATGGCCTCTGTTATTTTTTAAAAAGATGTTTTGCAGGAAATTAATACTTCATTTTAAAGTCCTTTAAAATTGAAATATATTTCTTTCCTATTTAAAAGTTAACGTTTCGACTGACACTTCAGTCCTTATCAAGACTAAAAAATATAATACAAGCATGGATTATATAAAAAGAGAGATAACAAACATAAAGTCCAAACTTACAGTAAAAAATATCAAAATGTTTTTACCTTTAAGAAATCGTTGCGTAGGATTAAAATTTGTTTAAAAATTCAGACATAAAATTGCGTATAAATATAATAATAACTGACATAGTTGAAACTTAATTTTTCGTAATAAAAATTATACATTTCTTATGTTTTTTCTCCTTTTTCTTTTAAAAATTTGTAGAGAATCCGTCACATTGTATAAATTCCGGGAGATTTCAACTTCTTATGATCCATTTTTTTTTAATATTTATTTTAATTATGTTGTTTAGTAGTTTCCGAAATTGCCAAAAAGTTTTTATCTTGTAGGTTATATAATTGACAGAACGTTTAAATTCTGAAAAAAATTATTATACTGTTCAGCTTTGGAACACAGTATCAATGCATATATTAAGAAAATGTATTTAATTAAAAATTAGTATTACTTAAGTAGTATTTAACTTACATGTTTTACTTTTGTAATGGATAAATGAAAAAATGAAAAAATTTACAAATGTAAATAAGATGTTAGGTTAAGATCGATTACGAAATTGTAAGGCGGGTAAAATTTTTGAATTCAAAATTTTTTTTATAAAATGATAAATACGTAAATGGATTAATTAGCTAGTTTGATTATATTAGAATAAATGTCATTTAAATTTTCAATATCTGTTCTGAAGTTAATTGAGTTATTTTTTTTTATATGAATCATTTCTAGGCAGTCTTTTTTTTAAATTTTGTTCATGTTCTAAAATTTTTACTTCTTTAAAATCAAAAGTGTGCTTGAATGTATGTGCATGCTGCGCTAGAGCAGTACTATTAGCATTATAATTTTTAATCGATCTTGCGTGTTCTAATATCCTAATATGTAAAAATCTACATGTTTGTCCAATGTAAATACTATTGCATTATATGCATTTAATTTCATAAACTACATTATATTTTTATTTTTTTGGTGTTGGTGTTTCAACAGACATTAAAATTTTTTGCTGAATAGTATTATCGTAGGTGAAAATAATTTGCAGATTCGAATTTTTAAAAATTCTATAAAATTGTTCTTGAAAATTGTATATATATGGTAAAGTTATAATTTTTTTTTAAATCTTTAGTTTCAGAGGTCTCATCATGTTATTTTTACAATATTTATCACTCATAAGAAGTTTATATCTCATGGCAATTTTTTCATCCAACAAATCCAACGGATATCCATTTTTTATAAGAGTTTCTTTAACTAAATTTAAATTTTCACTGTAAAATTTATCATGTGATAAAAGTATAGCTCTATCAGTTAATGAATAGATAATACCGATTTTGTTTGATAGGCTATGATTTGAATAAAAATTAAAATAACTTCCAGACCAAACAGATTTTCTATACGAGTTTGTGATAATTTTATTATTTTCAACTTTTATATTGAGACCAAGAAAATTAATACTATCATTGATTGATTTTTCTAATGTAAAAATTAATTTTGGATGTATTTTATTAAATTTGTCAAGAATATCATTTATTTTATTCTTAGGTAGTCAAATTAATGTATCGTCTATGTAGCGGTAATAAAATTTAAATATAATAAGTTAGTTCGTTAATAATTTTAGGTTCTGCTTCTTCCATTACTATATTAGCAAGAGTTGCTGATAATGGTGATCCCATTGGTAGGCCATTAGTTTGTTTATAAATATTATTATCATAGTTACAGTAGGCTGAATCAAGACATAAGAGTAAAGCTTTATTAAAATCATTGTAATTTAAAAAAGTGTGCTGTTTAATCAATTTCCATCTTTTTTGATAGAATTAGTAATCAGATCCCAAGTGATGTTAGTGTACATAGATACAATGTCTAATCAAATGATCGTAAAATTTTTTAGTATATTTAAATTATTAATTTTGTGTTTCAAACTCCATCTATCTTTGATATAAAATTCATTTAGTCCAATTGTTTTTTGTAGTGATCTTGAAATGCTTTTTGACAGATTATATGTAGGTGAGCCAATAAACGAAATTTCATTTATTGGCTCACCTACATATTTTTAAAATTTAACTTATATGATATATTACGTCCGACTAATTTTCCTGCTTTTAAATTTTAAAATTTAAATTTAGTTAAAGAAATTCTTATCAAAAATGGATATCCGTTGGATTTGTTGGATGAAAAAATTTCCATGAGATATAAACTTCTTATGAGTAATAAATAGTGTAAAAATAATATGAATGAAAACTCTGAAACTAAAGATTTAAAAAAAATTATATTTATACGCCATTTTATGTCTGAATTTTTAAACAAATTTTAATCCTACGCAACGATTTCTTAAAGGTAAAAACATTTTGATATTTTTTACTGTAAGTTTGGACTTTATGTTTGTTATCTCTCTTTTTATATAATCCATGCTTGTATTATATTTTTTAGTCTTGATAAGGACTGAAGTATCCGTCGAAACGTTGACTTTTAAATAGGAAAGAAATATATTTCAATTTTAAAGGACTTTTAAATGAAGTATGAATTTCCTGCAAGACATCTTATTAAAAAATACCAGAAAGGCCATCATCCTCAACATTATTAACAAAAACTTGTAACAACTGAACAAAATTTTTTGTGAAATTTATTATGTACTTGCTTATTAAAATTTTATTCTTCAAGCTCTGTCAGCTGTTCTTCTATGGTTGAGAGTGATTCGTCCGTGTGGAGCTTTTTCTAACTTCCTATTTGAGATTTTTCCCACGTAAAAGATTTTAATTTAGGGAGTTGTTGAAATGTGTTCAACTTCGGAAGAATTTCAGTTATATGGAAGGTTAGGGGTTAGGGTTATAAATATATTCTTCTGTCCTTTTGTTAATCTGAGTTCTGGTAAGAGTGGTATACTTCGTTCTTGCAATATATCCTGTTCCTAATCGAAATAGTCCTGAATTGTTGAGGTAACCTTTTTCCAATTTTCCTCTGATGCAATTGATACTTATTGGCTCCGAATTTCTGTTGAATAAATCCAGGCAGGTAACGAAGGGATGTGATTCCAGTACATTTCTTCTTCTACTTTCATTCTGATGTCTCAAAAGTGAATGGTATCTTTTGATGGCCGAGTTAACATTAAACATTCGCAAGAGGTGGTTGTGGAAACTTCGTGCTTTGGCTGAGTGTTTTCGCAGATGGTGTTATAAAAGGATTTTTGACAATTATTATAGTATTCTTTGTCTATAAGAAAGAATTTCCTTTCATCATTTTCTAGTGCAAAATATTGAGTTTGTGGTATTATATAAATAGATCCTGTTGCGTTCGAACATATATATTGATACACTGGATCTGCATAAATTTCGTAAAGTTGATACCCTTGTTTATCCAGTAGGGGTATGCCGACGCACATGCGAAGTGGGTATTGGAAATTCACATTCACTTAGTTTAAAATGTATTTCAGTAATAATTTTTTGGAGTTCTTTTTCAAAAAGAAGGAGTGGATGTAACCTTTTTTCTCGTGCTAATTCGGCAATTTTTATAAATTGTTTTAAAATTTCGGCTAAGTGATTAGGTTTTATTTCGACGTGGTTGGACCATTTTTTTATCATTCTAAAATATATGGTGTTATTCCAGTATTGGTTATGTGATTCTATGGTCTTGATGGTCTCATTTAATTTTTGTTGTATTTTGAGGATCTTTTACGATTTTTCATTAAATTCTAGGTGAATGTTGTTGATTTCTGACTTGACTATGTGGGTCTGATTACTTAAAATTTTGCTAAGGTTATTTTGTCTCTCATTTAGTTCATTGATAGCGGTTTCATATTCTTCTGCATCGTTTGAAGTCATAACTCTTATCACTGGTCCAATAATCGATCCGATAGAGCCCAATAAGGGTGCTCTTCTTTTCTGCATACTTGGGGGTGAATTTTCTACTTCTGGTGTCTCTTGTTTTATTTCTGCTGACATATTGTTTAATTCTTCGTAAATGTTTTTGATTTGTTTGATATTTTTGTCTAACAAGTCTATTTTAATCTCATTTCTACAATTCTTCTCCTTAGATCGGTCTAAACATGTTGAATATACGTGGTTTATATCGGTTCATATGTTTTTAAATTGGAGGTGAGCTTGCAGGTGCTGCGGATCCATGTATACGACAATCCTCCAATGTCTACTGGTAATGCGCAAGGGCTCTACTTTGGAATTAAATAATCCAGGGTTGTTCCTCAACGGTTGAATCTCATATTATGGTGGAGTGACTGGGGTTGCTAAGATAGTGAGCAAAATCCAGGTCCATTTTGCTCGGCCTTGGGTGAGGTGTTTTCGGTTCATTCTGCTACTGGATAAAGCTGTATATCAGAAAATAATATAAGTACTTCTTCGAGATGGCTTTAAATTTGATCTTTTATTCTATTATGGATTGAATGATTAGGGGTTTTTATTAAAATTTAATGTTGTGAGTCCAATGCAATTTATTTTAATTATTTCAGATATACTAAATAAGGTTACATGGCTTATTACTAATATTGTTATTGATACATATATGCGGGTAATAGTCATTTTTTGTACAAGACCTCATGCCTACTTCATTCTATTGGAATCGCTATTACAAATCGTTTAATAAAATAAGCATTCTTCTTTCTTTGTCCTTATATAAAACAGAAATATCTTTTATCTCATTTTCAATGTTCCGTTCTTCGGTAAAATAATAATTATGCTCTAAGATTTTTAGAATTTTTCTTGCTGTCTCGTGTTCAGCGTTTTTAAGACTATTCTCGCCTTTGCTAATTTCTGCAAAGGTCTTATTATGTTTGCAATCAGTTAAGGTATATGTCACGTAGAATGTTCTGTTATGAACTGATTCTTCTGTATTAACTAACGTATAAGAGAGTTTAGTGAACCCATATTCGGCTGCTAACTCTTCCAATGCTCCCTCGGGATTTTTGTGGTTCTCCACGTTTCCTTTAGAATATATGTAATTGGTGTAAATCTGTCCTTTGTGGGATAGTGAGGCCAAAGTTGTGAGCCCGAATATGTTTTTCCTATAATGAAAAAGATTTAGAATTTTGATTTGTCTTTATCAAATTGTCAACTGCCATATTTTTAATTTTGGTTAATCTGCAAATTAATTCCTGTAAATATGAACCATAAGTTTCGAATAGGGCAAATTTTGTTGCACTATGGACCGATGTGATATAAGCAAACATGGCGAAGGGTAGTAATTGATCCCAGTCATCATAATTTTCTGCATCAGCCCTAACATAATCCATTAATATGGAATAGCTCCTTTCTAGTGAACCATTAGACTGTGGCCTATATTCTGAGGTGGTTATTTGTTTTATTCCAAGTATTATTGATAAATTATTTAACGGGTTTTCAACAAATCCTTTTCCTCTATCAGTGAGAATAGCTTTTGGTGCTTCGTACTGAGAAATCAGGTGTTTTGTTAATGCATGGGCTATTGTTGCTGCTGACACGTCTGGAATTGGTACTGCTATGCAGTATTTTAAAAGGTTGTCCTGCATAATCAGTATGTGCTTTTTCCCATCTGGGGTGGTTGGTAATTTGCTTATGGTGTCTAAGGAAACCTTATCGAAAGTATATAAACACGGATTCATGGATTTCAGCTCTAACAATTTTTTGTTCTTGACAGACTTTACATTTTCTTACGAAATCCGTGACTTGCTCTTTAATGCCTGGCGAAAAGTACTTTTCTCGAATTCTTTGGTACATTTTATTAACTCCTTTATGACCTCCGATCTTACGATCGAGGTTTTCGGAAAGAATTTTGAAACTTGCAGTGGGGGTGTTTGAGTTGTAAACGTTAGGCAATCCTGGAGGGATGCTGGCGATAAATTTAGAATTGTTTTCAGTCTCATTATCGGATATGTTTTCAGTGGATTTTTCTGAAAATTTAGGAATTTCTATGTTCATTCTGCGTGGCTTATATCTAGTGGATGACGTTACGGCGTTGGGGTATAGGTTGGGCTTCTACATCAGAAGATGAAATTCCTGGGTCCAGGTTTTCTTTTGTTTCTGTGTTTACTTTCTTTCCCATTCTTTGTGTCTCTTTCATAAATTTCTGTGCTGTTCAATTGCTGTTTTGATTTGATTACCAAATTTTGTCTCACTCTCTGGTTCTAATTCTTCAATGGCCTCTAGGAGTTCCCGATTGTCTTCTCCTTCTGAAACGGCTGTGATCTCGAGAATAGGAGCATCTTTTTCAATGTTTCCTTTGTATAGTCTATCCACTTTAGAGGCTCGTGATCGCTCATAAGGGTGAGTATAAAACTATGTTCTGTTCCTTGTAGTCCCACTATTACTTGATCCATTAGCCGTTGGAATGTGAATTATATGGTGATTTTGAATTTTGAATAGCTCCTTCAGTTTTCATTTTAGTTATGACACGTTCTACTTCTTCTTTCTGAGCTGTTGAAAATCGGTAAGGGCGGATGTTTATGGGTATTTCGTCTGTTGTGTGTATTCTATGTTGTACCAGATGTGTAGAGGTTAGCAGTTCCCCAGATAAATAAAAACTATCTTGAAATTCGCGTATTATTTCTATAACGTGCTCCTTTTCTTCTTTGTTGAGATGATTTAATTGCACATTGTTAATTACTTTCTCTATTTTGTTTCTTTCAAATTCAAAATTTTCGTTTAAAAAGTATTTGTTTGAATCTACTCCAGGTAAATTATAATAATATCGAGACATGTTTGTATTTTAATGTCTTTACTTTATATCTTGACGCAAAAATAAATTCAGTATAGTGTATTTATATTGGCATTGGGCCATTCAATTTCCATTAAAAATCAATTATCAAAGAAACATATAAAAGATTTTGAAAGGCAGGAAATATTTTATAGGGATAAAAAAAGGCAAACGTTTCGGCCACAAATGAGGGCCCTCTTCAGTGCCAACTAATTTTATGTACTTAATGTGTAAGCTGTAAACGTGCAAAAAAATTATTAATAGTAA
The DNA here is from genome assembly GCA_030998225.1 of Diplolepis rosae. Taxonomy (NCBI): domain Eukaryota; kingdom Metazoa; phylum Arthropoda; class Insecta; order Hymenoptera; family Diplolepididae; genus Diplolepis; species Diplolepis rosae. The sequence goes on along the minus strand of JAPYXD010000553.1, from coordinate 5,850,604 downwards.
AATTAGATTTTTTTTTGTTTTTTTTTTTTTTTTTTTTACATGAAGGACCTGATTGGCCACCTCAAGCAACGATTCGTCCCACATAAGACATACACGTGGCACATACACGAAATTTCGAACATCAAAATGACCCGTAACGAAAATGTAAGTGAATTCTGTGATCGGATTACATTATTAAAATCTGGTGCACAGACCGCGCTAAATGATAGATATGATAACGCGGATCTATTATCAGTCCCTCTCAACGATTGTGCGTTAAAATATTTTATTCGTGGACTACCAGATTAACTCTCAGGAGCGATGGAAAACCGGAATCCTAATTCTATAGAAACAGTACTAAAAACAGACGAAACCATTTTTCAACACTACAACATATGTAAGAAGGCAAGCTGGCAAGCTCCAAAGCATCTAGGAACAAGACCGCTCCAAAACATAGCCCTCAAAAAACGTGAGAAAACGCCAACTTGGCAGATTCGCGAAGAGTGTAGCCGTAAAGCCGCCCGTCCTCAAAGGTACACTCAAGAACCACTTAGAAACATAGATATTTTTTATAAAAATTAACCACAGATTTCGTAGGAAAAAAATCACCATCCACAAGGGGGCCCGACAACACCTTTGAGAAGTGTGCACTCCATAGAATCACAACACATGAACGCGGAAGGAAGGAGGTTTTTTGTATAAAAGCAGAAATTAAGAATTTTATTTTTAATTTTTGATTCAATTATTTTCTTTAAGACGCAGAGGGAGCATATAGAAGTAGCCGTACACTCTGTTTGGTGTCAAAAAGGAAACTGATTTAAGAAGAGAGCAGAACCGTTTGAAAACTAGCGTAAAAAATTAATATATACTGAGAATCTTAACGAGACTCGACACACTATCAACAAGCAATACAAGGCGGGGTCAATAAAAGGTCACAACAGTTAATGGGTAAAGAATGAAATAAACCAGAATTTAATAAAATGAAACTTGGCAGAACACTATTTATTAAAATAAATTGTCCCTATACAATTTAAAGTTATATAAAGGAAATTGCCAGAATGACTAAAAGAAACAAATTGAAATTGTACAAGCCTCGGAACTTTCCAAACCACACGCGACAATATGACGAATTTAAATTAGTCTATCGCGTCGCCATCCAAAAGAACAAGAGCTTAATAATGATTGGATATAATAGATAAAATTCTAGTCCCTACGAGAGAATAAAATAAATACTTCAAAATACAATATAAGTAAAGAGAAGGAGCACTCGCGAACACAAGAGAGAAAGAGAGGCCAAGTGGTCTCGGTAGGTGAGATGGACGCCATACAGCGTTAGTGTAAATTCCATACTGTCTGGTATTTCCGGACCACTTGCCAAAGAAAATAGAAAAACCAAACTTACGCTACCTGTATTATGTCGTAGAGTTCCGGATCGTACTTCAAGACAAAACCCTCCATATCGGCCACAACAACTTTACCAATTTCTTCCTGACCTGCCCCACGAATTAATCGCGTGACCCAATCACGGACCCGGAAGCAGGTCACATGTCATATTTCTGATAGACGACTAGGCAACCCGTGCCTAGTACAGTAATCGCCCTAGGCAAATAATTTTCATAAACACGCGGTTCTCTCTTATACGGCGAACAGTGCGTGTGGTACATTGGCACTAAGTTAGATAGTGTCCTATAAAATCATGTAACATAAATTTAGTACCTCCAATGTCTGGAATACTAGATATAAAGTCCTGAGGTCAGTGTGCCCCAGACTGCATCTTCCGGGTTACGTAATTGAAGCTGGTCGCCCTGTGCGTCACTCCCTAGCGATCGATGGCGGCGACAATCGAAGCATCGATGTATCGATGCTCGTGAGGCGTCATGGCGGCCAGTGTTTACATTTGATCGGAAGCCGGTCGTGCCGCATCTCCAACGCCGCTGTCCTCTGGTGCCGTTGTCCTCGTGTCGTGTATGGGACAGACGGGACAGGAAGCGTAAGTGTTTCAACACTGGTTCCGACCAAATCAAAATCATAAGCCTAAGAAATATTAATAGTGCAGCACATGCTAAAATCATAATAAGCCAAAATCAAAACAAAACTGCATGGGCAAAATCAAAAGAAAAATGCAAAGTGCTTAAACAATCAGGTATATTTTACCTAAAGATACGGATGATTCTGCTCGGAAGATTCGTCTTCAGCTTACGGGCCTATATATTACCCAAATTACTTTCCTAATTAGGGCTAGCTTCCGGATCTTATGTCTCTAATCTTAAATTTTCTTACATGACATTCTTATTTTTAGGTCTTTCGAAACTCAAATAAACCTCAAATCTTTAATCTTAAATTCGAACTTTAACTTCTAGCTAACTAACATTCTAGTCCTAAATGGCCTCCTGGAACAATTCCGAATCACCAGGCTGTATTTGAGGTAACTACGAACTCGGCAAAGGGGGTCATAGGTGCAGGTGGTAATCCCTAGGTTAATTTTGAATGAGACATTTTGTTTCAACCGCTCGCTTATCCCATAGAGGGCTTACAAATACAGAAAAAAACGTGGTCAGGGGGGGGGGGGGGGAGGGTCACACTCTCCTTAGTCTTCAACCCTGTGGCCAGAAACTCCGTGGCGCCAGCCAGCATCCTGTATAGCCTTATGGTGGGCCGCCACGATCTCGGGACGCCGGATGAGATATTACCCCGGTTTGGCCCACCTTCTACCAGCCAAGACCTCGTCCGATTCCCAGAGCTCGGAGCAGGTGGGACAGGTGGCCTTGCTCTTCCCCGGTTCACCGTAGCCAAAGCAGACCACCGCATTCGGTTTGCGGCACTCCGGGGAACCTCACTTGTAGCCCCTGACACCACATGCCGGACAGGCCTTGTAGGGTAGCCTATAGTCAGTCCTGGGTTTCGAGGCTTATCTTAGCAGCCGTCTGGCCGGGGTTTTCAGCGGCATTGTACGCCGGAAAGGGTCGAAGAGACCCCTTGATGTGTCTTCCCCTTGCCAGGCGACGTAGTGACTCGGAAGCTACCATATAAGAAAAAGGAACAAAGATGTCTGCATTACTAACCTTCCCCAAAACTTGAACCATGCCATTCGCTAGGGTGTCCGCCCCACTCTGATCAGTGCTGGCAACGTAGGGCCTCCGATGTTTTACATGCTCCTTGCCCGCGTACTTACCTTTCGTATCCACTAAGCGGAATACCAACGGAGATAACCATCGGACCACCTTGTACGGCCCGGAAAATTTATGAGACAGTTTAGCCGCGATGTCCTTAATCCTTATTGCACAAGATCCGTTCACATTTAAAGATTAAATGACCAACCTTAAAGTGTCTCTCGCGTCTATGCTTGTCGTAATACTTGGCCTGCGTCTGATAAGCGCGATCTGAATTCCCCGTAATTAAATCTCGCAAGTGACTCAATCTGTTCATTCTTTCCAATCGGTAGGTTCCGGAACACACCTCTGCGTCTTCACATCTACTTCCTTGCGCAACGAACGGTACAGCAAAAGTTCTCTGCCAAAATTTAAGAACGCAGGGGTAACCTTGAGGGATCCGTGAACCGCAGTGTTGTACGCGAACCGGAACTCGTGCAAGTGCAAATCCCAATGTCTGTGATCATCTGTGAGAAAAGCCACTTTCATAGTTTTCAATATTCGGTTGACCCTCTCAATGGGATTCGCCTGGGCATGGTACACCGGGTTAGTGGTATGGACAATGCCCATTCTCTTGCACATTTGCTCAATACGGCGTTTAGAAAAGTCGGTGCCATTGTCCGTGTGGACAACTTCCGGGACACCCCAACGCGACACGAGGAGATCTTCAAACTGCCCCTTCATCGTGGGTTCGTTGGCAGTCCTGATTGGCACCACTTCCACCCACATCGCAAAAAGCTCCTGGAAGACTACGAGGTATTTGTGGCCACTCTTGCTGCCTGGAAAGGGGCCCATCACGTCACTCGCCGCCACCACCCAGGGTTGCTCGACAATGCACTGCCCCATCAAGCCAGCCAGTCGGGCCTGCTCGACCTTAGACCTCTGGCAGGGGTCGCATTGTCTCACAAATTTTGCGACTTCCGCGTAAATTCCTGGCCAGTAGTAATTGAGCGACAACCGATGGTAGGTCTTCTCGACCCGCAATGGCTAGTCTCCCCGTGGGATTCCGCAAGTTGTGCAGCCATTTGAGGCTTCTATGGCCGGTTATAACCTTGAAGGAGAAGCCCTCAAGGTATTCCCGAAACTTGCTAATTCCCCACACGACAAGCACTCCCTTTGGGTTACCGAGTAATTTCTCTCAGCCGATAGCAGAGTACGATTCGCAAAGGAGATCACGCGCTCCTTCCCATCTTGCACTTGGGTCAAGACGACTCCTAGACCGGTGTTACTCGCGTCGATCTGTAAGTTGAAGGGATTCGCTACAATATCTTTAAAATTCGGAAATGCAAAAATTGGCGCTCTTGTCAAGGCTCCTTACAGCCAGTCAAGCGCTCGCTGTTTTTCCTCGCCCCAATGCTATTTCACGTTAGACCTAAACAACCGGGTCAACGGCTCAGCTACAACAGTAAATTCCGGAATAAATCGCCGGTATCACGAAGCTAAGCCTATAAAACGCCTCAATTGCTTAATATTCTTCGGGGCCGGGTAGGTCAAAATTAGATCCGTCTTTCCGGGGTTACCACTTAAACCGTCTCTATTTACAACATAACCTAGATACAAAACTCGCACTTTTCCATGTTTACGCTCAAGTTGGCTTGTGTAATCTCATCTAAAACCGCTTCAAGCCACTTCAAATGCTTTTCGAAAGTCTCGATAACGACAAAAATATCATCCAAATAACAAAACGCATGCGGTCTGAGTCCCGGGCCTATCACACGGTCAATTAACCTCTGGAAGGTGGCAGGCGCGTTGGAAAGTCCGAAGGGCTTCCTCACGAATTGAAACAACCCCCTGTCCGGAACGGTAAACGCGGTGTACTCCTGACAAGCTTCGTCCAACGGAATCTGGTTAAACGCGGAACTCAGGTCAATTGTTGAGATATACTTTGAGGCTTTTAACTGTTTCAGGATTTCCGACATATACGGTATTGTATAGGCATCCTTCTTTGAAACAGCGTTCAGTTTCCGGAAGTCAAGGTAAAGACGATAACCGCTATTTGCCTTTTTCGCCATGACGATCGATGTTGACCATTTGCTGAAAGACTCCTTAATAACACCTTCGGCCAACATCCGATCAACCTCTTGGTACATGGCCTCTTGGACCTTTGGAGACACTACTCGGTAACGTTGCTTTATAGGAGGGTGCCCTTGAACGTCTATGTAGTTTGTTGCCAGATGAGTAGCCTTCAGCTGACCCTCGACTTTAGGCGGGAGCTTTTAATCTACAAGTTCTTTCAACCTCACCTGTTCATCGTCTAGTAAATCTGCTATGGCACCGCAACCCTCCTCTTCAACCAACCACGCCTTTGAAGGGTTGTGTCTTCCGGACTCGTCAGGCATGAAGACTTTCTTCAACCTAGATCCGAAATACATTTCGAATTTAGCCTGTGCATCTAACCACAAGATCATCTCGGTATCGAGGTGCTCTGTGAACCTAACCTCACAAAGCCTAGTTACCTCTTCAATGGTCAATAGTAACTCGACTTTTCCCTCGATAACCTGCATAGATCCATTGGCCACAATCATCATGGATCTATGTGATCTGTCCAGCTCTTTTCCAGTACTGCCTGAAATATTCTGACCCACCTTATTCCTAAGAAAAGTCCTTGTGGATCCCGGGTCGTACAACGCATCTAGGGTAATCGATCCTATTTCCACGGCTAGAAGATGTATTCTCCCGCGAACCTCATCGGTAGGGACGATGCCACTATTAAATTCAATCTCAAGACCCTCATTCGCATGGATCTCAGCCTTAACAAAATTTAATGAGTCCGAGTGAGCTGACTCCTCCGCAATAACTTCCACCGAGTTACTCGGAGTCAGTAGAGTCGCGCCTGATCCAGTCGGATTTTTCTTCGGTCACGGAAGGTTGAGAGGCAGTGCAGACCGGTCTCACTGCTTCTTTTCCCCGTTTCCCAAGCAATTAGGGCAATTTGTAACCGTAAAACCCTCCGTGCCTGCTTGATAAATGCCAGGTTTCTGGCACCTAAAACAAACGACTACTTTTTCTATTCCCATGTCTTTTGGGGCTTTTTCAGCAGGCGTACTCTGACTTTTCTGACCTCCCCCACCTTAAAGTCAATCCTGGTGTCTTTAAAATTTCTTTTAACCTCGGATTCATTGCTCTTGTCAAACCTATCCATCGCGAATCCTGTTTGACGGCCATTGTCCCTAGATTTATTTCCGCTTCCATCTACCCTGTCTACGGTATTTCGGTTTCCGCGATTCGGCCCTTCCGAGTTCCTCGGAGGTGGTGTGGTCTCGGTAATGGTCGAAACTGGAGTCCGTTTATGCGCAGCCGGAGTGGTTTCCGCCCGATACTCAAATTCTTGAAGAAAGGAGTTTTCTGGCGGTGGTGGGGATCGGTCGTCCACATTTTCTTTCGGACCTTGCGCTCGATTCGAAGTTTGTTCTCGAACGCGTGTCGCGAATTCGTAGTTGCAGAATCTTCGCCTGAAGCTAGTTTTAAATTCCGACCAGTTCCGCCACTCATCCTTACTAATTCGGAACCACAAGAGGGCTACGTTCTGCAGCAACAGCGATAGGGCTCGCAGAAAGTCATCATCATTTATGGGAGTAATTCCACAGTATTCTTCTAATCGAGTTAAGAAATCCTCAGCGCCAACTCCCGATTTGTCCCTGAAAGAGATCTTCCAATTATACACGAATCGGCTCATGTGCTGAATATCTCGCCGCGTTTCAAACCAAGAGGTGGTAAGTACTAAACCACGATTTCTCGGATAGCCACCCTTGTGGTTACGTTCGAGCCATCTTGTCTCCTCGTGGTAATGTTCCTCGTTTCCTCCTCCCGCATGACCTGGAGGTCGCCTATACTGGTCCAGATCATGGTGCGTCCTTGGCTCGGGATCTACATGAGTATTCAAGGGCTTGAAATCCGCCTCATACCGAGAAAAACGGTTCAGTCCCCCTGCCGAATTATATCTAGCCAGGTTAGGCCCATGCGTATACTCGTCTAGAGCCCCAGTCTGATTGACTGTATCCAGGTTGGTATCCAGGTTAAGCTGAAGGTCTAAACGTCTGTCTCTTACAACTCCACCACGGCTACTGATCACCTCGGGTCCACTGTGGGCGCAGCCGAACGGTTCGGATGCCACATTCGGTATTCTTTCTCCACTGAGATTAAGTCGATCTAAATTAGAGGAGTTAAAGGTACTATGAAGAGCGGTCGGTGGTATTAGTGGGCTAAAATCTCTCCCCCTGTGCAGTTTATCCGGCCCCCCTCCTACTGTATCCTGGAAGCTCGGCTCTCGTTGTGCTTCTGAAGGTGGCATGTCTATCCTGTCAGGTCGCGCGTCTTCTGCAGTCGTCTCACCCTGCTCCCGTGAGAGTCGCATAGGCAGTCAATACATACGCGTGCACCTTTCACGTAGTATAACCGCAGAGTTTTTCGAATTTCGTGCCCAGCATTTTTATGAAACAGTAAACACATTTACACGTATTCAGCGCTACATAACTATCTACACACGAATTGTACTTTCAAAATAAATGCGTTTTTTATACATATTCTCGCCGTGTCAAATATGATATTCTTCTGCTTTTGTCCGAACATAATTCTTATACACGCGAACGGAATAAGACATAGCCTTCTTCATTGTATTGCAACTCTTTCTAAGAATATGACTTTTTTAAATATTACATTTTCCATGAGTTCAAATTACTTCCTCTGGAGGACTCTCTGAACATATCGTCTAAAACTTTTTTCTTTCTCTTCTCTTCGAACACGTAAGCGTACTTGGGTCCTGAGTTTCCAGGACATAGACTGTGTATGAGGTATGTTTATGCGGCTACTTCTATCTGCTACCTCTGTGTCTCAAAGGAAATAATTAAGTCGAAAAATAAAATAAAATCCTTAATTTTTGCTTTTATACAAAAAATCTCCTTCCTTCCGCGTTCATGTGTTGTGATTCTATGGAGTGCACACTTCTCAAAGGTGTTGTCGGGCCCCCTTGTGGATGGTGATTTTTTTCCTACGAAATCTGTGGTTAATTTTTATAAAAAATATCTATGTTTCTAAGTGGTTCTTGAGTGTACCTTTGAGGACGGGCGGTTTTACGGCTACACTCTTCGCGAATCTGCCAAGTAGGCGTTTTCTCACGTTTTTTGAGGGCTATGTTTTGGAGCGGTCTTGTTCCTAGATGCTTTGGAGCTTTCTAGCTGGCCTTCTTACATAAGTTGTAGTGTTGAGAAATGGTTTCGTCTTTTTTTAGTACTGTTTCTATAGAATTAGGATTCCGGTTTTCCATCGCTCCTGAGAGTTAATCTGGTAGTCCACGAATAAAATATTTTAACGCACAATCGTTGAGAGGGACTGATAATAGATCCGCGTTATCATATCTATCATTTAGCGCGGTCTGTGCACCAGATTTTAATAATGTAATCCGATCACAGAATTCACTTACATTTTCGTTACGGGTCATTTTGATGTTCGAAATTTCGTGTATGTGCCACGTGTATGTCTTATGTGGGACGAATCGTTGCTTGAGGTGGCCAATCAGGTCCTTCATGTAAAAAAACTTTTTCCATGGGTACTATCTAAGGCTGCTCCCTCTAGTCGGGCTAATACAGCTTTGATATACTGTTTTTCACAGTTGGCAGGTGTACTGGCTTCTCCATTTACCACGTCCTGAATGAAGTCCCTCTCTGGCATATTTTCACCATTAAATGTCGGGACATTCATTATGCCTTGTTGAATGGCAAAACATTCTGCCATTGATGTTACTATTGCATCATTTAAGGTACGCGAAATGTCGCCAGTAAAATCTGTTGTTCTGGACTTATCTGATCTAGTGTTATCTTTGAGCATCTTAATAGCTTTTTACTAGATGTTTGCAAAATTTATCAATATACCTGTATTTATCAATTATCAATTTATTAATTTATCAATATACCTCGACTGACAACTACAGGATCGAGCTCAAAACCACCTTTTTTATAAAAGCTTGAAATGGCAAGGATAGTCTCTTGAAAAATTCTTTTATTTTTATTTTCTTTTCTCGCCGTTTTTCATTTTTTGTTCTATTATTACACCAGCTTGAAAGGCGCCGCCATGAAGATCGCTGTGTTACCATCACACGTCAGAGGGGTTTACAAGCAAGCCACAGAGGGCATCACCAGGCAGGCATGGCATCTGAAACCGACCACGTGCTGCAGCCCATATATTCCAACACCTTTAGAACGATATAGAAAAAGGGCATATTACGTTGGAGTCACTTTCTATTATATAATAAATATTATATATGTGCGTTTCTCTAAATGGATACTGACAATTTCCACTTGGATAGAGCTGAGGCGCGAGATTGCTGTCAGAAGTCCAGTAAGTCTTTAAGACTACATTCCAGGCCATTATAATAGTTTCGTGGGTATAAATTCTTTTATCCTTTTGTCTCTTGAGACACCTGTGTGACTCTCAGGCTCTCCCAGAGTCTGCATATCATGTTCAGGCGCTGTACGCCATTATTAGCAACAATTTCTGTATCTCTTGAATTCATATCGAGCCAGGGCTTTGCCCATTTATCAAATAAATTGTAGCTTCAATTTATTATTAAGTGCTGCTTGATCTATTTTCTTTTTTTTTTTAGCGAGAGCTTCTATATTTTAGGTTAAGTTTCCTCCCTAACCTAAAATCCTACCTGACCCGAACTCCCGAATCTGTCCAGCCCTGTCTGGAACCCTTGCTTGGCTTCGCTTCTTTTGTTGGCTAGCATGTAAAATTTTATTTTCAGGATCATCGAATTTATAAATATGGCGCCGGGAGACGCCAGGCGCTCATTTTAAAAAGCCGCCTTAGTAACGCCGGTGACGCCGAGGGTCTATATTCTTAGCCTTGAATAATATATTAGATGCGCAACTAAGTTCCCGCTTTTTTTTTAATGAAAATGCAACTTTATTGTGAAAAAATGGTGACAAATGAATCATTCAAACTATTACCCATCGTTAGCTACAACTATTGCCCATTTTTATCGAATACCATTACGGAAAAAGTGTTCATCTTTTGAGGCTATTCACGAATTAAGCCATTTTTCGATGTCTTCATATGAGCGGAACTGCTTATCAGTCAGACCATGTGCCATCGACCAGAACAAGTAATAATCGAACGGCGCAATATCTGGGAATACGGCGGGTGAGGTAGGACTTCCCATTTGAGCGTTTCCAGGTAGGTTTTAACGGGTTTGGCAACGTGAGGCTGAGCGTCGTCATGCTGTGGAATCACTTTTTCGTGCCTCTGCTCGTATTGTGGCCGTTTTTCGCGCAGTGCTCGGCTCAAACGCATCAATTGCGTTGGATACCGTTCCCCAGTGATGGTTTCGTTCGGTTTTAACAGCTCATAATAAATAACATCAGAGTCTTCAAAGGTTTTTGGCCTTACTTTACGCGGACGGTCGTCAACATCGAAAAAGCACCAGAAGGCTCAACCGAATTCTTTCCAAAAGACCAGGAGGAATCAATCCCTATGACCGATAATCACTAGCATCCCTCCAGCATTGTCTAAAGTCTGTGAATTGCCCAGTGGAACTGACACCCACAGTAGTAAAAAGTACAAGTCAGACTAAATAGCAGCAGAGAGAATCTCACTTATTTAAAAGGCAACTATGTACATCTTCTCTCAGTTGACTGCGAGTTTGTCCCCCCCGTAAGCCGACTACTTGTTGTTTTGGGAGCAGTTGACCCCCAGAACCTGAAATATAGAAAACCAAAAATAGGAGAAGTGCTAATCACTCCTCATAGACAATTTAACGTAAACTCTTTCATAGTTAAACAAAATCTTTTTGAGAATATAAGTGAAGAATATGTTACAATAGCTATACACAACATAAGAATATTTAAAATATTAAAATAAAACGTATCGAAGAATTAGAGAAAGGTACATGTGTCCAGGAATTAAGGATCAAGTCACTGAATTTGTCAGAAAATGTGACACTTGCCAAAAACAAAAAATTGTAAGGGCCTATATACAAGAATTAATATCAATATTAATATCAACCCCAGTTTTCTTTTCCAGGAGGATTAGATCGGTTATTCTATTATATATATTATATATAATAGTTATATATTCTATACTATCAAAAACGTGGAAATAAATTTAGTGTCTTAAATAACAAGAAAAGTAAAATACGCAGTGCGGAACATGAGGCCGCGAAGAAAATTTTAAATATTCTCGAAAAATTGTAATTTCTTCAGCGAAGAAAAAATGTATGTAGTAGGACAAACGAATGCTACGTAATCTGCCTGGATAACCCCTCAACTTCATTAATTAAACTTTAAAAATGGGAAAATTGTTGCGAACATTGTTATCTAAAGGGTCATACAATGGCGGTTTGTAAGAAACATATAAAAAGAAATAAGCGACTGCTCGATCAGCAAGAAGTAACAAAGGAAGACCTTTGGGGTCCTTCGTAAGGAGACAAAAACGACAACTTAATTTATGTGCCTCCGGCGCGTAAACTCGTCTTTACGCTACAGTTGACAGTAACGTAATGTTGTGTATTACGATACAGAGAAATGTAATGTAAAGATTGAACTGCGCATGCGCCTATTACGATACAGCGGAGCGTAATCTTCTTCTTATTCTTCTTCGTACACCGTTGGCACCGTACTGACAAATCCTTGTACATTTGAACTGCGCATGCGTCTATTACAATACGCTGCTACTACACAAGATCGAGAAAATCAAAATGGCCGGAAGTATTTGCGAAATGTCAAGTGAGATGGGCGATAATCACGGCAATTTCGACCTTTTCAGATTGGATTCGAGTGAACGCATAAAAACTCATGTATGTGCCAAAGTCACATAAAATAGAATATGTGCCAATACACACAGTTCGGGTAATTACGAGACTCGTTTAAAATGCTCGCAGGACTCATCGCGCCTCGGCTTCGTCTCGGCTTGGATCTCCTGCGAGCATTGTCGCTCGTCGCGTAATAAGCTTTTTTAGCTCTTTTCAACCGCTTGAAACCCCAAATGTCCGAGTCGGAGGAATTGAGTTATGGTCATCGTAACTTATTGCCCCACCTACAGTTGGCTATTCCTAGGGGAAGCGCCGCTAGCCTTATTAATTTGGAACAACTAGCCGTGTCGGCAGAGAATGAGAGGTCATTACTTTCCCCAGCCTTCTTGTATTGGAATTGTAAGAAGGAAGGTCATCGACACGAGTGTCCTGAACCTAAAAAGATTTTCTGTTTTCGGTGTGGCAGGTTGGACCCCTTGCGGTCGACCACAGGTTGGTGGTGTAGTCCTGGACGACCTGCTCAACCTCGATACATCCCTGTATGGAGGCAGTGTTGCTGAACCTCTTAAATCTAGTGACCCTAGTCTTCCTGAAACCTCCGAGCCATTTGTCGATCTTGAACGTGCCCCTGACGAATCTACCGCGACTACTATAGAGACGAATAAACAAACCCTACCGATTCTCTTGTTCAATCACTCCGACATACCTTACTTACCGACGCCCCTTTCTGGTCCTGAGCCCTTAATGTTCCTAAATGTGCATATCTCAGAATTGCTGCAGGTTGCTAAGAGCCTAGTGGAATTGGTTTCACAAGAGGCAACTGCTCCAATGGAACACAAAGGTCAATTATAAAGATCGTAGGTGGTCTTTCAAGAGTGACCCTTCCGAGATATACAGTTTCAGTTTGGAAAAATGGTCTGGTGACCACTGTTCCGGAATCACCGAAATGACTAGTAGTTAAGCCACAATTCTCCAAGACTTTTTAAGCCGTAAGATACCAGTGGACACAGGTAAACCTGGACTGACTACGTTGACGGAGAACGTCATTGATGGAAGTGGACACGAACATACTAAACAAATGCATTATTTAATCTCACCCAAGGTAATGGAAGCCATTTTCACCGAGGTGGACGCCATGTTGGCGGACGATGTTATCGAACTCTCTAATAAAGGGTTCCTCCAGATTCCTCTCCAGCAGGAGAGCCGGGACAAAGCAGCGTTCTCAGTGCCTGGACGTGGACTATTCCAGTTCAAGCGAATGCCTTTAGGGATCACTAACTTATTACTGGATCATCTGATTGGCCCAGAGATAGAACCACACGCGCTTGTGTATCTGGATGATGTAATAATCGTGACAGAAACGTTTGAAGGGTACTTTGGTTGGCTCTCGTCGGCAATAGAGTTCCTTCCTACGAAGAACAACAATTCGCAGCTGAGCTGAGTCCGAAGTTATTGGGCCATATCGAGTCTCTAAAGTTTTATCCCTCTTGTCTATGAGATTAGTGACTTAACCCATAAATACATTGGTAAATCTCACGCACAGGATCTTAAACCCTATATAACGACTGACATGGAAGTTTAATTATTGAAGGTGACGACTCGCTATCGACGATATATTACAAGTTGCTATTAAGATTGCAGAAGCCCTTGCGCCAAAATAAGGAGCTCCAGAGCCAGCTCAAAGAGGAGCGCGAGGGTGAAGAAATCGACGATGAGTGGAGCAAACGTGACGAGCTGGGCTAGAAACATCCTGGTTTGCACTATCTTTAGCCCTATCACCAAGTCGTCTCCAAGATGGAACGCCGACACCCCCGATTCTTCGAGAGCCTCCTGGAGATTAAGTCTGATGAAGAGGAGGCAAAGTCAAAGGCCGAAGCAGCCCTGACGGCTTACTCGATTCTACTTTTTTTTCAAATCCTTAGAAATGTTTGTTTTTAATAGAAAACCTGAGGAACAAAATTAACTCATAACTTTCAGAATTTCAAAATTGGTGGCCGATTGTGTGAAAACTTTGTGTAAGAAGAGAACTGAGTTAAAAAATGAATATGTATAGCTTTTATGTATTTTCCTCTTTTCCCTTTCCACTTGAAAATCTTTTAGGGGAGTTGAAGGTACTAGTTTTAGTTTTTTGATTGGTTGAATATCTATAGTAACTAGTTACGCCCCAGCAATAGTAGGAGAAAATTCTAAGGGCTGAGCCATTGGGTTGGGCCTTGTAGGAGTTGCCAAATTTTTATAAGTTCATCGATTTTCCAAGAGATGGCGACATTTGTACATTCTTAAATAAAATACGTTATAAATTCGTTATCCAAACAATTATGTTTTACAGGACTTATTAATTTTGAATAACAAAAAATCTAAATTACAATATGGTTTATTTATATATTTAATTAGCTTACAAAATCGTTAAATTAAATTAACTATGTTTCTATTTAAAATACAAAAGAATCATTATTATTTAAGATTAATGCATATTTCATAGTTGATTTCCTAAATTATTCTTATTAAATACCGTATATTTTGTTTGAATATACAAGATTTCAATTTTAAAAGAGTAAATTCATACTTAACTTTTCTCTTCTAAATCTTTTCTTAAAATCATAAGCACTTATTCTAAAATTTGATTTTGAGTAATAAATTTCTATTACTCTGATTTAAAATTTTTTTAATTATAAAGAAGGATGTGATAATTTTACGTATTCGAAACAAATTAAAAATGTGTGCGAAAATTATTCATAAAATACATATCCGATTACATAATAGTCGGTAAAACAGAACATTTCTATTGTTTCATGTAATTTACATTTAATTCATGTAATCATGTAAATTGATACTTTAACATTTTAGAATTGATTCAAAATAAAAGAATGAATGAATATCTTTTAGTAAATTTTAAATTAGTAATTTACCTTCAGAAATAAATTCTCATAAATTTATACATTGATAAAGTAGATTCCTATTTAAATATTTTAATAATTTGCCATTGGTTTTTGTCTACATTCTATAAGTTTGAAACGTTAGTTCACATAAAAAAATAGATTCAAATTACAGTTCCCTTATTAGCTAATATAATTGTTTATTTTTATTTTTTATTCATAGCATACTAAATAATATTAAAAAAATGACATTCATTTCTTATTTAATTCAAGTATTTTATAAACTCTTATTTTCAAGAAGTTTATTTTCTATGTTGAATAGAATAAGATATTAGCTAAAGGGAGAATGCATTTTGTAGCTATTTGTATTTGCATGGGCGGGTAACAGCGCAGGCTCATTTGACGAATAGCCTAAGCTGTTTATGAGGTTTCCGGAAATGGCCAAATAAGTAAGCTATATAGTATTTGTATTTATTTGGAGTTTTATGCAGTTATCTCTTAGAGAATGGTAAATAACTATATTTGAAAAGGAATACGATTGTGAGTGGTATATTTAGGCTGAAATTATAAAGTACAAAGTTTATTACGTTTACCGTTTTTTAAGCAAGATTCGGGTATTTGTATTGTCGCAGCTGTACAATTATCTTAAAAGGTTTTCTTTTCAATATAATCTAAAGTGAAAATAGCATTTCTAAAATGCTTTACACTTATATTACTATGAAGTTCAAAGAAAGAATAAAATAAAGATATTAAATTTTAGAATTACAGGGATTAAAAATTAAAATAAAGTTTATTACATTAGGTAAGGACGTAGGAAGTTACAGAGGCATGATTACGGTGTTGTTTTTGGCCAAAAAATTATGAAGAAGCAATGACGAGTGTGCAGGTGCGTTATCGCAATTTTGAAACGAACTTCGCTGCCACACGCTTGATACCCAAAATATCCGAAAAAATTGCATAGCATGAGCCAACTGATATGCCGACATCGTCAGCAACTTCTCTAATAGTGATTCGACGATTCTCCATAACAATTTTCTTCACTGCTTCAGTGTTTTCATTGGTTGTTGACGTGCATAAAAATATTCGAAAAATATACCTTTATGCCCCGCACAAACAAACAAAAAATGCTATATTGCTGAAACTGTGAACATACATTCGGGACAAGTGTGCCAACATAGGAAACGTAAAAATCGAAAATCGAATGTACATAGCCCGCGAAATTTGAAAATTCACCTTATTTTTTTAACAGACCTCGCAGCTTAGAAGTGAACTTTAATTTTATTTTTGGATCATTTTGCCGTGTTAATGGACTTGTGTTAAATTTGACCATGAGACTAAATGAAAATAATATATCTTTGGTAGTAAGGATGTTGCGATAACAGTAATCAGGGTGACCGTTTTCATCGACGAAAATAATTCCCGGTCATTCAAAAAATAGTTTCCAATGAATAACACTTAATGCAATGGGTTTTTAAAGTTTTAAAATACTTTTTATTTAATATTCTGAAATGAAATTTCCCCTGGTGTACTGAAATCAGGAAATCATACGAAATGGACAATTGCTAAAGTCGCTGTCACAGTCAACAAGGAAAAAATCTCCTGCTCCAATGGGCGCTGTAGACAGCAGCCTACGGCTGCTTCACACTCCTGCACTGAAGTTGCTTGCTCGCTTTGCACAAATAAGGAGGGAATTTCGAAATGCATAGTATAATATGTAAGTAAACCACTTTATGTAACACATTAAAAAAAATTAAAATCGTTTTATTAAAAATTAAAAACAATCCCCGATCAACAATAAAGTTCCCGGTCATTTCCCGGTCCAGCGGCCACCCTGAGTAACTTTGTGATTACCGTGATATAAAGTAAAAATAATTGTAGGAATATATTATAACGTATATGATAACACAAGGTAAAGAAGAGCAAACGCCTAAAACTGATTACTGGGATCCCTGTTTGGAATATTATTAACCCCAAGACTGATCATTGTAACCACTTGTGACATTGATTTAATAATGGAATAAAGCAAAAATATTAGAACCATAATAATGAGTACCATTTCTTACAGTACTGAATTTAGTTACCCTTATTCAGTAGTTTGTTGTTTGTTTGCATGATTTGTATTGGTACTGGTAATTTATGTTTACCAACCTTGAGGTCTAGTCCAGGAGTTCCGTGCATTAAAGTATGCCTGTGAGTTTCTGGTGGGTTAAGAGGAGGCCTCACTGACGAACAGTCTTTTATGAAAATAAAGTTGGGATGATTGAGTACCATTTTTCAAGTAGACTCGAAAGATAAAGTAAGAAATTAAGTAGATATTTAAAGTTGTACTTGAGCTGGAGTTTCCGTTTTGTTTTGATGACATTTCAACCACCTTCGGATAAAGTAATTTTGTTATTTATTTTATGTAATGTACAACGACCGAGGACGCCCCTGAACAACAAAGGAATTGGAAGGAATGAGAGGACCTAATTAGGACGTGTGCCATTGCCGAGCCTGATGCTTCAAAGTTTTGCTGCCAAATTTTCGACCAACCAGAACCGCTGTCAACCCATGTACTGGGCACCCATCGAAGATGCCCTCAGGACCGGCGCTGGGTGTTCTGCTGCAAGGACCCTGGACGACTCCTCCACCTAGCGTGGAACTACGAAGACCGAGTCATGGGTAACTCCAGTCTCGACCCGCAAGATTCCTAGTTAGTATGGATGAGCGTAGGAGGTCGAATTTTGTTCATAATATGGATGTCAACGGAGGGGAAGGAGAGTGGAGCCACATCTACTGACGGCCCCAAATTTGGAAAAATTATGTCAGGAATATAGACGTTGGGGTACTGCAGGCTCCACGTCAATACATCCCTGACATTCCTCTGTGCTCTACCATCGTAGAAGCGGGCCACGAGCCAATCAGCTCATAGATGAGCTTGGTTGGGCAAGGTCTGCTGGGTCGCTGGAGACTTTACGGGCGGCGAGGCGGAAAGTGGTCGCAGCATATGACCACTCAATGCCTCGCCACGGGCACGGGCGTACCGGGCACTCGATGTACTGGGGGAACAACCAGTTGTCTGTCCTGCGTCGAAAATGCCTCACAGCGCGGCAGAGATTTATCCGCTCAAAGGGTGATCTTCTGCTGCGCGAGGCATAGAAAAAAGCAAAATCAGCTCTGAGGAAACGTATAAAGAAAAGCCAACTTCAGTGTTGGAAAGACTTGATCGGTGAAGTCGAGAAGGATATGGGGTCTCGCGTTCAAAATAGTCACTAAGAGATTGGTGACTAGAAGAAAGACCCCGGGCCTGGATAATGCCGATCTAGTCAAGTACATTGTGCGGAGCTTGTTTCCACGCGTAAAGGCGTTCCAAAGACAGGACCGAAGTTCCTGCGTGGTCCAGCGCGAAGAACTCTTCACTCTCGAGGAACTAAAGAGAGCGGGTGAGAGGCTTAAGGCAAAGACTCCTGTCTTCGGGAGGGGAGGAACTTCGTAGACTGGAAGAAGCAGAGGTTGATCCTGCTGAGGAAGGGCAACAAACCTCTAGGAGATGCCCATCCTATAGACCTATTTGTCTATTGGATACAATGGGGAAACTTCTAGAGGAAGTGATCCTACAAAGACTACAAGGTCACATGGTCGGCGAAAACGGTCTCTCGGAAAACCAGTTCGGCTTTTGGAAAGGCAGGTCCACAGTTGACACCATTCAGGCAGTGGTGGACATCGCCACTAAAGCAGGAAGAGGAACTGGTTAGCGTAAGGGATTCTGCGCGTTGATCAGCATTGACATACGCAATGCGTTCAATACCGCGAGGTGGAACATCTGCATCGAGGCGATGGTGCGAGAAAAGGTTCCAGACTACCTGTCGCGAATAATAGATGACTATCTGAGCAACAGGTGGGTGATATACGATGGCGACAAGTGGTCTCTCAAAGAAGAGATCACATGTGGCGACCCTCAAGGGTCATGGGTGGGTCCATCCGTTTGGAACGTCATGTATGACGATTTCCTGCGCACGGACCTACCTGCTGGAACAAGCATCATCGGCTTCGCGGATGACGCACTTGTCGTGTGCGCCGCTGATGACGTCAGAATTCTGGAGCTGAAGATTAATGAAAGTCTGTGGCGGGCAAAGCGTTGGTTAAATAGCAGATGCCTGAAAATGGCCCCTGAAAAGACCGAGACTTTGCTGGTCACGGACATGAGATCCTTCCAATACTCGAAGATCATTCTCGGGAAGCATGAAATTGAGTGGAAAAAGAGCATTAAGTACCTGGGTGTGCAGTTGGATCGAAGGCTTAGCTTCGGCGAACTCCTGCAGATCGCGACTGCCAAAACCATCCAATGTGGAATCGCTCTGACTCGGCTCATGCCCAACATTGGTAACTCCAGGGAAACTAAGAGAAGGCTGGTGGCGAGCGTGGTAAATTCGAAGCTGCTTTATGCAGCTCCGGTCTGGACAAGTGCCCTTAACAACCATGCTATCCAGAAGAAGCCGTTCTCGGCACAGAGAGGTGTGGTGCTGAAAATCGTCTCAGCATACCGAACTGTGTCGACGAGTGCTGTGCTGGTCCTGGCGAGCGTCCCGCCAGTAGACTTATTGGCGGAGGAAAGGCAGGAAACCTTTCAGCTTCGCAAGGAGCTTACCTGCGCCGACCTGCAGGAAATCGCTGGCGCGGAGGAGGCCATCCGCAAGGATGGAAGGCGCAGACTCGTCGAGAAATGGCAGTTGAGATGGCATGGTGACCAATCCGGGAGATGGACACACCGTCTAATCCTGGAGCTCGCCACCTGGCTGGATAGAAAGCACGGCTAAGTCGGCTTTTACCTGACGCAAGCGCTTTTGGGCCATGGTTGCTTTAATGCGTAGCTGAAGCGCTTCAAGAAAAGAGACGATGAGTCGTTCCGCTACTGCGGATCCCTTGTGGACAATGCAGAGCACACACTTTTTGTCTGTGCCAGGTGGGGCGTGGCAAGGGAGGCTGTCGGTCGGGTAGTGGGCGCACAACTCACTCCTGACACGATGGTCTCCCTCATGCTCCAGTCCGAATAAAAATGGATGCTTACTGAGTCATTCGTCACCCTTGTGATGAAGACGAGGGAGCTCGATGGGCGTGCGGAGCGCAGTGACAACGAGGGCCAGTAGAAATCTCAATCTTTTTATTCCCCCCTGGTTGGCGCGGCTAGTCAGTTTGCCTAACGGGCGAGTGGCGGTGTATTTGTTCGAGAGAGGGGGTTTTTGATTCTAGCAGGTATGCCCAGACCCGTTCTAGGAGTCCTGTACAACGTCTATAAAATATTTCGCCATTTTTCTTCCTCACAAAAAAAAAATAAAAAAAAGGGTCTAAGATGGATGTGAAGTTCTACATTGATGTCATCAAATGGTTACGGGAGCGTGTACGACGCGTCAGACCGGATTTGTGAAAGCAGAATTCCTGGATCTTCCATCAGGAGACTGCTCCGACACATGCATCGCTCCTCGTCGGGAATTTTTGGTTGAAAACCTAAAAATCGTCCTTGATCACCCCCATATTCAATCGATCTAGCGCCCTGCGACTTTATCATATAATAAAAGAGTTTTGTTCCTAGATTCGCAATATGTACAAAAATTTCAAAATGGTCTATCACTTTTTCAGAAACAAAATCGTTGTTAGATTGACTTTACATATTTGTAGAATGATAAAGAGTAAAGGTATACTTTTAAATTAGAATCTCTATTGTTTATGGGTTATGTCTTTTTGAAGATAAAACAATATCTTTGGAAAATTTGCTTAGTTTTCTATTCCAAGATCAACAATTTTCTGATATCTAAGTTGATAAGAGCTTCACATATTAATTACTTATTTCATTTCTGAACAAACAAAAGTATAAGTGCACTCGCGAGTAGTTTATTTTGAGAGTAAAGCAGCTTCCCAATTGCTATTTATAGAGATTGGTCCTCTTATTTCAATGCCTTTTTCTTTAGTAATTACTCCCAGATGATGCTGAAAATAACAAGATTTTGTTATACGGTGTACCAATATTTTTTTTTACTCCATGAAAGAGGTCATTAATGGAAAAAAATTCTATGTTAGAAGAGAAAATATAAACAAATTTACTTTCGGGAAAGATCTGGAATCTCTGTAGAAGAGAACTTGCATCGCTTTGTCTAAAACTTCAATTGCCTCTTCTTCTCCCATTTCATTATTCTTCTCATAAGCTGCACGAAGCATTGGAGTCGCTAAATAGGATCCATATCCCGTAGCAATTACTGGATCAGAATACGCCATACCTAAGTGATCAACTGTTCCTAAAAACCTGAAATTCAAAATGTGTTATATGATTAAATTTTAAAATACTTCGTTTTACAGAAATATAAATATATTTTAAAAAAGAGTATCAAATTGTATACAAGTCAACTTGGTGTGAACAATTAGGTGTATAACAAGATCAAATGTTAAAGTATCTGTCGAGTTACTCGTAATTTAACGTAAAATGATATCATAAAGCTCGTGTTTTTTTTATAAGGGCATCTGACACTTGAAAAATTAACAAATTTTATTGATTTTAGGCTTCCACATGTTTGTGTCTAAAGTACATGAAATTTTCTATTCAAAATTTGGGAAATTCTAGAGAGGATACAGATAGACGTAGATAGACCACTTTTAGTTTCAAAATTGGAAAAAATTCCAATTTTAGCAAAATATATCGGAATTTTTTTTTTCATTGTCAAAACCAAAAGTAGTCTATCTACGGCCCGTTTTTATCTTGAAATTTCTAACTGAGTAATTTGAGCCCAGTCGGTTAGGGGACAAAAAACGGCCTACTTTTCTATAATATGTTCTTTTCATAACTTTATAGTATCCTATTGGAATCGAAGAAATTCGTTTTCGTTATATAACTTAAAAGCTTCTAATCCTGATGTTGAGAGTTATATAAATAACCTAAACTTTTCTTGGGCGTATTTTATTCCCAAAGTTTGCAAGTTTTACACAACCCAGATAGAGGGGACCAAACGCAAGTACATTGAAAGCCATAAAATTTATTATTTTGACCTATTAATATAATGTTATACCAGGGGGGTTAGTTGAAATTTGCCGGTTTTACTCATAGATGTCGTTAGAGATATATATACATTTCTATGATTTGACATCTATGTCATATTTTTCTATGGACAATAACCTTCAAAAATACACAATTACATTCTGCCAAAATAATAGCATCAGTTGTTTACCTTAGTGAATATGTCGAGTTTCGTTCCAAGTAAATCGCATTTGCGGCATTCGCTGCTTTTCTTATTTCATCAAAAGAAAAAAGCAGTTGAAGCTCATCGATTGCTGGTAGAAACTTATGGTGAACATGCTCCAGTGATTAGAACATGTGAGACATGGTTTCATCAATTTAAAAGTGGAGATTTCGATTTAACAGACAATGAACATCCTGGTGCAGCGAAAAAGTTCGAAGACGAGGAATTGCAGGCGTTATTGGATGAAGACCCAACCCAATCGCAACAACAATTGGTACAAACACTAAATGTGACCCGAGGAGCAATTTGCCAACGTTTAAAAGCCATGGGAAAGATCCAAAAGTATGGAAAATGGGTACCACATCAACTGAACGATAGACAAATGGAAAATCAAAAAACCATTTGTGAAATTCTGCTTCAACGGTTCGAAAGGAAATCTTTTCTGCATCGAATTGTCACAGGGGGCGAAAAATGGATTTATTTCGAGAACCCGAAGCGAAAAAAATCATGGCTCTGTGTTAGGTGGAACCAGTGTGGTGTGGTGTACTTCGAGTTATTAAAACCTGGTGAGACGGTGAATACGGATCGCTAACGACAACAAATTATCAATTTGAATCATGTGTTGATCGAAAAACGGCCGGAATGGGCCCGAAGACATGGCAAAGTTATCCTACAACATGACAACGCACCGTCTCATACCGCTAAAGTGGTGAAGAACACATTAAAAGCATTGAATTGGGAAATATTATCGCACCCGCCGTACTCTCCAGACATCGCCCCGTACGACTACCACCTTTTCGCATCGATGGGACACTCACTCGCAGAGCAGCGCTTCTCCAATTTTGAAGAAGTCGAAAAATGTCTCTTCGAATGGTTTGCCTTGAAAGAGAAAAAGTTTTTTTGGAATGGTATCCATGATTTGCTTGAAAGATGGACAAAATGTGTAGAATCCAAAGGTCAATACTTTGAATAAAAAATTTTTGAGATTCCCTTGAGAATTAAGTGTTTTCTTTATTGAAAAAACCGGCAAACTTCAACTAACACTCCTGGTAATAACAGTAAAAATATTTTTGATTGAAAATATTTTGATTCATAAAATGTAACATATTTTTTAACAAAATGCGTTTACTTGAATAAAAAAATAATAAAAGAGTGGAATAAGAGTAAAACAAAAATATAGAGGTCAAAGAAAATCATGTATTTTTTTGAAAATCAAATCTATTCCCCAAATAGAAATTCTACACGTTAAATTATTTTTCACGTGATTCACCAAACAAAAAACTTTTGTACAGTGTAGTTAATAAAAAATATTAAAGGGAATCTCAAAATACGTAAAACAATTAAAATTAAAAAATACTTTATTATTACATTCAGTTGATATGCATTGTGCATGATCTTCATTTCGCTGAAATATATCTGCAACTAGTAAACTCAAATTCTTTAACTATCACAAAAACATATTTTTAAGCTATTTTAAATTAAAATAAGTATTACAATTATTAGACATTTCATGAAAAAACTAAAAAGGGCATAAAAAACCTAGGTGGCAGAACTTTTGGGCCTGAGTATAATCAAAACTGAAATTCACATGCAATTCTATCCTTTTTTATCATAGTATTGCAGAAAAAGACAGAATGCCATTTGAGTTTAAGTTTTCATTATGCTTTAGGCCTTTAATTATAAAAGCGGGAGAATATCTGACGTCATATGGACAAATTTAAATGTTTCGAGCGGTTTTTATTTCCGTTTCGTGAGTGGGAAAAATACTTCGCATATCTTTGTCTTCTTTCTACTTGCAAAAAGTGCTTGAAACATTTGAATGTGGCCTAAAATGTGCCTTACATGTAGGCACAATGTAATTTGGTACATAGCTTTTATTCAAATTGTTTATTTGGAATGAAAATGCAATGAGTATGCCTTCTTTATAAAAGCAGTTATGAGTTTCTCTCACACTTTTATTATGTAACAACCACATACATGATCAAAAGAGTTAGGTGAATTAACGCATTAACCGAGCAAGAAGGAAGAAGAGTTGGAAAAACTGACCGCGGCACAGTGAAACGCAGTAACGCACGATCTGGCAACAGCGATTCCTTGACTTTCCCAGACCACTACGATTTCCCTGACTTTTCCCTGACTTTCCTGACTTGTGGCAACCCTGTTAAACTACACTCACGCAGTTCTGGTAACGTAATTTGTTGAAAAACAGCAAGAACTTATTCAACATCTCAATAGAAGGTTCAAGATTTTATTTGAGCCTGTGTGGAGCATTCTATCACGTCTCATTATCACTTGACGTGATGGAATATTTTGGATTTTTTTAAAAAATCAATGTTAAAGTTGATATATTAATATGGTTACCATCGTGATATTTAAAAAACATATTCTTCTTTAAACATTCAACATGACAATTTTATTTTTAACTCTACTTAAAATAACCGGAGTCCGGACTAGAGCAGGTCGGCGGAGCAGTGTAGTGTAGCTGAGCCGGAGAATCACTGGTGCGCATGGAGTAGGGGTACTGAGCGAAGGAGAAAATGTAGAAAACAAAATTATTTGGAATAAAAATTAAAGTTATAAAACGTAAAACTTTGAAATTCATAAGCTAACGAAAACTAGAATATACATGTGAATGAAAGCTGCTAAATTATAGATGGGAAAATTCAAAGTTTGAATTATAGCAATATAAACTTTTCCGTAAAATGTTTGCAAATAACATTTTATACGAAGCTAAAATTTACTAAATAAATAAATATGTATATTTTGAATGGAGCAAAGAATCGCATGTGAGCTATGAGAGCATTTGATAATTAAATTCTAAACTTTTTGATCTAACCTTTACTCGAACTAACCGTGAAAAGGAGGAGGATTAAAGCGAAATCGATAATTTGATTCCACAAACATAATTCATAACAAAGCCAGTAATCTCATCAAATTCTGGAAAAATAAAAATTACATCAATAGAAACATAGCAAATTCCCTAAAATCAAAAAACCTCGCTACCAGCCCAGTACCCCAACTTCACGCGCACCAGAGTTTCGTCGACTCAGCTACATTACACTACTCTGACAACCTGCTCTAGTCCAAGCTTTGGTAATGAGAAAAAACGCGCTGATATATTAATATTCCCATCTGCTAAAATTATTTTTGACTTCATATTATTCCTATAAAAAACAGAAACAGAAAAAATGAGCTAATGTGAAATATACTAACGGTTTGTCATCGTTGAATCCACCTATGATGAAGTTGTTCCAAAGAGGATCGAAGTTTGACCTCCTATTGTACATGACCCGGGTTAACCAGCAGTGCAAAGATTTTGGTTTCAGAGTAAAACCGTCGTCGATACAATGTTCTTCCAATCTGAAAATTCGAAAAAAGTTATTAATTGTTCAAATGTAAAACTATTTAAATTCTTAAATAAAAATTCAGGTTCAGGTGGATTTTGTTTTCAAACATACATTTTTTGCTCGATTATGTTTTTGAGATACTGAAAATCTGCGTAATCGCCTCCAGCTCCTAGAATGATGTTGTCGTTTACTTCAATAATTCTTTCTAAGGATCGGTATCTGGCAAGTGAACCATAGGAGCCCAAAACGTCGGCTGCTATTACGACTCCATCCTTGAAGCAAATTCCCACGACGGATGATCCAGTAGTTACCGGAGTGCTGCAATCAAATTTTAATTCAAGCTTTTCGCAGAAAAAAAATCTAAAGTAGAAGTATAAATATATAATACAAAATTTAATAAGTTTAATTTAATAGGTTTAATAAGAAATTTAGGTTATAAAACAGAGTTCAGATAAAAGTAATTTTTCAGCATTCCCTGACATTCTTTAATTTCCTACGTAAATAGAATCAAAATAAAATTACTACTTATATCGAGGTAATTTTAATGAATATCAAATTAATCCTGGTTTCAAGGTATGTATTATAGTGTAAGGTATACTGTACAAATAGTTTTTAATAGATTGATTCTCTAGATCGAAAGTAATTGAAGTTTTAATGTTCAATTTTTAATGAAGTTAACTTGTCCCGATCTACACTTTCATATGATTAAATTCTATGACGAAATTATTGAACCTCAAAATTCAAGTGATAATAGAGGATGAGAGCCAATCTAAACCATTGTGTGCATTTTCTCAAGAGAGGATTATAATTTCAAAAAAAAATTGTGTGCGTATAAAATTTAAAAACGACCGTGTAACACTTATGATACTCATTGTAATATAATTAAAAGTACTGGAAAAGTTTATAAATACCTTCTCACGATTGTCCTCGAGCTTCCTGTGATTGTGCTCAAGAAATAAATACTTAAATGCTAACTTTTGGCAGAAAATTATAAAATCGTTTTTCACGGGACATCTACTCGTAATGAATAGATATGAAAAAAGTAACTGAATTTTTTTTTACAGAAAACAGCAGAAAGAAATTTTTACGATTAAGAAACCTGCAAAAAAAAATTCGATGTTTCTTCAATCAGAAACTCATAAGTCAGAAAAGTGTTTACTGCTCGAGTTTTGAACATGAAAATCTGGAGAGTCAAATGTCAAACTTCACCGAATAACGTGCATGCGCATATAACGTGTAGAACCACTTGTTGTCACAACGCGTAACTCGCGAAAAACAAATAAATGCCAAGTACCAAGTGAAAACCGTTCGATATTCACACAATTATAGAAGTAAAAACGGATTCTTTCTGCCTATAAACGCCTAAAACTTACATTTGTTCACGTTATTTCTTGTAATTTTATACTGAAGCTCAAATCAACTTTATAATACTGTAAATGTGAATTACATTTTCTCAAAGTTACTAAATTTTTTTTTGATTTCAAATGAAAAAGGAAATTCAATTTATTTAAAACTTTTATCGGCTTTTAGGAACACATTCTCATCATGACACTCGTGCTTCGCGCTCGATTTGCTGTATGTGTTACATTTATGTAACTTTCTAATAATTTACGTAATTAAAAAATGTATTTTCTTCCAAATATATCAAAAAGGAAAAACAATCGTGGACTTTAATTAAGCAAATGATTTTGCATTTCAACGCTTATTTCGTATCTCACATATTTCCTGATAAGAATTTGTAGAAGTCTTTCAAGAAAATAATTTTTCATCTCAACGTTTTTTCGTATCTCACATATTTTGTTTAAAAAATGAGATTTAAAAATTTCAATCGTATTTTTTGAAATTGAAACAAAAAAAATATACATTTTATCAGAAACTGTGACTGAAAGAATTTGTAGACCTAATGGAAGTGAACAATTTTGCATTCTTACGTTTTTTCTATATTTTACTTATCATCGTTAAAAAATTTAATTTTCAATTTTCAATGGTATTTTTTGAACTAAAAAAAAAACATACAACTTATAAGAAAATGTTGCAATTCAAGTTTTTAAATCTTTTTGCAGTAAACAATTTTTTATTATAATGTTTTTTTCCTACCTTGGATAATTTAACTGGGAAATGGAATTTAGATATTGATATGTTTCGAGTTATAACATACTGTAACTATCCTAATTTTGCTTTAATCGAAAAACGTTAATGAGATAATTAGTAGAAATTTATGAGCACTTGTTACGTCACAAGTACGTAAATACTTACTTTGATCGAAGATTCCTCGTTTTAAGTTAGGATCGAATGATTCTCGCTTAGGGATGAGGATAAGTCAATGAAAAGACACAATGATTATCAAATAATACAAATTAAATTTATTAAAATAATTATAAATTGAAAATATTTAGTTTTTTAATTTTTCCTCCTTTTAATAAAAATACATTATCCCCAATTTTTACTTCCAAAGGGTTTATTTTTCTATCATGGTACATTTTTTATCTTTCTTTTGCTGTTATGAGATTTTCTCTTGCTTGTGTTCGCATTTCGTGTAGTTGTGTTACGAAATTAATTAAATAATCATATGTTTGTAATTTTTCTTGTTGTGATAAAGGTTCACTGGAAGGTTCACGAGCTAGTTTACCAAAAACCAATTCATAGGGTGTGCATTTTGTGCCTTCATGTACACTAGTATTATACGAGAACATTGCTAGTTCAAGCCAATCATCCCATTCTGGATTTTTTGCAACAAATTGTTTGAGATATTCTCCTAAAACATGATGTGAACGTTCTAATGACCCGTTTGATTGAGGGTGAAAAGCTGTGGTACGAAATTGTTTAATTCTAAAACGTTTTGCCAATCTTTTTAATAAATTACTTAAAAAATCTCTGCCTTGGTCAGTAAGTACTCCTTTCGGTGATCCAAATATGCAAATAAATTTTTTCACGAAAGCTTCTGCTATCGTACTAGCTTGGTGATTAGGAAGAGGTATTGCTAGAGAATATTTGGTAAATTTGTCTTGTATCGTTAGAATATATAAGTTACCAGATTTTGTTTCAGGTAGTGGACCAACAATGTCCATTGATATTTTTTCAAAAGCAGTAGTGGGTGTGTCAGTGATTACCATAGGATTTTTTGTTTTGATTCTGATAAATTTTTTCAGTTGACATTGTAAACAGTCTTGAATATATTTTTGAATGTCTACTTTCATATTTTCCCAAAAAAAATTATGGCGAGTTTGACTATAAGTTTTTGTGACGCCTTTATGGCCTCCTAATGCTGAAGAATGAGCTTTTTCAATTAAAAGAGTTCGCTGTTCCTTTGTTGGATATTGCGTTATTCCGTTGCAAACTATAATTTTTGTAGTTGAATTTGAAAAAATTGAATCGAAAATTGGTTTCACTTCTTCCCAAGGTATATGATTAATTCTGGAAGTTTTTGAAATACTAATTGATCGTAATTTAAATTTTTGAGATAATTCATGTAATGAGTGAATTGATAATTTTATATTATTCAAAGTTTCGGATAAATTTTCTTTGGTTTCTTCTTCAATTGGAAGTGCAAAATGGTAGTAGTTTCCTTTTTTTAATCTCTTTTGCTATTCCCTTTTGTAAATTTTTAAATTTTGGTAAAGTTTCACGTTTTTCTAAAGTTTTGATCCGTTGTTGCGAGGAGTTCCATTTGTTGGAACAAAATATACATAATTATCTTTTCGCATAGTTAATTGATCGCGACATTCAACTAAATTTTTCCTTGTTCTAATTTTTTCTGTTCGAGAGTTTATAGGAGGAGGTTCTGGGGGTGGACGATTATAATTATCATGATCATTATCGTTTTTTCTAGAATTCATTTGAGATCTTCGGTTTAGTTTCAAATTTTCATTAAAATAAGGCTCTTCAAATTTTTCTTCCAAGTTTTCTTCTTGGTTTTCTTCAAACTTTCCTTCAAAATTTTCCTCAAGATTGTTTTCAAAATTTTCTTCAAAATTCTGTTCAAAATTCTTTTCGAAATTTTCTTCAAAATCTTCTTCAAAATTTTCTTCCAAATTTTCTTCATAATTGTCTCCATGATTTCCTTCATGTGAGGTTTCAATGTCGTTGATTTCATCTTCTGAGGCTGAAAAATAATTTTCACTTTCTTCGCTTTCAAATCCATTAATATTTTTTGGCTTCTTGGCATTCTTCTGTTTGTTTTTTGCTTGAGTTTGTTTCAAATAATCTAAATAATCAGGATCAGAGTCGGAATCTAATTCTACTTTTGTTCGGCTTCCCTTTTGCATATTTATTTCTGGTAATTCATCTTCATATATTTGTTTTCTTGGTCTACCTCTCTTTCTTTTTGTTTGAGAGGGAATATTTTTTAAATTTGTAACTAGATTTTTTCTTGGCCTACATCGTGGTTTTTTCACAAGAGGTTTAGAAGAAAAATTTTCGTCTAATTTTTCTTGAGTTTCATTTCGATTCAAATTTCTCCCATACGAATAAGGCATCCTGAGGCATCTGTTGTCAGTATACAAGGTTGAGAAAAACCAGGTCGTTGCAAAAGTGGTTCTTCATATAATTTTGCTTTTAAAATATCGAAAGCTGCTTGTTGTTTTTCTGTCCAATTAAAAGGTATATCTTTTTTCAGAAGTTGATTTAAAGGACTTTCAATTTTTGAAAATCCATCAATAAATCGTCTATAATATTCTGCTAAGTCTAAAAATTGTTCAACATTTTTCTGTGTTTTTGGGATTGGAAAGTTTTTTTACAGCTATTATCTTTTTTGGATCTGGACGTACTCCATTTTTATCAATTATATGACCTAAATATCCTACTTCAGGTCGTAAAAATTCGCATTTGTCTGGTTGTAAATGAAGATTTGCTTTTCTAAGTCTTTCTGCTAAATTGTTAAATTTAATTTCGTGCTCTTCTAGAGTATTTGCATATATAACTATGTCATCAAGATATACAAAAAGTTCCGTTACGATTAATCCAGTTAATGTTAAATCCATTAATCTCTGAAATGTGGCTGGTGCAGTTTTTAAACCGAAAGGCATTCTATCGAATTCGTAATGACCGTGAGGTGTAGAAAATGCGGTTTTATGCGAGTCTTTTGGATCCATTTTTATATGGTGAAAACCAGTAGCTAAATCTAACACTGAAAAATATTTTGCTGATCCTAGAGAATCAAGTATATCGTTTATATTAGGTAGAGGATACGAATCGCCAATTGTTTTTTCATTTAATTTACGAAAATCAAGAACCATTCTCCATTTTATTTTTCCTTGAAAATCAGGTTTTTTAAGAACTATCCACATTGGAGTGTTATATGGTGATTGTGAGGGCTTGATTATTTTCTTTTTTAATAATTGGGGGAAATCTATATTGTCTTGAAAAAATTGGAGCGTCATCTACAGTAGGAATTGAATGTTGTAATGCATTAGTAGCTTCAAGTGGTTCTCCTGGGATTTGAAATCTGTCTGCATTATTTTTAATCAATTTTTCTACATGTTCGTATTCGTCTTGATTCAAATGATCCAAACGAAGAAGTTTTTTAATGCATTCTACTCTGTCTTCATCTGTTACATTATAAATTTTGCACGAGTTTATTAGAGAATTGTCAGTTCTTAAAAAGTTATTTAATATTTTACTTGATAAATCTTCGTTATTTAATTGTTTAAAATTATGTAATTTTCTAATTTGTTTATAAAATTCTTGTTTTTCAAAATCGTCTAAATTAACTATTGGGACGGATAATGCTATTGGTGTTTCATTTGTATTTGCAAATTTTAAATAAGCTTTTCCCTTGTGATTTATGACAACTGCGTCACCTACGTAGACGACATCTTGAATATGTAATCGAGGTACATACCCTTAACTCTTTTCTGTATTTTTTATATTAACATAAAATGTTGTAACTGTCCGAGCTGTAACAGTAAATGTATTGGTAGATTTAAAAGGGTAACAATGGTCCTCAATTTCTAAGCATTTTGAAGTATAGTTTATATTTACACTATTACCTTGAAAAATTCTGATCCTAATACTCCATCTTCTTCTACCGGGACTTCATTGGGAATAATGTTAAATATCGTTGGATAACCGAAAATGTTTATTTTTACATGTCCTAATGTGTAAAGTGGTAAATCATTAATTCCTGTAAGTTTTAATACGTTTTGGCTATTTATTGGTACTTCAGGGTTGAGAACCTTTTGTTTAATTAAATTTCGAGCAGCACCAGTATCAATCATCATGTGTGTTGGACTTTTTAAACCTTCCGTTGATATTATAATTGATGGAATTGAAGTGGACTTTGAAATATTTATTGTCGTTGTTGTACGATCGTTAGAAGTGGATGCCAGTGGTTCTCGATTCACGCTTTCCTCAGTGCACCCGTGCTGGGGAGAGCTTTGGAGTTTTCTTGATGAGCTCTTTGTGATTGGTTATTTGATCGTATCTTGCATTCTCGTACTAAATGACCGGCTTTTTAAGGTAATTGCAAATTATTTCAGTATAATTTAAATTTTGTTGAGTGTTATTATTCTGTAAAAATCTATTTTCATATGGTTTACTTCTATTTTAGAACTGTCCTGAGTTAAAGTTTTTATGCCATCCTGGATTCAATTGTCTATTATTATTATTGTAAAAATTTCTAGGAAAATTATTATTATTGTTGTATCTTTGTTGTAGAAAATTATTATTATTGTTTCTATAATTATTATTTCTATTTTGCAAATTATTATTGTTATTGTTATCAAAATTATAATTTTTATTTCTTTAAAAATTGTTATTCGGAAAATTATTGTAATTGTTTCTTGAAAAATTATTGTTATTACTTCTTTGACCATTTAAATTATTATATCTTTGTTGGTTAGGATACGAAAAATTTTGTTGTTCATTATTAAGAACTGTCTCTTGGGCTTTAGTTAAATAAAAACATTTTTCAGTTGATTGACCTGGCTTTTTACAAATTAAACAAACAAATTTATCGTCGCGTGCTACATTAAACCGAGTAACCTTATTATTTTTATTATTAGTTTGTTCGTCACTTTTTAAATATTCCATATTTTTATTTTTTCGTAGTGCGGAATTAGCAGCTAATCTTCGTTCAATATCAATACTGTCGTTAATGACTTCCCTAAAAGTATCCTTTTCTTCTATACGAATTTCTAACCCGGGATGCAAGCCGCGTATAAAACATTGTATTACATCTCTTTCTAAATTTTGTTTAAAAGCCATTATTGAGTCTGTGAGAATCTTCTATTCTGTCAGCAATTTCTTTAATTCTGGCGGCATAGGAAAGGACATTTTCTCTTTTCCACATAAATGTGTTACCTAATTCTCCCTGTACTGGTACACGCTTTTCGCAGGGGCATATACTCTTTTCAATTTTTCTATCAATTCCTCTCTTGTTGCATAAGTTGAACCAAAAATGCATTTTCTAGCTTCTCCAGTTAATTTACCTCTTAATAACCTTGCGAGGTTTTCTTGAGCTGCAGGTGTCGGTAACATTGCCTTTGCCTCCATGCAACCCTCAATAAAATGTGACAATGGGAGGTTACTTCCGTTGAATAATGGGACCACCTCTAGCGCGTCGCTTAAGGATACCTGCTGGCTGTTGGGTATGACTAAGGCCATTTCTTCGTTATTTACTATTACTGGATTATCTTGATTTATGACTTCTGTGTCGCTTTTGTCGTCGTCGCTGTCGTTGTTACTAATTATAGATTCGCGTGCCAATGAGGTTTCCAATTTTTCTTTTAAAGTTTTATTGTCTATTGTTAGTACTGTTGAGCTTAGCAAATTTAATTCGTCAAAATAAGATAATTCGTTCGTTAGAGTTTGATCTTGATTACTAGATCCTGTTACAATGCTTAAATCTGGACAGAAACTTGAAGGAAACCTACTAGTTTTTTTCTGAATTTTCACTTGATATACTTTGTTTATTAATTAGAGTCTTGTCTAAACTTGAATCATCTAACTTAAGAGTGTTATCTAATTCTTGTTCTGTAGGGATTGGATCGGGGATATTTTGGCACTCATTATCAGTTGAAAATTCTCTATTTCTAATTGGTTTTATTTTTAAATTACCCTTTTGATTCGAATCTACTATTTTTGCAAGCTGACTATCTTGTTTAGCTTGACTACGTGTTATAACTTTTGGAATAGATTCTAAAGGGATATTTGGTTTTGACATTGAGTCATTATAGAATTACAATATTTCGTATCGAGCGTTGTCTTAGATTGGTTATTGTTATTTTAAATTAGCAATTGTTTATAACAATAAAATAAAAAAAAACTATATATAAAATTTGTTTTTCAAGAAAAATAAAATGAGATTAGTAAAATTTATTTATAATTTGTTTATTTATTTTTAATAACAATTAAATTTGAAATGAAATTTGTATTTGTTCATTAGTAAATAAAATAATGATATAAAGATACAATTATTTCAAATATTTAAATTAAATAAATAATCGCTCAATTAATTGTAAATTTATCATTTTTAACAATAAATTTCTTAAAATAATAAAATATTTTTTTTTCACCAACTGCATGTGCCCTTTATGTAAAATTAAAATAATTTATTTTATTTATTTATAAATTGTTTATAACAATCAAACAAATTTGTTTATAACAATGATCATTTGAAAGATTCATAAATTATTTGCATTATATTGGACAAGTTAACTTGAGTGCAAATCTTTGGACAAATGTTTGCTGTATATTGTTTCACATTTTGTTTCAACACGTCAGTAATGACGCTAAAAAAAGTTTTTCTGTTAAGTAACTTATTCATAATAGAGATAATTTATTAGTTGAGTTTGAAATCAGCGCAGTCGAAAGCGTCTATTTTCGACAGAAAGATTTCAAATTCTTCAAAATTAGAGATAATTAATTTTTTCAAAAACATCGTCAGGCAAATGCGAAAGCAGGCGAAAGTACAACTTTTAAGTTTTTTATGATTTACATGAAAGTTCCCATTGAAATGGTGTTTTCTGTATATATATACAGGGTGAGGCACATAAAGTGTTACAGAGCGATAGCACTCAAACTATTGATCATATCCAAAAATGTTTCAGACAAGAGTTTCAACGTTCGAGAAGGCCGTCATACTGGACAACCCTATTTTTTTTATCGGTATGTATTTTTTTCGATGACATTATTACCGATTTTCAGACGAATTCAGCGACCTACAACATAACACGTGGTTCAATAAATCGCGGGACTAACTAGGAAAAACACATTTTTTTGGCAAAACTCGACTTTATTCATGAAGATAGTCTCCTTCAAAAGCAACACAATCAGTCCAGCGCTTCTCTAACATTTCAATACCTTTCTTGTAGAACGGTTTATCTTTGGCTTCGAAATAAGCGTTCGTTTCGGTGATGACTTCCTCGTTGGAATAGAATCTCTTTCCTTGGAGCCATCGAAAATAAATACATCGTTCCATTTAAAAAAGTGGAGTTGACCTTGGCGTAGCTTCAGCGCCTACACCGATAAAAAAATAGGGTGGTCCAGTATGACGACCGTCTGGAACACTGAAACTTTTGTCTGAAACATTTTTGGATTTGATCAATAGTTTGAGTGCTATCGCTCTGTAACACTTTATGTGTCTCACCCTGTATATATATATATTTATAAATAGAAGTACTTTTTGGTGCATTACGATCTACTTACCAATAACCTAACCTCAATGTTCAGATTTCAAATAATTTCACATCATTTTCTAAAACTAAACAAATTCTTCAAAAGATATATTGGGTTGGCAACAAAGTCATTTCGCTTCTTTCCACTAGATGACTTTAGTTATTCAAAGTCGTTCTTCACCATTGCAAACTTCAGACCGTATATGGTATTTCACAGCTGGCGTTTCATAGATTATTCAGTAAAAAAAAAGTTTTAAGTTATGTTGTTCATTTATTGTTTTGCATTGATTTAAAATGAAGACTCCAGACGGTTATTTTCGTCACATTTTACTTTATTACTTCTGACAAGGTAAAAATGCAGTGCAAGCTCGGAAAAAGTTGTATGATGTTTATGGCGAAAAATCGTTAACAGAACGCCAGTGCCAGAATTGGCTTGCTCGTTTTCGTTCCAGAGATTTTTACCTCAAAGATGTACCACGCTCTGGACGCCCAACTGAAGTTGACGACGACAAAATAAAAGCAATGATAAAAAATAACCGGCGTAGTACGACACGAGAGATCGCAGAAAAGCTTACAATATCACATACATGCGTTGAATTGGTGACGTTAATAAGCTCGATATTTGGTTTCTCACAAATTGAAAGAAATGCAACTCACCAAACGAATTTCCATTTGTGATTCACTGCTGAAGCGTAACGAAACCGATGCATTTTTAAAGCGAATCATAACGGGCGATGAAAAATGGGTTGTTTACGATACCGTCGTGCGAAAAAGATCGTGGAGCCAGCGAGATGAGCCTGCACAATTGACATCAAAAGACGATATTCAACAAAAGAAGGTTATGCTGAGTGTTTGGTGGGATTTCAAAGGTATTGTTTATTTTGAGCTGCTTCGAAGGAACCAAACTATCAATTCGAATGTCTACTGTCACCAGCTAATGAAATTGGACAAAGAAATCAAGGAAAAGCGGCCAGAACTGGCAACTCGTAAAGGCGTCATGTTCCATCAAGATAACGCCAGATCACATACATCTGTGGTCATTCGCAAAAAATTTATTGTAGTTAGGCTGGGAAGTGATGCCTCATCTACAGTATAGTCCTGACCTTGCACCATCCGATTATCATTTATTCCGTTCACTTAAAAACCATTTGAATAGAAAAATATTCGATTCAAATGAGGCTGTCAAAAATGAGTTGATTCAGTTTTTTGCCTCTAAGAACCAAACTTTCTACGAAAGCGGAATTATGAAGCTGACTGAAAGATGGCAAAAGGTCATCGAACAAAATGGTCAATATATATGTAATTGATTAATGTTTGTTATTTGTATTAATAAACTTGCATTGAAAATCATTAAAAAAAAGGAAATGACTGTTGCCAACCCAATATAATAATTAAAGAGTATTTCAGAAATGTCAAAACAATCGAATTATCTATTGAAAAATATAGTCAAATCTGAGTTTATATGACTTGCCGCAGCATTATCTATTCGCAGCAACAGCTTTCCTTCCTGTGGTGTGGCAGCTCTCCCAAAATTGTGAGAGAGCCAGTGTTCGCAGAACGTGGACGTAAACGGCTCCCACCATGGGCCCTACTAACTCATGGCTTCTTCCTCGCTTCACTGCCATAGGTTGATTGAATGAGGAAGACACAATGAGCTCGAAGCATCTATGGTGGGGTCCGTTTATGTCCACGTTCTGCGAACACTGGAGGTGCTGATTGCCCGATCAGCTAGCACCTCCAGTACATAAAAACCTTAAAATTTCAAAAACTGACTGTACCCGAATAATATTAACCATAATAATAATAATAATAATAATAATAATAAGATGAATTTTAACTTTATACTGAAAGAATTGCATGTATCATATTTTACCTTATAACGTGACATATTTGGGAATAAGTTTGCTTCTATATTGACTCAAAAATGACAGGATTTGCACTCATTTTTGTTGTTTTGGCATAGCGTCAGTTTCTCCTTATTTTCTTCATTCAAAAGTTATCGTTTGCCTTTCTTCTTTTTTAGTTTTTTTACACTTTTTTAACGCTTCACTCTATCTACCATGGATAATTAAATACCATTGAATCTGAAGTCATAGACATAGAATCAGAAGGATATGGGGAAGAACGACTATCATTGCCATGCAAACAGTCGACAGATGAAATCGCTTCCATTAGACACAAAGAAAACTGAAGAGGTTTAAATGATAATGCATCTGTTAAGCCCAATGATTTATATTTAGACAATGAATTTCTATTGAATAAAAAACTGTCAGCAGTACCCATTTTAAAAAACGGGAGTGTCATGAAATTAAAACCAATCAAGATTCATGATAAAAAATTGACATTGAACAATACTTGTCCTTTCGATAGTCTCTTCCAGTTGATACTTGGCACTTATGTAGACAGACATCTATTTAG
Source organism: Diplolepis rosae (assembly GCA_030998225.1). NCBI lineage: Eukaryota > Metazoa > Arthropoda > Insecta > Hymenoptera > Diplolepididae > Diplolepis > Diplolepis rosae. The sequence goes on along the minus strand of JAPYXD010000553.1, from coordinate 5,813,270 downwards.
AGCGCAAATTAATATACTTGCCACTGAAAATCGCTTCTTTGAGCTTATTGGGATAGCAGCCGAAAAGGAGATAAGCAGCCAAATATATAAACAACGGGCCGAAATTGTATATCCCTTATTCAAAGCAAGCAATGAAAATACTGAAAATCAGTGCGTTTTGATAGATTGCGCAGCAGTTATAGATAAATTGTATGCACAGTTAATGAGAGAAACATATAGTTTAAGACAGCGCTACACATGTGACAAATGTGCTCATAGTCAAGATAGAAAGCTACATGTTCTCTCTATTTATATAGACGTTTTAAAAAGAACTGACTTTCTTTCAATCTTTGAGGAGGAAGTACAATTTACACCAGCTCGTTGTCGCATATTCGATTGCGATGGAGTAGTTAATACTACACTTACTTCACCAGGTAAAACTTGAAGGAACTAAATTTAGTCGTCTTCACTCAAATGTTCTAATAGTACATTGTACAACAAGGGGGTAAAGTTGATCATTTAAGGCGAGTGCGATGTTTAGATTTCGAGGCAAAGGCGAACGCGCACGAGGCGAAGCCGAGTGCGCAATGCGAGCCGAAGCCGAGTACAGTAAACATCGCACGAGATTTTAAATGATCTTACCCCCGTGTTGTACATGGTACTTTATACAACAAAAGCGTGTTTTTCTCGCTTTTTGTAAAGTTTGTCATTTAAGCCCTGCGGGCGTAAATAGGGAGTGGGGGGGTGCTTAAATGACTACTTTTAAGCACTGCATCCCTATTTACGCCCTAGGGCTTAAATGAAAAACTTTATGCCCGCAAAACACGCGTCAAAAAGCGAGAAAAACATGCTTGTGTTGTATAAATATACATACGTACTTACCGATAGAAAAATTTAATGATGTTATTCAGTAAGAACGTTTTTGAGCAAGTCATAGGAAAGCATATGTGTAGGTAACCAAAATACAGGGAGGCATAAAAATGTCTCCTTTAAAGATGCACACGGAAAAAATAGTTTAGTAAAGTTTAATAGAACTTTAAAGTGACATGTTTGATAACATGTCTAATATTATATTGGCCTAAATTCATAGAATTTTTGTTCATTTCTCGTCATTTTGGCATAGGGTCAGTTTCTTCTTATTTTCTTTGATTAAAATTATCACTATTAGATGTAAAATTGCGCAAAAAGAAAGAAAGGCAAATTTTTCGGCTACATATGGGGGCCCTCTTCAGTGCCATAAATTCAAAGATTAATTCAAAATTTCTGTAAAAGATTAGAATAAAGAAAATAATTAAACTAAGGATTATCATAGAAATCAAAAATTTATCTCATAGCTTGCAATTCAAAATGAAGTAGTCTAGTAAGCAGCAGCACAAATTCAAAAAATATTTAGAGTTCACTGTGAATCAAAAACCGAAATAAATGAAAAGACAAACATTTTTACAAATGAACCGACCGGAAATTTTTCTAAATTTTATTGTTAAAAGAGGATGCCCAATTGGTTATTAATGACAATCGCAAACAAGGTTTAAATTTTGAAAACTTTTCTTGAGGACTTTGTTACCGGTGTCTCTCACAGAATGATCTGAACTGTTTTAAAAACCGACTCGAGACGTATGACTTTGCCGACTGACAATTTTTTTTATAAGCAATCCTGAGAGGTTCTTTTTCTCCTTGAAGAAGACTATTGTCCTATACCTAGTCAAGAAATTCGAGACGTTTATGGTGATTTTCACGAGTGGATGAAGGCGTGTATTTTTCAAGAAAACTTACAGAAACATAGATTATTATAATATCTATATATGTAATTTTCCTAAATATTATTTGAGTATGTTCAGAAATAAAAAAATTGAAAGTTGTTTATTTCCGCATTCAGATTTATTCTGAGATGTTTTGAAGAAATAATAATAAATTTATTTTTAAAAATTAATAAAAATGCAATTTAAGTATTAGTGATGTTAAGTATCACATTCGAAAGTATTATTAAATTTAACTAGTTCTGAAAATGGTCAGAACTGTGAGATATTCCAGCTTTATAGTGAATGTGCCATTTGACAATTTTAAAGTGACATGTTAGATAACATGTCTACTATTCCAGTTTTTGATTCATAGTGAACTCTAAATATTTTTTGAATTTGTGCTGCTGCTTACTAGACTACTTCATTTTGAATTGCAAAATTTTTATAACTTTTCAATATAAAATGCAGAACCTGTATCCCCAACTCTTGAACAGTTCTATAAACTTTATCAAAGTATTTTTTTCCCTGCATGCATACGAAGAACACGTGGAAGAGATACTCTAATGCCTTCCTGGTTTTGTTTAACCGCACCTATGCTTTCCCTAAGACCTATTCAAAAACCTCTTTTCTGTGCTCTTAAAGTTACATTATTATAACTCATAAGGACTTAATGGAAACTAAAAGAAACATTGATAATCTACGTCAAATTATTTTATGTGCCTCAGCCGCGGAAACTCGTTTTTCCGTTACAGCTGAGAGTAGAGCAATGTTGTATATTCCGTTACAGAGGAATACAATGTAGAAATTGAACTGCGCATGCGCATTACAGTCTTACAGCGGAACGCAATCTATTTCTTATTCTTCTTCTTCTCACTTCTTCTTCGTACAGCGTTAGCACTGACTACTACACAAGACCGATAAAATCAAAATGGCCGGGACTAGTCGCCAATTCGCGCCCGCTTCGTACAACTAGCGCAGCAAACAACTACAATAAGTACTAGATTAGATTCCAATGTACGCATAAAAACTCGTATCCGCACCACAGTCACATAAAATAGAATATGTGCCAATGCACACAATTCGGGACATTGCGAGACTCGCCGCAATGCTCACAGGACTGATCGCGCCTCGGATTCGTCTCGGCTTTGTCTCGGCTATGCCTCACCTACGCCTCGACTACGCCTTGGCTTCGATCTCCTGCGAGCATTGTCGCTCGTCACGTAATCACCCTCATTGTGTGCCTAGGCACATAATATACTATTCCAGTACGAAATTATTCACTGACGATGTTCATGTTAATTCATAAAACTTTATATTTTAAGGCAAATTTCTATTCCTTGAAATCCAAGAATTAAATGGGTCCGATTCCCGATTACCACTTGACAGAATCCCGACAAAGTTGATTTTCCATAAACAGTAATATACACTACGAGGGATTATTAACTTCCATCAACCTCCGAGAAGAAGGTCTGAAGACCACTTCAATATGGATCATTGTACAGCTATATGCTTGCACAACAGTGGACAATGGGTTGAATACAATGATCTCAGCGAAAAACCAAAGAATACATGAAAGAAATTTATTGTTACCCCACACATGATCTTATTTTCAATCTAACACCGTCATTAGGGTGTTTCACAAAAAAAAATTTTTTGTTTGTCCGCGGCCGTATTGCGACAATTGGTTTCTGTAGGTGAGAAAATACTTACCTAATTTTTTCAGATTAAAAAAAATGTAGAGGTCGCAAACATCAATTTTATGTAAAAATTAAGATTTTTTAAAAGCTTAAATATTAATTATAGAGAAATACTCGATAGATGAAAATGGTCGATAATACATAGCACGAAACTGCCATTTTACAGCTGATTAAAAAAAAAAAAAATTGGTCCCGGTAGTGGTCACAAAAGGCATGATTTCGTAGTAACGTAAAGAGATAAAGACACAATTGTATACCTAAACATTTTTTATAAGGATTGAAAAAATTACGGGATCTTCTCCGTACAATAGGGAAAAAACTGTTATGAAGATAAGAGGAAACTTTTTAAAACGAAGCGCTAGAAAAAAAATATATAAATAAAAAAAAATTATTTGATAGTGCGGCTTATAATGGCTTCTTTATCATTGAACTACATTAAGTAATTAATAAACGCCCTATTAAAATGTTCTTAGAGCATTAAATAATCATAGAAAACATATAAACATTTTATATTATCACAAAATAAGTCCTTTAATTATCGCAGATTTACTAGCTGAAGGAAATTGTAAAATGTTTATGTGTTTTCTATGATTATTTAATGCTGTAAGAACATTTGAATAGGGCGTTTATTAATTACTTGATGTAGTTTAATGATAAAGAAGCCATTATAAGCCGCATTATCAAATAATTTTTTTTTTTATTTATATTTTTTTTTCTTGCGCTTCGTTTTAAAAATTTTTCCTCTTATCTTCATAACAGTTTTATTCTTATTGTACGGAGAAGATCCCGTAATTTTTTCAATCCTTATAAAAAATGTTTAGGGATACAATTGTGTCTTTATCTTTTTATGTTACTACGAAATCATGCCTTTTGTGACCACTACCGGGACCAATTATTTTTTTTTTCAATCAGCTGTAAAATGACAGATTCGTGCTATGTATTATCGACCATTTTCATCTATCGAGTATTTCTCTATAATTAATATTTAAGCTTTTAAAAAATGAAAACTACAAAAATCTTCATTTTTACATAAAATTGATGCTCGCGACCTCTACATTTTTTTTTTAATCTGAAAAAATTAAGTAAATAATAACAATATACTAATAAAGGGTGATCAATTTAGAGGTATAGGATTTTAAATTGAAATAAAACAACGAAAATTCAAATTGATAGGACAGTCTTTTTTATTTTTGTGTAGAATCATTCACGACATTTATTTTTTAAAGATAACCCCTTTCAAATGTTGGCCGCAACTGCGTTTTAATTCGTCCATCCGTAAACACCAATTTTGAATGACTCGCTCGAGGACTTCTTGGAGGCCAATCCACCGGTCCGAGACGAGAGATAAATTTCTCACCGAAACGACTACGCAGTAAATCCATTGTTTTACGGGCTGTATGACATGTAGCGCCGTCTTGTTGGATCCAAATGTCGCGGAGATTACGGGCTTCAATTTCCGGCATCAAAAATCGCCCAAGTAGTGCTATAAGATAGACCAACTTGTTGAGATCGGCGTCGAATCGATTCTTCCGGGTCTTCGGCAAAACTCTCATTTACAGCCGTAATATCTTCTACAGTTCGGGATATACGTGGTCTAATCGGTCGAGTATCATCCAATAATGTTGAATTATTCTCGAGTTTGCCGATGGTATGCCGAATAGTGCGTTCGGTAGGACGATTATGTACACCATAAATTGGCCTGAGCGCGCGATAAACACTTTTCACAGAGCGTCCATTTTCGTAATATAATTGTACGATTTGTAAACATTGTTGAGGCGTAAGTCTTACCATGATGAAATGTCAATAAAAACTGAATAAAATTGTGTATTTAGTTTGACAGTAGTCACGCGTGACATGTCAATACAACCCTATTCGAAAAAGTACCTCCAATTTGATCACACTTTATATGTCAAAGATAATATTACTTATATAAATTCTTATAAAAACGCATTTTGTATTAAAAAAGCTAGAGCTTTACATAACATAGGATAACATCTATGCTTATGTTTCTTAATGTGCATATGCAATAATTTATTAACTATTTGTATGTAAAATGTTAATTAAATTTTAGATATTTTTTACAAGTAAAAAAGAATTTAATTTTTGACATAAATGTATAATGATTCTATGCAAAGGAGAACTGCTCTACGATATTCATTATAAAATACATTGGCATTTTATTATTTTTATTATCACTCCTAAATTATCAAAAAAATATTTTTTATAAATTTAAGTATTAAACTTCCATTACGTGTAATGGAAGATTTTTTTAGTAACGTATATTAAATTTAATATACTTTCATCTTAAAAAAAACAAACTGAAATTTGAATTTTCATACACTTAGGCATATATTTTGATAATGTTTGTTAATTTTAATATATTGTGATTCAAAAATAATCAAATTTAATACGAACGTACATTAATTTTTCATGATATAAAAGAACATTAATTTGAATTTACCACTTGTATAGTAAAGTCTATGAAAATTAATAATGAATTTTAGTGAAATTCGTCTCCACATGGCCATGTAGGGGTGTATTTCAGTGTTAAGGGTTGGAGCCCAAAAACCGATATAAACATATTTGAAAAGACCAAAACTCAGAGAGTAATCCTAGACCATAAAATTTGCAAAAAGATGAATTTTAGTGAAAGTCGTCTTTACACGACCATGCAGGGGTGCATTTTCGTGTTAAGGGTTGGAGCCCAAAAATCGATATAGACATATTTGAAGAGCCCAAAAAATATAGAGTTTTCCTAGACCATAACATTTGCAAAAAGATGAATTTTAGTAAAAGTCGTCTCTACATGACCATGCAGGGGTGCATTTTGGTGTTGAGGTTTGGAGCCCAAAAATCGATATAGACATTTTTGAAGAGCCCAAAAAACATAGAGTTTTCCTAGACCATAACATTTGCAAAAAGATGGATTTTAGTGAAAGTCGTCTCTACGTGGCCATGCAGGGGTGCATTTTGGTGTTAAGAGTTGGAGCCCAAAAATCGATATGGACATTTTTAGGGAGCCCGAAAATCAGAGAGTAATCCTAGACCATAAAATTTCCAAAAACATGATTTTTAGTCAAAGTCGTGTCTAGATAATCATGCAGGGGTGCATTTTGATGTTAAGGGTTGGAGCCCAAAAATCTATATACCTTTTTAAAGAGCCCGAAAATAGCCCAATATTCTCAAATAGTTTTTTTTCGTTCAAAATGTATTTTCAAAAATTAAGGGTTGCTTTTCAGTGATAGAGGTTCTTTTTTCAAAAATGATTCTTGTGTACTTGAAAAGCCCGAAAATAGCTCGAAATTCTGGGGTAGTTAATACCACCGAAAAAGTATTTTTAAAAATTAAGGGTTTCTTGTTAGTCATAGGGGTTGTTTTTTCGAAATTTATTTTGGAGTATTTCAAGAGCCCGAAAATAGCCCGAAATTCGGGTACAGTCAGTTTTTGAAATTTTAAGGTTTTTATGTACTGGAGGTGCTAGCTGATCGGGCAGTTACCACCTCCACCTAAAATTTGGTTTTTTGAGAAAAATACAAGAGCCCAAAAATCGGCATTACCGCCCAAAATTAGCCCGAAAATGTGGCATAAAGTAAATAGTAATATTCTGTTGTGGAGGTGCCAGCTGATCGGACCTCACACGAACTAGTATACATTCTGTCAAAAAAGTACCGGGAATTGATTATTCAAAAAGCCCGCTTATAGATATTATCAAAGACCTTTTTGACGCTAAGTTGGCACCACTGTCCTCTATACTGACATGGAGTTCGAGCGCGATCTGTCATTTAGTTTATTCACAGTGCTTGATGTTATCAGTTTATCTCAAGTGTGTTTCGCAATTTTTCCAATAGATAAGAATATTGAACAAAAAATCTGTCTCAACTTTTGCATTGCAAATAGAATTTCGTGTGTATTATTTCGGGAGGGAACTACTGTGAAGACGATAAAATAAATTTGAATGAATAATAAATAGTTTGTGTTTTATTGACCAATTCTCGGTACTTTTTTGCCAGAATGTATACTTACAATTTATATTCATATGTTAAATCATAATTCTCTATTTAATGAATCTATTCAAAATTAATGAGTGAAATTATGTAAAATTCTATTTAAAATTTTAAAATAGTATATTGTGCACCAAGAGCGAAAGCGGGCTTTTGCGCGCCGCGTAAAAAGTTGAGCCCCGAGGCGAAGCCGAGGGATTCTGAAATTTATATAAGGCACAAACGCCTGTTTTTGCTCGAGGTTCACATACTATTGTGTCCGGCAGCGGAGCGAAAGCGAGTTTTCGCGTTTGAAAATATACAAAACGGGTTTGAAGTAACTGATGTTCTGTTAGTTGCTATATGTTATCTGTCATTTTTGTCAGCTAAATTGAGCTAAAAAATTATTATAAAATTGATTAATTGTTATATTTGATAGTTTATAAATTCGGGCATATGTGAGTTTCTCTTATCTTCTTATTTCTTATTCTTCTTTTCTCCTAGCTTCTTTCTTTTGCAAAGTAAATATAAAAAATAAATTTTCCAATCAAATATTATAATATACGGTACAAATTAAACACAACATTTCTGTAATAGAATAACAAATATATAAAATATAATAAATATAACAAAATATAACAAACTTATCTGTATGTGAATACTTCTTTCAGATACCTAGCTCTTATTGACACCCCATGCGGGTTTGATTCTCAATTTCATGAAATTTTAACCAAATATTTCGAAAACAAATCAGAAGCTCAACGTGGCGGTCTGCTAATAATGAATGAAATGAAGACACGAAAGAGCTTGCTTTTAGATTACTCGACTATGACTCACAAGGGGTTGACTTATTTTGGAAATGGAACTTCTACAAAAGATGTTACTCAAGAAATGGCTGATTATGGATTGGTTTTTGCTTTCCACGCTTTGAATGACAATTACACTCAGCCTATTGCCATCTTCGCTTAGAAAGGACCCGTCCACGGCGAAGTTTTCGCTAAATTGAGGCGCTTAGAGGAAAAGGAAAGTAAATATTGTTGGCATAGAAAAGTGAAGCATAAAAACGGTTGGAGCAAAAGGAAAACAAATCTTCTTCAGCGGAAAAGAGATAAAAAAAATTTCCGAAAATATAGATTATCGAATTGTAAAATTTTCCGAGTTATAAAATAAATGAAATGCTAAATTCCCATCAATACATCAATTCTGAAATTTAAATTCTCAAAAGTAATAAATAATTTGTAAGTAATTAAATTTTTGATCTTATTTATAGTTTCATAAATAGCTTATAAAGTAATAATTAATTAAATATTTTCAGCAGTTTTGAAATTCGAGAATTGAAATATTTATGGAAATTTAATAATTTTTAATTTTGTGTTTTGACAATTTTTTTCATTAACTTGTGTTTTCGAAGTAAGTAAATAATTCTTATTTACTATCTGACTCTACACTATGTAGAGAAAATGATTTTAAAGGTTTTTTCATATTTAATTTGTAATTTTTATGCATTTTTCCCGTTAGTATTGTATAGAATTGATATGATTATTTATAAAATAGAGATTGCGACAAAGGAATGTGAATTCCTTTGCACTTCTTAGAAATTATTTGGAATTGTAGGACATAGATTTTAAGGCGATTGTCGCCATGTGAGGGCTTCAGAGAACCCTACACGTGCTTTTTTGTAATTAATCACTTCGTTGTTAATCTTTATTATTCTGCGTATATTTTTAAGTTTAGATTAGAGGTAAAGTCTAGACATTAGGTTCGTGATAGGCGGTATATAAATGAGTTAAGAAATTAAATCATAATCCATAATGTATCCGAACAGTTTATAGATCTGTCACATTAGGGCTGATAGCGATGAGACAAAGTATGGAATATTAAGTGCTCTTCCTGGAAAATGTTAGTATACTTGGGTACAGGGAGCGAGTCTACTATTTGAATTTGAAATCTTCTGGACAGCGAGCCTCGGTAAGGTATGAGTGCGAGTCGATGTGTGACGTCATGTGACGTAGCGCTAATTTAGTGCACTGATTGGTTACAATCAGCGATGAATATGACTCGGGATGAGCATGTGAGCGCGTAGTTTAGTGAATATTGAGTGAGTTGAAATCATTTTCAATCCTAATCTTGATTTTGTTCTTTTTCTCCGGCTTAAGAATTCGTCGTCTTAAACTCGGACTTAATCTCTAATCGCGAGTATTTAGATTGTCAGTCTGGACTGAGCCGAACATTATTAAGTTCAAACAATAAATATTAAATTCGATTCAACGAGGCTATAGACTTTATTTCAATATTCTAATCTCCCGGTTTATTCCAATAATTTAACCGACAGGACCCACCAATCACAAACTTGCGAGTTGTCGCACTTGCGCGAATCGTAACACTAAGTTACTACTAGCGCCACTGCACCATAGAGATATTATAGATAGAGGAGACAAGCCAGCCTGAAACCTGTCAGCTCGGGCGAGAGAGAGAAAGTGAATTGTGGGTTAGGCTGTCTCTCGCTAACGCCGAGATTAACGCGGTACGCGTAGACAAAGACAGAAAAAACCACTTATCGTCTCTCTCTTTCGCTCTCATCGAGTTTGCAGACTGACGTTGCCACTTACAGAGCGGCCCATGGCATGTCTCCTCTATCTATAATATCTCTATGCACTACACACCCGTTTTCAACTCTCGTGACAATTTTTTAACATTGAGCAGTATAACGGATGCACCTCCTTGCTTGGACGGAATATAAGAGTTTAAAATTGTCTACGAGGACCAGTGTGCTCAGATTGCAAACTGGGGTACCTACACACACGATTGCACGCCGTATCCGTGTGAAGAGAGTAGGAAGAGACGATGGGGCGAGGAGAATGAGAAGTAGTAGCAGTCGTTCTCGGGTGCGAGAGCGAAAAGGAAAGAACAAAAGCCGCGCCGCGTCATCTCTCCCTACTCGCTTCATACGGATACTGCGTGCAATCGTGTTTGTAGGTACCCCGGTTTGCAATCTGAGCACACTGGTCCTCGTAGACAATTTTAAACTCTTATATTCCGTCCAAGCAAGGAGGTGCATCCGTTATACTGCTCAATGTTAAAAATTTGTCACGAGAGTTGAAAACGGGTGTGCAGTGCATAGAGATATTATAGATAGAGGAGACATGCCATAGGCCGCTCTGTAAGTGGCAACGTCAGTCTGCACACTCGGTGAGAGCGAAAAAGAGAGACGATGGGAGGTTATTCTGTCTTTGTCTACGCGTACCGCGTTAACCTCGGCGTTAGCGAGAGACAGCCTAACCCACAATTCACTTTCTCTCTCTCGCCCGAGCTGACAGGTTTCAGGCTGGCTTGTCTCCTCTATCTATAATATCTCTATGATTGGGACAGGCATACTAATAAAGCCCTATAATACAAAAATATTTTTCATTGGAAAAAATTACCACCATAGCCACAACTATTACATCCAAGAAAGGAAAAAACGAAATTTGCCATGAAATCAAAGTAACAACATCCGCCATATTGAATTTGTTGGAGTGTGTGGATATATATATATATATATATATATATGGATTTACCAAATAGTTATCATAAAATTAATTTCTGTAAGACTCATGCATAATTAAGCTAATTAGAAAGAAAAATGTCGAAAATCTTGAAAAACATAAGATGTTTTGTCAAACTACGCCATGTTCTATCCACCATTTTGAAATTATGAACGAAAATGATTTTTTCTTTCAGTAAAAATATTTATGCCACCAGATCTAGACGATCGAAACGATTAGATAACACTTTCATGTTCAAAAATACGATATAATCAAAAAAGAAATAACATTTTTGTGACTTTTTTACATTTTTGTCGCCATATTGGAAAAGTGGCGAACGCTAGGGTAAAATAGACATTTGGATCGGGAAGAGCGGACAAAAAATACAATGAGCTATGGATCCTCAAAATGATCCATTAATTTTTTTTATCAAAATTTACTAGATAAAAACAATTAAACATTTATGTCGTTTCAAGATGAAACGGGTTAATAGTGAATATCACTTATAAACTAGTAATTTTTAAAATTCATCGTACTGCAGTCGTGTTTGATCGTGTTTTGTCTGTTCGTTACGAAGCTTTCATACGCATGCTCCGCGCAGCGAGGGACTGGTCACAGAGATTTCTTCTGACTAACAGACTTTCATTAATCAAAAGTTAGTTGCAAAAAGTCGTAGAGATCCAATCGGCAGTGTTCATAACTTACTCGGCATTATTGAGAAATCTGTTTCAAGCATGCGTGAACGTTGAACACATGATCGATATGTTCCGAAGTTAAGTTTATGAGAAATACTTATGCCGACCAGTGGGCTCAGATTGCAAACTGGGGTACCTACAGACCCGATTGCACGCCATATCCATGTGAAGCGAGTAGGGCGAGACGACGGGGCGAGGAGAATGAGGAGAAGTAGTAGCAGTCGTTCTCGCATGCGAGAGCGAAAAGGAAAGAACAAAAGCCGCGCCGCGTCATCTCTCCCTACTCGCTTCATACGGATACTGCGTGCAATCGTGTTTGTAGGTACCCCGGTTTGTGCCACAAACAAGAAGAAGAAGAAGGTACCCCGGTTTGCAATCTGAGCACACTGACGAGGACACTAGCCGGCAACGTATCCTATCTGCAAAGATATTATAAACCTAGATGCGGTGCAGGCCTAGTTCACGAAAATTAGATCTCAAACAAAAATAGATAATTTTGCTTTCAAGAATAGCAATATTATTTTTAATTTTAGCATTATTAATATTCAAGGGCTAATTTGAAAGAAAAAAGATTATTTTTCATGAAAAAAATTTGAAACACAAAAAAATAATTTTATTAACAAATTTTATTTTTTCCCAAACTTATTTTCTTATCGCTTCGAGCCAAATTTTGAAAAATAATGCGGCTCTAATAATTCATGGTTCATTTTTTAGAAAAAAGATTCTCTACAACATGACCGTTTCCTATTTTTGAAATTGAATTAATTATTATTAAATACAGCAATTTGTTTATAAAAATTTTGTTTTCAAAAGTTGTTTTTTTACAATGTCAGCCATTAAAGAATTCATTTTTAAAAATAGGAAACAGTCATGTTGTAGAGAATCTTTTTCCTGAAAAAAAACTGTGATTTATTAGAATTGCATCATTTTTAAAAATTTAGTTCGAAGCAATAAGAAAATAAGTTTGGACAAAAATAAAATTTATTGATAAAATTATTCTTTTGTGTTTCAAATTTTGTTCATGAAAAATAATCTTTTCTCATTCAAATTAGCCCTTCAATAATAATATTGCTATTCTTGCAAGCAAAATTATCTATTTTTCTCTGAGGTTTAATTTTTGTGAACGATCTACCTTAATACAATTACTTTAATACCTAGAGAAAATTTCAAGTGTTTATCTTTTTAACTTATTTTCTCCCGAAAAATTCAAGAAAATGGTATAGCTTTTTGACCCAACAAGGTAGAAACCCCCCTTAACTGGTAACATGGGTAAAATTTGGGGCAATGAATGAGCTCGATCAGCCTGAGGATTTGATTAGATAGGTATCCTAAAATATTAAAAAGTGGATAGAAATTATGAAATTTCCACATCTAAAAGGAGTCCCTAAAAAATTATGCTTTAGCGAAGTTCAAGATCTCGAATCTGTAAATTACCTATTCATATAATTATATATGTATGAAATTGCAAAAGATTATTTATTTTTTCAAAATGTGTTTCGGTTCTAATCGGAGCCCTCATCAGGGATTTATTTTTCAAATAAAAAATGCATAATAAAAAGTTGTTAACTTAGGATTTCTTTGTTGGAAATTTTTAAAAATCAACATAGTTTTACATGCGAGTCAATAAAAAACTTGACATTGTTTCGAAAGAAGAGGTTGAAAGAATTCTTCATCAATTTTTCAAAATATTTCTTTGGTATAAAATAATTGAAAATAATTTTAAATTAATAGGTTGAGTTCAACATTTTTCCACTGAGACTTGGGATCCAATTCCAGCGCAGTTGAAAGCGTCTTTTTTTTCCACATAAAGAATTCAAATTCTTTAAATTGAAAATAATGTTTAAGAATATAATTATTTGGTTTCATATCGATGAAAGGACTTAATGATAATTTTAGGCAGCCTTTTATAATTTTTTTTCTCAAATGTTGATTTTTTAAAATTTCCATCAAAGAAATCCTAAGTTAATAACTTTTTATTATGCATTTTTTATCTTAAAAATAAATCTCTGATGAGGGCTTCAATCAGAACCAAAACTTCTATAACTACGTAAATCAAAGTTTTTATTTACTTTGGACTCTAGAGCCAATTATCAACAACACATATCTTCAATTAAAATACTTTTAAAAATTCACTTTTAAAATATTTTGGATCTTATCTATTAATTTAATATAATTTAAAACTTCAACACTTATTTAGAAATTAGGCAGTGGCAAAAATTTCGAACTGAAGTAAAATAATTAGAATTTTTAATGATAATCGCGTAAATTCAGGCTAACTTTGAACCATGATGCGTTTGAAGAATCAGTGAACCACTTAAGGGCATGTGATACTTAGGAAATAGACAAATTTTACTTTTTTAGGGTTCTACATGTTTGTGCCCAAGGCACATAAAATTTTGTTTCTAAAATTTCGGAAATGTTAGATAAGATGAAAATGGACGTAGATAGACTACTTTCGGTTTTGAAATTGAAAAAAGTTCAATTTTAGCAAAACATATCAGGAAGTTTTTTTCACCATCAAAACCAAAAGTAGTCTATCTACGTCCGTTATTACCTTCTCTATCATTTCTCAAATTTTGGAAACAAAATTTGATGTATTTGTGACACAAACATGTAGTTTGGAGCAAATTGTTTACATGAACTTGCTACTTTTCTCAAGTATCACATGCCCTTAATGATCCTTCTCAATCGTCTGCCAGTGATCTTTTCCGGCAAGGATACCTAGTTGTCATCCTAAGTGACTCAGTTTTAAGCACGTAAATTACTTATTTATTTGGAGTATATATTCGCAAAACGAAATTCACAGATTGTCGAAATGGAAGAAAATGTGACTATGAGTGAACGTCAGAGTGACTGGGTGAAATCAGAAAGTGAACACAGACATTTTTTTCTTTTAAGAAAAACTAACTTACTGTAATCTTTGGAATCCACCGGTACCTGAACTTTCAATCGTAGTGGGGAAATTATAAAAACTACCAGGTGATGGTCCATTTTGCCAAAACGGAGCAGGATTATACCAATCAGATTTACTAAGCGACACCATTCTTAATAGTGTTTGTGTAGATCACCCAGACAAGATATAAAGAGACCACGAGTATACTGAGGAAACGCAACGCTAAGGGTAAGTTCACACCTTTGAATGCATGTGGGTTGCCGTGGTGATACATTAGTAGGAAGGAAACAGGATAATTGTCTGTCTCTTCCTCTTTTGTATTTTACACTGATCTCTATAATACACTGGATGCACAATGCCAATGGGAAAGTCCGCAAAGTCGTGTGCCCAATTGAAAGCGGAGCCGCCATATTTACTTAGGTTGATTACAAAGAATAATGCGGTAAATTCAAATATAGTAAACAGGGAAAAGTGTAAATATTAAAGTAAGAATATGAAATCCATGCTTTTTTACCGGTATTAGTATTGATAGTATACATAATTAAACTAATGAAATGAAATTTATTAAATAATACTAAAATATAACTCGGTAATTTTTATTATTATGGTATATAATGTTGTATATATTTAAATGGGCATATGTATTTATTTCTTAAATATAATTAACTATAAATTTATTATAAATTATAAATATAGATTACAGAATTAAACAAGTAAACGTACCTTGTAATAGTGTAAAAATTATCTCACGTTCTGAACGTGAACTATTAATAATATTTACATCTAATTCTATCAAGACCTAAGTAATAATATAGAAGATTATCACTAAATAGTACATACTAGATTTTCATCTAATATCGGCATTCAGTATTAATTACATTTTAGGGTTTGTTTCTTTTCCAATTTTATTATTTTCTGATAAATTAAAATGTTCGTAAACGACCAAAATACAATAGTTTATAATTTTTGTACATATTTAAAATTATTTCTATTGCTTCTTTCAGTTGGAGCAAATTATTACTCCTGAGCAATTTAAACGTATGATGAAATACGCCAACAAGATCAAGTAATTCAACATTTTTTTAAACAGAAGGGAATGGAGCTTTTTTCCAGTTTTCAAAACCGTTAATATACAGGTACATAAGGGTTGAATTATGAAAAGCGAATTAATTTATACTAAAAATTGTTATTATATGTAAATATTATTAATAGTTCACGTTCAGAACGTGAGATAATTTTTACACTATTACAAGGTACGTTTACTTGTTGAATTCTGTAATCTATATTTAATAAATTTATAATAAATTTATAATAAATTTATATTTAATTATATTTAAGAAATAAATACATATGCCCATTTAAATATATACAACATTATATACCATAATAATAAATATTACCGAATTATATTTTAGTATTATTTAATAAATTTAATTTCATTAGTTTAATTATGTATACTATCAATACTAATACCGATAAAAAAGCATGGATTTCATACTGTTACTTTAATATTTACACTTTTCCCTTTTTACTATATTTGAATTTACCGCAACATTCTTTGTAATCAACCTAAGTAAATATGGCGGCTCCGCTTTCAATTGGGCACACGACTTTGCGGACTTTCCCATTGGCAGGGTGCATCCAGTGTATTATAGAGATCAGTGATATAGATATACCCAGAACCAGCCCCGTCCGACTAAAAACAAAATGGTGGTTCCTTAGTGATAATAGTTTCTATGTGCGAAGTTTTCTCACCAGAGCGGCGCTGCACGCAGCACGCTCTACAAAAGCATTATACTAATAGACAAATATTTAAAAAAATTTAAATAATTAAGTTTCTGAACAATATGAAATGAAAAAATGTTCCTGAAATGATTCTAGGACATAAAATACACATTTTGCATGAATCAATTAATACAAAATAAAAAAAAGAACACATTAAACTTCGTAAAATATATACTGTGGATACGCATGAAGAATTCTTGAGATCCTGAATAAAATTTTTTTTATGTTATCCCCATATAACAGCATCTACAAAATCACTAAAATCAGTGTCTTCACAATCGATTATTGCTTTTAACTTTTCTCGAATTTCTTGAATTGCGCTTTTACTATTCGACTGATGTAATTCTTTCAATTTTGAAATTGTTATTATGGACTGTGGAGGGTTGCCATCGAAAGTACTACAATTTCCAAGCTTTGGAGGTTTCAAAATGCTAAAGGCAGGTAATATCTTGTATATTTGCAAGAAGGTTGGTGTACAAGGATGATCATTTGTTCCTCCAGCTAATCTAATAGTGTCAAAAAATTTCTAAACAAAAGGAAAGGAACAAAAAATTAGTGAAACTTTTATAAAGTATTAATAATATTCCATTCGAAATCTCATACTGAATAAAATATTTTTATCTTGTTCAGTTAAATTTTCTGAAATTAAGGAAGCTAAAGAAATACTAAATGGATTTTGAATGCAAAATCAACGACACTATATTTCTTATACAAATCCATTTTGTAAAAAAATATAAAAGTGCTTTCTTCGATATTTATTTTTCACTGGAAGAATTCGGATGAAATGGAATGGATATTTATATTTATTTTAATTACTTTATAGTTAGTATTTTTTACGCGTATAATAAAATATCTTTATATAAAATCTGGTCTAATATTTTATTTCCAGATACGTTCATATTAATCATCACGGTACTTATTTAATTCCAAAATTTATCTTTATATCCCTTTAATCCATTCCATTTCATCCGAATTCTTACAGTGAAAAATAAATATCGAAGAAAGCACTTTTATATTTTTTTACAAAATGGATTTGTATAAGAAATATAGTGTGGTTGATGTTGCATTCAAAATCCATTTAGTATTTCTTTAGCTTCCTTAATTTCAGAAAATTTAACTGAACAAGATAAAAATATTTTATTCAGTATGAGATTTCGAATGGAATATTATCAATACTTTATAAAAGTTACACTAATTTTTTGTTCCTTTCCTTTTGTTTAGAGTTTTTTGGCACTATCAGATTAGCTGGAGGAACAAATGATCATCCTTGTACACCAACCTTCTTGCAAATATGCAAGATATTAGCTGCCTTTAGCATTTTGAAACCTGCAAAGCTTTGAAATTGTAGTACTTTTGATGGCAACCCTCCACAGCCCTTAATAACAATTTCAAAATTGAAAGAATTACATCAGTCGAATAGTAAAAGCGCAATTCAAGAAATTCGAGAAAAGTTAAAAGCAATAATCGATTGTGAAGACGCTGATTTTGGTGATTTTGTAGATGCAGTAGCGCACGATTATGCTTTACTAGCTGTTAGAGATTGTTTGATTTTTTACACAACTGGTCGTATAACTGCTTACATTAAACAGCACACTCAGTGTTCGACATGCTTAAATGCATTTTTGACTACTTCTGAAATTCATGCAGACACGATATCTTTTTCTTGTGATCAGTTACCTGAAAGTTTGAGTAGATTTGCAAGAATAAATAAAGATTTCATACATTTAAATGTTAAAGTTATACAAGCTTATCAGAGTTGTCGAATATCTATTTAACAAACATTGCCGGTCTAGCAATTCTTTTGATCTAATTCTAGACGATTTAATTTCATCTGAAACAAAATTTAGTTTTCAATGCAAAGAACATGCCAATGAAGCTGTGGAGATGTTAGCATATATAATTCAATTTTATCTTCAAATACGGATGAGACAATTCGTAAGACAGGAAATGGCTGAAATTAAAAAATTTAGCGTCTTGAAGAAAGAAGCAGCCAAGCTTTGCGACACTTAACTAGTCATCATCAATCTGTACATGTTAAAAATTTAAAATGTGTTAAAAATATGTACTAGCAAATTTTATAGTAATGAATATTTTTTGTTACATTTACAAATTTTTAATTGAGTATATATTTCCCTTCACATGGTTTTTTATGTTGAACACAGGGCTTAACAAAATAATTATTTTTCATTTCATTCGTTTGAAGCTGGAAAATAAAAATGGAAACTACTTCTATTTAGAAGCTTAAGCTTTTTATTTATTTTTAAATATATTTTCAGTTATATGGGGATAACATAAAAAAAATTTTGTTCAGGGTCTCAAGAATTCTTCATGCGTATCCACAGTATATATTTTACGAAGTTTAATGTGTTCTTTTTTTTATTTTGTATTAATTGATTTATGCAAAATGTGTATTTTATGTCCTAGAATCATTTTAGGAACATTTTTTCATTTCACATTGTTCAAAAACTTAATTATTTAAATTTTTTTAAATATTTGTCTATTAGTATAATGCTTTTGTAGAGCGTGCCGCGTGCAGCGCCGCTCTGGTGAGAAAACTTCGCACATAGAAACTATAATCACTAAGGGAATCAAGTTCTCGCCGTTGCAGGCAGGGAGTCGGATAGGGCTGCCCAGAACGTAGTCTGCTGTGAAAGCTGTCTGTAAACTACGGGTATTCCTTTAACTACTTGATTGCAGCGCTGTCCAAGCGGTCACTTTCGAAACTACTACTCATCACGATAAGGGAACATCCCCCACGTTATGTTAAAATATTTTGAACGAGCAGGAGGAAGCGGACATTTTTTTACGCCACTTGCATTCGCGCTATCATTCGGGAAGTTCTTGTACCTTTTCCATGTACTTCCGACAAAAACGTGCTCAACTTTTGTGAAATTCATGCATAAGAGATTGGTCTCCCTTATGTCTATTCTCCATGGATGGTACAGTTAGCGCTGCCCGTGAGTATTGGGTCAATTACCTTAAGAATACAACTCGTGACATTAACGGGGTCAAGTTAGAATCGTGGAATACGTGCTGATGCATACCCCTTCCAGTGTGCTCAGATCGGATACCGACACTGTCACAACTACAGAAGCACCTCCTGTCTGTGTGAAGCGAGCAGGGGAAGGCGGCGGCGCGCGCTGCCCTTGTTTCTTCCTTGTCGCTCTTGTACGCGAGAACGACTCGTCCCACTTCTTCTTATTCTCCTCGCTTCCTCCTTGCAATTTAGTTTTTTAATTTCTCGCTGTTGGTTATCGAGTCGAAATTGAGAATTGTATTTTTCTCGACTCCGTGCAAAAGAGGCGCGAAGCAGACGACAATTCAAAATTTGAATTAATATATATTTTCCTATTCAAATCTCCATACATCTTATCAATTTTGTACATTTAAGAAATTTGCAGTTGGAGAAATATTTTCTATTAAGAAGAGATAAACGTAAAATTCAAATTTAAAATTTACATTCTCAGTTTTATGTTAGGAATATTTTCATCTCACATTTTTGTAGCTTAAAGTAGTACTGTCGTAAATGGAAATACTGTTCAGATAATGATGAAATTGAAATCACTAGGGAACATTAAACCATAAATAACTCAGTTAAATTTTTGAGGATCTAGGGTACACTGGAAGGGAGTAATTAGTAATTGTATCCTGTGACGATTAACACGTGACCTTATGGGAAATCGAGTTCATTTACAAATCCTGCCATAAAAACCGTTCAGATTTCAATAAAATTGACTGGTGCATTGACTGATAATATAAGCATCAATTTGCAAGTTAAAAAACCTCGATACGTGTAAGCGTAGCAAAATCCAATTAAGTAAGCAAAACTATAATTTTTCTCCAGCAACCCACGGCGATTAAATAGACGTGGCAACGTCACAGAATAGGTGAAAGCGCGCGCCATTCACTTATCGTATCGTAACAAATTTAGATACTACGTGAAGCAAATGCCAAAAAGTACTCATTTGATTAGCTACGTACCGAAAGTACTACCTTAAGCAAAGACTTTTAATTCAAAAAATGAAATGGTCTACGGAAAGGAAAAATTTTCTAATAGAAGTGGATGAATTAAAAAGCTAAAATATGTATTCATTGATATCTTTATATGGACATGTAAATATTCATCGATATCAAATTTTATATAAAAATTTTCGTTCGAAGTGTTCAAATCTTATTACAATTTTACAAGACTATATGGACGAGTTCAATCTTTTAAATAAAATATTTTGTAATTATTAATTTGCCTGTTCTTCTGAAATCGGAGGAAGATTTGAACAGTAAAAAAAAATTTTCCAATGGAATTCAAGGTCAATAAATGCTTAAAATTCTATATTAAAATTTTAATTACAACATTTTGAAGCTTTGTATCGAGCATTTGTAAATAACTACATGATTCAGAAAGTAATTCAGCTCTGTAGAATATTTTTATATTTTGAATTTAAAATCTGTGCTAGGCGACAAAAAGTAAGATAAAAATTCTTTTACCATAAAACTAAGAATATAGATTGTTTATCTCTCCTTAATGAAAAAAACTTTGCACATAAAAATAAATTTTTCAGTTGAATTTAAAGTCAATAAATATTTACTGTTTGAAATTGAAATATTATGTGAAAGATTTTGAAGCTCTGGGAATTAACTGCTTTAATAACACAATTTTTCTTCTCCGTAAAGCATCTCCATTTTCAAATTAAAAGTCTCCGCATAGGTTACAAAAATTTGAGATGAAAATACTTTTATTATAAAATTTAAAATATAGGTTTCAAACTTAAAAACTATTTTTCTGAAATAAACGTCTTGAAGATTTGTTAGAAATAAAGAGAGATTTAAATACTTCAAAAATAAACTTACAGTGAAATATTGAACTCAATTAATGTTCAAAATTTAAAACAAAATATCAATTTACAAATTTTTAGTTGCGTAAATTGACTACTTCAATTTAAAAATTCTGTGAAAAAATATTTTATTTAAAAAAATTAGGCACATCAAAAATAACGGTTTAAAATCCACATTCATAGAAGGTCAAAATTTTTTTATTACTGTAATTGTTCAAATTTATGAAGTTAAAATAATTTTTAATTGATTTTTTCACATAAACCTTCAAACATTCATTGATTTGAAATTTTACTCAAAATGTAATCTTACACGGTTCAAATCTTTCCACAATTTTACAAAATCTTATACATATTTATTTTAGGCAAATGTTTTAAAATATTCGGAAAATAAGTGTAATTATTTTAATTCAATATTTCGTAAAATTTTGCATTGGCTGATCTTGCAAAATTGTTGAAAGATTTGAACACTGATCAAAGAATCTTTCAATGCCGATTTCATAAGAACAGGCAAACTAATAATTACAAAATATTTCATTTAAAAGAATGAACTCGTCCATATGATCTTGTAAAATTGTAATAAGATTTGAACACTTCGAACTAAACTTTTTATATAAAATTTGATATCGATAAATATTTACATGTCCATATAAGGATATCAATGAATACATATTTTAGCTTTTTAATTCATCCACTTCTATTAGAAAATTTTTCCTTTCCGTAGACCATTTCATTTTTTGAATTAAAAGTCTTTGCTTATGCTACAAAAATGTGAGATGAAAATATTTCTAACATAAAACTGAGAATGTAAATTTTAAACTTGAATTTTACGTTTATCTCTTCTTGCTAGAAAATATTTCTCCAACTGCAAATTTCTTAAATGTACAAAATTGATAAGATGTATAGAAATTTGAATAGGAAAATATATATTAATTCAAATTTTGAAATTGTCGTCTGCTTTGCGCCTCTTTTGCACGAAGTCGAGAAAAATACAATTCTCAATTTCGACTCGATAACCAACAACGAGAAATCTAAAAATAGCATTGCAAGGAGGAAGCGAGAATAAGGAGAAGTGGGACGAGTAGTTCTCGCGTGCAAGAGCGACGAGCAAGAAACATGGGCAGCGCGCGCCACCGCCTTCCCCTGCTCGCTTTACACAGACAGGAGGTGGTTCTGTAGTTGTGACTGCGTCGATTTCCGATCTGAGCTTCCTTCCAATAATGCATACGCGATTTCGCGGGGCACGCGTATATACTGCGAGGCATTGCGTCAGTTATATCCTTAAGTCAGTACGAATTTGCGCGTTTGTTCATTACTCCCGTGGTCTATTCTTATATGCCTATGACACTTTGCTAAATTTGAGCACGACATGCAGCCTGATGGCGGTGAGCACGTAAGCAGTTAGCAGCGGTATAAATACTCCCTTAAGTAGGAATTACACCTCCGCATGCAGGTTACTGGTAGGTATAGATTGTACCATGGAGACTAGATATAAGGAGACCAATCTCTTGTGGCCGTACGTCACAAAACACGCAATGAAGTTCTGCCAAGTACTTAGTTAAAAAACTTCCCAATGAGGGCACATGTGTTCCCTGGGTGCAAAATGGCGGCATCTACGATTTATAAGCATCGTGTATTAGGCGTCGCAATTTGCACCCAGGGAACACATATGCCCTCATCGGGAAGTTTTGTAACTATGTACTTGGCAGAACTTCATTTCGGGAATGGATATATGGAGATTGGTCTCCTTATATCTAGTCTCCATGGATTGTACCATAGTTTTAGTTGCCCAAAGTTTCAATTGCCCATAAAATCACCAGAAGTCACTATCGTCACAATATTTGAAAAGCAGTGTTAGACGAAGATTATGAAAGGAATGTGTTGGCAAAAACTGCGAGGATTCCAAGATGCAGGATTCCTGTACATTTTCCTGAAGCGCTCTCTACCGCCTATATTTGATATATACTTGCAGCATCCGGTGCATTTCTTGGTTGACTTCACTTTTCTTTCGTTTTCAGAAATATTATTTTCTGTAAGATTTTATTCTGTAATATTTTCGTTTAAAACTATTTCCTTTTTTTCTCATTTAAATGATGAAACAAACAAGTATTATCCCAATTGAAAAACCGTTGAAGCCCTAATAGAATTTCACACCTCACATATTTCAAATTTGTTTTTTTTTTCATCAGGCGTTTCAACAATTAATATGTAGACATGAAGCCACGTACAAATAGGATATAAATGATGTGTGTAATAAGTAACAGAAATAGGTGATTAATGAATTAGTTAAATTACAGTCAATACATAAATTGCACTATCACTTTAACCGTGTGAAAAAATATACACTTCTAAAATACATACACATTTTAGAAAAAGGGAGTTTCGTTAAAATTTAAGAATAATGTTTTTAAGGTTCCGCACAATTCTGAATGAATCTAACTTACAATTTATACTCATAGTATAGATATTACATTTTTATATACAAGATATAGGGAATTTGAAAAACTTCTTACATACGAAGGTTATAACTTGTAAAAAAACGTAAATTTTAACTAATAATTCAATAATTTAAAACAAAATATGACCTAGAAGGACAGAAATTAATGAATTTGAACGAGAACTTTTGTAAAAGATTAAGAGAATATGAGGACACCCTGTATAAAATGTATCTGGTCTCATGCTCTCTTCGTCTTACACATGGCCCTTATGGGGGTGGAAGCATATAAATACCGAGTCGAATTTGATTTTTACACACTTCGAGTCAGGACTAGTTCCAGGGTTGTCCCTTGACTAGTTCCATCTTCCAACAAACATTGTACCAAGTGAAATTTAAGTGTGCCAACTTTTCAAAAGAAAGAAGACCTAAAAGTAAGTAAAATAAAATCCAATTGTGTTTCAATTTCTTGAATTTCCCAACCAAGTTTTTATTCCAAGTTTAATTTCCATTTTATTTCAATTTGTTCTCAGAATCAAATAACTTTTATTTCAATCTTATTTTTAAATAACGTGCTGAGTGTTTAATACAACCAGGCAGTTACTCTTCGTTTTTATATTTTATTTCAATCTTATTTTTGAATAACGTGCTGAGTGTTTAATACAACCAGGCAGTTATTTTCCGATTTTATGTTTTATTTCAATCTTAATTTTTGAATAACGTGCTGAGTGTTTAATACAACCAGGCAGTTATTCTTCGATTATATATTTTATTTCAATCTTATTTTTGAATAACGTGCTGAGTGTTTAATACAACCAGGCAGTTATTCTTTGATTTTATATTTTATTTCAATCTTATTTTTGAATAACGTGCTGAGTGTTTAATACAACCAGGCAGTTATTCTTAGTTTTTATATTTTATTTCAATCTTATTTTTGAATAACGTGCTGAGTGTTTAATACAACCAGGCAGTTATTCTTCGATTTTATATTTCATTTATGTAACAACTCGAAGACAAGCCTTGATGAAAAATCAGGAGAAAAATGTAACAAAGGAAACAAATAATGATAATATGGATTTAATCACAAGGGCAGAAACACCCAGAAAACCAGAAAAACGCAAATTAAAACGGAACTGTAAGGGAAAAATTAATTATGCCGAGAGTGATACAGAAAGTGATTTCAAGGCAGAAATTAGGGTACCTGACGGGAATTTGGAATTTAAGAATTATTCGACAAACCCTACAATCAATGACCCTGTGCATGATCAAATAGACTTAAGAGATTTTAACAACGATAAGGAGAATTCAGAGATCGATTCATCTTCGACTGATATCGAATTGGATGAGACTGCAACGCTAGGACAAGGAATAATAGCTCCAGATACCTTCAACCAAGAAGAATTTGAAGAAAATGTAACTAATAAGGATAATTATCAATCAGGAAACAAACTAACGCCAAGAATCGAGCGTACTTATAACAAAGTTAAAACTAAGGAACTACTACAATTTCGCAGGGATAATATTGTATACCTCGTAGCATGTGATGGGAGCCCATGCGATGAAGACAGCCGAGCACTGATTGATGCGAACAAAATTCCAATTAAACAAAAACTTCAAGTAGGAAATATCAATGAAATCAAAAGACATAACAACAAATACCTATTGGGTTTGTGCATTCGTGGGGAAAACGCAGAATCACAGGAAATAATTAGGGCCAATTTACGCGATACACTTACATAGTTACGCGAATTTTTAATAGCGAAAAAGATAAGGGAGTTTAGTATTGCCAAAAGCCCTTATATCGAAAATATTCCATGGGTAGACGTGTTAGAACTAGTCAAAACCATATTCGAAAATAATTCTATAAAAATAATTATTTGTGAGAGAACGTTACAATATGTGACAGAAAACCGACGTGACGAAATTTTTAAGGAACTCCATGCTTCACCAATAGGGGGTCATAGGGGGGTATCAAAAACCTATAATAGGATCCGTCAAAATTTTTATTGGGAAAACATGAAACAAGACATACAGAGACAAATACAACAATGTATACACTGTCAATTAAAGAAGTTGGTTAGATTGGAAACAAAACAACCTATGGTAATAACAGACACACCAGGGACAGTTTTTGAAAAAATTGCTTTAGATATAGTGGACCCTCTGCCCAAAACTAAAGATAATAATGAATTTATATTGACAATGCAGGATCAGCTATCAAGATTCAGTATAGCAGTACCTCTGCAAAATGCTTTGGCTACTACTATAGCCGACACATTTATAAAAGATTTTATTTGCATTTTTGGAGCCCCTAAGGTTATTTTAATCGATCAAGGTCGAAATTTTCTTAGTAGCCACATTCAGAAAATAGCAAAAAGATTCAAGATCAAAATAATGAAAACCTCTGCTTATCACCCACAATCTAATGGTTCTTTAGAACGTTCTCACCATGCATTAGGTGAATTTTTAAAACAATACTCCGAAAAGGATTGTGAGTGGGATCAATGGGTCGAAATCGCCATCTTTAATTATAACACATGTGTACATGAAGGCACAAAGCATACACCTTTCGAAGTGGTTTTTGGACGTTTAGCTAAGTCGCCATCATGTGAACCACTTCGAGAGGATGATCTACTACCAACTTACCAAGGATACATTAAAGATTTAGTCACCCGCCTAACAGGAATAAAAACAATGGTTTACAATAACCTCATAAATGCTAAACAACGATCTAAAAATTATTATGATAAGAAATTGAATAGTCAGAATTTTAAGGTAGGTGACTATGTCTTTTTGTTAAAGGGGCCGAAACCTGAAAAATTTGGGGACCATTATACGGGTCCGCATAAAATTTTAGAAGTAATAAATAAGAATAATATCAAAATTCAGTTTAAGGGGAACAGTAAGGCGGTACATGCTAATAGATTGAAGGTATCTCACATTAATCGAGAGATTAAAACCAAAGTAAGAAAAAAACACTCTGAAGATGAATAACCATATTCATGTTCTGATTACAGATGTTCGTGTCTTTAGCATTTGCCTTGCTGGTCCATACCGCTACAGCTTTAGTAGGGTACGATTGTGGATCACGCTCGCTAAATATTACTACAAAATCGCTACTAGATGTAGGGCAGTGTCAGCCACCTTCAAGTTCACTCAATGTCACTAGAAGATACGTTCAGTTATTACAGGTTAACGAATTCACAGAAACCCAAGCAATCCAATGCAAACTCGAGATACACAGAACAGTTTATTATTGTAGAATGTATTCACACATTTCAATTGTGAAACACGGTGAACGCGAATATATATATGATATAAGTAGTGAAGCTGGCAAAAAACTTTACAAAACCGGAATACTTGAATTCAATAACTACATAATAAGTGGGATTAAAATAAATAGTAAAATGTCACACCCTATGCTTTATGCAGGTTACGTAGATAATGAAGGGACGTGTAACGGAGCTGCATATTCGGATCCTTATGGGGATTGGGAGTCCGTAGTCGTACAGGGAATATCTTTATGGCACTGAAGAGGGCCCCCATATGTGGCCGAAACGTTTGCCTTTCTTTCTTTTTGCGCATTTTTAAATGTAATAATAATTTTAATCAAAGAAAATAAGAAGAAACTGACCCTATGCCAAAGAAATGAACAAACACTAAAAATAACCTTGCAAGAGCAGAAAGCAAGAATAAATCTAAATAATAATTTAATATACTTGCGCTCCGGTACACATTGCACCTTGTCAGACGCAACTTGTGTAGATGTTGAAGGAGGTCATACGTTTTGGAACACAATTCCTGCAAGTAATTGCAAGTTTCATCAGTATAGTATTCTTTATGAAGGTTACGCAAATAAAATCGATGACTTAGTTAGTCATCGGGTTCAAACTGTATATTCTTTAGTTACGGAAGAAATAACATTTGCGTTAATGATTAAGTCTTCAGTAAATGTTTGTGAATACACTGTATTACGAACCGAACATCCTAAGTTAGTTATTTTTGAGACCGTTAAGGGCGAATCTTTCGCAGAAAATTATAAACTCGATATAGACAACCTCGATATATTTGCATACGTTAATTCTAAGTTTGTATATGTAGAAAAGCATATTAAGACTCAAGTAAGAAATTTGTATAGAGACGTCCTACTGCAGCGATGTAATCTGGAACGAGAAACTCTGAAGAATGCACTTGCAATAGCTACTTAGGCACCGGACGAGTTCGCTTACAACTTGATGAAGGGACCTGGGTATATGGCAGTAAATGCAGGAGAAGTGGTACACGTAATAAAGTGTATACCAGTTGAAGTAATGATTGAACACGGAGATGAATGCTACGCAGAACTTAAGATTAAGAAGGGAAATTCAACCTATTTCTTAACACCTAGAACGCACATAATCAAAGCAAGAGGAACGAAGGTCTCTTGCAACGCAGTTCTCCCTTCGTACTACTTGGTCGAAGGTAGCTGGTATAAACTAATACCGAAACCAACTGAAGGAGTTGAACCCATCACAATTCAACCTTCAGTCCAGCCAACTTGGGAATATATCAACCCGGCATCTTTAGCTACTAGTGGAATTTACACAGAGAAGGACCTAGAAGAACTGAGAGATAGAATTATGTTTCCAGTCGAGAGAGCATCCTTGCTAAATGATGTGGCACGAGAAATTCATGGACACACCACAGGTGACCATGATGGAACACTAATGAAGTTGATGAACGAAGACACCATGGAGAAAATCGTGCAATCAACTTGGGAAAGACTATGGGAAAAATTCATGACGTTCGGTACAGCCAGTGCCGGATTAATAGCAATCCTGTTGATACTCCAAGTGATAAAAATGGCGATTGAAGTTATCATCAACGGTTTCTTACTACACCGTATTTATGGATGGTCTATCCACATGTTTGGAGCTATCTTGGGCTCCTTAACACAATGTCTGATTGTAATTAGCAAGAAATCTACAGACCCAGAATCAACTAAGTCATATAATTTACAAGAAGTAGAATTGGTGCCAACAGAGCATCAAACGCGATCATTGACCAGCACAACTTCAAGGGCAGAACAGTGTGTTGAGTCTACGAGCACACAAGATTCAGAGGATAAGGCTGAACGAAAATTCTTCACGTATATACCCTAAAAATCGAAACTCGAACGGTCGATGCGTAGCCTATAGCAAGTTATATGAAAGGCAACCCAAGAGGACACATCAACAATCCAAGGACAGTTACGCAGCGTCCGCTTCCTAGAATTAAAATTACTAGTAAGCGTTCTAGGGTGGGGGTGTTACGTCCCCAACAAATAGAATTCATAATTTAATGATTTTAGTAATTATCAAATAGATTCAGACTTTTTTTTTTTTTTTTTTTTTTTTTTTTTTTGGTGAGGAGGAAAAATGGCAAAATCTTTTATAGACGTTGTACAGGACTCTCCTAGGACGGGTCTAGGCATACCTGTTAAAACCAGAAAACCCCCTCTCTCGAACCAATACACCACCCGCGGAACCGCCTTTCGGCTTTAAACTTCACGGGTGGTTGGTTCCATTAAAGTCGCGTACGACTCTTCCGTCATCCGTTCGCTCGGAACTTCCACCCGCGGCCACACGCCCACTAGGATAACCGACCAGCCGCGCCACCCAGGGGAGAAACAAACAGATTCCTCCCCCGAACGACGCGGACAGTCAAGTCTACCCGAGACGCAGGACCGCGGGTGCAGGCCCCGATGCGATTTCTACTGGCCCTCCCCGTTGTTTCGCTCCCGACGCCCATCAAGTTCTCTCGTCTTCATCACAAGTGTGACGAATGACTCGATGAGCGTCCAGAACCGCTCAGACTGGAGCATGAGGGGGACCATCGTGTCAGGAGTAAGTTCGGAACCCACCGCCTGACCGAGGACCCCCCTAGCCACACCCCATTTTGCGCAGACGAAGAGTGCGTGCTCTGCGTTATCCAACGGGGAATCGCAGTAGCAACACGTCTCCTCGTCTCTTTTCTTAAAGCGCCTCAGGTACGCGTTAAAACAGCCATGGCCCGAGAGCGCTTGTGCCAAGTAAAAGCCGACTTCCCCGTGCTTTCTGTTCAGCCAGGTGGCGAGCTCCGGGATCAGGCGGTAGGTCCATCTCCCTGTCTGCTCACCATGCCATCTCATCTGCCATTTCTCGACGAGTCTGCGCCTTCCATCCTTGCGGATGGCCTCCTTCGCGCGAGCGATTTCCTGCAGGTCGGCGCAGGTAAGCTCCTTGCGAAGCTGAAAGGTTTCCTGCCTTTCCTCCGCCAATAAATCTATTGGCGGGACGCTCGCCAGGACCAGCACAGCGCTCGTCGAGATAGTTCTATATGCCGAAACTATTCTCAGCGCGACAAGTCTCTGCGCCAAGAACAGCTTCTTCTGAATAGCATGGTTTTGCAAGGCATTGGCCCAGACCGGAGCTGCATAAAGCAGCTTCGAATGGACCACGCTCGCCACCAATCTTCTTTTCGCTTCCCTGGGTCCACCAATGTTTGGCATAAGCCGGGCCAAGTTTGCTCCACATTGGATGGCTTTGGTGGCTGCGATCTTTAGGTGTTCGCCAAAGCTAAGCCTACGATCCAGCTGCACCCCCAGGTACTTAATGCTTGTTTTCCACTCGACTTCATGCTCTCCGAGAACGATCCTCGGGTATTCGAAGGATCTCCTGTCCGTAACGAGCAAAGCCTCGGTTTTCTCAGGGGCCATTTTAAGACCTCTGCCATCCAACCAGCGCTTCGCTCGCCACAGACTTTCATTGATCCTCAGCTCTAGGATTCCGACGTCGTCAGCGGCGCACACGACAAGTGCGTCATCCGCGAAGCCGACGATGCTCGTTCCAGCAGGCAGGTCCATGCGCAGGAAATCGTCGTACATGACGTTCCAAACGAGTGGACCCACCCGCGACCCTTGAGGGGCGCCACATGTCATCTCCTCCTTGAGAGACCATTTGTCGCCCTCATATATCACCCACCTGTCGCTCAGATAGTCATCTATCATTCGCAACAGTTAGTCTGGAACCTTCTTCCGCACCATCGCCTCGATGCAGATGTTCCATCTCGCGGTATTGAACGCATTGCGTATGTCAATGCTAATCAACGCACAGAATCCCTTACGCTTACCAGTTCCTTTTCTTGCATTTGTGGCGATGTTAACCACAGCTTGGATGGCGTCCACAGTGGACCTGCCTTTCCTGAATCCGAACTGGTTTTCCGAGAGCCCGTTCTCCCCGACCAAGAGAGCCTGAAGCCGTTGTAGAATCAACTCCTCCAGAAGCTTCCCCATTGTATCCAATAGGCATATTGGTCTATACGACGAGGCAACCCCTAGAGGTTTGTTGCCCTTCCTCAGCAGGACCAACCTCTGCTTCTTCCAATCTGCGAAGAACCTCCCCTCCCGAAGACAGGAGTTAAAGGCTTCTAGGAGGATCTCTGGGTACGCCCCGATCACCTCTTTGAGGATCTCGTTCGGCACCCCGTCGATACCCGGCGCTGTATTTGCCTTAAGCCTTCCACCCGCTCTCTTTAGTTCTTCGAGAGTGAACAGTTCTTCGCGCCGGACCACGCAGGAACTTCGGTCCTGTCTTTGGAACGGCTCCACGTGTGGAAACAAGCTACACACAATGTACTGGACTCGATCGGGATTATCCAGGCCCGGGGTCTTTCTTCTAGCCACCAATCTCTTGGTGACTATTTTGAAGGCGAGACCCCATGGGTCCTTCTCGACCTCACCGATCAAGTCTTTCCAGCATTGAAGTCGGCTTTTCTTTATGCCTCGCCTCAAAGCTGTTTTTGCCCTTTTCCATGCCTCGTGCAGCGTAGCATACCCCTTTGAACGGGTGAATTTTCGCCGCGCTGCGAGGCATTCTCGACGTAGGGCTGCCAACTGGTCGTTCCACCAGTACATCGAACCCTTGGCTTGCCTGCGCTCACGGCGAGGCATCGAGTAGTCGCAAGCCGCGACCACCTTCTGCCTCACCGAGCGCACAGCAGCGTCAAACGACCCAGCAGGGCAGACCCAACCAAGCTCATCGATGAGCCTGATTTTTTCGAGGTGTTTGCGAAGTCTTTCCCTGCTGAGTCGTCTCGTGTTCCAGGAGGGGCTCCTTCCTTCGCCGCCCCTACCCTTATCCACCGCCTGACACCGTTGTTCTAGTGTGAATTCGATGCACCGGTGGTCACTCAAGGTTATTACCTCGAGGACCGACCAGTCGCTTATCCTTGAAGCGAGGCGAGGTGCGGCAATTGTGATTTGTGATGCGGCAATTTCCTCGTCTGAACGTAAATTCCCCGCCCTGATTCAAGACGATCAGTTCGTTCCTAGCGACCATCTCGCCAACCAAGATTCCCCTCCTATCTAGGCGGGCTTCACCCCACTCGGGCGACTTACTGTTGAAGTCCCCCCCTATGAGGGATCGCCCGATGGCCTCACGGAGGCTTTCCTCAAGGAGGAGGATCTGGGTCTCAAAGACATCGAAGGGATCGCCGGGGGAGAAGTAGCAGCTGTACACACGCACACCCGCCACCTCCACCCAGACGAACCCCGCGTCGGTCTCCAGGAAGTCCCCGACGCCCAAATCAGGGTTACAAACAAGGATGCCGGCCCTCCTTGATGCATCCTGATACCAAGCAGAGTTATCGGACCACTTGTACTGCTCACTAATGAGCAGCACATCAGCCCCCCTCTCCCTGGCAGTCTGCATCAGGAGGTCCTGGGCATCCTTCCCCCTTCCGAGGTTGAGCTGCAGGAACTTCAATTCCTGCCTCTCAACCTCCGAAGCTCTTCCCGGAAGACCGGGCAGGAGCCGCTCCCCAACACATGGGCGACATCTTTGTCGCCCCTGTCTGCGCATGATAGGCACCTTGGTGGCGCCTTACAGGTCCCGGCCAAGTGTCCCGTGGCGCCGCATCTCCAACAGGCGTTTTTCCTGTCGGGGTTGCTGCAGCCCCGGGACCCGTGGCCGTACCCAAGGCACCTGAAGCAGCGGGCGACTTCCAGGTGCTCGCGAATGCGGCACTCTACCCACCCGATCCTCAACTTACCTAGCTGATGCAGACGCGCGGCGTCTGCCTCAGCTAGCCGGATCACTGCAGTCTTCACCCCACCAAAGCGGGTGAAGAGCCTGCAGGACCCCTCAAAAGCTGGTCTGCCCAATGCCAAGCAGAGGGCAGACACAACCTCTTCTTTTTCAACGGTCTCGTCGAGGTCCCTAATTTCGAGGGACATCGTCGAGACCAGGGCTGAAATTTGCGCCCTTTCCCCGACCGCCAGGTCGAGCTCCTTTCGGAAGGCCGAAACGTCTCCCCCCTTTTTGAGGACCAAAAGGACTTCTTCCTTCCTGGTCCTCCGGATAGACAGGACCTCAAGTCCTGCCTTCTGGGGGTCGACCTTCGCCTTCATTTCCCTCAAGATGTCGGCGTAGGACTGGCCGTCCTTCGCCGACACCTTGATGGCGTCGCCCGACCTCGCGGCCGGGGAGCGCCTCGGCAACTTTCCCTTTTTTTGTGTTCCTGCGCAGAGGGCACAGGAGCCTCTTTCTTCTTCTTCTCTTTTTTTTTCTTCTTCTTCTCCACCAGCTGCCAGTCCCCATCCTTTTTCGGGGTCTGGCCTCTGGTGGCCGCAGCATAGGACGGCGATATGCCGCCCTTCCCTTTCTTGGGAAGCCTATCTTCGGGGGAGAAGGAGCAACCCTCTTCTCCCCCTTTGTCAGCTTCTTGGGGGTATCTCCCAGAGACGCAGAGCGCAGTCTCCGGAAGATACCCATCTTTTTTGAGGCGGGGTGGGATTCCAGCTTCTTCTGGATTTCCATCCCGCTTTCTACAAGACATTTGTGGGTGTTGAGCATTCCGCTCAACACCTCTGATGCCTCGTTAACACTGTCCTTTACGTGGCCAGGGTTATTTCTCAGCATACCCTGCTGGATGACACTGAGAGCCCTGGCCAACTTTTCCATCTTTGTGCTTTGCTCCTTCAGGAGCTGAAGGACGTCTTTCCATCCCTCAGCCCCTGGAGAAGTGTGTGAGGACGTATCTGACGCCTTCACCTCTTCACCTCCTTTATTTTTTAAAACATTCATATTAAAACTGTCGTGTCTTAAGACGGTTCGCCCATCATGGGAGCCCTACCGCGGTAGGGCTACTATCCCCGCCTATATGGATCCCTAGTTATGTGCGCCGAAACCGAGAAGCGGCTTATCGGATGGTCGATCCTATCGGCACATTAGATGAAACTAGTAAAAGGTTACGGGATAGGCCCGCGCCATAATGATGCTAAAGGTTTAACGTCACCCCTATCGACCGAGCGGTGCCGAGTCCGCCCCGACACCTGACCCGGACTTCAGGCTAGACGGTGTGCGATTTATCCTACGCAGCGTCGGATATAAGGAAATACTGACCAGGTAATCCTTCATTCCTGCGCCCGGACGCCCATGATTTCAACCCCGACATTGGCTCCAGACAGTAGGATCGTGAGCGGTTTTCCCAGATTAACATGTGGTTTCACGGGATCTTTGCCCTTCGCGGTCGAACACCGGAGGGACTTACGGTTACCCATATTACTTCCACAGAGGTGAGGTACTGACATCGCGTCCTACCCTGGTCGAGAGGCTACTACTCCTACCTTGGCTAGTCTATCGGGAATATCCACCAGGCGCCGGCCGCAGCCTCATTCACTCAGCGTCCCATTCATTCTGGTGTGTGTGGGTGTCGGTGTCGTGCATGTGATTGTGGTGTGACCGCAAGAGCGCACGCGGGAAGTTCAGCGTCATCGCCGCATACGCATTTGGGGCGATACCCCGATTAAGGGGCCCCCCGCATTCACTCCGTGTACGTTCATTCGGCATCAAGAGACCTGTTCAAGGTCCCCTGATGCTTTCGCTCCACACCGCGTCCTCACGCGCCTGAAAGTCGCAGAACAACCGTCGTGGCACGTGCGCCCGGCAGGCCCATCACTAGGGAAAAGCCCGTCTATAGGGCTCTCTTGGCAGCCATCCTGACGGCAACAGCCCTACTGCTGGCAGAGTCCTTGCGGCTACTACCGTTGGTGGGCTGCAGGACGCGTCTGCTCCGTGCTTGGACTCATGCGTTCACCTCGGCGAGACCCTGCCCGCCCACAGAACGCTCTCTCAGTTGTTAGGTGTGTTGTGTTTAGTGTCGCTGTAATGTGTTGTGTCATGCCCCCTCCTCCTTTCTCATCCGGGCTTGGGAAAACGCCCTATGAAAATGAACTTTGTCCCCAATAAAGTACCTAAGTACTTGAGATAAGAGTGCAGATGTTACTCTGAAGATGCAGCATCCGGTGCATTTCTTGGTTGACTCCACTTTTTTTTCGTTTTCAGAAATATTATTTTCTGTAAGATTTTATTCTGTAATATTTTCGTTTGAAATTATTTCCTTTTTTTCTCATTTAAATGATGAAACAAACAAGTATTATCTCAATTGAAAAACCGTTGAAGCCCTAATAGAATTTCACACCTCACATATTTCAAATTTGTTTTTTTTCATCAGGCGTTTCAACAATTAATATGTAGACATGAAGCCACGTACAAATAAGATATAAATGATGTGTGTAATAAGTAACAGAAATAGGTGATTAATGAATTAGTTAAATTACAGTCAATACATAAATTGCACTATTACTTTAACCGTGTGAAAAAAATATACACTTCTAATATACATACACATTTTAGAAAAAGGGAGTTTCGTTAAAATTTAAGAATAATGTTTTCAAGGTTCCGCACAATTCTGAATGAATCTAACTTACAATTTATACTCATAGTATAGACATTACATTTTTATATACAAGATATAGGGAATTTGAAAAACTTCTTACATACGAAGCAAAGATATTATAAACCTAGATGCGGCCAATTATAGTTCGGTAGACTTAAATGTAGACGTCGCTTTCGGTGTGTTTTTCCCGGTCCCCTCTTGCCTCTCACCTAACCGCATGATCCGACAAAATTAGTTCCTCGAAAGCATTATAGAGGCGCTAAATGTATCTCCCTCCAATCTCCACCCGCTGAGATACCCATAAACAGAAAGCGCGCTTTAAAAATTTAAATTTAAATTATATATATTGAAGAAAATTAAAAATT
The DNA here is from genome assembly GCA_030998225.1 of Diplolepis rosae. Taxonomy (NCBI): domain Eukaryota; kingdom Metazoa; phylum Arthropoda; class Insecta; order Hymenoptera; family Diplolepididae; genus Diplolepis; species Diplolepis rosae. Next base: position 5,777,614 of record JAPYXD010000553.1, on the reverse strand, counting down.
GGTAAACAAAGCAAGGAAAAGCGACGTGTAAAGTGTTTCAATGTTACTTTATGTGTATTTTATTTTGCTTTCTAGTATCATTTGGATATTGAAATAGGTTACAGTGAACATGCATTGCTAAATTAACTTTCTGTCAGTGGAAGATAAGTACATGAATGAAAAACCAATATTTAATTATTATAATTTGAACATGTATGCAATAGAAAGAGAATTAGTTTCTTATTTTTAAAAAGTTTAATTTTTTATTTTCGTATTTTTAATTCTTTTTTTTACATTCTCATCATGGATGAGAAGGTACTTATTGGTTTTATGTGAAAAATGACATTCGAAATTTTCATCAAATCTTTACGTTTTGAGACCCCCTGAGTCAGAAAAAACGGTTTTTACGAAAGTGTCTGTCTGTCTGTCTGTAGTGGGCCGTGTGCGGCATAACTCTCGATAGGATTATCAGACTGAATTGAGCTTTGGCACACTTTATCGGAGCCGAAAAAGTAAGATAACTTCGTTAACCAGCCACATCCAATCAAAATTGAGGGATGGAGCACTACTTTTGTGTTTTTGAAAATAACTTTTTGAAAAAATCAAAAATTTCAATACTGGTTTTTGATAGTGCTCATAAATCTCTACAAATTATCCTGATAACATTTTTTGATTAAATCAAAATTAGAAATGTTACAGCATATTCAAATTCGAAAAAAGTCAATATCTAAATTCCATTTTCCAGTTAAATTATACGAGATACGAAAAAACGTTATAATACAATATTATTTACTACATAAAGACCTTCAAATTTAAATTGTAACATTTTTCCATAAGATGCATATTTTTCTTTTTAATTTAAAAAAAACTATTGAAAATTCAAAATTCAATTTTTTAACAATAATATGTGAAATACGAAAAAAACGTAAGAATACAAAATTGTTCGTTTCAAAAAGATCTACAAATTTTGTCTCATACAGTTTCTAATAAAACATATATTTTTCGTTTCAATTCCAAAAAATACGATTAAAATTAGAAAATTCCATTTTTTAGACAAAATATGTGAGATACAAAAAAAACGTTTAGATGGAAAATTGTTTGCTTGAATGAAGTCTACAAATTCTCATTAAGACATTTCGGGACAGGATGTATATTTTATGTTTTAATTTTTAATATTAAAAAAATTCGATTTTTTTCACCAAAATATGTGATACGAAATAAGCGTTGTTCTGCAAAATCGTTTCCTTAAATAAAGTCTACGATTGTTTTTTCTTTTTGGGAGATTTGGAAAGAAATAAATTATTTTAATCATGTAATTTATTAAAAAGTTACCGAAATGTATACAGAAAATCGAGCGCGAAGCGCGAGCGTCATGATGAGAATGTGTTCCTTAAGGCTGATAGGGCCTTAAGTAAATTGAATTTCCTATTTCACTTAAATTCAAAAAGAAATTGAGCGACTTTGATAAAATGTGTAATTCACATCATCTGTAATATTATTATAAAATTGGTTTGAGCTTTAGTATCAAATTATAATAAATAAACTTGAATGTATGTGAAGAGCACAAGAACGGAGCGCGAAGCACGACAATCAAATCGCGCGCCCTAGGCGCGCTCAAACTTGCGAGCGAAGCGAGCTGCGCGCAGATTTTTTTCATTATGAACAACTTCTAGTTTCCAGGATTTTTATTCTTTTCAAATATTATTCAAATTAATAATTACAATTTTAAAAATAAAATTTTAAATTAATTAGTTAATTAAAAATTTAGACTTAAGAGCATGTGATACATTGCCATAAGAGCAATTTAGTTTACACAGTTGTTCTTCCACAATTTTTAATTTTTCAACAAAATAATAGTGCACAGACGTCAGTGTTAATTTTCTTTACTTCTCGGCACTATTATTTTTTTGATAAATTCAAAATTGTGGAAAAACAACTGTGTAAACTAAATTGCTTTCAAGGTAATAAAGTATCACATACCCTTAAATCAATATCTTACCAGTTCAAATGTTGAAGTCTTCTCCTTTTTTTAAGCTCAATGTTTACAGAAATTTTTTTTGAAAATTTAAAGAAGAAAGTTGTCCGAAGCTCAATAATTTGTAATTTCTAAAATATTTGTTTGACTCACACTAGTCAGAATGTTTTAAAATCTCATTGTAATTTATGGCTGGATTCTTGTATTTTCTTATTAAAAAAGTGATAATTCCACACTTTTCTGAAAAAAAAATAGATCAATGTTTTTCAAAAAAACTCAAATGAATTGATTTATGTACAATAAATGCTAACTGATTTCTGAATATATTCAGCAGCTTTTCTTTTTGGGAAACTTTGTCTCATCAAAAAAATATGAATAATTTATATTAATTTCATTAAAACTATGCCAAATGCTGCAAATAAATTATTATAAACGTTTTTCAATATTTAAAGAGAATTAAAAAAATAAAAATAAAACTTTCTAACAAAAAATATACCTAATAAATTACTTAATTTGTTACATTTGTTACATTCTAATGTAAATATTTAAAAAAAAATGTTATGTTACTTTATATTATAATTATTGTTTCGGACAGTTTGGTTAATGTATGACTCACCAAAGTTTTCTTTAATATATCCAATCAAATATTTATTTTAATTGAATGTAAAATATTAGATAGATTCACTAAAAAATTTGGTTCAATAAATAAACGATTTTGTTCTTTGAACAAAATTTTTAATACATAATTTTTTATTCAACGAAGTAAATCCTCGCCGCATATTAATCATTATTTTAAGATGTTGGGGTTCTTTTAAAATAAATGGAATTAAATTAATTAAAAATGAAAACAATTATAAAATAATTAAATAATCAAAATAAAATTCATTTAAAAAATTTGTATTCCTTATTTTACCATTGAATTTTTAAAACCAAAGTTTTCTCAAAAAAGTTCACCGCGCCGTGATTTTCGGTTTTGGCTAAAATCTAAGCTGGCTCGCGCTCCTTCGCTAGCAAGCTTTGCTGGGGCTCGGTTTTCAATTTCACTCGAGATTTCGGTGCTTCCGACCTTCCCCGCGACCCGCGACTCGAGAAAGTAGTGTGCTCAGATAAAGTAGGAGCAGTAGGTTTGGTTACTGTCAATATTTTTGGTCGAAATGAGAAATTGAAATTTTGAGTTTAGAATTTAAATCCAATACTCTTACAGTCTTGCAAATGAAAATTAAATTACAGTTATTGAAATTTTACAAAAGTACAATGTAAATCAGATGAATTAATGATACAATGATCTAAAAATAAAAGAGTTTTAAAATCGTTTGAACTCAAAATTTTTTTATTTTTCAAAGGCTTTTTTAAGGCTATAAGTGCTTTTTACAAGTGATTAATTAAAAGCTTACAAGAAAATCATAAGTGGACAGATTAAAAAATAATGAGGTATTGAAAATTGCTTAATAGTAATATTTCCAATTTCAAATTGAATAAGTTGGGAATATTTAAATAAAAAGATCTACAAATAATTATAGTAGTTCCTCTTTACAAAAATTTTAATTGCAAACAATTCCAATTGTAAAATATCCTCGATTTTCAAGCGTTTTTAAAATAAATCTATATAATTTAAAGTAATTTTAGTTATATATCGAAAAAATTGAAATAGTCCCCGGACTTTAGAAAACTAGGAAATTTATTCATGGAAATCATTTCAAATTGCATTTGATGAAATATTTCAAATGAAACAATTATTTTTTGTGCCCTCTTTTGAGGATATTGTTAGAATTTCCTTTTCTCACAATTTTACTGGGAATTTTTATATAAATCAGGATCACCTTCGGTAAGTACGCTTTATTTCACTCTCTAAATCAAAATAAGTGCACTCAGAAAAAAGATTTGATTGAATCAAAGAAAATTATTTGCGAAAGACTTTCTTTGATTTAAAGAAATGATTTGTTTAAATGAAATGAAATTTGTTTAATTCAAACATAATGTCTTTAAACGAAATAAATACTTGTTTGAATAAAATTAATTTTTCTTCAAAACAAAGAAATTAATTCAATGATATATGGTCAAAGATATAAATTGTTTGATTGAAGGCAGAAATTTATTTGATTCGAACAAATATTCATTTGGTCCAAAGATGTTTTGTTTGAATCAAAAAAATTTTGTTTCATTAAGGTAGTTTTCATCCACGAAAAGTAAACCTCAGGCAAAAATTGATAATTTTGCCTTTAAGAATAGCAATATTATTATTGAAGGGCTATTTTGAAAGAGAAAAGATTATTTTCCATAAAAAAAATTCAAAACACAGAAAAATAATTTTATTAATAAATTTTATTTTGGACCCAACTTTTTTTCTTATCGCTTCTTATCAAATGTTAAAAAATTATGCGATTCTAATAAATCATGAATCATTTTTTCAGAGAAAAGATTTTCCACAACTTCACCGTTTCTGATTTTTAAAAATAAATTCTTTAATGGCTAAAACCAATAAAAAAGCATTTTCCAAAACGCAATTTTTATAAACAAATTTCTGAATTTGATAATAATTTATTCATTTTCGAAAATTTGAAATGGTTAAGTTGTGGGAAATCTTTTCACTTTAACATTTCCTGAAATTCATAAAATTTATGTCACGTCATCAACATTATTTAAGACTTTTTACAAAATTTGTCAGCTGTCAAATTTTGTAAACAGAAGTCACCGGGCGAGCAGACGACGAGATGCATGAGACATCGAATCGAAGAAATCGCAGAAACTCAGAAAGTTAGGGAACGCTTGCTTTTACTTTATTTCGTACATGCTATATATAGACAAAATAAGGAGAGAGCCGAAGTCTCCCGAAGATTTTCGAGCATCTCCGTGTTTTCGAATTCAGAAGACACTGCGAGAAACACGCGTCGCCATGGAAACGGCTGAAAGTTGTGAAGAGGGCAGCACCTCGATACCCAAGAAAGAGTGATGTTCTATATATATCGTTCTCCCACTCCGAGGCCACTCGCCGCATCTAGGTTTATAATATCTTTGTACGAAGGTTATAACTTGTAAAAAACGTAAATTGTAACTAATAATTCAATAATTTAAAACAAAATATGACCTAGAAGGACAGAAATTAATGAATTTGAACGAGAACTTTTGTAAAAGATTAAGAGAATATGAGGACACCCTGTATAAAATGTATCTGGTCTCATGCTCTCTTCGTCTTACACATGGCCCTTATGGGGGTGGAAGCATATAAATACCGAGTCGAATTTGAATTTTACACACTTCGAGTCAGGACTAGTTCCAGGGTTGTCCCTTGACTAGTTCCATCTTCCAACAAACATTTTACCAAGTGAAATTTAAGTGTGCCAACTGCTCAAAAGAAAGAAGACCTAAAAGTAAGTAAAATAAAATCCAATTGTGTTTCAATTTCTTGAATTTCCCAACCAAGTTTTTATTCCAAGTTTAATTTCCATTTTATTTCAATTTGTTCTCAGAATCAAATAACTTTTATTTCAATCTTATTTTTGAATAACGTGCTGAGTGTTTAATACAACCAGGCAGTTATTCTTCGATTTTATATTTTATTTCAATCTTATTTTTGAATAGCGTGCTGAGTGTTTAATACAACCAGGCAGTTATTTTTCGATTTTATGTTTTATTTCTATCTTAATTTTTGAATAACGTGCTGAGTGTTATATACAACCAGACAACTATTCTTCGATTTTATATTTCATTTCTATCTTATTTTTGAATAACGTGCTAACTGTTTAATAAAACCAGGCAGTTATTCTTCGATTTTATGTTTTATTTCAATCTTAATTTTTGAATAACGTGCTGTGTGTTTAATACAACCAGGCAGTTATTCTTCGATTTTATATTTCATTTCTATCTTATTTTTGAATAACGTGCTAACTGTTTAATAAAACCAGGCAGTTATTCTTCGATTTTATATTTTATTTCTACCTTAGTTGAATAACGTGCTGAGTGTTTAAGACAACCAGGCAGTTATTTAGCTGTTTCCAGAATTTAACCCGACTCTGTACAACCAGGCAGTTAGTAGTTCATACTTACTTCATCCCTACTGTTTTGAACAACTCGTTTGGTGTTTCATACACCCTGACAACCATTCATGGTTTTCGACTTGAAACCCTTGACAACTTATTTTTCGAATATGGTTTATGGCTGACCGATAGTCTAATTTAGATCGTGTTAAAATTATCGTATCGTACCTATTATTATCCCAGGAAGCTTCAATTTTATTTTTCTCTATTTTCCACCATATTTCTAATTTATTAAACAAATTTGATTCTTTTGAATTCAAATTTACTAAGTTGTCTACCCTTACGTCCGTGGTTAATTACTAGCGATCGTTCCACGTCATTTAGGTCGTATCCTAGGTTATAGCGCGTTAGCGTTGACCTAAAACGAGAGTCAACACGGTTGACATGATTTCTATGCGTTTTAGGACGTAACATAGAAAATTTTTGGTGGCCCCGGAGGAATAGCTGCGAATGCGTGTGAAACGTCGTGAATATTAGCCGTTAGATTTCGCGTCTTCAAATTAAAATTCATGATCATACTTCACAATAATGCTCAATGACTTAGAGGCATCGGTCTCTGAAGTTATAATTTTCGAAAATCTGAAAAGAATAGCGGAAAGAATCGCTGATTTAGAATCTTTAGACGAAGACCGTTGGTCTACTGTGACCTATCTATGTAATAAAATTGGAATATTGGAAAAGGATTATAGGAAAATCGAAAAGGAAAATAAGCACAATATTCAAGGAAATAAAATATTAATTAAACGAATATCAGAGTTAGAGGAACAAAATATTAAATTACTTGAAACTCAAAGGAAAATTTTAAACTTGGTGAAGAATTTGAAGATTTAACCCAATTATTTATTTTGCGTTTTTCGAATAATTTCAGTGGATAATAAAGTTTTTATATTTTATTTCAATCTTAATTTTTGAATAACGTGCTGAGTGTTTAATACAACCAGGCAGTTATTCTTCGATTATATATTTTATTTCAATCTTATTTTTGAATAACGTGCTGAGTGTTTAATACAACCAGGCAGTTATTCTTCGATTTTATATTTTATTTCAATCTTAATTTTCGAATAACGTGCTGAGTGTTTAATACAACCAGGCAGTTATTCTTAGTTTTTATATTTTATTTCAATCTTATTTTTGAATAACGTGCTGAGTGTTTAATACAACCAGGCAGTTATTCTTAGTTTTTATATTTTATTTCAATCTTATTTTTGAATAACGTGCTGAGTGTTTAATACAACCAGGCAGTTATTCTTCGATTTTATATTTTATTTCAATCTTATTTTTGAATAACGTGCTGAGTGTTTAATACAACCAGGCAGTTATTCTTCGATTATATATTTTATTTCAATCTTATTTTTGAATAACGTGCTGAGTGTTTAATACAACCAGGCAGTTATTCTTCGATTATATATTTTATTTCAATCTTATTTTTGAATAACGTGCTGAGTGTTTAATACAACCAGGCAGTTATTCTTCGATTTTATATTTTATTTCAATCTTATTTTTGAATAACGTGCTGAGTGTTTAATACAACCAGGCAGTTATTCTTAGTTTTTATATTTTATTTCAATCTTATTTTTGAATAACGTGCTGAGTGTTTAATACAACCAGGCAGTTATTCTTCGATTTTATATTTTATTTCAATCTTATTTTTGAATAACGTACTGAGTGTTTAATACAACCATGCAGTTATTCTTCGATTTTATATTTTATTTCTACCTTAGTTTAGTGATGGGACATCGATGTTTTGCTTTCGTTTATCGATGTTTTTAACATCGTTATTGCCTTATCGATGTCGATGTGTAAATATCGATATAAAGTTTCGATGTCGATATTTTTTAGATGTATTTAGGGTACTTTTTACACCTTCTGTTTACTGGCGAGCTGCAGAACTTGATTGGTCAATTCCATTTTTTTCGTCGGAAACCGTCGGAAAGAACCAATCAAGTTTTGCCGCTCGCCAGCAAACAGAAGGTGTAATTACAGTTTTTTTTATGGATCACGTTTTCCGCGATTTCGCAATGTCGCATTATATACAGGAAATCTTTTGCCCTGCAGTGGTTTTCGGTATTCAATTTATGCGAACTGTGACGATTAACATTTTTTTCAGGTTATATGGTGTTCACAGTTTCCTTATATTGACAAAAATGTGTAATTTTACAATATAATTATAATATAAACTAGCTAGTGAAGCATTAACGATTTTTCAAAACAATAATACAGTATTAAATATCAATGCAGCTGTATTATAAGTAATTTAGTATTATTTGATTGCAGAAGATATTATAAATATCCACAATTTTCTTACTTTTCCGAAAAATGTATTAATATTAAAGGTCAATCGATTCGTCTTGAGTCAAAGAATCTTTTATATTGTTGTATCAACTTCAAATTATGCCAATGAAAAAAGCTTTACTCTAAAAACCCAGTTTTAAATTATTATATAACCATCACAAGAAATTTCAGCAGATTTTTTAGAAAGGCCACAACTGGTACAATTCGAAGAGCCTCCAAAAGAAGTCACATACTCAGAGGAAGAGTACCAATGGTTTTTTCGAAGGCAGAAAGATTAATGGTTTTTTAATATTCAAGTTTTAATTAACAAATACACAAAACTGTGCTTTTAAATAATTTAAAAAAAACATAAACGTTACGCAAGCAATAGGAGCATCCTTAAGGCTGTTCAAGCGTGATTCTATCTTCAAAATTCAATTTCTTCTTCTGACTTAACAAAAATTAGAATTAGACTGTTTTTGGCTTCATGGTGGTTTTTCTTTTCTAAATCAAAATGGTAGTGCGGGTAAAAAGAATTTGTAAATTGAATACTTTTTGTGTGAAACTGTATTAACCCTGACATTCGAAAACATAATTTTATGTAAAAAGCATTCAATTTAGAAGTTTTTTTACCTGCAGTCCCACTTTTATTTAGAAAAGAGACACCGCCAAAAAGCCAAAAACTTTCTTATTATAATATTTGTTCAGTAAAAAAAACAAATTGAATTTTGAGGTTAGAGTCCCTCTCCAACTTTATCATCATGTAAATAATGGTAGGTTAAACTTTTTTGTAAATAAAAACTTTTTTATCAACAAAACTATACAAATAAAATAAAACCAGCTTTTTATTATAATCTCTAATTACATTAAAACACTTGCGCAGGCGCGATATTTTATATAACGATAATCGATATTTTCTTACGATATCGATGTTAATTTTTACATCGATGTTATCTTTTCGATATATCGATGTTTGAAAACATCGATGTTTTTATTCGATGTCCCATCACTACCTTAGTTGAATAACGTGCTGAGTGTTTAAGACAACCAGGCAGTTATTTAGCTGTTTCCAGAATTTAACCCGACTCTGTACAACCAGGCAGTTAGTAGTTCATACTTACTTCATCCCTACTGTTTTAAACAACTCGTTTGGTGTTTCATACACCCTGACAACCATTCATGGTTTTTGACTTGAAATCCTTGACAACTTATTTTTCGAATATGGTTTGTGGCTGACCGATAGTCTAATTGAGATCGTGTTAAAATTATCGTATCATACCTATTATTATCCCAGGAAGCTTCAATTTTATTTTTCTCTATTTTCCACCATATTTCTAATTTATTAAACAAATTTGATTCTTTTGAATTCAAATTTACTAAGTTGTCTACCCTTACGTCTGTGGTTAATTCCTAGCGATCGTTCCACGTCATTTAGGGCGTATTCTAGGTTATAGCGCGTGAGCGTTGACCTAAAACGAGAGTCAACACGGTTGACATGATTTCTATGCGTTTTAGGCCGTAACACAGGATAATGCTGTTCTGGGACTTTGCAGTGTTACCATTCGTGACATATATGAGGTTATGTATGGTCTTCACAGCAAGTGTAAAAGTTACTTAAGAAATTGTAAGTTTAAGTTAAGTTCAAGTTCATAATTACATTATTAATAATTTAATAATTATTTTATTATTCTTTTATATTAATAATACACTTCAACTGCGAAAATTTAATGGGACATATGTATTTCAGCGAACTTTGAAACCAAAAACGGATTCGAAGAATGTATGAATCTCCTTTGTGAAATATGAAAAATCTTCATCTTGATCGCTGAAGGGGTAAGCTTAGCGCAATAGAGGCGCCGAATGGAAAAAATGGATGTAATGTCTGGCCCGCTAGCGGAATTAGATTGAGTTGCTCCCTGTCTTCTGAAAAACGAAGTTTTCAATTTTAATTTTCGAAACTTGTAAATTTCATTGTGCATGTTTTTTTTAGCCCTTATGAAAAAGAAGTATTAGTAAGTATTAGATCTAATACTTTTTTCGCGAATAAGTATTAGAAATCATATACTTTTTCGCAAAACTAGTATTGGATCCAATACTTACCAATACTTCTTTTTCATAAGGGAGGCAAATATTTGCATCACTTACCATATTAAAATGCTGACCATGAAGTCGTTTTTTCAGAATTGTAAATTTCAATCCTTTTTTTTTACTTCTTGTGAAAAAATTTGAAAAACTTATTACATAATGTGTTCTGCTGAGAACTCAAAAAAAAGAAATACTTCACTATTCTTATTAACAAAATAGATTTGTTATGTATTATGTATAATGTATATTCGTTATACATCATACTCAATCGGACTCGGCGGAGCGGGCCAGAAACCCTTGCATTGAGCCCTTCAATTATAAAAAGATTACCTTCTATTTTATTACATTTTTGTTATTTCAAATATAAATAAAAAATTTTCCTTTTATATGAACTATTCTTTTATTTCAAGATTTAAGGGAAACAAAAAAATTGAATTCTGTGATTTGAATTATCCGGGTATGCTGGAGCGCATGCGCAAACCCGTTTTCACATTTGAAACTGGAATTTTACAAAGCGATTGTACAATTACATAGCCTCTGAGTTGCTTCGTGGTAATTTTACCATTTCAATGCAATTTTACATTACTTCCGTAAATTTCCAGCGATTATCACTGGTATTTTTATTACCCATGATTCTCGTGGTAAACTTCATTGACACTTTTACAGTGCATGCTACGGTGCAGTCATTCGGGCCACTACTCGATACTAGCGCTGTCCGTGGCAAAAATATGAAACATTCTGACCACAATAAGGGAACATCCCCCACCACGGGAGATGCCAGACCTGTCTATACGACCGAGCATTCCTCCTTTGGAGTACGTCATGGAGACTAAATATAAGGAGACCAATCTCTTATGGCCGTACTTCATAAAACACGAAATGAAGTTCTGCCAAGTACTTAGTTAGGAAACTTCCCGATGAGGGAGCGTGTGTTCCCTGGGTGCAAAATGGCGGCATCCACGGTTTATAATAATCTCATGGAGACTAGATATAAGGAGACCAATCTCTTATGGCCGTACTTCACAAAACACGAAATGAAGTTCTGCCAAGTACTTAGTTAGGAAACTTCCCGATGAGGGCACATGTGTTCCCTGAGTGCAAAATGGCGGCATCAACGGTTTATAAGCATCGTGCATTAGACGTCGCCATTTTGCACCCGTGGAACACACATGCCCTCATCGGGAAGTTTTATAACTATGTACTTGGCAGAACTTCATTTCGGGAATGGATATATGGGGAAAAATGAATCATGTGTATCCGCCTAAAACTTTTTGTCTCCGATTTCCTTGAGAGTCCGCGAAATTATTGTCCTAGTGAACCTCTTTTAATTCCCCTCAGAAAACGTCCCTAGTACGACGGGTTGACAATTATTATAAAAATAAAATTTTAAATTAATTAGTTAATTGAAAATTTAGACTTAAGAGCATGTGATACTTTGCCATAAGACAATTTAGTTTACACAGTTGTTCTTCCACAATTTTTAATTTTTCAAAAAAATAATAGTGCACAGACGTCAGTGTTAATTTTCTTTACGTCTCGGCACTATTATTTTTTTGAAAAATTCAAAATTGTGGAAAAATAACTGTGTAAACTAAATTGCTTTCAAGGTAAAGTATCACTTACCCTTAAATCAATATCTTACCAGTTCAAATGTTGAAGTCTTCTCCTTTTTTTAAGCTCAATGTTTACAGAAAATTTTTTTGAAAATTTAAAGAAGAAAGTTGTCCGAAGCTCAATAATTTGTAATATCTGAAATATTTGTTTGACTCACACTAGTCAGAATTTTTTAAAATCTCATTGTAATTTATGGCTAGTTCTTGTATTTTCTTATTAAAAAAGTAATAATTCCACACTTTTCTGAAAAAAAATTAGATCAATGTTTGCCAAAAAAACTCAAACGAATTGATTTATAATAAGATGAATAAATAAATAAATTGCATTTAATGAAATATTTCAAATGAAACAATTACTTTTTGTGCCCTCTTTTGAGGATATTGTTAGAATTTCCTTTTCTCACAATTTTACTGGGAATTTTGCCTTTAAGAATAGCAATATTACACAGGCACACAAAAAAAACCAAGTCTCTGATATTTGAACGCGACACATATGTTCCCATGTAATTTGATCCGCTGATCACGAATCCGCGGTCCAATTGACCCCATGACATCTGGGTCAAGGGCATTTGAAGGTCAAAATTGAACACACACATTTGAGTTGAAAAAAATGACTAATCTTTATGTTTTTTGAGTCGCTGAATAATAATTCGAGGTCGGTTTGACCTCAAGTAGTAAAGGTCAAGGTCATTTGAAGGTCAAACGTGTTTATTTTGGAAATAATGCATTTTTGACTGCAGATTCTGAAAGAACGGAAAATTTTACGTCCAAAACTGTATTTTTTAATTTTTTTAATATGATCCAAAGGTCATTTCAAGGTCATTATAAGTGGTGATGTGGAGAATCAATTTAATCACTGCAAAAATACGAAAATATGGTTCCCTTCACCTAAACTATTGCGGTAATATATTTTGGTGATCGTTGAACCAGAATACAAGGTTCGTCTGTCTCCTCAAGGACAAGATAAGGGTCGCCCCATCAAGGTAAAAAAAAGCACTGAATCTCTGCCGAACTATAAATATGAGACTTAGCTATTGTTTTTTCTTCTATAACGCTTTCTTTTACTTTCGAAGGATCTGTGTAGCGGATTTCTAATTCTTTTTGCGCTCTCGTCATCTTCTTCATCATCTGACACTCGATCTCTTTTCAGTAACCAACAGTAGTCCGCCAACATATTTACGTCCCATTTCCCTTGCCATCTAGTTTCAGCCTCTTTCAGATCTTGATGGAACCGTTCCCCTTGTTCTTCGCTGTAATCTCCCAAGTTATCAGGGAAATAGCTGAGATGAGCATCCATAAAATGAACTTTGTGACTCATCAAACATCCCAAACACTTATAGTTTCTTATCATATTTGCTACAATAGTTTTGTAGTCATCGCTTTTGTTATTTCCCAAAAAGTTCTGACAAACATCTCGGAAACTGAGCCATGCAGCTTTCTCTAAGTCATTCATGGTATCAATGAATTTTTCATCGTTAAACATTTTACGGATTTGAGGTCCATCGAATATCCCTTCCTTCAACTTCGCTTCACTTAATCGAGGGAATCGCTCCACTAAGTACTTAAAACATTTTTCACCTTTATCCAACGCTTTGACAAACTGTTTCATCAGCCCAAGTTTTATGTGAAGAGGCGGAAGTAAAACTTTTGAGGGATCAACTAAAGGCAGTTTCAGTATATTGTAACTTCCAGGAACTAGTTGTGCTCTTGATTGCCAATTTTTTTACATAATGGTTTTCGCGATCTCTACTATCCCATAAACATAGGAAGCAGGGATACTTTGTAAATCCTGACTGTTGACCAAGAAGAATCGTTATTATTTTTAGATCGCCACAAATCTGCCAATTATGTTCTTTATATCGTATTTTATCCAATACGTATTCCACATTTTCGTAACTTTCTTTCAATTGCGTTGAGTGCGCTAAAGGTAGACTTGCGTACCCATTTCCATTATTGAGAAGCACTGCCTTCAGACTCCGTTTTGAGGAATCTATAAACAATCTCCATTCTTCAGGAACATAAATACCTTCTTTCATTTCGTTCATCAAACCTAAAACATCTGTGCAATATACCAGAGTGCCTTCTTCGTCTTTCTTGAAATATTGACGGAATTGTTTTTCTCTATTTCTGTAGACTGATGACTTCGTTCCCCGTTCAAGCATTCCTCGATTTTTCAACACAGCGGCCATGTATTCAGAAGCATCTTTAGGAAGCCCCATATCCCTGATAAAATTACTTAAACTTTCTTGATTGAATAGTTTTACAGGTTTATTTTTTTCCTCCCTCAATTTTGGAACATATTCTTCTTCATGATCATCTTGGTCGGAGCTATCGAGAGATTCTTCTACACTGTCAAACCATTCCTCCCTATCAGTTTCTTTACTCGTTGAAGCTTCATTCATTGATGGACTCGTATCCATTTTTTCGTCAGCACACTCTACCCTAGATTTTTCTGGTACAACGGAAGATACTAGTGCGTATGATATCTGTGACTTTGTTTTAACGTTGAATCCTTTAACATTGGTATTGCAAAAATAACAATCTTTCTCGGATTCAGGTATTGACCATATTACTGGTGAAGTATATTTCAAAATTTTATCATTTCTGGTTTTATCCCATCGGATAAGCATATTAAAACAAGAGCAGCAAATAGTTTCTGGAGCAAACGTTGAATTTTGAACAGAAAGTTTTTTTTTATAACATTTCTCATATATATCTGTACATTTTTTATTCATTGACCTACGATATTTGCTTACTTCATATTTCCCGCAAACGTAACAAAAAATATTTTTATCAGTGCCACAAAAGTGGCTTGCAGCATCTTCAATTCTTCTTGTAGCATCATACTCCTTATTAGCCAAGTCACCAACTAGTAAAGAGCTGCGGTCACTTGATGACGATGATTGCGGGCCCGCTTGCTCACCCTGACCAACCGCCGATACTGGGCATCCAAGACCCTGCATCGTAGACTTTCCTGTGCCAGCCATGACAGCGTCATGCCTTCACCCCAGGGCTTAGCCGGAAAACAAACAAGAAAAACAAAGCCGTTTCCGCCGTCACCACGTGGAGGTGCCCTGGGTGCTGACACAAGATAGGTATTACTGATAGATACTACTCCGTTCTTTCAGAATCTGGAGTCAAAAATGCAGTTTCTTTTCAAAATAAACAAGTTTGACCTTAAAATGAGCTTGACCTTCACAGCTTGAGATCAAACCGACCTCAAATTCGAATTCGGCGAACCAAAAAACATAATGATAAGTAGTTTATTCCACTAAAACGATATTTTTCCCAATTTCGACCTTCAAATGCCCTTGACCCAGGTGTGATGGGGTAAAAAGACCTCGTATTCTGATCCAGCAACCACCAAAATATATTACCACAGTAGTTTAGGTAAAGGAAATCATATTTTCGTATTTTTGCAGTGATTAAATTGATTCTCCACATCACCACTTATAATGACCTTGAAATGACCTTTGGATCATATTAAAAAAATTAAAAAATACAGTTTTGGACGTAAAATTTTCCGGTCTTTCAGAATCTGCAGTCAAAAATGCATTATTTCCAAAATAAACACGTTTGACCTTCAAATGACCTTGACCTTTACTACTTGAGGTCAAACCGACCTCGAATTATTATTCAGCGACCCAAAAAACATAAAGATTAGTCATTTTTTTCAACTCAAATGTGTGTGTTCAATTTTGACCTTCAAATGCCCTTGACCCAGACGTCATGGGGTCAATTGGACCGCGGATTCGTGATCAGCGGATCAAATTACATGGGAACATATGTGTCGCGTTCAAATATCAGAGACTTGGTTTTTTTTGTGTGCCTGTGTTATTATTGAAGGGCTATTTTGAAAGAGAAAAGATTATTTCCATAAAAAAAATTTAAAACACAGAAAAATAATTTTATTAATAAATTTTATTTTGGACCCAACTTTTTTTCTTATCGCTTCTTACCAAATTTTAAAAAATTATGCGATTCTAATAAATCATGAATCATTTTGTCAGAGAAAAGATTTCCCACAACTTCACCGTTTCTGATTTATAAAAATATATTCTTTAATGGCTGAAACCAATAAAAAAACATTTTCCAAAACGAAATTTTTATAAACAAATTGCTGAATTTGATAATAATTTATTCATTTTCGAAAATTGGAAATGGTTAAGTTGTGGGAAATCTTTTCTCTGAAAAAGTGATTCATGATTTATTAGAATCGCATAATTTTTTTAAATTTGGTAAGAAGCGATAAGAAAAAAAGTTGGGGCAAAAATAAAATTTATTAATAAAATTATTTTCCTGTATTTCAAATTTTTTTCATGGAAATTAATCTTTTCTCTTCCAAAATAGCCCTTCAATAATAATATTGTTATTCTTGAAAGCAAAATTATCTATTTTTGCCTGAGGTTTACTTTTCGTGGATAAAAACTACCTTAATGAAACAAAATTTTTTTGATACAAACAAAATATCTTTGGACCAAATAAATATTTGTTCGAATCAAATAAATTTCTGCCTTCAATCAAATAATTTATATCTTTGACCATATTGTTATAGTGAAAACTAAACTTTCTAATTTTTAAAGGTAGTGACATCAAACTGATGTCACTTTGTATGTGTTTATTCGTGAGAAATTTTAGAGAAGAACTGACGAGGCCTGCCTGAACCTATACATATATAAACAGCTAAACCTAGGAGGGGGAGGTCATCAACCTCTACATATATGGGTAACTAAACCTGGGGGAAGGAGGTCATCATATGGCCTGGTAACACTCCCCTTTTTAGACATAAATTAGTCTCTTAATTTAATAAATTCTTACCCTCCTTACTTTTGGTATTTCGGTGATCACCAAGGGTTGCAAGCTAGAATTGTACGTGACGACGTTCGTCGGCGTTGTTACCTTTGTTTTTACACAGAATATACAGAGTTTTTTGGGCATACACTTTTGTATGAATTCGAGTATTCCTAATCTGTACAGAACATAGGCTGATCCTAATCCTAGCGCTGCGTAACCTAAGTAGCTTAACCAATCCATAGTTGTTGAAGTTTTACATTTGTTCTCTTAGTATCGCTTGAATATCGTAGCTTCGCATGTTTCACTGTCAGTCAGCCTAAGGTTTGGTTGGCTTCTTTCGCAAATTTTATATTCGTTTATCGTCGTACATTTATTTATTGTTTCCTTGTCAGTAATTACATATGAGTCTCTAAATTTTATTAAATAGTCATGGTCGGGAATTACTGTAAAATATAGGTTTTGGATAGGATAAGGGATAGGTATAATATGTTTGATGGTACCCTCTTCCTGTTCTATAATGGGAATTTTGACGGTTGTAAGGTGTAGTTGGCTTTACAGTTGGCCATTGCCGCTATTAGAAGTACTAGGGTCCTCATCTAAAAAATAAGGCATACACTGATCTATGTGTACTCTCAGTATTTTATCTTTATTCCTAATGCGTCGATTATTATTATCTAGGTAATCTATAACTTCGTAAGGACCTTTCCAGGATTGCTCTAATTTGTTTTGTTTGGTGTTATTTAAGATTTTAACTAGGTTCCCTGGCTTGTATAAAGGATGCGTTCTTGTTATTCCTTCATCCAATCTTTTCTTAGTTTTTTCTAATTCCACTTGGATTCTTTCTTTAGCTTTTCTGATGTTTTCCTCGTGTTTTTTCCTCCATTTTCTAATCAGATCTTGATGGGTTAAATTGGGTGAGTTTTCAATTTGAGATGGTATATTTGGCAATCTTCCAAACGTGAGTTCAAAGGGTATGAATCCCGTGGTTTGATTTACTGTTGAATTTATTGCGAATGTTACATATTTTAGATTTTCGTCCCAGTTATTCTGATTTTCTGCCATGCTAGTTTTGATCAGATTATTCAGGGTTGAGTGCACTCTTTCAATGTTTCCGTTGGATTGTGGATGGAATGCTGTAGTTTTAATATGTTTGATTTTCAACGCTTTCTCAAATTGGTCCATTAACTCAGATAGAAAGTTAGACCCTTGATCAGTGAGAATAATTTTAGGAGATCCATAAATGTAAGTATATTGTTCTATCAGAGCTTCTACTATTGCTGTTGAGGTTTCACTTTCTAACGGTATTAAAGTGGTGTATCTGGCCAATCTATCCTGAATACTAAGTATGTATTTGTTACCTCTAGGTGTAGTGGGTAACGGTCCAAAAATATCCAGTGCTATTTTATCATTTGGATTGAGTGGTATGTGGGGTATTATACTTTCTGATTGATTCTTAATTCGCGTGGTCTTTTGTAGTTGGCATATAGGGCATTTTTTGACATAGTCCTTAATGTCTTGGTCCATGTTGGTCCAAATTCCGATTCTCTTGGCTTTTTCGATAATATTTTGTTCTCCAGTGTGATCCCTATGATTTCTTTAATAATTTGTTTTCGTTCTTCCTTAGTTAATTCTCGGGTTGTAGAGAAACAAATGTGGAAATTCTTATCTGGATAATAGTTTGATAGGAATTCCATTATTTCTTGAATTACTTCTCGCTCCAGAAATGTAAATAGAGGATCTCCAAAGGATAATCTAACAATTGAGAGTTTTCTGTTAACGAATTCTTCGATAAACCAACATAATTTATACAGCCAATCTTCTTCGTTGTACATAGGCATTTCATCCTTAGCTACTTCTTTCCAAAGTTTGCCGATAGCGTTAGGCTTTGCTTTAATTTTGCCTTTGACTGGTTTTAGTTTCCAATTTATAAAATCCGTATATAAATTAGTATTGTCTCCTGGTGTTTCCGTGATTTCTTCTTCCGTTTCTGTGGTTTCATTTTCTGATGGTTCTCTCATTCGCCTCGCGGTTAATTTGATTTTTTCTTTTAAAATTTCGTCTTTTGTTATTCGCGGCTTGTCGAATGTTTCTATTTCCGGTGACTGGTCTTCCAAGCTTGGTTCTTCTTCTTCAGTACTAATTCCGGTTTTTTCCATTCCTTCTTGTAATGTGTACTTAGTGATGGGAAAGAGTCTGGATAGACAATCCGCTACTTTATTTTCTTTTCCTTTTACATATTCTATTTCGTATTCGTATTCTTCCATACGAAGTCTCCATCGTAAAAGTCTTGAGCTAGGGTCTTTCACATTGTGTAGCCAAACTAAAGCACGGTGGTCTGTTTGAATTTTGAATTTCTTTCCGAGAAGATATTGTCTGAGGCGTTTCATAGCCCATACAATTGCTAAAAGTTCTTTTTCAGAGGTGGTGTATTTTTCTTCGGCTTTGTTCAATGTTCTTGATATAAAAAGACAAGGGTGCCCGTCTTGGCTCAATACTGCTCCTAATCCACAGTTGGATGCGTCCGTAGTCAGTATAAATTGTTTGGAAAAACAGGGAATTTTAAAACTGGTGCGATTACCAATGCGTTCTTCAAATCGTAAAATGCTTTTTCGCAGTCTGGGGTCCAATCGAATATTGTCTCTTTCTGAGTTAGCTTTGTTAAGGGTCTCGCTATAGTAGAGAAATTCTTGATGAATTGCCTACAGTAACCTGCAAGTCCTAAAAATGATTGCACATCTTTTACAGTTTTCAATGGTCTGAATTCTTGTATGCAGTTTATTTTTTCAGGGTTGGGTTTGACTCCTTCTTTGGTTATTATGTGTCCAAGGTATTCTAGTTCTGGTTTAAGGTATTCACATTTTTTCGGTTCTAATCTTAGTCCTAACTGGTAGATTCTTCCCATGACTGCTACTAAGTTCTCATTATGTTCCTGAATTGAGCTTCCGAATATCACAATGTCATATATGTACGCAAAGCATTTTGTTCCGATTAATCCTCTGAATGCATTATCCATCATTCTTTGGAAAGTGGCTGGTGCGTTCTTTAAACCGAAAGGCATGCGATTGTATTCGAAATGTCCTTGGGTTGTAGAAAACGCAGTGTACTTTTTGTCTTCTTCCTTCATCGGGATTTGGTGGAATCCAGCTGAGAGGTCAAAGGCAGAAAAGAACTTAGCTTTTCCTAAGTGATCTAGTATACCATCGATCATTGGTAATGGGTAAGCATCTTGATCCGTGTCTTCATTAATCTTTCTGTAGTCAATTACCATTCTTAATTTATTTCCTTTTTTCGGTACTATCCATAAAGGTGAGTTGTATGGTGATTGGCTTTCTCTTATAATTCCCTTTTTTAATAACTTTTCTGTTTCTTCTAGGGCAAACTGTCAGTGTTTTTCGGGTAATTTGTGGGATCTTAGATTGATTATTTTTCCATTTTTAAGTACTATTTAATGTTCGGTAAGGTTAGTACATGGAAGTGGGTCTGATTCTAACGTGAAAACTTCCGAATATCTGGCTATCATTTTTTTGATGAATTCTTTTCTAAATGATCTAATCTTGAAGCTTTCAATAATTCATTTAGTCTAAAGGTCATTTGAGGTCCATTACTTTCATTTGTAATTATTTTTAATATAGATTCGTAGCTAATCTGGAGATTTACTTCTTTAGGGTAATCCTCATTATTTTTCAATGGGATTTTTATTTGTCCGTTTCGTATAGTGTAGAGTCCGTCGGGGATTTCCTTATCATCTATAATGATAATATCTTGATCTTCTGCGTCAGTTGAAATGGTACATATCTTTTCGGATTTTCCTGGTATGAAATCATTGCTTAGGTGCAAAGGTAGCTTTACCTTATTTAGCTCGAGGTGACTGTTCGTGATCGCATATCTTGGATATTTTTCAAAGAATTTAATTCCAATTGTACCTCCTTCTGGTACGGGAAAATCGTTGGGCACTATGTAGAAAACGTGTTCTTGTCCAAAAAAGTTTAATTTTGTAGAATGTTTAGAGATATGCTGATCGTTACCCATTAGGGATATTTTGTGGGTAGATTTCCTTTCGTCTTTATCATCCAATATTTTTTCATTGATGATGTTTATAGCAGCTCCTGAGTCTACTAATAATCTGTATCTTCCAGTTTTTCTTCTGGCATCGATTGTTCGTAATCTTCCGTATATGGAAGAAATTCGGCTGATTCCTCGAAGATCAGTTGCTCCGTTATTTCTTCCTCTGTCATGTTTTCCGCTTCTGTTTCTTCCTCTTGGATTGCTCTTACCGGAGGTGGTCGCTTGAAACCATGGCCTGGGGGAAAACCCTGCTTCACTTGGCACTGTGAAGATATATGACCTATTTTGTCGCACTTGAAGCAATTCATTTTAAATCTGTCACTCAGTGGTATGGTACTATTCTGTGCTCTAGGTGTAGTATTTGCACTGAGTCGAGGTGGTCCGGGTGATTTGGCCCATATTTTTACTGGTGGTTTGATAATTTGTCTGACAGGCTGGCTGTCTTTTAACCATGTTTCAGTTTCGATGGCTAATGCTTGAGCCTCGTTTACTGTGTTCGGTTTTAACAGACGTACCTGCATTCCAATTTCTCTTTTTGAATTTAATAAGTAACGGTTAACGGCTTCTTCTTCTTCCAATTCTATTTTAAGTCTTCGTTTAGTGGGGTTTACGTGCTGGGATTGGACTAGGTAATTTATTTCTTTTGTTATTTGTCGAAAACTCGTCGTGAAGTTCTGAACCGTTTCTGTTAAGCGTTGCTTGCAGCTTTCTAATTTAGATTTTAATGAAATTAATAAGCTGGTTTGTTTCAAATTTTGTCTGAGTGCCGCGTATAAATCTTCATAGGAGTTTATTTGCATATACCTAGTGGCTTTTTCTGCCGCGTGTCTAATTTTCTTTGCTAAAATTAAATCTAGAAGAATTTCTGATTCTTCGCATCTTATTCTAGCTCTCTTCACCGTTTTTATAAAATCTTCTACTCCCATGTCGTCCTGACCGTTAATTGACTTTATCGTTTCAATTGCTAACTTGGCTCCCATTTTCCGTTCTTCGTGTGGTGCTGTTGGGACAGTTGTTGGGAAAAATTGTGATTGACCGTAAATATTTTCCTGCCTTGGTCTAAATGTTTCTTTTCTTTGGAATGTTTTTTCTTCGACCGAAGAATGGTCGTCTGTCGCTTCTGGTCGTTGCTGGAATTCACTATCTGTTTCTACTGTCCCTGCTCCTCCTAATTTCTTTGATAATCTTGAAATTTCATCTATCCTATTTTTGTTTTCTTTTTTCAGGGCGTTGAATGAGATAGTCATAGTTTCCATTTGTTTGAGAACCTTTACTAGTAATTCGTCAGTGGTGTAAGAGGGGGACTGGGCCCTGACGGGAGATTGTGATCGAGACATGAGAGTGGTTGTGATTGGGAAATTTGAAGAGGATGAGTCCGTATCGTCGGATGAGTCGGTTTGATAAACCGTGCTATCTCGGTGTTTATCAAACGCCAGTGTACCTACTTATCTATTGTTTGTGACTCGGGTGTAGAATGTCGCGATAAAATTTTAAATGTTTATTTTTTAATACAACAAAATGCAGTATAAGTTGCTACAAACTGCTATTGATTTTGAGGTAGTGATACTTAATTTGTTAAGGGTGGCCAGTGCTTGTGAACACACAGAGTATAGCCAACCCGATCTTGCCTCAACTTTACCTCACCTGTACCGTAATACAGTCGCCGTGCAACGTACGTAAAGAGGATTTATACTCTAAGGCCCAAGATCGATTGAGAAATGTTTACAATACTTTCACTTTCTAGAAGTAATGCTTACTGTGCTACTCGTGGCCTGATGTGGGATCCGTAGACCGCCTGCCTTCCTTGACGTGTCGAAGAGATGAGTCAGCTTCTCACTGCTGCTAACCGGTTGCCTGGCTGGGCGTTGGCTGCTTACCTACGCAGATGCGTCTTCCGCCTGATTGCGGGCCTCGTTCAATTTTAATGGAATCTTTCACTGATAATTTACGTGGTATAGTGGCTACTAAATTCACCAACTAATTTTTATTATCAGCTACTTATTCCTGTTTTCGGGCTTACCGTAGTGAAGTCCGGAGTTCTTCTTATTTTTAAAACTTCGTAAAGTTTCTTTAGCTTCTTGGGTCCGTGGATTCCAAGTCTCGCACAGGTCCGCATTCTATGTGGATTTTCGTAGAAATTAAAAACCGAGAACTTAAGCGGATCGTGGCAGGATCGCCAAAATGTTATGGTGAAAACCAAGCTTTCTAATTTTTAAAGGTAGTGACATCAAACTGATGTCACTTTGTATGTTTTTATTCGTGAGAGATTTTAGAGAAGAACTGACGAGGCCTGCCTGAACCTCTACATATATAGTCAGCTAAACCTAGGAGGGAGAGGTCATCAACCTCTACATATATGGGTAACTAAACCTGAGGGAAGGAGGTCATCATCTGGCCTGGTAACAATATATCATTGAATTAATTTCTTTGTTTTGAAGAAAAATTAATTTGATTCAAACAAATATTTATTTCGTTTAAAGACATTATGTTTGAATTAAAAAATTTTTATTTAATTTAAACAAATCATTTCTTTAAATCAAAGAAAGTCTTTCAAGCAAATAATTTTCTTTGATTTAATCAAATCTTTTTTCTGAGTTCACTTATTTTGATTTAGAGAGTGAAATAAAGCGTACTTCCCGAAGGTGATCCTGATTTATATAAGAATTCCCAGTAAAATTGTGAGAAAAGGAAATTCTAACAATATCCTCAAAAGAGGGCACAAAGAATAATTGTTTCATTTGAAATATTTCATTAAATGCAATTTGAAATGATTTCCATGAATAAATTTCCTAGTTTTCTAAAGTCCGAGGACTATTTCAACTTTTTCGATATATAACTAAAATTACTTTAAATTATATAGATTTATTTTAAAAACGCTCTAAAATCGAGGATATTTTACAATTTTATTGGAATTCTTTGCAATTAAAATTTTTGTAAAGAGGAACTCCTCTAATTATTTGCGTAGATCTTTTTATTTAAATATTCCCAACTTATTCAATTTAAAATTGGAAATATTACTATTAAGCAATTTTCAATACCTCATTATTTTTTAATCTGTCCACTTATGATTTTCTTGTAAGCTTTTAATTAATCACTTGTAAAAAGCACTTATATCCTTAAAAAAGCTTTTGAAAATTAAAAAAATTTTGAGTTCAAACGATTTTAAAATTCTTTCATTTTTAGATCATTGTATCATTAATTCATCTGATTTACATTGTACTTTTGTAAAATTTCAATAACTGTAATTTAATTTTCATTTGCAAGACTGTAAGAGTATTGGATTTAAATTCTAAACTCAAAATTTCAATTTCTCATTTCGACCAAAAATATTGACAGTAACAGTTTTTCCCTTCATAGATGTACTTTATTACCATAAGGTTTGGGAAGAATGAATATTAAATAGTTATTTCCTGTAAGTAATTATTTATTTAGTTATTTCATAAATTTCGGGTCGGCTGCAAAGTTTTTCCTACGTAAGCAAACTTGAAGCTAGGTTTCCACATTTTATCTTTAAAGGAGTGTTTTTATATTATCATAAAATAGAATTACAAGAAAGGTAATTACGACAGAATTTATTAATTAAAAATGATTATTATTTTTAAAATTTACATAAAAATGTAGTTAATGAACGTTCTGAATTTATAATATTCAAAATCAATTGAGTGAAATCAAAGAAAGTTAAAAAATAAAACTACTTGAATACAACAGGTTATGAACCTAACCTCAAATTCTGCATTTAAATTCTACAAAAAAATAGTATCGAATAAATAGTCCTTGCAGATCACACACTCGAAAGAATTATTTAACATTTCCTGAAATTCATAAAATTTATGTCACGTCATCGACATTATTTAAGACTTTTTACAAAATTTGTCAGCTGTCAAATTTTGTAAACAGAAGTCGCCGGGCGAGCAGACGATGAGATGCATGAGACATCGAATCGAAAAAATCGCAGAAACTCAGAAAGTTAGGGAACGCTTGCTTTTACTTTATTTCGTATATGCTATATCTAGACGAAATAAGGAGAGAGCCGAAGTCTCCCGAAGATTTTCGAGCATCTCCGTGTTTTTGAATTCAGAAGACACTGCGAGAAACACGCGTCGCCATAGAAACGGCTGAAAGTTGTCAAGAGGACAGCACCTCGATACCCATGTAACGCGCAAGTCTAGATTAAGGCGCGAAAAGTTAAAAATTTAAACTGTTCAGAAACAAAATAAAAAATCCAGGGATCGTCCCACAATTAAGAACTTGGGAGTTCAACACTCGCGAATGAAATTAAAAATCTGGAATACAAAAGAGAACTTAAAGGAAAGCGGAATCAATAAGTTTGAAGTGAATTTTTAACATCGCACACATCGCACACATTGATTTTATTTATTCGAATAATACAAAATTTGTCGAGATTCGATATTTGAAAAATGAATTGATTTGCTCGAGCAAGAGATGAGAAAGCGATACAAGCTTCTCATTGGGAGGTAAAAACGAATCTGACGTTCCGTCAAAATCGAAAAGGACTCCTCCACCGCAAGTTGAATCGGCGCGCGCAAGGGTCTAATGCCCTTTCTCTCTTTCTACTTCATCCCTCCATGCGCCCGAGTACATTTTTGGTGACGTCACATTCATCCTCTCTGCTCGAAACTCGAAACTCCGCTCGAAACTTTCTCAACCAAGTGTCTAAGTCAAAACACATGGCCCGTTTCACGTTACTGTTTTTTCTTATATGTGCTTTACTCGGCAACGATTCTACCCTTCAGCCTAGGTGTCTGTGAAAAAATGGTATGCGAAACAATGAATTTCCTTTTGAGCTTACGACTTTTCTAAGGAAAAGTCCTCGAGAGAAAAGAGCATATTTTATGATTTATTGTAGATTTCTGGACTCAAGATGTGTTCCCACGGAAAATAACAATTTCTTACATTTTTTTTTTCTTTCGTCGGTTTAGAGTTTCGAGCTAGAGACTAAAGAATCTAAAATGTAAATCTAAATGTCACACTAGGATTTATTTTGTATATACATTTATCTATACTAAGAATAATGAACATACGTCTTAATTTTAATATTATTATTATTTCTTATTATCTATTGTCGATTTGCCAATATTGATTGCCAATTTCTCTTTTAATGCAAATTTACTTAAAATTTAATTTGAATCCGTTTCAATTAGGCCCGCGCGTTTTCTGAAGCGATCGTGCATGCTCTAGTGTGAAAAACGAGTGGTTGGATTAATTCAGCGCTCGTCACACCCAAGAAAGAGTGATGATCTATATATATCGTTCTCCCACTCCGAGGCCACTCGCCGCATCTAGGTTTATAATATCTTTGCTGCGACCGATTTCGGATTAAGTTTGTACATGAGTTCAGCCTGTAGAGATATTACAGATAGAGGAGACAAGCCAGCCTGAAATCTGTCAGCTCGGGCGAGAGAGAGAGAGAGAGAGTGTGAAACATTTCGACTCTTTTAGAATATTTATTCATGAATTTTAAACATTTATAACGCTATTTTTTGCCTGATCTGGCCAAAAGTTTCGCTCCTTAATTTCGAAATTAATTTTCAGATTTGCTATATTTATTTACATCGATTCTCCAAATTTTCGAGTAACAATTTTGCCCTATTTTGGGTCAAAATTGTCCCTTTGTAATCTACGTGTGGGTCACACGAAGGGTGAAAATTTCGCGAAATGGAATTCTTAATTTTGAGAGCTAGAACACCGAAGAAACTCACGATTTTTAATTTTGGAGAGAGCGAGTGCCGACTTCACGAATCCTTGTTTTCGCAGCGTGTAATTTTGAAGTGTCGAATCTAAAATACGTGAAGAAGACTTTCATTAATATTTTG
Source organism: Diplolepis rosae (assembly GCA_030998225.1). Taxonomy (NCBI): domain Eukaryota; kingdom Metazoa; phylum Arthropoda; class Insecta; order Hymenoptera; family Diplolepididae; genus Diplolepis; species Diplolepis rosae. Next base: position 5,750,964 of record JAPYXD010000553.1, on the reverse strand, counting down.
ACGTAAATTCGCGCAGTTGCGCCATGAAAACAAGGACAACACGTTCTAATTTTGGGGTATTGTCCCTACTTCTGAAAATAATGTTGTTTTTGACCTTTTGGATCCGGCAGGCCCTTTTTTTTACCCATTTGATTACCCCGTAAATTTCTCAATTGTTCCGTTTTGCACCTCACCCTGAATTTAAAAGATTTATCAATTACGAGGCATCAGTATAAGTCGGTTCCAATTTTTGGAAATTATGAGCATAAGCTCCCGACGAGGTCATCATTTGCCCTTTTCCTCCCACAAAAATAAACCACGACTATACTGGACCTTGGTTGACCCTATTGGAATTTTATAAGGAAAATAATAGGAAACGCCGTGGCAGTGAAGCGCCCTCAGGGCTCCGACACTGCTCGGCACCAACAAAAGGTAATGTGGATTGGAGCTTTCTCCGAGTCTCACTTTTTGTGAGTGCACGCTTGCTTCCCGGGTTGACCACTATCCAGTATTTTTTTACTCGAGCTTATTGCTCGCTATTCTTGATTTAAAAAAAGAAACCACACCTGAATTGAAAAAAAAAACCTACAATCATTTTTCAAAAAAAGAAACTAAATAAGAAATGATCCAAAAGATCCCTAATTGCCAAGGGGGAACTGGGAGGCATAGGCGACCAGGTTCTCAAAAGATTAGGTGAGGTGATGCTAAAATGCACCACACCTAATCTCGAGCCTCGAGTCTTGTAAAAACGGTATGAAAATGCCCTGGTATCGAGCTGTGCTCTCACCTTTTCGGGCTGCGCGCCTGTAATGTATTTCGAGGATCAGCAACCAAGTACGTTACTTCGGTTTTCCACCTCTTTAATAATTTCCCCCCTTAATTAATATGCGCGCGCTTCAATTAGCGACCGCGATCGAGTTCAATTTAATCGATAAATCATGAAATTAATACACGATGTTTTCCCCCTTTTGACGACCGTTTTGGGGTCGGAAACCGGTATCAGAGGAAATATAATGTTTTCGCGATTCTTATGATGTTTTTCAAATTCAAAATGGTCGCATATCATGCCTGGTGGAGGCGTTCAAAAATTGGTACACGCTTAAAAGAGAAAGCACGCCGCGCGACGGTGACGAGAAAGCCTTTCCCCCATTTCACTTCCCGCTGGCGCGTGCTACCTGCGTAGGCGCGTGCTCCCATTGGACAGCAGAATGGGAAGGTGTGAACTTTGTGTGAAGATTTAAAAAAATAAATAAAATTCTAAAAAGAAAGATTGGATATGTTGCTTATAGATAATGATAAGTTTTAAAATGAAAAATATACAAAAAACATTAAAATAAAACCCTATGAAAATGACCAATGGTCGCATGTTGTTTCAATTAGTTAATATTAATTTATTATAATTTGTAATTTATATTGGTAACAACATTCGCCTATAATATTTAATTTAATTTATTTATATTACAGTATTTACAATGTAATGATAATTGCATTTATTTATGGTAATTATATTTGTAAGTTTGTTTATTTTTATTTATCCTCTGTATCCACTGACACGGCGAAATTATTTTTTTATAATATCCATATTTATCTGTCTATTTGTTTATTTACTAATTAACTATGATACGTTTCCATGCAAACAACTGAGTAAACATGCAATTAATAATACAAATAAAAAAGGTAGAAAAATTAGCAGCATGGGACGCCCATCTATCCAGCAAACCATGCCGCAGGCTGCTTGACCTGAGCGAGGGGTCGAGTGAAAGCAAACACAGGTTAGTGTAGCGCTCGCTGAGAATACAACCGAAAATGTTCGTGAAAAGCAGACTGCCTCGTTCTCGCCACGCTCACTTCCGGTTTGGAAGTAAATCATTTATTATTGGGCGAATACTTAATCAAACCTCGCAAATCTTTTGTGCGAGTCTCGTGGGAACCCACTTGTTCTAAAAGTAAGCCTACTTTCGCGGATTTTGTCCCCGTTTCGTCGCAAAAGGTGGATACTTGAGGCTGGGCCGTCTCAAGTGATATGGAGAATTAGACTCTCTCTCTAACGCGGTACGCGTAGACAACGACAGAAAAAACCTCCCATCGTCTCTCTCTTTCGCTCTCAACGAGTTTGCAGACTGACTTTGCCACTTACAGAGCGGCCTATGGCTTGTCTTCTCTATCTGTAATATTTTCATGATTCAGGCTCCTTATTTCGGACGTATGTCAAAATCCCGACAAGTCAATGTCCCGACAGTGTACTCAGATTGCAAACCGCGGGGTACCTACAGACACGATCGCACGCAGTATTGCTTTTGTTCCTTCTTTGTCGTTCTTGCGTGCGAGAATCACGTCTTTAGGTCTTTTTATAGATTTCATGCTGTCGGTCTTCGACTTCGAGTTAAAATAGAGAATTGTATTCCTCTCAACTCCGTGCAAAAGAGGCGGGAAGCAGACGACAATTTCGAATTTACAAAATATATAGTTGAAGAAATAATACTTTTTTCAATATTTAAAAAAAAATCTGCTTGATTTAAATATCTGAAAGGTCCTACGAAATTGTATAAGGATTTTAACACTTGAAAAATAAACGTTCAGTAAAATTTAATACTAATCAATATTCAGAATGTTAACCAATATTGGCAATTCAAACTTGCAATGCGAGACCTGGTGGTCGACAAGCGAACTAATCAATATGGCTACCGTTGGGCTTCGCGCAGCATTGTGTATACTATACTAAAGCCAGATGCTCACAGTGTAACGCAGTAATTAATCAATTGTTTGACAAATAAATATATAGTTAACATAAAATTAAGTGAGAAGTGCATAAATAAATATAAGCGTGAGAATGGAATTCTCACCGAAGCACAGGAAAGGAAAGGACTTTACTTGTAAATGCAGTGCTTGTACGTACTCGCATAACGTATTTAACGACAACAAAAGCATTTTTAGCACTTACAGATAAACGTAATTTGAAAAGTCCTATTCAAATCAACAGTAAATACGTGAACGCCGAAGCCCTGCGGCAGCCATGATTGTTTTCATGCAGCAGCGCCCCTAAGCCCGCGGTGGACGTTTGTTTTGCCAATAAAAGTTGAAAAGAATTTTAGGTTTTCAAATTAAATTTTAAATCATGAATTTCGGATTTCCATACATCGTACCCGTACATTTAAATAATCTTTAATCGGAGAATTATTTTCTGTTAAGAAGAATGTCTTAATAGAAAATTTGAATTTCTATTTAAGTTTAAAATTGATATACTCAATTTTATGTTAGAAATATTTTCATCTTACATTTTTTTAACAAAGAATGAAATACTCTACGTAAAGGAAGAAATTTCTTATAGAAGTTTATAAATTAGAAAACTAAAAAATGTGTTCATTGATATCTTCAGATGACCATGTAAGTATTTATTGACTTGAAATTTGTAATTTGCCTGTTTTTCAGTAATCGTAGGAAGAAGAAATTCAGTCAATAAATGCTTTAAGTTTTATATGATTATATTAATTACAGAATTTGCAAGTTTTATATTCATTCATAAAATACTTAACCTCTGTAGATCATTTTTATATTTTAAACTCAAAATATATGCTTAGGCTAAAAAAAAGTAAGATAAAAATAATGTTAGTATAGAATTGAATATATCAATTTTGAGGTTGAAAAATACTTCCCTAAATTAAACTGTTGGAAGATCTTGTAAAATTAATAAGAGATTTAAAAACTCGAAATATAATTTACTAGTAAAATCGAAAGTCAAGAATGTTTAAAACTTCGTGGTTTAAAATTTCACGTCTATATATTAAATGAAAAGTTTTGTAGTTTTTCAGTCAACCACTTCAATTTAAAAAATTCTCTTTTCCGCATAGCATTTAATTTGCATTTGGGTGATCTTACAAAATTGTTAAATGATTTGAAAACTAATCAAAGAATCTTTCAATAAAATTCAGTCATTAAATGCTTGAAGTCTTATTTCATGTTTCTCAGGTCTAAAATGAAAATATTTTGTACAAGATTCGGATTTAAATTTTATCTTAATTTCATATTGCTTAAGCAGAGATTTTTAATTCATAAACATTATCATCTGTGCAAATCAGATCGAGTTTGGTCCAATTAATGATGATTTTTCGGATATAACCTAAAACTAGTCACTTTTTATAAAAACATTATCATCTGTTTCAATCGAATCAAGTTTGGTGTAATTGTTTGTGAATTGTATTCAAACAATGTTATTAATTTTATCCTAAAGGTATTTTTATATTCTACTCTTTATTATTATGAAAAAATATACACTATATTTTCTTTATTTATTTGTGTGATTTATTGTTACGTGCCGCGCAGGTGCGACAGAAGAGATAGGAGTTGATAGATGGGTTCGCGTCGGTCAAATTATTGAAATAAACCGGGAGATATGAATGTTTTTAAATAAAGAGAACTATCGGCTCGTTCAAAATTGACTTTAATCAATATTATTTATATTTAATAAAAATCGGCTAAGTCCGGATTGACAAAGTTACGTCTGAGTTCAAGACGGCGAGATTATCAACTCAGACGAGTAAAATCAAGACTGAGATCAGGATTGAGATTATTCAACTCACACACGATTTACAAAACTACGCGCTCACATGCTCTCCCACTCATACCTTATTGAGGCTCGCTGGCCAGAAGGTTTCAGATTCGAAAAAAGGGTAGACTCGCTCCCTGTACTCATGTATACTAATATGTTCTAGGAAAAATACTTAATGCTTCATATCTCACCCTTTATTCGAAACTCGCGTTTCGTATTTAATGTCACCTAAACATTTAGGTCTATGTCTCGCCGCTATCAGCCCTAGTGTGACAGATCTGTAAACTATTCGGATAAATTATGGATAATGATTTCATTTCTTAGCGCTTTTTATTACATGCCGCTTATTTCGAACCTAATATCCGGACTTGCCTCTAATGTAAACTTAGAACTATTGCACAAAATATTTATAATAGACTTACAAAGGTCCTTATACTCTAACGTGCGCATGCAGGGTTCTCTGAAGTCCTCTCATCACACCGACTCCTTTTAACTATAAACTAAATATTTAAAAAACGTGAGAAAACTCAGTTTAACTTTCAAGAGTTAGTAACTCTATCTCTAATTTAATTACTTTTATAATCTTTCTTTAGATAGCTGATCCAGGACAAAACGTGAATTGAAAACTATTCTATATCTTGCACCAGAAGTCCAACAATAAATCTTTATTAGTATTAAAATATTAATTAAATGAATAAAATGATTAAAGATAGGAGTAACTAAATTTATAATTTCCCGCAAACTTAACTCGAGAGGTGTTGCCATCTTGCGTAGATACGAGCGAATTAGCGTCGCTCGTTACACCTCAGCCCTTATAAAAAGAATTTTGAAGAAAATTCTTTTATTAGTCTTACCCTAGCAACTTAATCTTGTATCTTTAATCTATTCGCATAAACGAAGAATTCTATTACAATAATAACATTTGTAAAAATACGATTATTAATATTGAAAATCTAAGTTAAATATTCTGTATATTTATTTTCCAACCCTCTCGGATAGACGATGAGTGTGATAGGGTGCTCCATGATGATGAAAGTACTAGAGTTCTTGTTATAACTTTATCAAAGCTATGAATCAAGAGCTTAGAGAGCAATATTCTCTCTCATCGTTTAACTCCAAGCAGATATTTTGTGGAAATTATGACGAAAAGAAGATAAAAAAAAATTTGTTTGTTCATTTATTCTAAATTATGTTTCTTTTATAGCTATTTATTTATTACTATTTTTATTTTGTAGGGGATGAGTGACAGGGTGCTCACGACAAGTGTAAGCTCTAGTCCTTATTGCAATTCAAAAAGAAATGCGAGAAGTTCCTAGCCTTCGTGGTACAACAAAGAGCAATACTCTCTCACCTCCGACCTTTTTATTAAAATATTTTTGTTTTGGTGTAGCTTAACAGGTGCATCGAGCGAGTCCAAGTCGCTCATACCCACTCTGCCCTATATACGAAGGATATTTACAGTATAGCGTATTACGATCAAGAATTACATGTAGCTAAGTTATACCTAATTTCTAATTTAATTGTAGCGTATTTTAATGGTCTGTGGTCTAAGACAATTCATATGCACAATTTTTGTTTTTCCATTTCCCAAATTTAATTCAACATTATGATCATTAAAAATGTTAACTATTTTGAAAGGTCCTTGATATTGTACATCTAATTTAGAATTTTTTGCTTTATTCAATAAGTAAACCGATTCTCCAATTTCATAATTCTGCGAATTTAACTTTTGATCGTAATATTTCTTGGATTTTTCTTTTGCTTGCTGTAATCTTTCGTTGGCTTTACTTTGTGTTTCAATTAGTTTATCATTTAAGGTTTTCAAGAATAAATTGTATGTTAAAGGAATTTTCCCATTTGCAAATTCTGAAGGAATTCTTGCCCTTTTGCCAAAAATTAATTCGTGGGGTGTAAAACCAGTTCCTTCATGTTCGGATGTATTATAAGAGAAAAGAGCGAATCGGAGCCATCTATCCCAGTTATTTTTTTGACAGTAATTTTTTAAATATTGTATAAGAACATGATGACTTCTTTCTAAGGATCCCAAGGATTGTGGATGGAAAGCAGTTGATTTAATTTGTTTTATTTTAAATATTTTGCAAAAAGTTAACATTACTTGACTCGTGAAATCGCTACCTTGATCAGTGTGAATTATTTGTGGGCAACCGAAACGAGAAATAAAATGTTCAGCAAATGCTAAAGCTATAGTAGTAGACTGCGTATTTTTTAGTGGTATTGCATCACTGTATTTTGTCAAATTGTCTTGGATTGTTAATATGTATTTATTATTATGTTCAGTTTCTGGTAACGGACCTACAATATCTATTTCAATTTTTTCGAAAGCTTCAGAAGGGGTATCAGTGATTCGCATTGGTAATTTTGTTTTGATCCTTACTAATTTATTTCTTTTACACATTTCACATTTTCGTACAAAATTTCTGACTTCTTCACGCATATTTGTCCAATAAAATTGCTCTCTGATTCTATTATAAGTTTTATTTGCACCTTTATGTCCTCCTACTGTGGAACAATGATATTCTTCAATAATTGGCAAGCGATCTGCTTCCGTTGGAATTTCGATTTGGCCATCACAAATTGTAATAGTATAATCTCCGTTTCCAAAAGTTTTACGCAATTCATTTTCGATTAAAGGCCATGATATTTGATTTAACCCATTTCCTATACGTGAAATACTAAAGTGATTCAATTTTAATTCATTCATGGCATATTTTAATCCAATGAAAGCATCAAGAATGTGTGTCATATATGTTTTTGCGTCAAAGTTTTGTTTAATTATTAAATAAAAAACACACAGATGATTATACTTGTGAACTATAACATTTCCTACCTTTAAATTTTCAGGTAGTTCATTTTTTAGATCATCATAGTTTATTCTATTTTCTTTAAGTAATTCCTGTCCAGTTTCAGTAGTCAGTTTGCAGTCGGCAGGTATAAACAAAACTAAATGATCATTTCTCATATATAATTTATCTTTACAAGTTCGTAAACAAGTCATTTGAAAATCAGATGTCATTAATTCGTCATCGTTAGTTATTTGATTTGTCTCAGTTCCATTAATAGGATTTTCATTTTCAGAAAGAATTTCTGTCAACAAGGGAAAACATTTATAATTTTGAGAAGATTGGTTCGATTCAATTATTAATATTTCTTTTAAAACAGAATTATCATTTTTTTCAAAAAAATGTGAATCAAATGGATCCAAATCACTTTCAGAGTCAACATCATTCGGTAATTTGCAAGATTCTTTTTCATTTATTTTAATATTTTTACTATCAATTTCACATCGCTTGACCTCAGTGACAACATCAACAAAATCATCTGTTCCAAAACAAACCAGGACCTTGTCCTCACCGACACAGGAATTTTTAACTGGTACCTTGTCTCCATAGACATAGGCATTTTCATAAACCAGAACCTTGTCCTCATCGACACAGGAATTTTTAACTGGTACCTTGTCTTCATAGACACAGGCATTTTCATAAACCAGAACCTTGTCCTCATCGACACAGGAATTTTTAACTGGTACCTTGTCTTCATAGACACAGGCATTTTCTACCACATCCCTGCCAAACACGACACAGGATCTCTTAATATCACTCACTTCGTATGATTCATCACTGGCGTCAGGCGATTTATCTATCTTATTATATTCACAAACAGGAGTACAATTATCAAGCTCATTGTCAGCAGAAAAATACACTTCAGTTCTTAAAAAGGCTTCTTCAATGTTTCTACCAATAGTGTCATAGACAGGATCGTAAATAGGATCAGGATACACAGGTGGTAGATTCTGTAGAACCAACACCTTATGCAATTTTTGGAAGGATGAATCAAGAGGGACCACTTCACTAATAGGTAGAACAGAATCATTATTGACATCAAAATTTATCTGTATTATTTCGTTACTCGGATTTCGCGAAAGAGCATCTGCATTTGAATTCATCACTCCTTTTTGTAAACAATGTCATAATCATATTCACTAAGTCGAAGTCGCCATCGAAGCAATTTGGACCCAGGATTTTTTACATTGTGTAGCCAAACTAGCGGTCTGTGATCAGTCTCAAGTTTAAAACGTCTACCGTAAAGATAAGGTCGAAAAGTTTCTACACAAAACAAAATAGCAAGTAATTCTTTTTCTATTGTTGAGTAATTAATTTCAGTGTCAGTCAAAGTTCTGGAAGCGTATGCAATAGGAAGATCTCCTTTCAAGTTTAATGATTTTTGACTGAGTACACCCCCTATACCGTAATTTGATGCGTCAGTAGAAACTGTAAAAGGTTTTTTAAAATCTGGATATTGTAAAAGTGGAAATGAACACATAATATTCTTCAACTTATCGAAAGCTTCCTGTTGTCCAGATGTCCATGCAAATCTTACTCCCTTTTTCAATAAGTGAGATAAAGGTTTTGCTATAATAGAAAATTTAGGGATAAATCGTCGATAGTATCCTGCAAGACCTAAGAATTGTTTAACATTTTTAGGATTTCTAGGACGAGGAAATTTACGTACCGCTTCAACCTTTTTAGGATCGGGTTTAACTCCTTCACGAGAGATTACGTGCCCTAAATAAGCTACTTCTTTCTTCAAAAATTTACATTTTTCGGGTTGAAGGGTCAAATTTGCTCTTTCTAATCCATATAAACGAAAATTTCTACCCCCTGAAGGCCAGATAAAACTTTATCCATGAGTCTTTGAAAAGTAGCAGGCGCATTTTTAAGACCAAATGGCATTCGATTGAAATGATAATGTCCAAAGGGTGTAGAGAATGCAGATTTCGCTTTGGATTCCGGGTGCATTTTAACCTGATGAAAACCAGAAGCGAGATCAAGAGTTAAAAAATATTGAGCACCCCCTAACTGATCTAAAATATGAGTTATATTCGGAAGTGGGTATGCATCGCTGATTGTTGTCTCGTTAAGTTGTCGATAATCTATAACCATACGCCAAAGTTTATTTCCCTTTTCGTCAGGCTTTTTAGGAACAATCCATACAGGCGAATTAAACGGTGAATCTGAGTCTTCAATAAAATTAGATTCTAGCAATTTATCAGTCTGTTTCAATATTTCTTCGTTGTGAATTTCAGCTGGGCGGTACTGTCTTTGAAAGGTAGGAGTTTCGTCAGTCGCGTGAATTTTATGCATTATAACGTTAGTAGATCCTAATTTATCACCACATTTAAAAAGAAACGATAAGAAAACTCAGAGAAGGGACCAAGTAAACTATTTATTTCTTCGTCATTTAGGTCTTGAAAATTGAGCAAATTCATTATTCTAGTTAGTCTGTCTGGATGTTCTTCAAATTTTTCATCTTGTAAACTTTTTTCTATACTTAATGTCTGTATATTATGAATAGTAGTTTCGTATTCAAAAAGTTTTATTGGAGGGATTATTAGTTCTATATCATGTAAAGTGGAGTTAATAGCATAAACTTGAACCATTCCGTCATTATTTTTCACAAGATTTTCACCAATAAAAACCCCTTCGCCCGTATTGATTCTCTCCAAATAACCTTCTTTTAAATCTTGGTTTTCGATTTGCAAGGAAACTAATTTTCGCGTTCGTGCAGGTAAATAAATTATTTTTGGTTGATTACAATCTATAGGCTTCAATTTTAAAGTAATTCTTTCATCAGAAAATGACATGGTTGCAAAATTCGTTCTCAAAAAATTCATACCAAGTATTCCACAAGATGAAACAGAAAATTTATCATGAACTAAATGAAATTCGACTTCGGCATCAAAGATTTTTAATATTACAAATCCGTGAGTTTTTTGCATTCCTTTTCCAATTCCAGTTAGGTAATATATACATGTTTCGTCACGACGAATTTTCTCCTGAATACACGATTCTTTTAGGAGGTTTAATTCGCAACCCGTATCAATCAATAATTTAGCTTTACCCTTATGCAATTTTTCATTGAGTACTTCTATTGTTGGATTCTGTGAGATCCCCCCTTTCCTGACTGCAAGTGCAACTCGTTTAATTGGCGCTCTGTTGCATTGTTGTTGCTCATCGTTGCGCCTTGACGACGAACAAGTCCGGAGTTTAAATGTCCTGATACAGAAGAGACAGAAGAAACAGATGCAGCCCTTTTCATTTGTTCTAATGTTCCCTCTGCTTTCTTAACCCTTCTTTCTGCTTCGTCAATTTTATGTTTAAAACATTTTTCAAGATTATGCCCCTTTTTATTACAATATGAGCATTCCAATGTGTTTCTAATTTTACCCATGAAATTTTTCGATTTACTGAATTTTCTAGCGTTAGGGAGAGAATTTATATTTCTATGAACGCAATTTCTGGAAATATGTCCATCTTCCCCGCATGTATAGCAAACGAAATTACTAATTTTATCGTTTGGTTTATTTCCGCAACTGCGAGACGTATGACCTCCCTTACCGCAACTGTAACAAATAGTATCTTTATCTGACGATTGTGACGAATGCTCTTCTCGGATATGATTTATTGATCTATGATTCGACTTATGATATTTGTTATGAGGTTCTCTACTTGCGGAATCTACCCCTGAAAATACTACGTTTTCCGCGATGGATGTACTTGGTTCCGACAAGTTTCCATATAATCTTTTCCTGCGGTTTAAATCGCGTTCTGCATCAATTGCAGCATTTATCGCATCTTGTAATGAAGTAGGATTCTTTTGTCTGACTCTGGCTTCTAATTCGCCTTGCAAACCTAAACGAAAACAAGTGGCTACGTCAAGGTTATACTCTTTAATTTTTTCTGTCGCTAGCTCAGGTGAAGATTGCTGTTCAATTATTTCCGTCATTTTGTAAAATAATTCTGTAACTCTAGCACCATATGATAAAATATCTTCACCCTTATTTTGTTTCACATGAGCTATTTCAGACTCCACTTGAAAAAGAGTTTTTGGAGTGCCGAAAGCTTTATCTAAAATTGACAATAATTCATCGAGAGAATTAAAATGCCTATTTTTAATATATATATCTGCTTCCCCTACAATTTTTGAACGTAATAATCTAAGGAACAGTGAATAAAATCCCTCATCGATACTTTCAATTGTTATTCTGCATTCTCGTGCGAAGGTTTGAATGGAAATATTTCTGCCATTAAAAATCGGAATTATATCAATTAAAGCTCTTAAAGCTGTAACATCACTTCCTCTAATTTTAGTTATGTTGTTAACTTCTGGGAGGGGAGAAATATTTATATCAGAATTTTGTTCAATTTCTCGCATATTTTTGTTATTATCCACCCACTCAGCTGCGGATGAACCCTGGTTATGACGCAGATCAGCTATCTGTTTTTTCAATTCTAAAAGTAATTTATTTGTTTCGGTTACTAATGTATCATCATCTTTGGAATTAGTCTGGTCACTTTGTTTTGTAAAATTTTCATACGCATTTTTACTTATTTCTGTATTTAAAATTTTAGAACACGATGCGAAACCATCAGGTGGTGACGCATAATCATGATCGTTTTCTAAAATTATTTGTTCGAACGATGAACCTGATGTCGCTGACTTTGACATTTTACCCCCTTTTCTTTTTCTCACTCGCAACAAATAACAAATTTTATCCAAATTCGATTATTATACACACATATACATATATGCATATATATATATATATATATCCTTGTCCAAATAACGCAAACATTTAATTCAACCTGAAAATAAAAAACACTCACTATTCTTTTTTTTTTTTTTTTTTTTTTTTTTTAAGCGAAAATGACCATTTCCCAAAATAGAGGGTTCACTCCCGCACTAAAAACACTGAAATCCTTGATTGTAGTCCCGCGATGTCAGTCGATCCCTGAAGAAAAAGGTCAAAGTCCCACGAAGGTGAAGAATCCAGTCCGCTAATCCGATGATCCAATGGAGGTGAAAAATTATCAAATCAGATGATTGAATAATTTATTCTTTCTTTACTCTTTTCTAATGCTAGCTACTCGATCCACCAGCATTGTACTCAGAGTAAATGAAAGAAATTTTGAAGAAAAGTCCGTCGGTGGTCCACTAATTATATCGCTGCTGTCGTCCCACGATGATCCACCCTTGATCGAAAGTCACTATAATTCGCTGATGTTCCCACGATGGTCTTAAATTTTCAGGCATTCACTTCTAACACTCTTTATTTAAAAATTCAAATTATCCCGTACCGAAACTAGTATACTAAAAGTTTATGTTTACTTAATTAATTCAAAAAGATCCCGGACGAGCCCCCAAATTATTTTTGTTACGTGCCGCGCAGGTGCGACAGAAGAGATAGGAGTTGATAGGTGGGTTCGCGTCGGTCAAATTATTGAAATAAACCGGGAGATATGAATGTTTTTAAATAAAGAGAACTATCGGCTCGTTCAAAATTGACTTTAATCAATATTATTTATATTTAATAAAAATCGGCTAAGTCCGGATTGACAAAGTTACGTCTGAGTTCAAGACGGCGAGATTATCAACTCAGACGAGTAAAATCAAGACTGAGATCAGGATTGAGATTATTCAACTCACACACGATTTACAAAACTACGCGCTCACATGCTCTCCCACTCATACCTTATTGAGGCTCGCTGGCCAGAAGGTTTCAGATTCGAAAAAAGGGTAGACTCGCTCCCTGTACTCATGTATACTAATATGTTCTAGGAAAAATACTTAATGCTTCATATCTCACCCTTTATTCGAAACTCGCGTTTCGTATTTAATGTCACCTAAACATTTAGGTCTATGTCTCGCCGCTATCAGCCCTAGTGTGACAGATCTGTAAACTATTCGGATAAATTATGGATAATGATTTCATTTCTTAGCGCTTTTTATTACATGCCGCTTATTTCGAACCTAATATCCGGACTTGCCTCTAATGTAAACTTAGAACTATTGCACAAAATATTTATAATAGACTTACAAAGGTCCTTATACTCTAACGTGCGCATGCAGGGTTCTCTGAAGTCCTCTCATCACACCGACTCCTTTTAACTATAAACTAAATATTTAAAAAACGTGAGAAAACTCAGTTTAACTTTCAAGAGTTAGTAACTCTATCTCTAATTTAATTACTTTTATAATCTTTCTTTAGATAGCTGATCCAGGACAAAACGTGAATTGAAAACTATTCTATATCTTGCACCAGAAGTCCAACAATAAATCTTTATTAGTATTAAAATATTAATTAAATGAATAAAATGATTAAAGATAGGAGTAACTAAATTTATAATTTCCCGCAAACTTAACTCGAGAGGTGTTGCCATCTTGCGTAGATACGAGCGAATTAGCGTCGCTCGTTACATTATTTCATGGTCAGCATCACCTAGCGAGCTGATAGGAAACCTAATCTCCGTAGTTGTCTCTACACACAGCACACGCACATCTTTTCTTTTTTACGGTAATGCTTTTATTTTCCATAGAAAACTCAATCACACTATACTAGTCGGTAGAGTTCTTAAATTCTCAAGAATTAAAGTTCAAGTAATATAACCGAGAATATTACAGAATTTAAAGAATATAAAGGGAGTTTAAAGAATTTATGGTTTAAATAATTATTTATCAATATGTATAGTACCTTTATAGTTAAATAAGAGGCGCTCACTCATATAAATATATTTATTAATAAAGAAGAACCTAAGAACAGTTTTACTGTTAATACATTAAAATTATATACTGTTGAAATTTGAGGATGGATTCATTTTGAATTTAATGCATAGAATACTAAAATTCTTAGATTAGTATTATACTTAAATTCATATTATTTCTCTCATTATAGACTACATATAAAATCCTTTATTATACAATGTAATCTATATAATATACATATAATAATTCTATAAAATTATATATTAAATTATCAAAATTCAAATTTATAAGGAACAAAACAGTTTTTATTTTTTCTTGTATTTGCCAGGGTCGCTGCAGATCACGAAATTTATAAATCAGCAGGGAAAGTCAAGTAAAACTTAAAAAAGTTAAGAAATTTTTGTTATTCAACAAATTATATTTTAACCCTTATAATTATAATTTAACAAATAATTTCCTTTAGTAACTCCCTCTGATGTGAAGTAATTCCAATTTTAATAAAAATATGTAAGATTTCCAGACAATGATTTCCGCAAAAATACTTTTAACTAAATGTCTGGAACATAACCTATAATATTATTACCCTTTTAGTTCTCATTTACCACTTTCTTCCGCACAAATAACATGCACATTCAAAGTTTAATAAATAATTTCATATTGCAGTATTAATTCATTTTCATTGTTTAACACGTTTAACAAGCCAAAATAAAATTCTCATAAATTCTGAAAGGATTTATCTGCCGGTTATATTCTTGGTAATATTCGCATTTTCGTTACCGTTCTCAAAGTAATATAATCGACTCAGAACCCTAACTAGTCGGGGCATTGATTGATTAATTTCCGAAATGATTCACATAAAAACAAACCCAACGAAGATAAACAAAAGACAGGATACTGAAGGTTTAAATCCGTTATATGAATCCTTAATTAAAAAATCTGCACGCTTCGCGGGCACATTCTCATCGCTCGCTTCGCGCGCAGCTCGCAAGTTTGAGCGCGCCTGGGGCGCGCGATTTGATCGTCGCGCATCGCGCTCTTTTCTTTCTGGACCTCGCGCTTCGCGCTCGTTCTTGTGCTCTTCACATACATTCAAGTTTATTTATTATAATTTGATACTGACGCTCAAACCAATTTTATAATAATATTACAGATGATGTGAATTACACATTTTCTCAAAGTCACTCAATTTCTTTTTGAATTTAATTGAAACAGGAAATTGAATTTACTTAAGGCTCTATCAGCCTTAAGGAACACATTCTCATCATGGCGCTCGCGCTTCGCGCTCGATTTTCTGTATACATTTCAGTAACTTTTTAATGAATTACATGATTAAAATAATTTATTTTCTTCCAAATCTCTCAAAAAAAAAAAAAACAGTCGTAGACTTTATTTAAGGAAACGATTTTGCAGAACAATGCTTATTTCGTATCTCACATATTTTGGTGAAAAAAATCGAATTTTTTTAATATTAAAAATCAAAACATAAAATATACCTCCTGTCCCGAAATGTCTTAATGAGAATTTGTAGACCTCATTTAGGCAAACAATTTCCCATCTAAACGTTTCTTTTGTATCTCACATATTTTGTCTAAAAAATGGAATTTTTGAATTTTAATCGTATTTTTTGGAATTGAAACGAAAAATATATGTTTTATAAGAAACTGTGTGAGACAAAATTTGTGGATCTTTTTGAAACGACAAACTTTGTATTCTTACGTTTTTTTCGTATTTCGAATATTATTGTTAAAAAATTGAATTTTGGATTTTCAATATTTTTTTTTTGGAATTAAAAAGTAAAATATGCATCTTATGAAAAAATTTTACAATTCAAACTTGTAGGACTTTATGTAGAAAATAATATTGTATCATAACGTTTTTTTGTATCTCGTATAATTTAACTGGAAAATGGAATTTTGATATTGACTTTTTTCGAATTTGAATATGCAGTAACATTTCTAATTTTGATTTAATCAAAAAATGTTATCAAGATAATTTTTAGAGATTTATGAGCACTATCTAAAACCAGTATTGAAATTTTTGATTTTTTCAAAAAATTATTTTCAAAAACACAAAAGTAGTGCTCAACCCCTCAATTTTGATTGGATGTTGCTGGTTAACGAACTTGTCCTTACTTTTTCGGCTCCGATAAAGTGTACCAAAGCTCAATTGAATCTGATAATTCTATCGAGAGTTATGCCGCACACGACCTACTACAGACAGACAGATAGACACTTTCGTAAAAACCCTTTTTTCTGACTCAGGGGGTCTCAAAACGTAAAGATTTGATGAAAATTTCGAAAGTCATTTTTCACATAAAACCAATACCTTCTCATCCATGATGAGAATGTAAAAATTAGCTAAAATGTAATAATTTTGATTTAATTTAATTAATTTTAAACTTTCACTCTTTTGTTATTGTCTTCTTATTTATTGTCTCTGACCTCTCTGTTTCTGATCCTCGTTTGTATTTGTTTAGTTGTAAGTTATTGTTCGCTTGGCTTCGACCATGATATGTGTATACGGCGTTTTACGCTATTTTTTTTAGTTAATATTTATTAAGTTTTATTTAACGACACAAAACGTCCTTTTAATTCTTTCGGATATGATGTTCTCCAATGATTTTTCATTTAAGTTTTATTTATATGGTTAAGAAATATTTTTTATCTACGCGTCATTTTTATGAATGTTGAAATTATTTTTGGATATTATTTTAACATCTCTTGAAAAGGACTCAAATTGAGGGTCGAAATCTTGAGGAATTTAATTCGTTTTAAATGAAAAGGTAGATCGAATTATCGGCATTGCTTCATTTATATTCTTTTTATTGTTCTTATTATACTGTTTTTATTAACGTTGGTTGACTGTTTTAAAAATATAAATTAATAGTCACCTTATTTTATATTCTATATTATTTAATTATTCATAATGATTTCCAACTAATTACAACTCTCATCGACTTTGTTTCTTGTTCAAAATTTTTCATTTCTTTTTCATTTTTCAAACAAACTTGAAAAAAAGTTATTATTTAATGCCATAAAGGAATGAAAGAGATATTAATACTAGATGAATGTTTCAAAATAGTTTTTGTACGAGGTTAATATGAATAAAAAGGGAAAAATTTCATAACCGTTGAGTCTTTATTCAACGCCATGGTAACATACAAGAGAGAAAGATACGGAAGCTTGTATTCGCTGCTCGCCACAGTGTCGCTAGTTGTTGGTATATGCGGCTTGTATACGCCACTCCCGACAGTGTCCCAAGTTTTTGGTGGTTACTTCGGCACTTGCGACAACTTTTTGTTTCCCTAAATTTCAACTTTCACATTTCGTGAATGTTAGAGAGGATGAAAACGGACGTAGATAGACTACTTTTGGTTTTGAAAATGAAAAAAAATTTAATTGTTCTTATTATACTGTTTTCATTAATGTTAGTTAACTATTTAAAAAAAAAATTATATTCACCTTATTTTATATTCTATTTTCTTTAATTATTCATAATGATTTTCAACTAATTACAACTCTCATCAACTTCGTTCCTTGTTCAGAATTTTTCATTTTTTTTCTATTTTTCAACTTAATTTTACCTCAAAAAAATAATAAATGTAGTGATATGTAAACAATTAAATATAAAAATTTAAAAAAAGTTATTATTCAATGCCAAAAAGGAATAAAAGAGATAATAATATTTAAATTCTGATATCAGCTGAATGTTTCAAAATAGTTTTTGTACGAGATAAATATGAATAAAAAGGGGAAAATTTAATTTAAAATATTCAAATAATATTATTATTTAAAGTATGATCTCTTTTATTTGTTTATGGCATTAAATAATATATTTTAAAAATTCTTTTAATAAATTCTTCGTATGTTACTGTGTATTTTCAGGGAGTGATGGTACAGTTAGCGCCGCGTGTGACGATTCGGCAAACTAATTTAGGAATTCAACTTAGGACACTAAGGGGGTCAAGTTAGAATCGTAAAATACGGGCTGATGCATACGGCTGGTTATACCGAACATATTTTTCAAAAACAGGTTATGTGGTATCATTCTTGCTTTTTATATTCAAGTATTTTTGTATTACTTATCTTATATATTATTACATATCAGTAATTGACGTAAAATTAATGAAACTTATCTCTGACAATAATCTTTAACTTAAGAATAAGTAATATATGGAAAAATTGAATTACCTTGCTCCACTTCACTATACCCACTGATACCCACTAATATGTTACCATGGTAACCAGCATACATAATGCCTGCATGGTGCATGCAGAGGTGTAATTCCTCCTTCATGGTGTATTTATACCTCTGTCTGCCTGATCGGTGCGAACAGAAAATACATAAGAGCAAAAAAGACAAACGTTTTCTATTTGTCCAATTTTACACTGTGTGTCTCCTTTACTCTTATGTATTTTCTGTCCGCACCGGTCAGGCAGACAGAGGTATAAATGCACCATACTACAGATACTACTTCTGTCTCCTATGTCTATTCTCCATGATTATTCTCCACCTTAACACGGCTTAACACTGCTTAACACTGCCTGTTCGCAATTGTGGATTCTCTATCATGAATTTTCGCTTTTGTGCTCTAAAATTTTATTTTGTCTATTTTTCGTAATTTTTGTCGAAGACAGTTCATCTTAATACTTTTGATGGACGCCGCATGGTTTTAATGGGAAAAGTAATGGGGAGAGATGGGCAGGCGATTGAGCCAGGACAAGGTTAGCGATCGGACGGAATTAGTCCCGCAGGAATCACAAGAAGCTGCTTCCGCGACGATGGAATCGCGGTCGCGAGCTACTCAACTCCGTGGCATCGTCGGGATTTGCCTTTTACTTGTACTAGCTAGTATTGTTTACCTAGGTTACTTCTGTCCCGATCATGTGTGCGCATTAACTAAACGTGATCTTAAGGAGTCAGTGAGAATTATAGCAGAACCCTCTGTAGATAACAACCCTTTTGTGGAAGCTGTGAAGAATGGCAACGGACTCCTGGGATTACGCTCGGGTTTCAAATTACAGAGTCTTTCAGGTAACCTTGGATATGATGACCTCTTTGCCAACGACTCTTTTCAATTTAATATCAACGCTCATGATGTAATGGTATTTCTTCATATTCAAAAGACTGGTAAGATTAATTCATTTTGTTTTGGCTGCGTCTATTTGACTGGCTAGATCAGTGGTGGCGAAACCTTTTCAGCTTGTGTACCAAAAATATTTATATTATTTATATTTATATGACGCGTACCGCATGCCGTGCAAAAAAATAATGCATCAAATGATTGTGTAAGTCTAGGTTTTTTTTATGTGAACGCAGTATTAATCAATCTTTTTTACTCTTCGTAATTAAACATTCGCGTGCCATAGTTCTTCATTACTGAGCTAGACGGCCGAATAAGAATAAAATTATTTGTTCAACTGCTAAGAAAAATACAGTGTCCGAATAAATAACTGAAGTTAAATATCCGGCTACTGTTATAGTGAATAAATAATTACAAGAATTATTCAGAAAATCCTAAAAGAGGTTAAACTGCTCTTGAGGTACCGCACTACAACGTGACTACGTATCATGACAAGCAAGGTAGCCAACTCAGCAAAAGTTATGTATTTTCTAATGATGAGATATTTAAACTCTTTTATTTTTCAAGAGTGAACAAACCAACTATTTTATCGATCGATCCGTTTACGGTTATGGTCATGAATCAATCAGTACAGCTGACTAAATTAATAAAATCAGGTCTAAATAATCAAAAAAAAATAATTCCTGCTTCACCGACACTAAAATTTTTTTAATTGTTGAAAACTAATTGAAGTTTATATCCATTCGCTAATATGTCCTTCATTATGTCATAATGTTTCAGCTGAAAAAATGTAATACCGTGGAAAAATCTTGGGGGAAACAGATTTGATTGATTTAGTCAGCTCTAATGGTTAATCCGTGGCCTTAAGGTTGTATGTAAAAAAATCGATCCCTGGTAGAATTTTTTAAAAAAGGAGCTGATATTCAAATAGAATAATTATTTATATGATAAATTAATTTCAAATTTTTCAACCGTACCGATGCAGAGATAATTAATGTCAAAGTTGACTACTTTAACACGTAATTCATGGGCACTGCATAGGCACTTCACATTTTAATTTGTAGTAATTAAACGCTCTGGTAGAGAAATTTAAAAAATGTCGGTATTTGTGCTGATTGAAAATATAAATTTTTGAAAAAAACATCAAATCTCTCCAGCGTGCAGATTTATAGATAATCTAATTTAGAACATTTAAATTTCAGTCCTTTCAAACAGATAAACGTAACAGTATCTTCAGCTTGTCTGCTGTAGGTTTCGACACACACACACACACAACCCGCTTGGAAGCATACGTGAAATTACCGGCAGAATATTTTCTTTTCCTCGCTTCAACCAGTCCCGAATTTCGACGCACTTCATAGTCTAAAGTTTTGTTCTTTATAAATCTTATTTTCCATCTCACTTGACATGACATTTTTTTTAACTGTTAACAATAACCTTTGACATCCGCCTATTCAAACGCATATCACAGTTAGATTTAAATTGCAGTGTTGCACGATCTACGAGTCGGTCGCTCGCATAGCATTGGATTTTGGTGATCCGTTTGAGAAATTTTGACTCTATTTTCTATTACTTAACCTGTCCAAAAATTTGAACGCCTTTTTCAAATTGGCGGGCATGATATCTTAAAAACTATGCAACTGATGAACTTGCTCTTGCGTATCCGAACAGTTAATATGTGTCACTACTCAGTGAACCACATCAAATTAAAAAAACAATATTTTTTTACTATTTATTAGTTGAGTTTGAAATTTCTGCTACTGCCTACATTATCGGAGAATCACTAGCCGCGTATCAGATAGGATACGTTACCGACAGGTGTCCTCGTAGACAATTTCAAACTTTTATATCGCAAATAATGCCAATGAATTCAAATATTAAAGAATTCGAAAATCTTTCTGTGGAAAAAAGACGCTTTCGACTGCGCAATTTTGGACTGCAAATGATATTTACCGCTTTTTGTCTACGATTTTTAAAAATGTCAATTTTTTTTCTCACTTTTCGGTGGTAACTACTAGTATAATCTTTAAAAATATTTTTGGTTTTTTGGTTCCAGACCATTTTTCCGAAAATTATGCCCGCCGTTTTGCTTCTCTAAGCGGAGATGGTTGGACACCTGTCCTTATAACGCCAAACTTTGTTGCTCTGCGAGCCTGCAAAAATGTTTTTATGTACAATATTAGTGGACAAATAAATTCGTAAAGTGTCGATAAGTTTCATTGTTGCGAACAAGATCACTCTCATTTTCAGCCCTCTACATTAAACGGCTCCCTTAAATGTGACGTTGAGAATTTGTATTTCACGTTGCAACAAATTCGCATCGTTCTCGTGCTTTTTTTGCCAAATAATTTGTTATGTTTTATGAAGTATGCAATTGATTACAAACTAAAAAAAAAGTTTGTTTCAATTAAACCAACATTCATTTAATATACGAAAAAAATAGTCAAAAGATATCTTCCTTGGTCGTATATTAAATATATGTTTGTTTTAATTAAACAATCTCTTCTTTGGGTTCAGTCAAATAATAGTATTGGATCTATAACTTAATTCGTGCGGTTTGCTAAGAGATGGCGTAACTTGATTATTATTCCATCGTTCCAATATTCCGAACATTCGTTGGAAAGCTACTGTCAATGTGTGTCTTTTTCAGTATATGTCATTCATTTAAAGCGCAAACAATAATTTTTTTTCACTCAAATATGTCGAACTTTGTGCATAAAAAAGTGTTTAAAAGCAGCCGGATACATTCAAAAGCAAGGAAATTGGGTTCCACATGAGCTCAAGTCGAGAGACATTGAAAGGCGGTTTTGCATGTCCAAAATGCTGCTGGAACGCTACAAAAAGAAGACATTTTTGCATCGGATTGTTACTGGTGATGAAAAATGGATCCATTACGACAACCCCAAGCGCAAAAAATCATATGTGAAACCCGGCCAACCAGCAAAATCAACGGCAAAGCCGAATATCCATGGCGCGATGGTAATGCTCTGTATTTAGCCGAATAACGCCCGGAATATGCGACCAGACACGAGGCAATAACTTTCCATCATGACAACGCTCGGCCCCATGTTGCTATTCCGCTTAAGAACTATTTGGAAAACAGTGGATGGGAAGTGTTACCCCACCTGCCTTATAGCCCAGGCCTTGCCCCTTCTGACTACCATTTGTTCCGGTCGATGCAGAACGCCCTCACTGGAATACGGTTCACATCAGAACAGGGTATCAAAAATTGGCTTGATTCATTCTTGGCCGCCAAGCCGGTGCAGTTCTTTTGGGATGGAATCCACAAATTGCCAGAAAGATGGAAAAAAGTCATAGCTTCAGATGGGGAATACTTTGAATAATACTATTGTACATGTTTTTCTTAAATAAACGTTCAAATTTTGAGAAAAAAACCGCACGAATTAAGTTATAGATCTAATATATTATGCGCCGAGGTGTGTATACTATTTTATGTGACTCCAGCACATTTACAAGTTATTCATGTAACTACTGTTTTCCATCATCTGCAAAAAAAATTTTAAATAATTTACTAATAGTTTATATTTTCATTTACAAATGTTCAAAAAGACAATTAAAGTATTAATCAGTCAATCATTTAATAACCAATAAATCATAATTAAAAACAAATTCTATCTTTTTTGCAATAAACGTTGCAAACGGCAGTTTCATAGTTTTTCTGCGTACACTCGAATCCAATCGTCACATTTTCGGTAATAGAAAATTACGCAATTGACACGAGACGCGTTCTTTCACTAGCCAATATCTGAGTGGCTTGAAGAGAAAAATTCATAGGTTGGATTGTAATAACGTCAAACTCCGCTATATTGTATTAGGCCTATACGCAGTTCAATTTTTACATTTTGATCCTCTGTATCGTAATACGCAGTATTACGCTACTCTTAACTTTCACATAAAAACGCGTAAATGCGCCGGACTCACATAAATTTGATTTGCTTGATCTATTCACACGTTAAAAAACATTTATGGAAAATTAGTACCATTTGTTTAACATTATTTCATTATAAGGTAAATGTACCAGTCCTCGGACACTTAAGACATCAGAGCGGTAAAAATAATAAAACTTTCTATGAAATTGCAATCTATTATTAATTTATCATAGTAGAAATATTAGGAATATCATTTTCTTCACAAACATATACTTAATGATGGTTTTGAATCATCAATTTTGATAATATAAAAGAATTATGATGATTGATACACGTGTGCCAGTCCCCGGACAAGTCAAATGTGATTGCGTGAGTGGCCGAAAATGCATGCTCCAGTCTCCGGACAAGATAATTATTTAAAGTATATTAATTCAAAAAATATAAAATACGTTTATTTTTATTTTTAGCGAACTTTTTAATACAATCAATCAATAAGTATCTTTCTCGGTTTTTCCCTTTTTAGCTTTTTCCTCTCTTTTGATCCTGGCTTTCGTTTCGCGGTCTTCTTTTTGTTTCGCTTTTTCAATCTGCTTCTCTTTCTTGATCCTCTCAAACTCAGCACGCTCCTCCGTCTTTTTCTTCGCTTTCTCTATTGCTTTCTCCTTCTTAATTTTTGCCAACACTGATTTTTCTTCTTGTTGCTGTTTTCTCAGCTTTGCCCTTTCTTCTTTTTCAAGCTGAATTGCGAGATCCTCGATGTAGGATTCATTTCAGGGAGTTTCAGAAATCGATTCCGAAGTCTCGATCATTTTTGGGTCGCCCTGCTCAGGGAAATGAATCTTCGAAAAATTTACATTCGCGACGGAAAATGGCATGAGTCCACATTTCTTGAATCCATTTGTAGCGATTTGTACGAGGTCGATATTTTCCACAGCATTTTTCAGAAGCGGCGCAAAATCTTCCTTTCGAAGAATCTCGAGGTTATTTTGCAATCGCCAATCGTCCAAAACTTTCTTCCAGACGCTTTTCAGTGGATGAAACAGTGAGACGTCAAGTGGTTGCAACAAATGCGTCGCATTTGGATAAAGAGCAATCAGTTCGATGCTATTTTTACGGCAAAACAGAACAAGTGGCAAAGTGATGTGCGACGAATGGCCGTCCATGTACAAAACGATGTGAAATTGAATTCCTTGACTGACTACCCAAGGATGGAATACGTCTCGCATGTAGCTGAAGAAAGTGTCAGAGGTCATCCAGCCACTGTCAGTGCGTCCAACGCTCCAATCTCGGGGAATTTTCTCGACAATGACCCTTGGTATCCGCGTGTAAGGAAAAATAATCATTGCTGGAGCTAAATCTCCTTTGGCGTTCAGATTAAACAAGACAGTCGCATTCTCTTTCTCATTTCCGTTGATGATTTTGTACACGCTTTTCATGCCTCTGCGGGCGATTACTTGGTGTGATTTCGGTGCCATCAAGAAGCAACTTTCATCCAGATTGAAACATCTGTTGGGTTCAATGTTCTTGAGGTCGATAGACTCCAAATATGTTTGGACATTTTTAAACCAGGCCTTCAATTTCTCCGGGGTTGCTTTAGCACGTGTCAATGTCAAGTTCTGGGCTACGCGTTCCGATAAATCGGGATGCCTTTTCATAAATCCATCATACCAAGAGCGACCAGGTCGTCCATCGTTGAATGGAGTTTTGATATTTTCATCTTTAACATAGCGTTGGATATTATCCAGGAGAAGAGTTTTAGTTACTGGGAAACCTCGGTCACAGCAAAGAAGTATCCAATCAATTATCGTTTTTTCAACTTTGTTCGATAGTACCGGTGGAGGACCAAATTTTGTTTCCAAATGAGCTTTGCTGTGAAATTTATCGTGCAGAGTAGTTCGTGGTATTTTATAGTCTCTTGCAATTGATGAAAGAGACCCTTTTCCCGAGGTCATTTCATTCGCTTTTTCTAAGGCTGCATTAAGGTTCTCCCGTGTGTATAGAGGTGTTCTTCTATTTCGTTTTCTACCTCCTCGTGTTTTCGGTATTTTATCTATAATTAGGATAATAAAAGTGTAAATAGTTTATTTTGTGTTAACTCAGCTGCAAAAATCCTTATGGTTTTACAGAAATTCCTTTTGAAATTTCTACATAAGAAAACCACTTGAATATTTGACGCGAAAACACCATAAGGGATTTCTTTCAAATAAATGTGCTTGGTGATCTGCGTAGAAATTCCAAGAGGAATTTTTAACGAGGGTTGAAGTTTACGCGTGAAGTGAGGGATGCGAAAAACTCGTTGAATTGGTTCCTTTACCTAAGATACGAAAGATATTTATTAACATATATACAGAAAAAAAGTTTAAAAACGTTAAAAAACAATTGGCAATTGACAAGAACGAGGTTAGATAGTTTTTGTAATTTTATATTGTAATTTTTCGTTCAAAAGACATTATTTCTCTATCATAATTATATAATTCAACATTATAGATGGCTAAATATAGTTCATTAATTCTTACTTGCCTTTTTTATCGCATTCAAATCACTATCACAACATAAAAAATCAACAACTTTTCAATTGACGGCGACTGGCACAACACTAAAAAGTTGCGGCGCTAGTCTTCGTGATTTTGTCTGAGGACTGGTACATTGGCAGGTTACGTGATCCAGTGTCCGGATTGTTTATTTACTAACATAAGAATAATAAAATTTAAAAAAAAAATAAATGCATTGTATGCGAAATTCATTTTTACAAAGTATACATGCATTACTTCTTTCATATCGTAAAAATTAAGGTGTATATTTCCTTATGAAATGCAATCTGTTTCTAACGAAAACAGTAAGCGCCTAATATTTTCTGAGAAATAATCGACATCGACTCACACAATATTAATTTTTTTTTAAACTATTGCTCAAGAACACAAAATGTTTCGTGTCATCTTTACTTCTTAGCTACAGCTTACTTAAATAAAAAATTTCAGTAAAATTTATTAATTATTCATTTATCAAAAGTCGGAAACGATTGACTTTGTCCGGACTCTGGCACATGTCCGAGGACTGGTACATTTACCTTATAGATCTTCAAAATTCAAACTTTGAATTTCGCGCTATTATAATAGTAAATGCGTAATTTTTTCTATGCTGGCTGGCATGACCTTCCTCAACTGTAACAAACTTTATAGTGCGTTACCTAAACTGCAGTTTAACCCGTTTATTTTACCTTTATAATAGTTTTTGTCATTCGCTGAATAATTTTTCCCGTCATGTATTTTATTCTTAAAATATTTTCGATATTATAGCTTTTGTTACAGATAAACAATAGTCTTAGCGTACTTTCAACTGTGTTTTATTCAAACTGAGACATTCGCTAGCAGCTCGTAAGCTTCTAGATAATAGCGAGTAGGCTCGGGTAATGAGACTGTCGAGCGGGCCCTGCGCTCTATAATATAAGGGCCATCTTATCTCAAAATTAGGAAGGGGAGGTGAGACCACGTAACACCCCCGTTTCCAGATTGCATTTTGTCCAAGGGGGTTGGGGGGGGGGGGGATTAATTCGGTGATAAAAAGACTCTTTTTTAAACATTTTTTAAAAAGATACAGGAAATGTATTTTAAATTAACTGATTACAGTACTTTGTAGAGTAACATTTCAAGAATATTTTCTGAAAATTTCAGTGGAAAATATTAAAATCTTAGCCGTTGGCAGCTAATTCCAGGAGACGTCTCGAAAAAAAGTTGTTTTGCGGTGATAGTTGTAAATGATCACTAAATCACCTGAAATAAAAAAATCAAACTGATTTTATTAGTTTTTGAGTTTTTCTAGGTAACGCTGCCGTTTTTTTAAAATTTGTCATTTTTTATTTTACACTGATAAATTTGTCGATTTTTCTTTTAGCGAAAATCGCGTTTTATACTTTCTACTGTTATCAAAAGTTGAAAAATCAATAAAAAATAAAAAAAACTCGAGACCCTTACCTGGAGAAAGTCAAAAAGTAATAAAAATTAATTTGATTTTTTTATTTCAGATGATCTAATGATAAGTTACAACCGTCACCGTAAAACAACTTTTTTTCGAGACGTCTCCGGAGATTTGCTGCCAGCGGCTTAGTTTTTAATATTTTCCACTGAAATTTTCAGAAAATGTTCTTGAAATGTTACTCTACAAAGTACTGTAATCAGTTAATTTAAAATACATTGCCTGTATCTTTTTAAAAAATGTTTAAAAAAGAGTCTTTTTTTCACCGAATTAACGATACTCCTCCCCCTAAATATACGTCAATTCTTTATCTTTCGAGATTCGTCTTTACAAAGATTAGGTTTTTTTAATATTTAAAGGTTCTTCCTCAGTAATCTTAAGCTGGTAAGTTACAAATGTAGGGGTTGTTTGTACCTGAGTCTTTACACAAAAGAGACAGAGTTTCTTAGGCACACACTTGGAAATACCTTAGATTATAGCAAACTTATAGAGAATGAAGATAGTTAATAATCCTAGTCCTATATATCCGAAATATTGCAACCACTCATTGGCCGTGACTTTCCAACCTTTAAGGCGTTTATGAGTTGATATTCTGTTGAGTAATTTTCTGTATCATGCACTCTAAACCTGGCTTGTTTGAGTTCGTCCAGGCTAATCCGTTGAGGTAGTCTAATAAAAATACATTCGAGTTGAGCCACTTCCTCTTTTTCGCAAATTGAGTCGTATGTCACATTGCTAACAAATATTTGGTGCATCGTATTGTCACTGTTGAGATATAGTTCAAGATTATTAGACATAAGCTTACAATTATGACCTTGAATATGGCTAGGCTTCTCAATTTGTATTGTGGTAAGGTTGTCGATACAGGTAATATCTAAACTGACCGCTTTTGCTGATAGTAATATGTAACCATTCCTGACAGGGATATAACTCACGCTATGAAGAAGGAAAGGTGAATGGTTACATTTTGCATCCGCGTATCGCTTTAATAAAGTACAATCGCAATTATCGATGTCTATTATTCTATATGTTGTTTGATTTCGTAAGCAAATTTTATAACCATCTATTTCTTTACAATTGTCTAAGGTTTTAGAGTCATTAGGTGTGTAACTGTAACTGTAACACAGGAACTACTTGAGAATTTAGTGCTTATTTAGTGCTAATTTGTGCCGAAGGAAATGAATTTTGTGCTGCATAATTTTTTTTTTTAATGTGTAGTAATGCTAGCTTCCGTTGAAGCTACAACTCTACTTCGTAAAATATAATCACATTGAATTATGCTTTATACAGGAATTTTGTGCTAATTATGTGCTCTCGATTCACTCTATGTACATAAACCTAGCATTTTTATTTTTAATCAAAAAAGCGTAGGAGTGCTAGCTTCCGCTGAAGCTACAACTCCACTTTGTAAAAAATAATTACATTGAATTATGTTTTATACAGGAATTTTGTGCTACACTGAGAAAAAATCCTGGGCATAGTGACGTGATATATGTAGTTGAAAATGTCCTTAACTACTTTTTGTGGCTGAATTCAAGCAATGGTTGACCCGTCAATGTAGGTACTAAAAGTGGTCGCAGTGACTAAGTAATGTAGTCACAGCGACTATGTAATGTTGTCACAGTCACTATATATAAGTGTCAACTATAAAGTTATGTTAAATCAAATTGCTAAAATCAAATGCATGAAATCACTACGTGGAACATTGTATTTTTCATAGCAGCTCTTTTGAAAATCTGTTTATCGGCATCTGTAGAGCTGGTTGAAACTTTAAAAGTAGTAGGATTTAAAATCACAGTTTCGAGCCGCTCGACACTTCAAATCAAATTCTCAAAAGAGTTGCTATCAGTTGCTATAAAAAATAATATGCATTACTCGAAACAATACACAGCGAATTCAACGAGTGTGAAGTTTGCTACACTGGTTATAGCGACTACGTTATTCTAGCTATGACAACTCAATGTTTCAAGTTCACATAGCTAGGTTTAAGAGTTAAGGACAATTTCAACAGTGTTAACTAGTCGCCACGACCAGGTATTCAGAATCAATTCAGAATATGGCTACCATGGCTACAAATCATGTTACTGTAGCCATGGGTCAAGTAGCGACAACAAGTCTCCCTCGTTACAGTCACTTTTTTATTTCCAACTACATTATCCCTAGTCATTATGACCAGATGCTATTTTTCTCTGTGTAATTAAGTGCTATCGATTCACTCTATGTACATAAACCTAGCATTTTTATTTTTTTTAAAAAAGCGTAGGAGTGCTAGCTTTCGCTGAAGCTACAACTCCACTTTGTAAAAAATAATCACATTGAATTGTGCTTTATACAGGAATTTTGTGCTAATTAAGTGCTCTCGATTCACTCTATGTACATTTTTCTCTGCGTGCACACTCATCCTGCTACCTCCTTTAATAACATTCATTCACAAAAATATTTGCGGATTGAATTATTTTGATATTAGAATATGAATAAAATTACCGCTTGAAGAAAAGGTAGTTTTCACTGATCCGAAGCAAGTATTGTTTGGACAGTTCCTTGTTGCTCAATAATAGATAATTGATAACGTCCTCTGAACTAGGTTCATTTAAAAGCCAATTAGGTATGGTGAAGCTTCGCCATTCAGTTCCGCGTAGTGAACAGTCTTTGTTACTGCACTGTAAAGACGTTTTAAAACCAGCTAGTCCTTGTAACATTCGCTGGGCCAAATCAAAAGCATTCATTTCGCAATCGACTAATACATTGTCGAAATCTGAATACACCTTCCTGACATTATAAGGACTAACTTTTTGAACAATGTCGCGCAAAATCATACCTCTTTTTCGGTACACACTACGATTTAGTTTTCTTAGTTTGCAAACATATGCCACTACATTCATAGTAGGGTTTCCAGCACTAAGTTGGTTAATTAGTTCTTTAACTTTTGGTTTGTCAAAAGCTCCAACAATTAACGTCTGCAAGATGGTGTCAATGGCGCAAGTTTTAGTAAAAGAGTGCTTCTGTTTGTCGATGAGCACTGCCTAAAATAGGTAACAGAATTATTGCTAATTTTTCCGTCTATATTATATTATGGTTTTTATTACAATATACTTAATGCGATTCTGAATTTGAAATATCATATTTGAGAGGTGCCATGGTGAGAGCATATAAGCTACATTTTGGCAAGAATAAGATAATTAAGTAATACATTTTAACAGAATTATTATTTACTTATCACGTGTGTGCAAAGAACTCATTTGTTTATATTTTAAATGCTAAATTATATTTTCAGTTGCAACATGAAGAATAGTCCATAATCGTTTGCAACGTGTTCCTTAAGGGAGTTTTCTTCCACAAAAATTGGACCTCAGGCAAAAATAGATAATTTTGCTTTCAAGAATAGCTATATTATTATTGAAGGGCTATTTTGAAAGAGACAAGATTATTTTACATGAAAAAAATTTGAAACAAGAAAAATAATTTTATTAATAAATTTTATTTTTGACCCAACTTTTTTTTCTTATCCCTTCTTACCAAATTCAAAAAAATTATGCGATTTTAATAAATCATGAATCATTTTTTCAGAGAAAAGATTTCCCACAACTTCGCCGTTTCTGATTTTTAAAAATAAATTCTTTAATGGCTGAAACTTTTGAACGGCCTGGTTCCTTCACACCTAGGAACTCGCTTACTCATAAGTCTTTCTGCATGTTTACTCTATCTTTTTCTAATTAATAAGCAAAAGAAAAAAACAAAAAAACAAAAATACAATAATTATTAGTTGCATGTCTTAGTTAATAAATATTTAAACTTTACAAATAAGCTAATTGGCACTGAAGAGGGCTCCCATTTGTGGCCGAAACGTTTACCTTCTCTATTTTTTATGTGTTTTATCACATAAAAAAATCCGTAACAAAATTGACCCCATGCCAAATTAACTATTACAAAAAAAATCATCAAGAAACATTTTCCAAAACGAAATTTTGATAAACAAATTGCTGAATTTGATAATAATTTATTCATTTTCGAAAATTGGAAATGGTTAAGTTGTAGGGAATATTTTTCTTGAAAAAGTGATTTGTAATTCATTAAAATCGCATAATTTTTAAAAATTTGCTAAAAAGCGATAAGAAAAAAAGTTGGGTCAAAAATAAAATTTATTAATAAAATTATTTTTCTGTGTTTCAAATTTTTTTCATGTAAAATAATCTTTTCTCTTTCGAAATGGCCCTTCAATAATAATATTGCTATTCTTGAAAGCAAAATTATCTATTTTTTCCTGAAGTCTAATTTTCGTGAATGAAAACTCCCTCAAGTATAAAACAAATCTTCTTCCTCTTCTTACTTACGACAAGGTGCTTTTTATCAATTTTTTTTTGTGTTGAGAAAATGAATAGCTACTAATGAAATTGTTGTGCGAAAATATGATTTTTTCATCTGCGTCCAAACTTGAAAACGACATAGCATCTCAAAATAAAAATTAAGTTTACTTTTGTATTTTTTCAGATTTTTGCAGACAAAACATGCACGGAGAAAACGTGTAGGGTAACTTCTACCATGCTAGCTAAATGCAGTAGAATTTTTATCAGGAAGAATGGTAATCGAGTTTTGTTATAAAGAAAAAATGGTGTGGAAATATTACCATGCATATAGGATAGTGCCCATATAAATAAGTGAAAAACTGCCAGAAAATAGGTATGCTTACCCATACTGTAAAGTAACATCGCAGCTCTCAGATTCGACCTTAGGTTGGAATTTGCGCTAAGCAAAGTACTTTGTAGTATAAGAAAATTTCCGCTGTCTGTTATGTCTTTTTAAAGAAAATTAAGCATGAACTATTATCTTAAAAAAATGTTTATCATGATTCTTTAATTAATTTAACTAAGTTGAATCAATTAGTTTCGAGAGATAAGACTTATTAGGATTTTCTAAAATTGTTTCTAAACTAAAATTTATTAATGAAGTATATATCTTTTCATGAGATAATGTCTTTAATACAAAATATTTCACTGTAGATTAATGTGAGAATTTTTTAGCTCCGATCAGCTGGTACCTCCACAGCAGAATATCACTATTTATTTTATGCCACATTTTTGGGTTAATTTTGGGTGGTAATGCCGATTTTTCGGCTCTTGTATTTTTCTCACGAGACCAAATTTTAGATGGAGGTACTGACTGCCCGATCAGCTAGCACCTCCAGTACATAAAAACCTTAAAGTACAAAAAACTAACTATACCCGGATTTCGGGCTATCTTTGGGCTCTTGAAATACCCAAAAATCAATTTCGAAAAAACAACCCCTATCACTGACAAGGAACCCTTAATTTTTAAAAATACTTTTTGGGCAAAATAAACTACTCCAGAATTTCAGGCTATTTTCAGGCTCTTCAAAAATGTCCATATCGATTTTTGGGCTCCAACTCTTAACATTAAAATGCAACTTTGCATGGCCATGTAGAGACGAATTAAACTAAAAATCATCTTTTTGGAAACTTTATCGTCTTGGAATACTCTCTTATTTTCTGGCTCTTCAAAAATGTTTATATCGATTTTGAAGAGCCTGGAAATAGCCTGAAATTCTGGAGTAGTTTATTTTGCCCAAAAAGTATTTTTAAAAATTAAGGGTTCCTTGTCAGTGATAGGGGTTGTTTTTTCGAAATTGATTTTTAGGTATTTCAAAAGCCCGAAAATAGCCCGAGATCCGGGTATAGTTAGTTTTTTAAACTTTAAGGTTTTTATGTACTGGAGGTGCTAGCTGATCGGGCAGTCAGCACCTCCACCTAAAATTTGGTTTTTTGAGAAAAATATAAGAGCCCAAAAATCGGCATTGCCGCTCAAAATCAGCTCAAAAATGTGGCATAAAATGAATAGTGATATTCCGTTGTGGAGGTGCCAGCTGATCGGACCTGAATTTTTTGTCTATAGATCGTCAATTAAAGAATGTTATATTCACCCTTTACTAAAAGTTTTGAAAAAATTGCACGAAACTGACAAATATTGTACTTGTAACTTGCTCTTGATCATGGCGAGGCTTTGATTAGCAGTCGCTTTTCCCAAGATCTCAACAGTCCCGTAGTTATGTCGTTAGTATTACTTCGATAGTTGAATAGGTTTACAATTAGGTTGAAATCAATGTAGTGCTAAAGAATTTTAATAGCGTTTAAAAATTATGCAATGTGCGATGCGATGATACGTGCAGTGTTTGTGGTGAATAATGATGTGTATAATTATGTGTCAATAAATATAAAAAATATATTAATATTAAGATCATTTTATTTTAATTTTCTATTTTTGTGTTCTCTGTTCTAGCATATACGCATATTATTGCTATACTGCAGGGTAACTTCTAGTTGACGTGACATCACCGATACTTAAGGCTAATCTCGGCTGTGTTGTTTGAGATGCCTTACCAAGCAGTATGGGAAAAGTCCCCCACAATTTTGCAAATTTTTATCAGACTATTTGGTTATTTTGAGATCGCGGTCGTCACTTTGAATAACCATGCTGCAGGGTAAATGTACCCCTGTTTCTGCACAAAAGTTACCTTATTTGTCGATTAATATTTAATTTATAACGGTAGGTAACTTATATCATATTTTTCACTCGCCCGAACATTCTCACGCTAACATGATAAAAGTTATCCTACACGTTTTCTTCGTGTGCGTATTAATTGCAATTGAAATTGTGTTGTTGAATTTTTGGTTTGAGATTTTCAAATTGAATAAAATGACTCCTTAAACTTATTTTCAGTGCCCTAACTTCGTTACGGAACCGTCACCTCTTCAGGGATTGAAAGTAGAAACATGATATCTCATAATTCTATCTTGGTTATATACGTGTTTATTTGTATATTGGTTTTGACAATAATAGATAACCTACGGCATTTCAGTACTTTATCACAATTAATTAATTTTTATTTTGACACGTCAATTATGAATCTGTAGAAATATTTTTTTTTTTCAACTTTTTTCTATAAAATTATGTATAATTAAAAATTATCATTGATTGCTACTCATGAAAATGTATTGCTAATTACGTAACAATTTTTTTTTTGTTTATCATACACAATTTAAAGAATTTGAAATCTTTCTGTAGAAAAAGAGACACTTTCGACTGTGACGGGATTCGAGCCCGGGTCTTTTTGTTGGTCGACTGCTCTCATAAACTGAGCTACACAGGCGTCCGACATCTCCTTCTCCACAGGAAGAACTCTTTATATAGGGTGATTGAGTTCGTAATTTAGCTCAGTTGCTTAGAGCAGTCGACCGACAATCGAAAGACCCGGGCTTGAACCCTGGCACAGACGAACTTTTCTCTTTTTCTACAGAAAGATTTCAAATTATTTCAATTTTAATTTAATTTCCATTATTGCGATATAAAAATTTGAAATTGTCTACGAGGACATCTGTCGGGAACGTATCCTATCTGATACGTGACTAGTGATCCTTCAATAATGTAGGCAGTGGCAATTTCGAACTCAACCACCTAATTTCATATTATACAACGTTATAGAAAAAAGTTGTTAAAAAATAATATTTTTACAGATTCATACTTGATAGCGTAAAATATAAAATTTTAATTTGTAAAATTAATTAATTGTAATAAGGAACTAAAATACGGTAGGTTATCTAACGTTGTTAAAACCAATATATACAAACTAACACATATATAACCGAGATAGAAACAAAAGATACTTGTAATTCCAGTTTCCAAAGAAATTACGAGCCCAAAACTCATTGAAATTAAAAAAAAAATGTTATTAACTCTAAAATAATATTAACCTCAAGGGTCCCTGAACTTCCGTTTTTCAATACTGGAATTTCGCTCAAATTTTCATTAGATTGAGCGTCAAAGGTCTTCTGATTCCTATTTAAATATCTATATCTATTTTCTTTTTCATTGGACTTTGCTTTCCCACAATCAAACCTCTCCAATTTTCTTCCATTCTCGATCCCAGTATAATGGGTACGCTATCTATTTTTCTGCATTCGCAACATAATTTCTCATTTTCACTGGAATTCAAAGATCCTAATGTTGTATCAGAGTCTATTTCTTCTTTATCACTTTCCGAATCGCTGTAAATATGGTTTACACCAAGAACTTTCCTTGATTCCAGGCATTGTAGAGGAGATTTTTGTGGTTGTTCTTCTAATTCAAAAGTGTCATTCTCATAAGATCTTACAGAACTTTGTGCGGAAACTTCTTCCCCTGAAACGCAAGAACTTCCATTCATTATTGTACTTTTCTCATTAAAAAGTAATGCGTCTTCTTTTGCGCCAATCATATTCATTCTTCCCTTGATCCAGTGGTTTATGTGAAGATCGATGAATGCGTCCGGTCTTAGGTGACTTGATTGACTCTTCATTAAAGGATGTTTGATGTTTTTTATTTCGCTTTCCACTGGTGAACTGGACGCCGCATCACGTCCGTATCCAAATTTATCGATGCAAATATTAGACCATAAATTAAACCAACGCAAATCATTAATTAACTTTTTAGCAATTTCTTCACATTTGTAGGCATTCACGTGGTCCTCATAATCTTCTTCCTTTGCTATCTGAACAACGTTTCTGTCGATCTCTTTGGCCTACTGGTACCATTTGTTGTCAAAAGTAGATTCCGTGAAAATAGAGTCATTTAATGGAATCATATACAAAATAGCGAATATGATAGCTTTCGCAGAGTCACAAATAAATTCTTTAGGATGTGGTTCACCGGAAGCGGCCCATCTTCCAGGGAAGTATGCTATTGTGACTGCATCGTGACTCGTGCTGATCATTTGGGCAATCGAAAATTGACCATTATCAGTATTAATTACCACGAGGTACAAAAAAGAACGCTGCATTGGTGTGCCATCACACTTTCTAAGTTGAGTAAAAATTCCTCCTGTGGCATCTAAACATGCAGAAGCTATTTCAAGTTGCGCATAATTCGTGTATATATGACGCTGATAATTTGTCCAATATATTGCAATGAATGGATTGCTTGAAACTACTATTATATCATTCGGCATAATTTTGGCTTTCATTTTCACAACCGCCAGTGTAGGATCCGGATCAAGGTATTGTTTAATTTTCCATTCTGACTTGCATTTCAGTAGCACTTCAGAATTAAATAAATCAGCTGGCTCTTTTTCATCACCAGAATCCATTAATTCTGTTGCTTACTCAGAACGATATACTTCCACAGATTTTCCTTGCATCTGTTTTGCAATTTCTTCGCGAAATGGTTTTCGTAGGTATCGCTTACTACATTGTTTGATTTTTTCTCCTTTACTCATTTCACAAGAAATGTGCGCTTGTTCAAAAATTTTGTTGTTGATTGTACACTTCAATTCGCTTCCACACCTACAAGAACCTAGATAAAACATTACGTATGGAATTGTAAAGCGACTTTCAAATACAACAAAATGTAATGTCAACTTTTGTCATTTCATCTTCCCAAGTACATTTAATGCACTACAATAGTATATTGTGCAACTAGGCAAAAAAAAATTTATTTTGTAATTGTGAAGTTTGATGCCCGAGCAAAGCGCGGGGAACAATCAAACGAGTAAAACAAATCTTTTTTTCTACTAGCGGGTCAAAAACATTGATTTTACTCGTTTGATTGTTACCCGCGCTTTGCTCGGGCATCAAACTTCACAATTACAAAGTAAATTTTTTTTTCCCTAGTTGCACAATATTCTATTTTATCGAGTTTTTTTCAGAAAAAGTGTGGAAAATTTTGTCTAGATGAAAATGCGCTATTGAAAGTTTCAATCGCATAAAAATGGAAGATTGTTTGTATTTGGAATAAATAGACTAATTTAAGCTGTTTTTACATGTTTTTGACTGTAATAATTTCAAATACAAAAAATCTTGAGTTTTTATCCAATGGAAACTTTTGATGGCTTATTTCATTCAAGATGAAAATTTCCATACTTTTACTGAAAAAACTTGAAAGAATATTTTGAATAAAGAAAACTAAAGAAATAGTCATTTAGAGTAACTTTTTTCTCGGAGTGTCCGTCTAATTCTTTCTTAAACTTTTTACCTTTAACCATGCAAAATATTCCGATTTTTTTTATATCTACATGATTTTTATGGGTTTGAACTTAAAATATGAAATTTCCTGGGTTTTACGAGTATATCTCAGAAATTAGCAACTAATAAAGTTTGATTAATTAGTATATCTAACAAAGCGTCAATCAACAATAATTCAGAGTCAGGCTCAAAATATTCGTTTGGTATTCGATAATGCATAAAAGTATCGCACATAAAAATTTTAAAAGCCGCAAAATCAAATCTTTTCTAGTACACTGTAACAACTTTTACGAAAATTCTTAGAAAAATAGTCGGGCAGCACATAACACCATTGGTTGGAAATCTTCTTGAATAATCAGATGGAAATTTATCTGCTGTGCTTCAGAAATTACTTCTATTATATTTTGTGACTTTTTATAAAATTAGTCAATTATTGTCTGTTGGACGTAAAAGAAATACTTTTTTGTCTGTGTTGGCATCACTAGACTATACTGACTGAATATTCAAAAGTGTTAAATGAATTGTCTATTTATCTATCTGATTGAAAAACTAATCTGTACTCTCTTTACATTATTCATCAGCTTTTTTAACTAAGTGCCATCAGCAATTTACTCCCAACTATTTAATTAGTTCAACTGACTGGTTTTTCAATCAATAAATCGTACAAAAACTGACATAAATCACTGAATCAAATTGGTAAAAAAAATCTAGTAATTGGAATTCAGACCGTAAGTAATTAAACATGTTACAAAATATACTAAAGAAAAAAAATTACTCTTTCATGTTTTGTTAGATTTTAAATATAAAATTGCAATGTCATAACTTGAGAATATTTTGACTTTCTCATAATTTAAGAAAACCAGATGGAGTCCGAAAACATAAGTAGCAACACGTATATAATAAATTTATCCACTGAGTAGTAGCAATTAGGAGAAGCCAAAAATATTAAATTTGGACCGATAAAATCTTAATTAAGGAAAAAAAATGCCTTTTCTAGATAGATTAAGTGTCCAATTTTTTAAAAATAGTTCAAAGACTCTTTTCTTATTTCATATTTTTTAAATTTAAATTAGCAAAATGATGAATTTCAGATTTTCCGGAAGAGATTGAAAAAACAACTAAACATTTATTTTTCATGTTTTGAAAATTATTAGCTTTATTCCCCATTCAACTTGAAAATAAAAAAAAAATAACCTTGAATATATCCATAAGTTCTATCCCTTGTTATTCTTTCATTGTAAAACTGAAAACCGTATAAGATTTTTCGATGCTTGTAAAGGCTCTTTGTGATCCAATCTTGCCACAAACCACTTTTAAAAACTGTATATCTCCTAGGGCACTTCTTGTTCATTCTTGTGTTCATAACATTATAAACCTCTTCTTCAACAAGTTCTTCAAACGTATTTTTGTCTTCGAAAAAGTCAAATATAATAAAGTTTTCTCCATTATCATTGCTTCCTGGTTCTTCCTCAGATAACTCATCACTCTCGTCACTTTTATTCACCGTTTCTAATGCACTAGATTCAATAGAATTCTTTCCTGTGACGCAACTTCGAAAATCCGGTTTAAGCATTAAATTATAAATAGTTTCTGGCGCTATCTCATGCTTTAAATCGTCCGATAATTCTTTCCAGATTTTAGCTTTTTTGGAAACTATTTTATTCAGCGCGTTTGCTTGGAAAACATCTAATTTTCTTTTTTTAACAGCGTTCACTATTAAATCTGAAGACACTTTTTTCGGTCTTCCTGGACGAAAATTTGTGATTTCCATTTTCTTAAATTGCAGAATACGTTTACAGACTACAAAGAACTACTCACGACGAAAATCCTCAGAAAATTGAATATCGCTTTTTGTTATAGCCCTTGAATAAATGATAAACTCAAAGTAGATACAAATATTGGCAGCGCCATCAGTGTCGATCGTCGCTTGTTTTTGAAACGTATACCTTTCTTGGTAGAGGATGACTTCTGAGAAAACTGTTCCTCAAATTCGTAGACATAAAGAATGTTAAAAGGAAATTTTTTTACACATATTTCCCAAAATTTATGTATGATTATTTGTATTAAGGTCATGGATAATATATTTAGATGTAGATGATTAATTACAGGAATTTCACTGATTCAGATTTAGAGAGTAGTCACATTCTTTTATTTAAAATTGATTAATTATTTCAATTTGATTGTATAATATAACAATCCTACCAGTCTATTCAAAACATAAAAGTTTAGCGATTAGATGCATAGAGGGAATCAGGAGCACTTAATTTCTAGGAAAAGCTAGCACTCCTACGCACTTAATTTATTAATAATAATTTATTAACTTAATTAGCACAAAATTCCTGTCTAAATCATATTTCAATGTGATTATTTTTTAGAAAGTGGAGTTGTAGCTTCAGCGGAAGCTAGCATTACTACACATTAAAAAAAAAAATTATGCAGCACAAAATTCATTTCCTTCGGCACAAATTAGCACTAAATAAGCACTAAATTCTGAAGTAGTTCCTGTGTTGATATAGCAATGTTTTAATTCCAGCTTCAGGGACCTATTTCTAAGGGGTATCAAGATAAGGTATTTACTGAGTTCATCTTGAATACTTAATATATACTCATATTCTCTGGGTGTAATAGGCAGTGGTCCAACTTTGTCCGTGGCTATAGTATAGTTAGGGTTTGTCGGAGTGCCCGGTATTATTCCTTCTCATTATCGTTTGATGCGAACTCCCTTTTGAATTTGGCAAGTTTGTCATTTCTTAACGAAATCTACTATTTCTTGTTCCATTCTCCTAGCTCTCGTGCTTTCTCAGCACTTTTGTTTTCTCCGTAATGTTGAGACGTTAGGGGACCGCTTGCCTCTCGGATAATTTCTCTATTCTCTTCTTGTATCAATTCATTACAAGGCGTTAAACAAATATGAAATCTTCGTCCTGTTTTTTGTTTTGACATGGAATTAAGCATGTCTTTTAGTTTGAGTTTCCTGACAGGAAACGTTTTGTAGTCCAAACTGTAGTCAAAAGCTCCTTTTTGGAGGTGCTATAATTCTGCTCAGTACTGTTCAACGTGCGTGATATGTAACAACAGGGATGTTCACCTTGCGAGAGTACTGCTCCTAACCCTTGATTACTCGCGTCGGTTGTTAATAAAAATTCTTTGAATTAATTTGGATATCTTAGTACTGGGGCTTCGACGAGCTTTTGTTTTAATGTATCAAAAGCTTTATGTCAATCCGTTGTCCAATCGAATATACTCTCTTTTTTAATTAGTTCGGTGAGTGGTTTTGCTAGTACTGAAATTTTTTTTATAAACTTTCTGTAGTATTCAGCTAATCCCAAGAATCATAAGACTTCTACAATATTTCTTGGTTCTCTAAAATGTCTTATGACTTGTATTTTAACTAGGTTTGATTCTATGCCTTCGGCTGTAAAGAGATGACCTATGTACTCCAATTCAGAACGGAGATACTCACACTTATCCGGCTGTAATTTGAGACTAATTAGTCGAAGTCTCTCGAATAATAACATTAAGTTTTTATTGTGTTCTTCCAAAGTGGGCCCGAATACGGCAATATCGTCTAAATAAACAACAGATTTTGCTATTGAGTCCTTTTAGTGGGCCATCCATTATGTGTTGAAAGGTGGCTGGGGCATTTTTGAGACCAAAAGGCATTCTATTAAATTCAAAATTTCCAGTCGGTCTAGTATATCATCGATAACAGGTAGTGGATAAACGTCCTGGTCGGTATCGTCATTTATTTACCTGAAATTCGAATTTCGAAATTTCCCTGAATATCGGTCCTATCTCTATAGGTAAAGTAATCCTATGATACATTGATATATTGCCTTTCGTTTCCTGAACGTCCGAGAACAGATAATAATTG
The DNA here is from genome assembly GCA_030998225.1 of Diplolepis rosae. NCBI lineage: Eukaryota > Metazoa > Arthropoda > Insecta > Hymenoptera > Diplolepididae > Diplolepis > Diplolepis rosae. The sequence goes on along the minus strand of JAPYXD010000553.1, from coordinate 5,710,052 downwards.
TCCAGTGATTGCTGCAACTCGGCTGAGTCCTCGTAGTTCTTTATCTCTATTTGCTCTTCTAGGCTTATTGCCTCCTGTTCTAAACGAAGTAGATTCTCCATTGTTTCCACTTGAATGTTTCACACTGGATTTGTGGTGGTCTTCTGGTTAATTATCCTCGTTGAAAAACCGTTATATTAGTTCTCGTTGGACATTGAAGGGATACGTGTCCCAGTTTTCCACACTGAAAACATTTCATTTACGCTCTTTGTGAGAGGGACATGTTATCGTGTGTTTGGTTTTCAATAAAGGACCGCTACTTCCTTGCGATAGTGAGGGTACCTTGGCCCTTGGCAGGAATCGTGTATTTTCTGTAAGTTGCGTTATCTATGTTTGCCGTAGTTATCTGGTTTCTGGGCTTTAACTTGTAGCACAATTTTTCTCTTTAACTTTAGCATGTATTTTTTGAGAGATTCTTTCTCTTCTATTTGAATTGCTAATCTTCTTTCCAGGATATTCGTATGCTCGCCTTGTATAGCATATTTGAGTTCATTAGTTATTTATCGGAATGTACTATTGAAGTTTGGAACGGTTTCCATACGGCCTTGACGACAAGTTTCTAGTCTAGATCTAAGAGCAGATACGGATCCTGTGTTTGTAAAGTTGGTACGGAGGGCGCTATATGGTTGAGCGTAGCGTCCTATTGTATGTCAGTATATCTTATTGCTCTTTCTGCTTGCCCAGTGATCTTTTCAGCGATAATGTAATCTAATAGCAGTTCAGGCTGTGAACATTTTTCTCTTGCTTTTTCGATGGTTTTAATAACATCTTCTACACGGATATCGTCTAGTCCCGTTAATACTTTGATTGTTCTTATAATGTCTTCAGCGGGAATGGTGTTTCTAAGTGCAATCGACCTATTTCATCTTAGTTTCTCTTCTTTATCTTCTGTGATACTTGGTGTTCTTTCTCTTACTATCCTATTCCTTTCTTGTGGCCTTGTTTCTGATTCCTCATGATCTGTCTCTACGTTAGAGGGCAATCCTAATTTTTTGCCTATTTGCACTATTTCCTCTATCCTATTGTCATTTTCTCTACTAAGAGTCGATAAATAATCCTACTTCCAGATTAGACAGTTTACTTAATATTTTATAGAGCGCTTGCTCAGTTGATTTGGCGAGAGATGATGACTCTCCTTTTCCGTCCATTGTTCTTTTTGATTTTGAAGTTTGTGTGGGTGTAGTGTTTGTGTAAGGTATATACAGGCTGAGGCACGTAAAGTGTTACAGATTTCTGATAAAGCTAACTTCGAAAATACGGGAAATGTGAATAGGCATAATATGCATTATTGGACAAATGAGAATCCTCAATAGATGAGAACTGTATCATTTCAACATCCGTGGTCCTTTAATTTTTGGTGCGGCATTGTCGACGATCATGTCATTGGTCCACATTTGAAGGTTTTGAAGGTCGCTTGACTGAGCAAGTTTACGTAAACTTTCTGCAAAACGTAGTGCCTCAATAAATGGAAGACGTGCCCTTGCATGTTCGCATCAACATGTGGATGCAACACGACGGTGCATCACCCCATTGTGCTCTGTGTTCAAGGCAAGTGATGAATGATATTTTTGACGGAAAGTGGATAGGACGAGGCGACCATGTAGCTTGGTCACCTCGTTCGCCAGATCTAACATCACCAGATTACTTTTTATGGGGTTCTGTCAAAGAACGAGTAATGGCGGTGGCACCTACCACGCCTGACGACATGAGAAAGAATACGCCGAGCATGTACCGAAATTACACCACTATTGTTGGCTGAAGTTAGACAGTCTTTTCATCAGCGAATTAAGAAGTGCTTACAAGTGGAGGGTCATCACTTCGAGCATCTTCTGTAGGTAGACCCAAACTAAGGTTAGTGGATCCTTTGAAAGTGATTATTCCGATATTTTTCGACTGTTCGACTACTTTCATACTTTGCGTGACTAGAATGACCTTGTGTTGTAGGTCACTGAATTCGTCTTAAAATCGGTAATAATTTCATCGAAAAAAAGTACATGGTTCCATTTAAAAAAGTGGAGTTGACCTTGACATAGCTTCAGCGCCTCCATCGATAAAAAAACCCAGAATTTTAGGCTTTTTTTGGGCTCTGGAAATCACCTAAAACCAATTTTCAAAAACCACCCCTATGCCCAAAAAAACAACCCTCTTTATAAATAATAAGCCCTCCAGAAATTAAAGTGTACCAGAATTTTGGGCTTTTTTTGGGCTCTTCAAAAATACTTCTATTGATTTTTGGGCTCCAACCCTTAACACAAAATCGCACCCCTGTATGGCCATATGGAGACGACTTTGAATAAAATTAATCTCTTTGTACACTTTAAGGTCTGGGGAGACTCTCTTATTTTTGGGATCTACGAAAATGTCTATATCGATTTTTGAGCTCCAACCCTTAACATCAAAATGCACCCCTGCATGGGCATGTAGAGACGACTTTCGCTAAAAATCATCTTTTTGCAAACTTTATTGTCTAGGGAGACTCTCAGATTTTTGGGCTCTTCGAAAATACCTCAATCGATTTTTGGACTCCAACCCTCTACGACGGAAACTTTAGATGAGAATGTGTGAAGGAAAACAATATCATCAGTGGTAGGCTTTTTGAAATCCTGTGTTACATTGTGTACAAAATGATACAAACAATTACATTGATGACAGGCTGACGCATTTCTTATAATTTCGTTTTAAATTGTGTACATAATGAGGTGAGGGTTAGATACGAATTCCGCTGACTTTCGTTTTGGCGACTCGGCTTTTAAGTCATTGTATTGGACCCACTGACCGCAGATAAAAAAAGAGAAATGACTTTGTTGCAGATCCAATAGTAACGTGCAGCTCGAATAACTTCGAAAAATAAGCTTTACCTTGTAATTTTCTAAAAAAAAGGTAGCAATAGCAATAGGGTAAAATAAGCAATCAGTAAAATCATAAATAACTCAGCAAGAAATATACATAATAATTCTCAAACGATGTGTCATAGAAAATGAGAATAAAGCAATAAATAATACCCTATCTGATTATATCAAATAAAGTAGTAAATACCATTAATAAGAAACAAATAACAAAATACCCTAGCAAAGCAGTGCCGGCGAAATTATATCAGTGCAAGGCATGATATATGTAAATAGATTCGCTTAATACAAAATAATTAATGCAATTAACTTCAAGTGTCTAATCACTCAAGAAATACAGCACAAATTAGGCAGCCAGTAATTTCTCTCAAACCAATCAGTAGAACTTTCCGAACTAAAAGACTATTCAAGAATATCCAGGAATCCTATTGAATCTTTAACTTAATTCGTGTGGTTTTTTTTCAAAATTTGAACGTTTATTCAAGAAAAACATGTACAATAGTATTATTCAAAGTACTGCCCATCTGAAGCTATGACTTTTTCCCCTCTTTCTGGCAGTTTGTGGATTTCATCCTGAAAGAACTGCGCCGGCTTGTCGGCCAAGAATGAATCAAGCCATTTATTGATACCCTGTTCTGATGTGAACCGTATTCCAGTGAGGGCGTTCTGCATCGACCGGAACAAATGGTAGTCAGAAGGAGCAAGGTCTGGGTTATAAGGCGGGTGGGGTAAAACTTCCCATCCACTGTTTTCCAAATAGTTCTTAACCGGAATAGCAACATGGGGCCGAGCGTTGTCATGATGGAAAATTATTGCCTCGTGTCTGGTCGCATATTCCGGGCGTTTTTCGGCTATTGCTCACTTCAAACGGATTAATTGTGTTCGGTAGCGTTCTCCATTGATGCTTTTACCCGGTTTTAGCAGCTCATAATACAGCACAACCTTCTGATCCCACCAAATACGGAGCATTACCTTCGCGCCATGGATATTCGGCTTTGCCGTTGATTTGGCTGGTTGGCCGGGTTTCACAAATAATTTTTTGTGCTTGGGGTTTTCGAAATGGATCCATTTTTATCACCAGTAACAATCCGACGCAAAAATGACTTCTTTTTGTGGCGCTCCAGCAGCATTTCGGACATGCAAAACCGTCTTTTAACGTCTCTCGGCTTGAGTTCATGTGGAACCCAATTTCCTTGCTTTTGAATGTATCCGGCTGCTTTTAAACGTTTTGAAATGGCTGCTTGAGTGACTCCCAAAGATTCTGCGAGCTCTTCTTGTGTTTGGCAACAATCTTCATCGAGTAATGCTTCCAGTTCTTGATCTTCAAACTTCTTTGGCTGCCCAGGACGTTCTTCGTCTTCCAAGCTAAAATCACCACTTTTAAATCGTGCAAACCACTTTTGGCACGTTCGCTCAGCTAGAGCATGTTCACGATAAACTTCCACCAAAATACGATGACTTTCGGCAGCAGTTTTCTTCATATTAAAGTAATGAAGAAGAACTCCCCGCAAAAACACTTTTTCAGGCACAAAGTTCGACATATTTGAGTGAAAAAAAAATTATTGTTGTTTACGTTTCAAATGAATGACATATACTGAAAAAGACGCACGATCACAGTAGCTTTCCAACGCATGTTTGGAACATTGAAACGATGGAATAATAATCAAGTTACGCCATCTCTTAGCAAACCGCACGAATTAAGTCATAGATCCAATACTTCACAACCATTCTCGAAAAACTCTAATATCGTGAAAAATCTATTCTCTGTTCCCAATATTTCCGAAGACTTCGAGGTCTATCAAATCATTAACCGCGAATTTTACTTGATAGTCTATTTAAAATTCATGATTTAACAATTCTAATCTTAAATTCCGTTCCGAATTAACTAATAATCGGAAAGTAACCTTTAAAAATCCGTTCTTTACTTCCCAAATAATGTCTATTCGTCCATCTAAACCACAAATTCCAAAATTTTATTTTAACTCTATTCCGTCCATACGAAATTACTACGAAACAAGTTTAATATTCTGATCTACATGTCCACTATAAACCTAATTTTTGAAATTTCAGATCAATCAACTCCAAAAAAATAAGAGAATTCAATACTACAAATATTTCTAAAATTTCGATTCCAAAATTCAATTTAAAAATTTTCGTCAGACCAATACCCTCGACCAGAATAGCCGGCAAATTTTCTAATAGGTCTTAATAATATTCCCGATTTTAAATCCGTAAAATCGTCTAGGCCGATGATGGCAATTTCAGTGACTCTCGACCTTGCTTCGCGACTCGAATCTGTACTTCCACTAAAAAAATAATTGCTCCCTTTGTGTGAAATTTCAAATAAAATCCTTGAATTCCTATTTGACACTTTCTAACCTCACTAATAATAAAGGAAAATTTTCTCTATTGAATTCAATCGCCAGAGCTGAATCGACCTAAGCAAGAATTCGTACTCTGTAGGCATATGAAAGGTGAATCAAATTTTTTTAAAAAATTAAAAATTCGTATGTCATATTAATCTTTTCCTAGCAAGCTGTCAAATACCACTATTTTTTGAATTTACGAGGGCTGTTCAATAAATCCGTGACTTCTCGAAAGCTGGTGCGTATACAAAGTTTCAAGTCAATACGTTTGTTAGATAATTTTTTACAGCCAGTTAAATTTAGTTTTTAATTGTTAAAACGGACAAATTATTCGATTTACGCTACGAAATACTTCTACGTCCACCGTAATCCCCAGATTTGGCTCCTTCCAATTATTTTTTGTTTCCTAACATGAAAACTTGGCTTGAAGATAAAAGATTTTCATCGAATGAAGAGATCATTGCTGCGAAAAATGAGGATTTTGAGAGGTTCGATAAAAATTACTTTTGAGATGGCATAAAGAAGCTTGAGTACCGCTATAATAAATTTATACAGTTAAAAGGGGACTATGTTGAAAACTAAATTGGAATTTTTGTTATAAAAGAGTTCTTCATTTCAAAGTCACGGACTTACTGAACAGCCCTCGTATAGTCCAGGCGATTTAGTGAAAAGCGCGATGTTTTCTTGGAGCAGGCTGAAAAATTGAGTTAAGGCGTCAAAAAATAAGTGAAACAACATATCTTTTCCTGTGGTGTCAAATCGATGGACGTCATTGTTTAAATTACGGTTATTTATAATTTCTTAAAGAAAATTCACATTTTTTGCTTATATCTTTGATTCTTCTCATTTTATCGGAAAATAGTTTGATAAATTTTTTTCCTCATAAAAAACCCTACAAAACTAGATGCCGACCGTAAAAAAATATTGATTAGTTTAAAAGTTATGAATAAAAATATATAATGTTTATGACGTTTAAATAAATAATCATTCAAAGGCTTTGTTTACTCATATCGCTCCGTTCAACAACGTCCGAATACTTTTTATTCTTGACAATTATGTGTGCCAACACTAGAGTCGTGAAGTTTATTAGTTTATTACTTATCGCCTTATAAACAAATTAATAAACAATTAACCAGTACGAACCTGACAAGTAGATATGGTGATGCTGATTTTTTCATCGATATATTTCACTATTTTACATTGAAAATCATTATTGTTTAATAAAAAAATTCAATTTTGCAACTAAGGAAAATTTGTCTATAAATTTCATAGTTGCAAAATGTATTTTTTCAAATGTTCCACTTAATTCTCATAACTTTTTATTACGTACATTGAAAGTGTATAGAATGAGCTTTCATTTAAAAAAAAAAGTTCAAGATTCATTTAGAAACAATGGAGATACAGTGCGATGAAGTTTTTGCTCAATTGTTCAACAAATTTAACGACTAGCGAAAAAAAATGTCGATAATTCGTAGATTAAATACTTTTATAAACTGTAAACAACAAATTCCCCGTGGAAATAATCACTGAAAAAAAATTCATCAAAATCAGCGGAGCGGCGGATTTTCGATAGCTGACGCACGGCAACGAGAGGAATTCATTTCTACTGTTGAAAATTCAATAATTTTGCTAGTTGAGCAGTGAAATACGTGTAATTTATTAACTGAAATTCGTTGCAGTTTTATTCGATGTTTCGAAGTGAAAAAATAAAAAAGGATTTTACAAGCAAGATAATTTATTTTTTACACGGATATTTACATTTCTACTCCTAGCGTAAATTAAATCTAAAGATTTGATTAACCATACACACAATTTTATCGTTGCATAAAATGTTCAATGTTTTAGAAAAATATATATCTCAACAATCATATATTTTACAAGCATATATTTTTTACTAACTGAAAATATATTTAATATAATTTTATGTATACAGACATTTTATCATGCCTACAAATCCTTTCGTTAATGACAGTACAATGACATTTTTTAAATTAATTTAGATCTTTTAGGCGGCGGGCTTTCATTGTCACAATTTGTTGAACAATTGAGTAAAAATTTCATCCCACTGTATCTCCATTGTTTCTTAATGAATCTTGAACTTTTTTTTTCAAATGAAAGCTCTTTTCATACACTTTCAATTTACGTAATAAAAAGTTATAAAAATTAAGTGGAACACTTGGAAAAATGCATTTTGCAACTAAAAAATTTATAAACAAATTTCCCTTAGTAGCAAAATTAAATTTTTTTATTAAAAAATGATGATTTTCAATGTAAAATAGTGAAATCTATCGATGAAAAAATCAGCATCACCATATCTACTTCTCGGGTTCGTACAGGTTAATTGTCTATTGATTTGTTTATAAGGCCATGAGTCTTAAACTAACAAACTTCCCGACTCCAGGTTTTGCACACATAATTGTCAATAATAAAAAGTATTCAGACGTTGTTGAACGGCGCGATATGAGTAAACAAAGCCTTTGAATGATTGTTTATTTAAACGTCATAAACATTATATATTTTTATTCATAACTTTTGATCTAATTAATATTTTTTACGGTCGGCATCTAGTTTTGTAGGGTTTTTTATGAGGAAAAAAAGTTATCAAACTATTTTTTCGATAAAATGAAAAGAATCACAGATATAAGCGAAAAACGTGAAATTTCGTTATAAAATTATAAATAACCGTAATTTAAACAATGACGTCTATCGATTTGACACCACAGGAAAAGATATGTTTCACTTATAGTATTTTTTGACGCCTTAACTTAATTTTTCAGCCTGCTCCAAGAAAACATCGCGAAAGGCTGTTTTTTGGACTATATCGCCTGGACTACGTATGCTTCTCTGAAACTTCCGATATTAGCTGTATCCAATTTTTATTGCCTTTACTCTCATAGAACAGAAATAATTTTATTGATTTTTAGAATAATTATTATAAACAATTTCTATAAACAAATTCTTACTTGCGTGTATTTCTCGTCGAAAAAATTGTTTGTTTGACTCTAATTGCTAAGATTTTTCATAAGTCATAATTTGCCCCGAAAAATTTTCATAAGTTAACAATCATTATTGTTATAAAAATTTTTATACACTGATAAATTGATTTTGTAGCCCTGAAGTAATTTATAATGGCCTTAAAAGGCATTTTTAAACTCCAATCTTAATCAAACATAAATAATATGGATTGTTGATAATAAGATCCATAAAAAATTACCCAATTGGCCGTTTCCTCTTGGAAAAAAATTATTTTTTCTTCAATTATTGTTGGAATGACATTTTTTGTTATAATTAACCAAAGAAATTAATTCAAAAATAGTTCATACAAATCTTAAAGATTATTGTTATGTGTGATTTATTTGTCTCGTCCCGCGAGTCTACCACCTCAAGTAACAAACAGATTAAGAAACCAATGAAGGGATCAAGATAGCATTACCGCGTGCGTGATTTTATAGACGCAAGTTATAGCCAGATCCACAGGTCAACAGAATGTTCAATATGGAATTACCATTTGTCGTTATAATACCCACACATAATAACAAATTGACTGACCCAAAGAGAAGGTGAATGAAGCCCTAAAGTACCAACACACTACTATATGCACTTATTACATATATAAGAGTTACTACATGTAACTTGTAATAACATATAACTTGTCACAGCATGTAGCTCGTCATAGTTGACCTTTACAAGTCCTATAAAAAGCGAAAGTTCCAATAGAAGTCAGTCCAGTTTAGTCCAGTCTCATCAGATTTTTCACCGCAAGTTAGTCCAGTCCAGTTTTAATTCAGTAAAATCAACGCCACGACATAAGGTCTACGAGTTCAACGAAAGTGAAAAGTGAAGGGGAATTGCCTTAAAGAATCCTCTAGAATAACCGAAATCAGAAATCAACCATCCCAATCGGCTGGACCACAAAGTTTACAGTCTGATTAAGATTCATCTCAACACGTACGAAGTGAGGACTCAAGTTACAATATTCAACCCACTGGACTCAATGATAACTAACTTACTTTCAAACAAGGCTAATTACAACCAACTTCGAATCTTTTATATTTTTTCCATTTCCATGATTGACTTACCGTCAATTTTATGTTAATAAATATATTTCATATAATCAAACCCTACCTGTTCACTGACTATTCCTCATCCCCTAAGAGAGGACCCTTCTGATCCTAACATAAAACGAGGAAATCTTTTAAGAAAAGAAGTGTTGCGTTTCTGACATAATATAACGCTCGAAATGAATGATTATGATTATACTAAAACTTAATGAAGAAATAAATTTTGATCAGGCATAGTAAAATAATGTATGTGCCTCCGGCGCATAAACTCGTTTTTACGCTACAGTAGAGAGTACCGTAATTTTGTGTATTACGATACAGAAGAATGTAATGTAAAATTTGAGCTGCGCATGTGCCTATAAACATACAGCGGAGGGTAATATTCTTCTTATTCTTCTTCTTCTTCGTACAGCGTTGGCACCGTATTGACAAAGCCTTGTACATTTGAACTGCGCATGCTCTATTACAATACGCTACTACCACACAAGATCGAGAAAATCAAAATGGCCGGAACTAGTCGCGAAATATCAAGTGCAATGGACGAGAATCGTGATGAATACTAGATTAGATTCGAGTGTATGCATAAAAAATCGTATTCCCACCGAAGTCACATAATAGTATATTATTTGCCTAGGCGAATAATGAGGGTTATTACGCGACGAGCGACAATGCTCGCAGGAGATCAAAGCCGAGACGAAGCCGAGGCGCGATCAGTCCTGCGAGCTTTTTAAGCGAGTCTCGTAATTACCCGAATTGTGTCCATTGGCACATATTCTATTTTATGTGACATCGGCGCATATACGAGTTTTTATGCGAACACTCGAATCCAATGTGAAAAGGTCGAAATTGCCGTGCTTATCGCTCATCTCACTTGACATTTCGCGAATACTTGCGGCCATTTTGATTTTCTCGATCTTGTGTAGTAGTAGCGTATTGTAATAGAGCATGCGCAGTTCAAATGTACAAGTCTTTGTCAATACGGTGCCAACGCTGTACGAAGAAGAAGAAGAAGAAGATTACGCTCCGCTGTATGGTTATAGGCACATGCGCTGTTCAATGTTTACATTACATTCCTCTGTATCGTAATACACAACATTACACTACTCTCAACTGTAGCGTAAAAACGAGATTACGCGCCGGAGGCACATAATATACTATTCTTTTCCCATGTGAAAATGCTAAACATAGAAATTTGTTTATAAAATTATTTATGACAAACGTATATAATTTATTGATCAATATTGTTAATTAGGTATCACAATTGAGCTTATCTCAACAATAATGTAATTAATGAAAAAATCATTTTTTTCTACCAAGAAACGGCAGATTGTAATATTAGTCTATAGAAAATGTTATTAACAATTACACAAACTATTATTTAGTGTCTCATATCTTCGGTGCAAATTATGACTCTCATGAAATATCTTAGCAATTTGAGTCAAGCAAAAAATCTTTTCGACGAGAAATACACGCAAGTAAGAATTTGTTTATAAAAATTGTTTAAAATGAATATCCTAAATATCATTAGAATTATTTCTGTTTTATGAGAGCATTTGCAATAATTCTGGCCAATAGTGAGTTTAATTTTGTCACCTTTTTTTTTTATGTATTTTTGCTCTGTGAAAAAAATTTAATAATCGTAATCACAATTTTCTTATGAATTCAATGCTGGAAATTGCTAAAAAACAAAATTCAAAATCGGTTAAGAAATACTACCTGTAGCCGATTATGAACAGTAAATTCCTATTTCGGATCACTTTACACCGTAAAGCGGTTCACGAGGGGGTTAAAGACTTATCTTTTGCGCTAACCTTGAATTCTTATTTTCTCTCGTTTATTGGGGGCCAGTGTTTTTTCTGCCTTTCTCCTTTTGTGCGATGTATCACCTTCCTTTTAGAGACACATCCCAACTCGCCATTCTCCTCCACTTTTCATTTTTAAAGGTCTCGCCAGATAGCGATCAATTCGGCATGAGCTTTGTCAACACTGCTACTACCTTAGCTGCTACTAGTTCAGCGTTGCATCTAGTATTACCCCCAGGTACTTGATATACGACCGAGAGATGATGACATTTTCGCGGTCATGGTGATGTGCTTTTTATCCCCGAGAAGTGCCCCCTGCATGGATGACGATCCAAGCGTAGCATAGCCGCTTGTCGATTGCTCGCCCATGTTTAAGGTAACAATCAGACGTATGCCCTCGCTCAGCACGCATTTCTATTGGTTGCTAGTCTGAAACTATTCAATATCTGCACGGTTGCAACTTGCTCACGCCCAGACATTCTTGGTGGGCTAATTTATAGATAATTGTCCTATGTAAGAGTTATTCTAACGATTTGAATTAAAATTGACATGTGAATAATAACTACGAATAGAGTAAGTTGTTACCAAAAAAATGGAGAAAGTTCTTTAATAAAGGGAAAAATAGTGCGCAATTCTCTCGTTATTTCCCTATATGTGTAAAAAGAAAGGTTTTAATTAACACGCGTTTATTTATTATTAAGTTTATTTTCATGTTAGGATTCGTATTTACAAGTTAATATAAAAATTTCATTTTATTGGTACTTAATATGATTTTTATTTATTTTCGTTAATTTTTTTATCTCACGCTCATAATTACTCTTATGTATATATAAAAAAATATAACATTAATAAAAATATTATCCTGTGGCGTCCATCCGACCACTGGCCCAGCTCAAGGCAGCTTAACCTCGAAGATCGGGTGGTAGGCAGCACACATAACCTAATGTGGCGCTCCTTGCTCTTTCGAACGGAAATCGCCGTGAAAACTCGATGAAAGCGTTTGGTTGACGTGCACTGTCTGCGTGCAAGCTAACACACGCCATGCTCAATCTTCCTATGTGAATGCTTTTGGACTTTTAATACATCGAACTCTTCCTCAAGGTAAGGACACAGAGTACCTATGGCGCTACTTAGATAAGCTCTGTTTAAAAAGGCGAGCCAGGTGCGCATAGAAAAGTCGTCGACGGTGCTGATAGCGTTAGTCGTGCAAACCTCTGGGTTCCAGGTTTTGGAGTTCATTGGCTTCAAACCGGCCAGAGCAGACTTGAAACAAAGGGTGGGTATGGAAGCGTGATCAGTTCCAACTCGGTAGACGCTCTCTAGCTTTGTGTAGTCCAGAGACCCATCGTCGAAGTCGTAAACGATGCATTCACCGTCCGCGAGCTCTATGTCAATGTAACCCCTTCCCATCCAATCGCTATCTCTGACATAAAAGATAGGAATATGTCTGGAGACGTCCGCAGGCTCCAGCCTTAACCAGCCGGGTTCATTCAAGTAGATTTCACGAAGCTCGTTTACCAAGGCGAGGTATAGTCCACCTTAGTGTAGCCATGGCGACAAGAAAACTTTAGCGAACAAGAAAAAGAACGATGAAGCTTAGGGCCAGTAAGGGCAATTGCAAGAATGACGACGCAACTAGGCAACCACAACCTCAAAACGAGAAACCCGACGAGTTTTTAAACCAAGGACAAACTCCACATGTGCCAATCCAAAGGATCCGCGGGAACATGCATAAAGAGGAGTTCTAGTGAAAGAGAACAAAGTAAAAGAAAAATTTAGTTTTATTGGCACGGCTCAAATTCAGGGTCGTGCACTTTAGCGTTCACCTTCGAGAAGGGGTACTCAATGGAGAGGCGTATAAGCAATCCTTTTTTGCCGAGTAGTGCGAATCTTCCGGTCTGGATACACTCGTTCTTCATAGATACTCCAACCCGGGCGCAAGAGGCCTTAAAGTGTCTCTCCATAGAGACGTCGTTCTGCTCCTTGGGTGTGACGGTGAAGTTCTGCAGGTGAGGCTGGAGATATTTTTAACTCACCTGTGTTCCGTGGTCTCTAAATGAGAACTCTCGAGTGTCGGATATCTTTTCGTCTTAGAAAGAGTAAAGGAATGATATCAGGAATTGATACATGCCCCAAGATGCCCCTTCTTGAGCAAACATAATAGACAACTCAAGGGGATGCGTATGAAATAAATACTGGATAACAATTATATATAAAAACAAAGGAAAAATTATATGGAATGCAGGAAGAGGCTATGTGTTATCCGTTTATTTGCTTTCCTAGGAGACTTTGAATCACAACACTTAGTGAACTTCACAAGGCAACTCACTGCCATCAAATGTGACCTGAAGGAGAATGCCCTAGTCAATTCAAACCTCTACTCGGAGAGCAGAATTTGCAGCTAGAATCCGGCTATTTGGAAAAGTAATATTTACTTTTAAATTGATCCATCAAAAGTAATTATAATGATTATTTTTAAAAAAGCTAATTGTAGGTATTACAATATATCTTGAAAATATTTTTAAAAATTTGTATTTTTCATAATTTCTTGTTTTTATATTTCTTATTAAACATTTATATGAATTCTAAATTTTCCAAACGTATCTACTTGATTGTTTACAATAGGTAACTATTCTTAATATATATATATATATTTACAAAATATAAATGACAAAGTCATTTTCAGCCGACATTGTTAAATTTGGTTTCTTCTTTATCTTCAGAGTTGTCTTCTCTTTTTTTATAAATTTTTAAATCTTGAGAGTGGAACATACCTCTTTCCTCCTTAGATTCAGGGCACCACAGTATATAAGTTCCAGGTCTTACCTGTTTTTTAATTTTATAAGAACCCTTATAAATTTGTAGAAACTTCTTAAGAATTTTGTTTCTAGGATCAGATTTGTTGATGGCCTTAACGAGCACATTGTCTCCTTCTTTTGAGGCTGTTAAACGATGAACCGCATTAAACTTGGCAGCTCTGTTTTTTCCTTTTTTTTTTTAGAAATGTTGTCTTTGGCCTTCTAGCTTCCTTTTTTAGTTGACTTTTGTGTTGCTAGGAAGAAAATTTAGCCAATTTTCCCAATCTCTTTTGGGTCTCTTGTTTAAATGTAGTCCAATTGGAGTAAATTCAGTCATTTCGTGATAAGTTTCGTTCATAAAACTTTCAATAATCTTAATCTAGCTCCACGACGATCCATGGTTTTCTCCAACAAGAGATCTGAAAAATCTCGACAATTCCCTGTGGATTCTTTCCACAATATTGCTTTGGGGATGTCTTATTGAAAAGAAAACAAGTTGGAAGTCTTTCTCTTTTGATAATTCGGACCAAATATGAGATGTGAATTGTTTCCCATGGTCCGTAACTATTTTTGATGGATTTCCGTATTTTGGAAAATGATCCTTACTTAATTTATCGGTGATGGCTTTTGTATTAGCTCGTCTTAACGGATATAACGCTACGTATTTTGAAAAGGCGTTAGTGGTTGACAACATATATATTAAAAGCCACCTTTTGACCTTTTCATTTTTCATTTGGCCTTTTTGGTAGATAATTTTTTATTTCAGAGAAACAAGTCTGATTCGTAACCTTATTTCTCTGACAAGAATCACAACTGGCCAAACGTCGCCTGAATATTTTGACCATTTTTAGATAATAAAAAAAGTCACTCAGCATTCTTATGACTTTCAAATGGCCGATGTGGGCATGCATTTCATGACATTCGTCAAGCACGTCATAAATGATGTCTGTTGTTACGCACAAAAGTTTATTTTAGCCATTTATAAAATATAACAAGTAGTCATGTGTCTCAAGTTTTGTTGTTTTTTTCGCTTTAATTTTCTTAATTTTTTATTGCAAAACGGGGTCCAATTTCTGCTCTTTGCTAAAATTCTGTAGTCGATTTCGTAAACTTGATGACTGCCTTTTAGCCAGAGCATGTAGGATGATTTTACTATCTCTGTGACCCATTTTTTGACAATTTTTTTGACCTGGTAGTCGACTCAGAGTATCTGCAACTAGGTTATTTTTACTAATGCAGTGTTCTATTAATATGTTATAGTCTTGAATGGCCATGACCGATCTACTCAATCACGTAGTATATACGGGAAATAGACACTTGTATGCAGCTGAATCTGACTGCAGGAGTGCAATAAACATGTCAAAGTGCAAGATAAGAACGCTCCCCTAGTCTCAAGGCAAGGTCCGTGAAGGTGGCACCTCCACATCGGAAATCCACTATCTATTATAGCTTAGAATTTTGGGCTTTTTTTGGGCACCGATAAAAAATTTTGGGCTCCTTTACTTTTCACAGAAAATCAAATTTCTTGTGGAGGTGCTAGCTTACATAAAGCTAGCACCTCCACTATACAAAAATTTGAATAAATTAAAAATAAACTGCACCAGAATTTTGGGCTTTTTTGGGCTCTAGAAATCACCTAAAACCAATTATCAAAAACCACCCCTATGTCCAAAAAAACAACCCTCTTTTTAAAAAATAGGCCCTTCAGAAATTAAAGCGTACCAGAATTTTGGGCTTTTTTTGGGCTCTTCAAATATGTCCATATCGATTTTTGGGCTCCAACCCTTAACATCAAAATGCACCCCTACATGGCCATGTAGAGACGACTTTCACTAAAATTCATCTTTTTGCAAACTTTATGGTCTAGGAAGACTCTATGATTTTTGGGCTCTCCGAAAATACCCATATCGATTTTTGGGCTCCAACCCTTAACACCGAAATGCACCCCTACATGGCCATGTAGAGACGACTTTCACTAAAATTCATCTTTTTTAAAACTTTATGGTCTAGGAAGACTCTATGATTTTTGGGCTCTTCGAAAATACCCATATCGATTTTTGGGCTCCAAACATTAACATTAAAATGCACCCCTACATGGCCATGTAGAGACGACTTTGACTAAAATTCATCTTTTTGCAAACTTTACGGTCTGGGAAGAATCTATGATTTTTGGGCTCTTCAAATATGTCCATATCGATTTTCGGGCTTCAACCCTCAACACCGAAATGCACCCCTACATGGCCATGAAGAGACGTTTTCACTAAAATTCATGTTTTTGCAAACTTTATGGTCTGGGAAGAATCTATGATTTTTGGGCTCTCCGAAAATACCCATATCGATTTTTGGGCTCCAACCCTTAACACCGAAATGCACCCCTACATGGCCATGTAGAGACGACTTCCACTAAAATTGATCTTTTTACAAACTTTATGGTCTAGTAGGACTCTATGACTTTTGGGCTCTTCAAATATGTCCATATTAATTTTTGGGCTCCAACCCTTAACACCGAAATGCACCCCTACATTGCCATGGAGAGACGTTTTTCACTAAAATTCATATTTTTGCAAACTTTATGGTCTGGGAAGAATCTATGATTTTTGGGTTCTCCGAAAATACCCATATCGATTTTTGGGCTCCAACCCTTAACACCGAAATGCACCCCTACATGGCCATGTAAAGACGACTTCCACTAAAATTGAAAATAGCGGCGTTAGTAAAAAAATCGCTTATTGGATATTTTAGCTCTAGTTTTTATTTTTTCGGAAAATCTTTTCTGGCACAATGTGGCACAATGTAGCATAAATTCAGCACAATTTAGCAAAACTTTTATTTTTTTTTAAATTAAAAATGGTGGTGCCAGCTTTTCGGACATTAAAATTTTAGGCTTTTTTTGGGCTCCAATACTCTCTCCAGAAAAATAAAATTTCGTCTGGAGGTGCTAGCTTGAATCTAGCCAGCACCTCAGCCAAACAAAAATTTGAATAAATTAAAAATAAACTGCATCAGAATTTTGGGTTTTTTTGAGCTATGGCAATAACCTAAAACCAATTTCCGAAAACAACGATAAAGTTTTCAAAAAGATAATTTTGATTCAAAGCTATCTCTGCATGGCCATGCAGAGGTACGATTTGATGTTAAACGAGCCCGAAAATCGATATAGACATTTTCGAAGAGCCCAAAAATCAGAGAGTATTCCTAGACCATAAAGTTTGCAAAAAGATGAATTTTAGTGGAAGTCGTCTCTACATGGCCATGTAGGGGTGAATTTCGGTGTTGAGGGTTGAAGCCCGAAAATTAATATGGACATATTTGAAGAGCCCAAAAATCATAGATTCTTTCCAGACCATAAAGATTGCAAAAAGATGAATTTTAGTGAAAGTCGTCTCTACATGGCCATGTAGGGGTGCATTTCGATGTTAAGGGTTGGAGCCTAAAAATCGATATGGGTATTTTCGAAGAGCCCAAAAATCATAGAGTCTTCCTAGACCATAAAGTTTTAAAAAAGATGAATTTTAGTGAAAGTCGTCTCTACATGGCCATGTAGGGGTGCATTTCGATGTTAAGGGTTGGAGCCCAAAAATCAATATGGACATATTTGAAGAGCCCAAAAATCATAGAGTCTTCCTAGACCATAAAGTTTGTATAAAGATCAATATAAGTGAAACTATTCTCAACATGGCCATGTAGGGGTGCAATTTGATCTTAAGGGTTGGAGCCCAAAAATCGATATGGACATATTTGAAGAGCCCAAAAATCATAGTCTTCCTTGACCATAAAGTTTGTAGAAAGATCAATTTTAGTGAAAGTCGTATCTACATGGCCATGTAGGGGTGCACTTTGATGTTAAGGGTTGGAGCCCAAAAATCGATATGGACATATTTGAAGAGCCCAAAAATCATAGTCTTCCTTGACCATAAAGTTTGTAGAAAGATCAATTGTAGTGAATTTCGTATCTACATGGCCATGTAGGGGTGCACTTTGATGTTAAGGGTTGGAGCCCAAAAATCGATATGGACATATTTGAAGAGCCCAAAAAAGCCCAAAATTCTGGTACGCTTTAATTTCTGAAGGGCCTATTTTTTAAAAAGAGGGTTTTTTTATGGACATAGGGGTGGTTTTTGATAATTGGTTCTAGGTGATTTCTAGAGCCCAAAAAAAGCCCAAAATTCTGGTGCAGTTTATTTTTAATTTATTCAAATTTTTGTATAGTGGAGGTACTAGCTTTATGTAAGCTAGTATCGTTAAATAATTAGTTAAATTTATAAGTACAGAAGACAACGAGAAACCGGTGAAATTAACGAATGCGAATAATTAAATTAGCAATTCATGTTAGACTTATATGAAATTTACCGGATAGGACTTAAAAGATAAGAAAATCTAAGAAATTAGGCTAATTTTTGGGGAATTTTGTAAGAGGCAAAGTTAATATGATAACACCCGGCATAAACCAAAACAGCCCTTATGCCCTCTTTGACTTACTCATAGAACATATGGGAACCAAACCATATAAATGCGGCAACAATTTTCATGGAAAATCAGTTCAACTTGGACTTTAGCCCCATACCAAGCTTTTTGAATAACTATACCCAAGCATTTGTAAAACCTATATTACAGAGACCTCATTGACGAGGAACGAAATTTGTAAAGACTTCTATTTTAAAATAAATCAAAGTAAGTCGAAATTGTTTTTTTTTCTAATACCTTGAATTCGATTTTCAACAATTTTTATATTTTTAAATTTGAATCTTTTAACTTGTTTAATGCACAGATTTTCAATCAAATCTTCACCTTAACGATTTTGTCAGATTCATAAAACATTGAGCAATTTATTTAGTTCAATGTAAGTTCGTTTAATTTATTCTTTACGGAATTTTCACAAAACATTAAGCAATTTGTTTAGTTCATTGATAGAGTGTTTAATTTGTTTATCTCAATTATTATTTAAACATTGAGCATCATAATTAGTTGAGTGTTTAATTTGTTTATCTCGATCATCAATTAAGACATTGAGCAGAATAACTAGTTCAGTGTTAATGCGTTTAATTTGTTTATTTTAATTATTATTTAAACATTGAGCATAATAATTAGTTCAGTGTTTAATTTGTTTATCTCGATTATCAATTAAGACATTGAGCATAATAATTAGTTCAATTTTTGTGCGTTTAATGTGTTATTATAGTTATAATTTAAAACATTGAGCATAATAATTAGTTCAATGTTAGAGTGCTTAATTTGTTTATGTCAATTATTAATCAAAACATTGAGCATAATAATTAGTTCAGATTTAGAGTGTTTAATTTATTTCAATTATTAATTAAACACTGAGCAGATTAATTAGTTCAATGTTAGCTATAAATATTTGGTTATTTTCGAGTTCTTCAATTAAACATTGAGCAGTCACATAGTTCAGTGTTCGGATACTTAGGTTGTGTATTTAGTAATTTAAAAAAAACACTGAGCATTAGTTCATTCAGTGTTAGTTAATATATTTGTTTAATTTCAAGTTCTTTAATTAAACATTTAGCAAATCATAGTTCAGTGTTTAGATATTTAGGTTGTGTACTTTTTAACTTTTAAACAAACATTGAGCATTAGTGTCGTTCAGTATTAGTTAATATATTTGTTTAATTTCAAGTTCTTCAATCAAGACACTGAGTAATTCACATAGTTCAGTGTTCAGATATTTAGGTTGTGTTATTTGGAAAATTTAAATAAACATTAAGCGTTATCGTCGTTCAGTGTAGGTTTGTATTATTGTACAACCTTAATCCTTCAATTGAGCATTGAGCATAATAAGTTCAGTGCTCAGATATTGTAAGATAGGTCTATTTGTCCTTTGAATGAAGCATTGAGCATTAATTTTGTTCAGTGTTAATCATTCAAGATAGACTTTCTCAAAACGACCCGTTAGGATCCCATGTTTAGAGATAAATTCTTGAAAATTGTCTCAAGGGTCATTGACATTGTATCTCAATCAGTTAGTTAACTGATTTTCCACGTTGCAAACAAGTAGTTAAGGTTCCTCCAAGTTCACTCAAACTGACTTATATAATCAGTCAAATATTAGAGAATGAATAGAATTCTCTTTACGTTATTCAAAACGTTATATCGCGACACTAAAACGTTTCCGAACGTAACACCTAATAATGATTTTACCGCCCATTATATAGGAACGAAATTTTTGTGGGGCCCATACTATCGCCAACAATTCCTTTCCAGTAGTATATATAATACGCCAGTTCAGCGCCCTTCAAGATGCGACTAGCATAAATAATAGGGCATGAGTTTCCGTTTTCGTCAAGTTGAAAAAGAATCGCACATAATGCCACGTCACTGGCATCGGTTTGTAAATAAAAAGGTTTTTCAACTTGGAGATAATTCAGAAAAACAAAGCCACAGAACAAAAGGTTTTTTTCCCTCGAAAGCTCAGTCCAGGTCTTCATTCTATGACAATTTAACTCCCCTTTTCAGCAGCTCCAAAAGTAAAATTATTTTTGCTGAATGATACCTTGAAAATTTGGTATAAAAATTAATTAAGCCCAAAAATCCAAGCAATTTTTTTAAATTTATGGGTCTGGAAAAATTCTGTATAGTTTCTATTTTATCAGGATCTGATTTTATTCCGCTGGACGTTAAAATGTGTCCAAGAAATTAGACCTACGATCTGAAGAAATTAGATTTTTCTAGATAATTTGTTAAGTTGTTTTCCATAAGACTATGTAAGAGCAGTTCCAAATGTTGCAAGTGCTGATCTACGTCTCCAGAGGGCGCGCAATGACAATTAATAACACACTGGCTCTTTCTGGCGTATATTTACCCTCCAAAACGCCATAGACGTCATGAGTCTATACCAAAAAATGTACTTGTAACGCCATTTCTTAGCAAAATCGACATTATTAACCGAAACGTCTATTAACACTTTTAAATAGCAATTATATTGATAATGTTTTCTTCTATTAGCAGGTCATAAAGTGGATTTTATTGCCCCATGCGGGGCAAACAAATCCATCTTCTAATTCCTAGTAGAAAAAAAATCGTGTGCGACATGGGAAAAACATTAATTTTACTGGTGTCGTTGTTACCCTCGCTTTGCTCGGGCATCAAACTTCACACTCGTAAAATAAATTTTTTTTCCCTAGTTGCAAAATATACTATTTCAAACTGGAGAGCAGGTAACAGGGGAAAAAGTATCCTTTTTTTCCCTGTTACGAGTTTATTTCCTTATTATGATGCTTTGTTTCTCGGTTTTTCTATCTGGTCTGGAAACAGCAATATCCAGCCCGCTTTACAGGCTGAAATACGTACGTGTTTTAGACATGTGTTGAAGAAAAGTTTCTTAAATCCTTCAGCTAAGCATTGAAATTTGTATAGAATTTTTCCTGTTTGAATAAGGTATTTAATATAGTGTTTCGTATTTGAACAGGTGGGACTTTGTTTGGAAAACATCTGGTGAGAGACTTGGATCTTCAGCGTCCATGTTCTTGCCAAAGGCGTCGGAAGCGCTGCTTTTGCTTTCGTCCGAACCGAAACGAGAACTGGCTCTTTTCGAGATACTCCACAGGGTGGAAATGTGGATTACACGCGGATTGGACTGAGTTAACTGCCTGCGTGGAAGAAGAACTAAATAAAATCGAAGGAAGTGTAAAAAGAAGATATTTTTACGTGACGATCATCAGAGATCCTGTTGCTAGGTACCTCTCTGAATTCAGACACGTTCAAAGAGGTGCCACTTGGAGTGGGGCAAGGCATTGGTGTGCAGGAACTCAAGCGAATATCCCCCAATGTTACTCTGGTCCAAATTGGGAAGGAGTTAGCTTGGAACAGGTTTGTAATAATTAATGACTTCTCTATAGTAAAAATTGAGAAACAACTTGACATAAGAGAACTCATTTCCAGTCAATTATGTTGCGCTGACGACGAACGTGGCCGTGAACACTGTAACCTTCATTTTTTTACCTTAATAATTGTTGTAAGTTTATTTCCCCCGTCTTCAAAATTTCAGAGCGAAATCTAGTTTCTTACCAGACTTGGGACTTTTAAAAAAGTCAATACTATATTGAAAGGTTGTGTGCATCCTGTTTTGGCCAAGTGTATGCAGAACATCATTGACAATCCAGAACTTGCGCCTTCTTTTATACTGGAAGGAATCACGTGTATGGTTTCAAAGAAACCAGATGCTCAGTTCTCCAGATTTCAGACCAATAGCCTGTCTTCCGTCTAATTACAAAAGCTCCTCACTGCTGTAATCTCTGATGTCTATGCCCATTGTGAGATAAATAACATCCAGTTGCAGTGTTGCAAGCCAAAGAACATCAACGTAACTTGCACATAGCCTAACAAGCTTTTCCCTCGGTTCCTCACGATTATCTTATTGACATCCTTAAGGCATACGAGATCTGCCCTCGTATGATTCACTTTCTTGGACATGCGATGTCCTTCTGGGGAACTAGGATAAAGTATTTTGATCGTGGGCAACCGAGGATGACCAGATTCTTGCGCATCAGGAATGGCATCTCTCAGGGTGACTCATTTAGTGTAATGTGGTTCTGTTTGGCTTTCAACCCATTGAGTAGGACACTAAACAACACATCGGTATGGAATTTGGGCTGGACAAGTGTCAAAAAGTAAGTTTAGTGAGGGGCGAGGTTGACTTGCAATTGGGACATAAGGATCAGGCTTTCATCGAAACAATGACAGAGAAAGACTCCAATAAATATTTAGGCGTCTTGCAATTCAGGGGTCCCCTTCAAACTGCAATGAAAGAGAGTCTTTTGGAGTGCTTTTCCAAACGCTTGTCCTCAATTTCAAGAACTAGTCTCAATTCAAATAACAAGATCAAGGCTGTTAGCACCTATGTGATCTCACTTCTCACATACTCCTTCGGGCTCATCAAATGGACTGACGCCGACCTTGAGGATATCAACACAATCATTCGCACCGAACTAACTGGGCACCGAATGCACAACAGAAGTTCGGCGATTGAGAGGATGGTTTTACCACGTTTGAATGGGGGAAGGTGTGTTTTAGAAGTTTACCAACAGTGTGCCTCACAGGTATCACAGTTGCATGAATACTTTTACAAAAAACAGCATGTTGCTCTCTACAATAACATCTGTAGAGAGGATAATGGCTATACACCCCTACATCTCGCTGGTCCGAATTGCCTAAAAACTAGGCATCACGCTCCAGAGCGTGAATTACAGCGATTCAACGGTGATTCAAATGCGTGTTCTAGCTCATTTTGTGGAATTACCTCTAGTGCTCGTGTTGCAGCTGTTTTGATGGTCGAAATGTCATTAAACAAACATCCTTTCTACTTAAATTTCCATTTTGGAAATGGAGCGAAATCTCTGGATCACGATATTCGGATCGAATACGACGGATTTTGGCCATCAGACGCTTCAAAATTTGGAGATAATATGCACCAGTAATTGTTTGGCCAGTTGGAACGAATTCCCTGTGGATAATTCTTTTGCTATCGAAGAATGTAATGAGCATTGTTGAAATTTGCCTTACTTCACGATTATCATCTTCTAAGCTCTCTCTACCTTCCAAAAAACGTTTATGCTGCAGAAAAACATTTGCTCTACTCAAAAAATCATCGCTGTACACATGCTGCATCAACCAGAATATTTCTGATGCATTTTTACCAAGTTTTGCGTGAAATTTAATAACTGCCCTTTGTTCCATGTTAGCATTTCAACATTGACAAAAAGTTGTTTTGGGAGAACTCTCATAATATTGCTGTTTATCAACCGATTGAAGCAAAACTGCTATTCCCGGAAAGAGGAATGACACATCTTTCAAGCACTGGTCAGAACACATAGATGGCGCTACTAGTTACTCTAATATGGTTCGAGTCTCGGAACCTATTTGTCGCACTGTCGTGTTGCATCCACATGTTAATGCGAACATGCAAGGGCACGGCTTCCATTAATTGAGGCAGTACGTTCTGCAGAAAGTTTGCGTAAACTTGCCCAGTCAAGCGACCTTCAAAAAAATATGATCCAATGACGTGATCGCCAACAATGCCGCACCAACAATTAACGGACCACGGATATTGAAATGGTACAGTACTCATCCATCGAGGATTCTCATTTGCCCAAAAATGCATATTATGTCTATTCACATTTCCCGTATTTGCGAAGTTAGCTTCATCAGAAAGAAGCACATGACTCAAAAATGAGACATCTGTGCGCATTTTTCTACGAATCCAATTACAGAAATTGACGCGTTTTAGGAAATCATTGCCGTAAAAATCTTGATGTAATGACATACGATACAGAAAATGCTTACTTTCTGCCGATGTCAACAATACCCTATCGATTTGTATTATCATGGGTATCGTAAGAAATGAAAAAAAATGAAAATGATTCTTCGACTATTTCTATACTTTGCGTGACTAAAATGACCTTGTGTTGTAGGTCGCTGAATTCGTCTTGAAATCGGTAATAATGTCATCGAAAAAAGAAATACATGGTTCCATTTAAAAAAGTGGAGTTGACCTTGACGTAGCTTCAGCGCCTCCACCGATGAAAAGTAGGGTGATCGAGTATGACGGCCTTCTCGAACACTGGAACTTTTGTCTGAAACATTTTTGGATATGATCAATAGTTTGTCTGCTATCGCTCTGTAACACTTTACTATATGTGCCTCACCCTGTATATGTCTATATTTGGAACGATACCTTGTTTACAGTTAACGTTTCTTAATTTTACCAGTCCTAGGTGAGGGAGAAAGAGGGAGAGAGATCTATCCCTTGGTTCCTTGTTCTTCCTGGATTGGGCAGAGAGTTTCCTAAATTTGGTTGTTGCCCAGAGGAGCAACTTTAGTTCTTTTATGTCTCGCGAACGAGCACACGCGCACACAACACAACCATTATTTTTGCCGCTTATCAATTTAGTTTTGATTAGAGGAAATAACAGTTGGCTTCTAACCAGAAAAGGACTGAATGCTTTTAAATTCACCCTTAACACCACTTAAATTTTCTGATCAATTCTAATTTAAATATTTTACGAAAAATTATCACTACCGTTTTGAGATTCGGTAGAATAAATTTTTCTGCGATTTCTCGCTGTTTTGTGTCGCTTTTTTTGTTTAAGGATAATTGCAAAAACTGGAATTGGACTTTAAATTATCCGCTGACGATTTTGGTTGACGTACGTTCGGCGCGATTCCCGATAATTTAGTACTAGAAGGTCTTTTACGAGTTTTTATTCTCAACTAGCAAGACAGATGACAGATCATTTACAATCAAGCGAATTGTACGTTTAAAATGATCCGCCGAAGATAGATATATTAAAAATATATTTTTATTTAATTTAATATATTTTATGTATTTTGCTCTCGACGAATAGAGAATTTTATCAATTTTACAAGTCAGCCTCAACTAGTAATTGAAGATTGACTTTTTCGAACCGCGGACGGGCAAAGTAGAGAAAAGCATATTCGCTAATGTCGAGTAGTTCTGGTCAGTACCAGGTTGCTCGAGTAACTGCGAATTTGATTTTGCTTAGATCCAGCTCGAAAGTTCATCGCAAGCTAAATATGGTAGGTCATCTATACAATGTGATCCAAAAATAATCGAACTTTTTTGCTATAGAATAAAACAAGCATGGTATCATGTTTCAAAGCTAATATCTATTCAAAATAGAATCCATTTAACTCAATACAACGTTCGGAACGATCAACCAATTTATCTACAAACTTTTTAAACTCGGTTTTTGGGATTTTCTTTAGCACCTGTGTCACAGCTGTTTGAATAGTTGAAACGTCATCGTAAAAAGCTACTTTCATTGCAGTTTCCAGTGTTGGGAACAGAAAATAGTCACATGGTGATAGATCAGGCGAATACGGAGGGTGGTCGATGACACAAATCTGTTTTTTCATAAACAATTCCTTGACTTTTTTGGTCTTATGAGCTGGTGCATTTAACTGATGTGGAACAAAACGTGCACAGGCCTTTCTTTAACCCAAATCTTGAGTTAACATTGTGTTGATTGTACAGTAAGATGAATTTAAATCTTCTGCCAGCATTCTCACAGTGAAATTTGCATCGATAGCGATTATTTTACGTACTTTTCCCACTAACTCAGCACGATTTGATGCTTCTGGTCGTGCAGGTCTTGGATCATCATTTAAATCGTCACGGCCATTTTTAAATCGTGTAAACCATGTGTAATCTTGAGTACGACTTATACGATCATCACCATAAACTTTTTTTAATAATTCGTAAATCTCAGCAAATTTTTTACTGATTTTAAAACAAAATTTAATATTTGCTCTTCGTTCCATTATGTTTTTATGACATAACCACAAAAACTACTGTCATTAAAACGTGCGTAATTTTGTGACCTGACAACTGATTTTCTTGAACTTGGTTGCGCTTAAAAGAAGAAAAATGTACCTTTCTAACGCTGCCAACATTTGATAGATGGCGCTACGTGTTCTATAATTTTAATTTAAAGTTCGGTTATTTTCAGATTACACTGTGTAAGTATTCAGATGAGACTAGGTTTTAGTTACAAGAAGGATGTGGCCTTTTGTTGTGGGAGATCAGCTGGCTATCGCATCTAAGCAAGGATAGGCGCACGAGAAGGAGATGTGATTATGGAATGGTATGCTAGCCTGGCGATGTACAACAGAGCGCATCAAGATATTCCTCAAAGAGACGCGTATATTGGGCATGTGTATGAGCTATGTTAAGAAGGAATTGACAAACGGCAAAAAGTTGTAGTGGCATACAGTACATAGGTGTACCCGCGCTGGACATCTCTCCCTCTTTCTTTATCTTGCGTTCTCTCTTCTTTCTTTTATTCTTCCATCCTATTGTAATAATATAATAGCGAGTTTGTTATTGTTCATTGTAGGATTTGGTATTCGGGGTAAATAACGAATAATTGGAGACTGTCTTGACCATTAAACATAAATATTTATTTATAAAAAATGTAACGCGTGGAGAGTCGAGTCGCGGCGAGAAGTTTGAAGCTGGGCTTGCTCGGACGAAGGTCGTGTACTCACTAACTTCAACCCTGCAGTTAAAAGGGCTGATTCACATTTCCATAGTTGCCGATAAATAATGGTGAAAACATTAAAAGAGAAAATTGGGAATATGACAACGTCGAGTCTTGCCGGTTAATTTTATTGCTTTGCAGTGCAAGCGTACCGTACTGCGAGTACGCTCGAGCCTATGTACATACAGAGGTGGAAGGTACCTGGACAAAAGGTAACGGTAAAAATGTACGAAAGTTGGGTGTAGCTCTGCTACTTACGATTCCTACTTTAAATGAAAAAATAATATTAGTGAATGGGACTCGACTACTCCTGATGAATTTACATTTGGATTTGTATAAAATAAAGAAAATAATTATTCATAATGAGGGTCGCCACATACACCCCCCTGCTAGTGATCGAGTTATGCAGTATAAATAAATAAGATCATGATACAATATAATATTGAAATACATTTGAAAAAAAAAATTTTTACTTTAAGAGGAAATGTGGTTAACGAAAAAATTGTACGTTAAAAAAAAAATTTATGTTTACGAAAAACCTCCTTGGAGTCGGTCTGGAAACCTGACCTTTCTTCTGGGCCGTCTTTGCGGAGTTTCTGGAACTACGTTTTTTATTTGTATCTGCTGTTGATTTTGATTCGGTGTGGGTTCTTTTGGTTGAGCTGCATTCTCCTCTTCCGCGATGACATAGGCCGGTTTTAATCTGTCGATGGACACAGTAACATTTTTGTCGTTGATAATGACATCGAATGTCTTGTCCGAACGTTTTGCAACGGTAAATGGTCCGTCATATGTAGGCTGTAGAGATTTCGCCGGGATGCCTCGGCGTACAAAAACTTTTTCTGCGGTGTGTAAATCTTTGAAGATAAAGATTTTCTTCTTTCCATAACGAGGTACTGGTACTGTTTTGAGGTTATGGAAATTCTCTTTTAAATTTTGTATGAATTCCGAAGCTGGGACAGTATCTCCATTGCTCCGTGGAGCTAGGAACTCGCCAGGGAGTCGTAGTGTTTCGCCGTAGATGAGTTCTGCTGCGGTTGCTTGATGATCCTCGCGCCAAGCTGTTCGAATCCCCAGAAGAACGATGGGCAAAATATCCGTCCATTTTTCTGTTTCGTGGCACTTGATTGCGGTTTTGAGTTGACGGTGCATACGTTCAACAAGTCCGTTTGAAGCAGGAAGGTAGGCCGTTGTACGAAGATGTTTTGATCCAAGTAATTGGCTAAGTTCTCGAAACAAGTGTGATTCGAACTGTCTACCTTGATCCGTGGTGATACGCAATGGGGTACCAAATCTTGCAATCCAACCAGAGAGAAATGCTCTTGCTATTGTGGCTGCTTCAATGTCTTCAATTGGAATCGCTTTGGGCCAACGAGAGAATCTGTCAACCAGAGTCAGGCAATACTTATATCCTTGTGAAGATGGTAATGGTCCAACGATGTCCATGTGCACATGCTCGAATCTTGATGATGGAAGAACAAAATTTTTTACTGGTGATGAAACGTGACGTGTAACTTTGGCTCGCTGGCACTGGATGCAAGCTCGTGTCCAAGTCTTGCAATCTGCTTGTATGTGAGGCCAAACGTATCGTTCTGAAACCAGTTTCGCTGTAGCTTTTGCTCCTGGGTGCGAGAGTTGATGTAGTGAATTGAAGGCTGCTCGTCTGAAGGATTTTGTGACGAAAGGGTGAGCTGTGGAGTAGAGACATCACAGTACAGGTTAATATCTGTCCCTGGAAGTCGTACTTGCTTCAGTTGTAAGGTTGTATCTAATTGTAGTAACTCTCGAATCTCGGAGTCCTTGTTCTGATCCTGAGCCAAGTTTGTGAAGTCGATTCCTGTGGAAAGTTGTTCGATTCTGGAGAGTGCATCTGCCACGATTTTGTCACATCCAGATATGTGCCTTATATCCATGGTGAATTGACCGATGAAATCGAGGTGTCTAAATTGGCGTGGAGTACATTTGTCTGATTTTTTTTGGAAGGCGAAAGTGATTGGTTTATGGTCTGTGTATACTACAAAGTTCCTACCTTCGACCATAAATCGAAAATGTTTGATTGCCTTGTAAATCGCTAGAAGCTCGCGATCGTAGGCACCGTACTTTCGTTCCGCAGAGCTTAGCTTTTTAGAAAAATATCCTAATGGTTGCCATTCTCCGTCAACGTGTTGTTGAAGAGCAGCTCCTACTGCAAAATCTGATGCATCGGTGAATAAAGCAAGTGCTGCATCGGGCGCTGGGTAAGCAATCAGGGCAGCATTGGCAAGACTTTTCTTGCATTCTTCGAAGGCTTGAAGAGCTTCAGAGTTCCACTGGATTGGTGCTTTCCCTTTAATATTTCCTTGGAGTAGATCATTGAGAGGTACTTGAATTTCTGCAGCTTTCGGGATACCTAATCTATTGAAATTAATTGTACCCAAAAAACGTCGAAGCTGCTTGGCTGTCTCAGGCTGTGGAAAATTTAAAATTGCCTCTACTTTTTCCGGAAGGGGTCTGATTCCTTGCGAAGTTACTTCATAGCCTAAGAACTTAACTGAAGATGCTCCCCATATACATTTTGCAGAGTTAATGAGAATTCCATACCTTTTAAACCTTTCAAAAACTTGCCGAAGATGCTCCTTATGTTCCTCATCTGATGTTGATGCAATTAGAACGTCATCGATGTACACGTAGAGGAAATCGAGTCCGTTTAGTACTTCGTTCATAAAACGTTGGCAGGTTTGTGCTGAATTTCGAAGACCAAAGGACATGAAAGGAAATTCGAAAAGTCCGAAGAGTGTTGTAATAGCTGTTTTTGGAATATCCTCCTCAGCGACAGGGATCTGATTATAGGCTCTGACCAGATCAATTGTGGAAAATATTGTCTTGCCGTGGAGAGTGAAGGCGAAGTCCTGGATGTGAGGAACTGGATACTTATCCGGTATCGTTCTTGCGTTGAGTCTTCTGTAATCTCCGCAAGGTCTCCACTGATTACCTTTCTTTGGAACCATGTGGAGTGGAGATGACCAGCTACTT
The DNA here is from genome assembly GCA_030998225.1 of Diplolepis rosae. Taxonomy (NCBI): domain Eukaryota; kingdom Metazoa; phylum Arthropoda; class Insecta; order Hymenoptera; family Diplolepididae; genus Diplolepis; species Diplolepis rosae. The sequence goes on along the minus strand of JAPYXD010000553.1, from coordinate 5,680,115 downwards.
TTGGAGGGTCGCACGAGATTCATCTGGGCCATTTGCTGGAATTCCTGCTTTGCTTAGGCTCCATAAATGTTCCAGCTGGTTTCGTGATTTCCGGGTATTGTTGTAAAAGTTCGAACCATGCAGATTTTCCTTGAATTGCACGTATTCCGAGCCAATCTTCTTTACACTCTGCCACGTGACCTTTGGCTGAGAGGGTCGTACCAGAGTCGACGAGTCGATTGTTCCTGATGTCCACTAGAAGAGCGTAGTGGTCCAGGAAATCCGATCCTAGAATTGGCTTCGAAACTTCAGCAATCACGAAGCGCCAAGCGTAGTCTCTCCTGAGTCCGAAGTCCAAGACGAAGGTCTCAAATCCAAAGGTTGGAATTACATTGTCGTTGGCCGCGTAGAGCTCGTAGTTTGATTTTGGTCTTTGTCCACGGATAAATGATCGAGGAAAAACACAGAGATCTGCACCCGTATCAACCAGAAACTGTGTTTTTGTCTTCCTGTCAGTGACAAAGAGGCGGCACGACTTCGGGCTTTGGTCACTGGCCTCCATCAGCGCCGGCCCGGATCGTTTCCCGGCGTGAAATTGCATGGAAGTTGGCAATTTCGAGCTCTCTCTGCATATCTGGAATGATACCAACACATTCCGTCCGAATTAAAATCTCGAGAGCGGCTGCGGCGGCGGTTTTGTGACCGACCTCGTGATCTCGATCGCGTACGATACTCGCGGTTCGTAACCTCGCTTAATTGCAGACTCATCTCCGCAACCCTAGTTGTAAGCAAAGACATTTGCTGCACTATAGCTGTGAGAGCAGTTGTGTCTGCTGATGGTACAGCTGCGGCTGCCGTTGCTGGTACAGCTGTAGCTGCTGTTGCTGGTACAGCTGTAGCTGCTGTTGCTGGTACAGCCGTAGCTGCTGTTGCTGTGTATTTTGTCGCGGCGTCTATGTGTCCTCGAGGATTCACGATCGCGATTGCGTCTGCGAGTTCAGCTATTTGGTCCAGTGTCGCTTGTTTTTGAGTTGCAAGAATTGCTTGCATAGACATTGGTAGTCGGCTCAACCAAATAGAGCGAAGGGCTTCTTCCGAAAAAACTTTTCCCGCTAATCCTTGCAAATGTCTTAGAAATTGTGAAGGTGTTCTGTCGCCGATCTGTTGGTTTTCGAACAGTTCGCGCGTTTTATGATCTTGTGATGTTCCGAGCCGACGAATGAGTTCGCTTTTTAATTTTACGTACTTTCCGGAGTCGGGCGGTGACGTCAGTATATCGCGAACTTAGGTCGCGTAATTCGCGTCGAGGTTTCCGGCCACATGATTAAATTTGGTTTCGTCCGACGTTCTTCCGGCGAGCACGAATTGAGTTTCGACCTGCGCGAACCACATTTCTGGATCTTTTCGCCAGAAGGGTGGAATTTTAACGCTCACGCGATCGATCGATGCTCCATTATTGATTGGAAGACGGAGATCGTTTGTGTTGACTCCGCTTGTCGCGTTTCTTGCCTCACTTCCACTAGCACTGCACTGCATTTTGAATAAAGGTTAAATCTGCAGAAAAGGTTAAAGAATTATAAAAGAGTCACTGTCCGTATTTTAGAAGTTTTTCTTTTCAAAGTGTAAAATATTGATTTATATATTTTTTAGTCTTGTGAATAAGCTATTTAAAATTAAAAATTATTCCCAAAATACTTTTTTGTTTTGAGTTTGAATATTAAAATAATACATGAATTGTATTTTGTTAGGGTTGCCCCAGACAATATGCACACCCGTGAACATAGACTATCTACGGCCCTGTGAGACGATGGGTCCTCGGACTGGATCGGCTCTATTCGTTTACCGTCGCATCGCGTAGTACGTTACCGAATACTCAACATGTCAGTTCTCTTTCATGTAACATTATAATAAACGAATGTTCATTTTGTTCTGTAATTAATAACTGCTTCACGTTAATATATTTAAATTTACAAAAAAAAAATACACAATAAGATTTCTTTGATAGAAAGCAACATTGAATTAAAATAAAATATTTTTTAAAGTTCTTAAAATATGTAACATTTTTTATCACATGTCATTTTCGAATTACGACTGTGAATAAAAGTTTTCATTGTTTTAAAAAGAAATCATGCTTACATTTGCATACAAAAATACACCATGTTTCTCTGCTGTGAAGTAAAGTTGAAAAATATTTCTTTCGAATAAAATGCTTCGAAACAAAGTTTCTAATATACGTAACACTTTTACTTAAATGACAATTTCAATATATTAGTATAAATGTTTAAATATTTAATTTAAATATTTAATAATTTATTATTATTATTATTTATTATATTTAATAATTATTTTAATTTAAATATTTAATAAATATGTACACTATATTTAAATATAAATACGAAACAATAATAAACTTTTTGTGTTATAATCCAAAATTTTTTAAAAAGTTCTTTCAAATAGAATAACTTTCTGGAGATAAAGTATTTGTCACATTCACTGAGTCCATGAGTTAATATAGTAAAAGCGTAACATTTTTGTGAAATTAACATATTTTTTAGTGCAATTTAACGCATTTTTAAGTGAACATAACTTTTTGTGTTTCGAAGTTATGTTTAAAATTCTTCAAAATAAATGGATGATGGAACTAATCCACAAAAATGTGAATAGACGTCAATCCTGAGAAGAACCTCAAATTTAAGTAAAAAGGGGTGCAAAAAATTTGAATCAAACTCTTTTCCACACCACCGCGGGGGTAGAGTTGAGGGCGCGTTTTTTTTGTGTTATCCCCTGTAGGCCTAATCCACAAAGATGAAAATGAACACCAATCCTCAAAAAGAAAAAATTAATTAAAAACTTTTTTTAGATGCAGCAAAAGCGAAAGAAGAGACCAGGTTTTGAAATTCTACGAGTCAAATCACCTCTGGGTTTGTGAACAAAACTACTCGGGGTGTTTTTGTCAGTGAGTCCCCTTGCCTCTCACGAAAAATAACATTTCTTATAATTTAATAAAATCAACAACATAATTTCATAAACAAAACTACTCGGGGTGCTTTTTGATTGTGAGTCCCCTTGCCTCTCACAAAAAATAGTATTTCTTATAATTTACTAAAGTCAACAATGGAACTTTGTGAAAAAAACTACTCGGGGTGTTTTTGTTAGTGAGTCCCCTTGCTTCTCACGAAGAACAATATTCCTTATACCCATTTCGCTATTCTTCAGGAGCAAAAAGAGTCAAACCTTGACCTTTATACTCAGCTTCTTCATCTGTGTACAAATTTTCAGGATTCATCAACGCGTCATGTTCCGCTTAGACTGTCATCGTTCGCGCGGTCTCATCTCTTGCCTTTAGAGCTGCACGAGTGACACAGATGGAATTGATCATCTTGGTCTCTAATCGATTTCGCTTAATTTTTTAGCATCTGTAAGCATCGAAAAAGGTTGTTCAGCTTCAGCATTAGAATGAGGAAGAGTTCGCACGCGATTCAACAAGGAATTTCCAAATTTGGAAACATTCTGTTCTGGGCTTCGGTGCAAAAGACGGCAATGGCCGACCACATGTCGTCAAAAGACAATTTTGACCATTTTTCCTTTATTTTAGGACTGAGCTCGAGAAGCGACTGCCACTCCTTTGACAATTCAGTTACATCATACGACCCTAAGGTTTCACAAGTTTTTCTCACTCTCGCAAATGTTTCCTTCCTATCAGCATAGAATGCTACTTGGGGTCGGAAAACGGAAATGCAAGACAAAAAGAGGTCGTCAAAAGGAAGACGATTTCGAATTTAATTACTGGCAGTTATATAAAACTCCAAGCAGTTACGAAGAAATTCATTAACCTGCTCTTTCCCTATTTTATTATCTGCAACTTCCTGATTTAAGAAGACCTTTGCTTCAACCCCTACATCAATATCCTCAAGCGCCTTTTGATTATTTGAATCGGAAAAATTTGTATTTCTGATGATTTGAACAAATAAATTCAACTCAAGAAGGCCTTTTTTCAGATACCTTCCAAGAATCCAATACAAGAAATTTGCTGACTGGGGTTGCAGTTCTTGAATCATTGTTTCCCGATTCTGGAACTTTGCATTGTAAATATTGAACATATTCAACGTATACTTCAAGAAGAAAAAGTAAGCGATAGTCAAAGTCAATTATTGAGAATAACAACGATACATTGATGACGAACAAGCCAACGGGTTTCAGCGTGGCTAGGAATTTTGCGGAAAACACCTCCCAATTCCTCAACAATATTCCGATAAATAGCAGTTCGTTTTGAACTTGAATTGAGGAAACTCGGAATACTTTTAATAATATTCTCTACATCAGGAATTTTGGCACAAGAATATTTAGCTGCAGTTGCCGCTGAATGAGAAACGCAGGGAATGACAACAACATTCGAATTCTTTTCCTTTAACTTTGTTTTAAAAGAAGATTTGTTTCCAATCATTACTTGCGCATGATCGCAAGACATACCGGCGACATTCAAGAGGGGGATTTGTTTTTCACACAAAGCTCCCTCGAATGCTTTGAAGACTTTGTCGGCAGAACAATCCGAAGCATCTAAATTAATTAATTGCAGCAGTTCAACCCTAATTTTAAAACTTGATGGTTCAATGTATCGAACCATTAAAGATAACCACTTTTCTTGAGTCCTGTCGCTCGTCTCGTCTTCGTAAACTGAAAATGATTGCACCCGAAAAATTTTGGTTATGCGATCAGTTTCGGCTTTACTAACGACGTTAGTTACAACCGACCTCATTTTTGTGGAGCTTAATTTGATATCCCTTAAAACGGCAAGTTCCATATCCTCAAAAATACCTATCAACTCTGGCGCAATCGCGAATGAGAGATTATGCTCTAGGAAGAACGTTGTAATTTTTATTTCAGCCTCTAGCACTCTCCGCTTTTGAGAAGCTGCTTCAAAACTGATTTCGGAATCCTCTATATCACTTCCTCTAAATTATTGATCTGCTGCAAAATAATCAACATTTGAAACATGGTTAGTTAGATTAGAAGAGTTGCTTTTACACAAAATTCCATAACTAGTTAATTTATCCGAAACTTGTTCTTTCTGTTGATGACCAGAGGTGCTTTCATGTCTTAAAATTTGTGCCTTGCCACATTCCATTGTTCTGTCGCAAAATTGTACAATAAAATTTTGTTTCGTTTTCCAATCTAACTACCCAGTCTTTCCACGATGGAAATTCCTCAAACCATGCCTCCTGAAAACATTTGTTTCTAGATATTTTGTTTCGCGGTTCTTCTTGGTTTGAACTCGTCGAAGCAACAAAATTATTTTCACTCATGATGAACAGTGTTCCTTATAATATAATAAAATCAAGAATAGAATTTCATGAATAAAAACTACTCAGGGTTTTTTTTGTGAGTCCCCTTGCCTCTCACGAAAAACAATATTCTTATAATCTATAATATATACAAAGAATTCTGTCACTTTAACTACTAGGGGTGTTTTTTGATTTTTAGTCCTCTTGCATCTCACGCAAAAACTTGTACAATAACAAATATAAACAAAGACCTAAATCTATGAACAACGTGGCTGACTACACTTACCGTGTACAGCCCAAGGAAGAAACACGAGTCCAAAATTATAGAAAAATTGGTTTAATACTGTTCAAGTAACAAGCACAAATCAAGTTTAACAATAATATAACAAAAGTTTAACAAAATTTTCTTATGTTATCCCCATATAACTGAAAACATATTTAAAAATAAATAAAAAGCTTAAGCTTCTAAATAGAAGTATTTTCCATTTTTTTTTCCAGCTTCAAACGAATGAAATGAAAAATAAATATTTTGTTAAGTCCTGTGTTCAACATAAAAAACCATGTGAAGGGAAATATATACTCAATTAAAAATTTGTAAATGTAACAAAAAATATTCATTACTATAAAATTTGCTAGTACATATTTTTAACATATTTTAAATTTTTAACATGTACAGATCGATGATGACTAGTTAAGTGACGCAAAGCTTGGCTGCTTTTTTTTCAAGACGCTAAATTTTTTTATTTCAGCCATTTACTGTCTCACGAATTGTCTCATTCTTATTTAAAATAAAATTAAATCACATATGCTAACATCTCTACTACTACATCTCGTACAGGGAATATAGATATATTAGATTTTGCAGGAAAGATAAACTACCGTTTATAATAATAATAAAATATTTATTTTAATTACTTTACACTTAGTATTTTTTACGCGTATAATAAAATATCTTTATATAAAATCTGGTCTAATATTTTATTTCCAGATACGTTCATATTAATCATCACGGTACTTATTTAATTCCAAAATTTATCTTTATATCCCTTCAATCCATTCCATTTCATTCGAATTCTTCCAGTGAAATATAAATATCGAAGAAAGCACTTTTATATTTTTTTACAAAATGGATTTGTATAAGAAATATAGTGTGGTTGATGTTGCATTCAAAATCCATTTAGTATTTCTTTAGCTTCCTTAATTTCAGAAAATTTAACTGAACAAGATAAAAATATTTTATTCAGTATGAGATTTCGAATGGAATATTATCAATACTGTATAAAAGTTTCACTAATTTTTTGTTCCTTTCCTTTTGTTTAGAAATTTTTTGACACTATTAGATTAGCTGGAGGAACAAATGATCATCCTTGTACACCAACCTTCTTGCAAATATACAAGATATTACCTGCCTTTAGCATTTTGAAACCTCCAAAGCTTGGAAATTGTAGTACTTTCGATGGCAACCCTCCACAGTCCTTAATAACAATTTCAAAATTGAAAGAATTACATCAGTCGAATAGTAAAAGCGCAATTCAAGAAATTCGAGAAAAGTTAAAAGCAATAATCGATTGTGAAGACACTGATTTTAGTGATTTTGTAGATGCAGTAGCGCACGATTATGCTTTACCAGCTGTTAGAGATTATTTGATTTTTTACACAACTGCTCGTATAACTGCTTACATTAAATAGCACACTCAGTGTTAGACATGCTTAAATGCATTTTTGACTACTTCTGAAATTCATGCAGATACGATAAATTTTTCTTGTGATCAGTGTGACCTGAAAGTTTGAGTAGATTTGCAAAAATAAATAAAGATTTCATACGTCCAAATGTTAAGTTATACAAGCTTATCACAGTTGACGAATATCTATTTAACAAACATTGCCGGTCTAGCAATTCTTTTGATCTAATTCTAGACGATATAATTTCATCTTAAACAAAATTTAGTTTTCAATGCAAAGAACATGCCAATGAAGCTGTGGAGATGTTAGCATATATAATTTAATTTTATCTTCAAATACGGATGAGACAATTCGTAAGACAGGAAATGGCTGAGATTAAAAAAGTTAGCGTCTTGAAGAAAAAAGCAGCCAAGCTTGCGACACTTAACTAGTCATCATCGATCTGTACATGTTAAAAATTTAAAATGTGTTAAAAATATGTACTAGCAAATTTTATAGTAATGAATATTTTTTGTCATGTGAAACAAAATTTATTTTTCAATGCAAAGAACATGCCAATGAAGCTGTAGAGATGTTAGCATATGTGATTTAATTTTATTTTAAATAAGAATGAGACAATTCGTAAGACAGGAAATGGCTGAAATTAAAAAATTTAGCGTCTTGAAAAAAAAAGCAGCCAAGCTTTGCGACACTTAACTAGTCATCATCGATCTGTACATGTTAAAAATTTAAAATATGTTAAAAATATGTACTAGCAAATTTTATAGTAATGAATATTTTTTGTTACATTTACAAATTTCTAATTGAGTATATATTTCCCTTCACACGGTTTTTTATGTTGAACACAGGGCTTAACAAAATATTTATTTTTCATTTCATTCGTTTGAAGCTGGAAAATAAAAATGGAAAATACTTCTATTTAGAAGCTTAAGCTTTTTGTTTATTTTTAAATATATTTTCAGTTATATGGGGATAACATAAAAACAATTTTGTTCAGGGTCTGAAGAATTCTTCATGCGTATCCACAGTATATATTTTACGAAGTTTAATGTGTTCTTTTTTTTATTTTGTATTAATCGATTTATGCAAAATGTGTATTTTATGTCCTAGAATCATTTTAGGAACATTTTTTCATTTCATATTGTTCAGAAACTTAATTATTTAAAATTTTTTTAATATTTGTCTATTAGTATAATGCTTTTGTAGAGCGTGCCGCTTGCAGCGCCGCTCTGGTGAGAAAACTTCGCACATACAAACTATAATCACTAAGGAACCGCCATTTTGTTTTTAGTCGGACAGGGCTGCTCTATACTACTATGTGTCGTTGTTTACCATGCCTGCCGGTGCGAGTTGCAAGACCGCAAAGCGTAATTATTTTTTAAAACGCACATTGACTGTGACTTTTTTGAAGAAGTATACCTGAAATTAGACTTTCTGTAAAGAAGCGAAAAATACAAGGAGTATTAATGCATAATATAAGATATCAAGTCAATTTATTAATAAATTTTTGCTTTACAACTGTTAGTTATATCTAGTTAAAATTTGAATATATCATTTTTTCATTTTGTTCAATAGTATATTGAAAGAAAATATACTCCTTAGCATGTAAAATATTTGATTTTGCACATAAGAATAATCTCTGAATTTTGTTATGGTTTTCACAAGAGGAGTATGTATAACAGGGAACACCTATTCGCATCATATTTTGTGTTCTAAAAGGCCTTAATACAATATGAAAAAAGCTTAACCTTTTTGTCCAGATAAGAAGCGCTTTAGTTTGAAGAATTCCATGCAACTCAAAAATCAGTCGAGATAAAGAGGGACTAAGCCAGTTGTGATAGCGCAGTGGTCTAGATGTTTAGCTACAGAGTCAGATTTCACGCGTTCGCGTCCTTACACTTTTTTAAAAAAAAAATTTTCTCAATTTAAAAAAAATAATAATTTAAGGGAGTATGGTGGATTAAAAATGAGAATTACTCTTAATTTTGACAGAACGCGTATTATAGCTTACTTGAATTATGGTTCGAATTTCGTGACCCTTCAGAACCTCTAACCCGAGAAATTAATTATTGAAAATAACATGTGATCTTATGGGAAAATGCTGTTTTTTAAGGATTATTTAAAAATGGGAAAAATATGAAAAAATTCTGAGATACGTGGAATTTTTTCATAATTTTCCCATTTTTAAATAATTTTTAAATATCTTTATAATCTGCAAAAACAGCATTTTCCCATAAGATCACATGTTATTTTCAATAATTAATTTCTCGGGTTTGAGGTTCTGAAGGGTCACGAAATTTGAACCATAGTTCAAGTAAGCTATAATACGCGTTCTGTCAAAATTACAAGTAATTCTCATTTTTAATAGTCTTATACACCATACTCCCTTAAGTGTGAATGAACATAACAGTATTAAAAATAATAATACAAACCGAAAAGTAGTACATTTACCCTTATGAAAAAAATATTGGATCCAATACCTACCAATTTTTTTTTTCAGGAGGGTAAAGTCGAAAAATTATAATTGTAAATTTAAATCATTGTTATTAGTGGAAAATTAATTTTACACAAATAAGATGAATAAAAAATTTAGCTCACAAATGATACCAATCGATATTACCCGGTAAACACATCCCTTTTTACTTAGATTTTGAGGTTCTTCTCAGGATTGACGTCTATTTACATGTTTGTGGATTAGTTCCATCATCCATTTATTTTGAAGAATTTTAAACATAACTTCGAAACACAAGAAGTCAAGTTCACTTAAAAATGCGTTAAATTGTACTAAAAAATATGTTAATTTCACAAAAATGTTATGCTTTTACTATATTAACTCATGGACTCAGTGAATGTGACAAATACTTTATCTCTAGAAAGTTATTCTATTTGAAAGAACTTTTTAAAAAATTTTGCATCATAACACAAAAAGTTTATTATTGTTTCGTATGTATATTTAGATATAGTGTACATATTTATTAAATATTTGAACTAAAATAATTATTAAATATTTAAACATTTATACTAATATATTGAAATTGTCATTTAAGTAAAAGTGTTACGTATATTAGAAACTTTGTTTCGAAGCATTTTATTCGAAAGAAATATTTTTCAACTTTACTTCACAGCAGAGAAACATGGTGTATTTTTGTATGCAAATGTAAGCATGATTTCTTTTTAAAACAATGAAAACTTTTATTCACAGTCGTAATTCGAAAATGACATGTGATAAAAAATGTTACATATTTTAAGAACTTTAAAAAATATTTTATTTTAATTCAATGTTGCTTTCTATCAAAGAAATCTTATTGTGTATTTTTTTTTGTAAATTTAAATACAATTAATGTATTTTTTTAATATTCAAACTCAAAACAAAAAAGTATTTTGGGAATAATTTTTAATTTTAAATAGCTTATTCACAAGACTAAAAAATATATAAATCAATATTTTACACTTTGAAAAGAAAAACTTCTAAAATACGTAAAACTTTTAAAAAGCCTCTTTTTCAATACATAATTGTTAAATTATTTAAATTCCTCTAGTGTAAAATAAAATTTATGAAAAGTCCTTTGGAATAAAATATCTCAAAAAGAAGTTTTATTATATTTGACATCTTTTACATGACAATTTCAACAAATAAATGTAAATAAAATTTTTGATTATTTAAGAATGAAATAAATTATATATTATTTTGCAAACGAAATTAAACATTGAGAATTCTTTGGTTTAAAGCAAAATTGACAAATATAATAAAAAATACATTTATTAATTTTTTTTTAAATCAAACCTTTTATTCACGCTTATATATTGAAATTGCCATATGAAAGTTGTGAAGTATTCTATAAAATATTTTTATAGTACTTTATTATTATAAAATTTGTCAATTTTACTGCATAAGAAAGAAATCTCAATGTGTAATTTCGTGTGCAAAATTAGATAAAATTTAAATATTTTTTAATAATAGAATTCTTTTTTCACACTTGTATATTCAAGTAGTCATGTGGAAAGATGCTATATATTCTAAAAAAAAAGTGCATATTTATATTCAAAAAAACTTTCCAAAGTATTTTATTCGAACCTCTTATTTTTTAAATTTTAATCTCATGATTTATCTTATCTTGATATGAATTATCGTCCATATAATTTTTCAATTTCAAATAATTTATTTACAAGACTAAAAAATATATAAATCGATATTTTGTTTTGAGGCTTTAAACACTTATTGAACCATAAATTTTACTAAAAAATTACTTCTGGTGTTTAAATCATCTTAAAATTCAAAAAAATCTTTCAGATATTCATTTTAGGTAAGTTTTTATGAAAATATCGAAAAAAGAAAGCTAATATCTTAAACTATATATTTTATCATTTTGAATTTGTCGTCTGCTTCGCGCCTCTTTCACACGAATTCGAGAGAAACATACTTCTCGATCTTAGCTCATCAGCCACCACAGTGTCTCCAGAAGGTGGGATTTTTCGGCCCCCACCACGTTCCCGTCTGGGAGACACACATGCAAACGTGGCGTGTCAGTGTGTCGGCTCTGCTACACGCTGCGGTCACCAGCTTCGTGTAAAGCCGAAGGTGCACGAAGACGGACTTCGTTACAATGCTTGAGTTTTCAAGTTATTTTTAGATTTCACGCTTTCGTTTATCGAGTCGAAATTAAGAATTGTATTTTTCTCGAGTACGTGCAAAAGAGGCGCGAAGCAGACGACGAATTTGAATTTACGAAGTATATAGTTCAAGAAATAACACTTTTCTTCAATTTCTTGAGGAAAGTCTGCATGAAATAAACATCAGTATGATCTTGGAAAATTTCATGAGGATTTCAACACTTCAAAAATAAACTTTCAGTGAAATTTAGTGACAATAAATGTATAAAATTTGAATCAATATATAATTTTCCATTCAAATTTATATACTTCTTACTAATTTTGTACATTTAACAATTTTTCAATTAGAACAATATTTTCTATCAAGATAAAATGAACATAAAATTCAAGTTCATAATTTATATTTTCAGTTATATGTTAGAAATATTTTCATCTCACATTTTTGTAGCCTAAGCACAAACTTTTCATTCCAAAACTTAAAATCTCTACGGAAATGGAAAATTGTCTAATAGCAGTAGATAAATTAAAAAGCTAAAATATGTGTTTATTGGTATTTCCATATTAACATATAAATATCAATCAACTTTAAATTTTACATAAAAATGTTCGTTCGAAGTGTTCAAATCTTGTTACAATTTGACAAGATTTTATGGAGGAGTGCAATCTTTTGGATGAAATATTTTGTAGTTCTTAATTTGTCTGTCCGTCTGAAATCGTAGTAAGATTTGAACAGTAAACAACAAATTTTCCAATAGAATTCAGGATCAATAATAATTGATTCAGGAAATACTTCAACTCTGTAGAGCATTTTTGTATTTCGAATTCAAAATGTGTGCTTAAGCCACAAAAAAGTAAGCTGAAAATGTAGATATAAAACTAATTATGTCATGTTTATGTCTTCTTAATGAAAAATACTTTGCATATAATTCTCTAATTCGATATTTTTTTAATGTATGAACATTCAAGAAATTGATAAATATTCCATCTTTTTATAGGAACTAAAAATTTCCGGATAATGCTTTGATTGAGAATGCTAAAAATTTGTCAAATATTGATATAAATTGAAATTTTACCATTGCATTATTTTTCAAATATTTTAACATCTCTTCAATGTTGATAATTCTTACAGAAGTTCATTTCATGTGATTGACTTTTTCTTTTTCTAATGAAAGATTTCGTAATTCTAAATTCGGCCCAATTCGTAACATTGTAAAAAGATTTTAAAACTTCATAAAAATTTTTTTTTCTGTTTTATTCAAAGTCAATAAATATTCAATGTTTGGAATCGAAATATTAAGTAAATGATTTTTAATTTCTGGGAATAAACTGCTTTAATAAGACAATCTTTCTTCTTTGTGAGAAATCTCAATTTTAAAATTAAAATTCTACGCATAGGATACAAAAAACATAATATGAAAATACTTTTATTACAGAATTTTGAAATATACAAGTTGACCAATTTTCAATCGAGTAAATCGGCTACTTTAAGCAAAAAATTATGTTAAAAATATTTTATCAAAAAAAAATAAGACACATTAAATTACGGTTTAAAATCCACATTCATAGATTGATGGTAAAAGCAGTTTAAAGTTTTTTAATCTTACGTTTTAGTGACGTATGCACAGACTTTTAATCAGATAAATGTAATGCTTTATAGAAAGTTAAAATTTTCTTATTACTGCACTTAATCAAATTTATAAAGTAAAAATATTTTTTAATTGATGCTTTCACTCAATTCTTTAAACATTCATTAATTGAAAATTGTACTCAAAATTTAATCTTGCAGTGTTCCAATATTCCCACAACATTACAAAATCTTATTAATCATTATTTTAGTCGAATTATTTTCAAAATATTTAAAAAATAAATGTAAATATTTTGATTAAATACTCTGTCAAATTTTGCATTTGACTGATCTTGCAAAATTGTTGAAAGTTTTGAATACCGATAGAAGAAACTTTAAATGAAATTTTATGTCCATAAATGCTTAAAGTTCTATATAGAAATATCAACTACAACATTCTCAAATTTTATAAATAAACTACTAAATTCAAAAAGTTTCGGATTTTTTTAAAAACTGTACAAATTTCAAATATGAATCAGTCACAATCTACTGATTATCAGTGAAATTCGACTGATTTAAATAAATGAAAACAGGTTACTGTGAATCAGTCAAATTTCACTGATTACTTCAGTGAAAAGTAACTGATTTAACAGTGAAAAATATTGTTTCCACTGATGATTCAGTGAAAAGGCAAATCACTGATTCAATCAGTGAACATTTGACTGATTCAGATTTAGAGTGTATACAAATTTCAAATATAAAGTGTACTCTGTACATTAATCAAACAAATTTAGAAGATGAATATTTTAATAAATATTCCTAAATATTATTGGAATATGATACATATCGATTTAGAAAAACTTCTTCAAAGTACTCAGACATTTTTCTTATTTTACGACATTTTTGGACCATGTTTGACCTTTGGGTAGGATTCAAGAAAACAATTGTAGACATACTTTCATTACTTAGTAAAATACTATGAAGACTTGCTTTTTAAATTAAAGCGAAAACTTTTAAAACCTTTAGCAATCGGTTGCATAGATTCTGCTCTAATCTTGGACGCAATTAGAGAAATAGGTTTTTTTGCTTTTTATAGATCTAGTTTTTGCCTTAAACATAAAAGAAAGAAAACACATTTGAAATATTAAAATAGAAAAGCTGGTTCATTCTTAGAGAATCCCAAATATTCTGAAATAAAACTCCTTTCCACACCACCACGGAGGTAGAGTTTACTAGTAATAGGTCAATAAATTTTATGTACTCTAAATACATTTTTGCGTAATTGCAGAAAACTTATTCCAAATACAAAAATTGTATCTTTAAATGTACAGGATAATTAATTATAAAAATCGTTCGAATTTGAATTTCAAGGACTTGTACACACTTTCAAGGCACATCGTTTTTCCTTTTGCAAAAATTTTTAAAACTTCTAATTTTTCAAGTAATTGGGAAAAGTACATTTAAAAAAAAAATTGTTTTCTCTACTTCCACTCGCGCTAGCTTAACAAATTATCAGAATTTTACGATTTTATTAATATTGTATTAAGTGTCTACATTTTCTGAAACTATCTACAGGAGAAAAATTTTAATACTTTAGTAAAGAAAGTTTTCTGAAAAGTTATAGCTCAATCAGATTAATAGCCAAAAAGTTACCAATGTTTTAAATCGCAAACGAACGGTATAGAGGTCAAATTGGAGACGAAAACAAATAATAATAGCAACCTTCTTTTGTTTTCTTCTAAGATATACTTGATTCTCGCTTTATGCGTTATTTGAGAAGGCAAGAGTGTGGATTCTTCATATTTTTATCGTAATTCCTTATTGAAAACGGCAAAAGTAAGAATATTATATTATTATTTGGTGATACGTGAGTGCTCTTACGTACGTTATTGTTTGACGCTTGTGGGTAAGTTTATTTTGTGAAACTTAATTTGTGTGCAGATTACAAATTATTCACATTCGCTCAATTTTATCGACTTTTCATCTTATTAATTCTTTTCAAATAATTCTGTTTTCCTTCATCGTATAATTTATTGTTCACAATGAGTAATCCGGTTGACCCAAATTCGAGTGTTTTGAAGGACAGCCAGGTTCAAACGAAGGTTGACCACCGTTTGAACTCTGGTTCAAACGAATGTCAACCCGCTAGAAAAGTCATGAAAAATGCAAAAAACTTTCAGTTGGGATGGTTTGAGGAATTTCCGTCGTGGAGAGAGTGGGTGGTTACATTAGCAGATGAAACAAGATTTCATTGCAAAATTTGCAATAAAACGTTGCTATGTGGCAAATCGGAAATTGAAAAGCATGAAGCATCTTTATCACACAGAAAGAAGCAAGAGTTTTCAAATAAATTAGAATGTTATGGAGTAGTAAGTGAAAATTCTTCTAATGTAACTGCCAATTCTTACAGTGTTGAACCTTGTGTAGCAAGTTCTTCTGCTTCAGAATTCACAAATTCCACGATTCCGGAAAGTGTTACTTTCAAACAGAAAGTACAAGAAGCAGAGATTAGGATTAGTACATTTTTCGTAGAGCATAATTTACCATTCGCGATTTCATCAGAATTGATAGGACTTTTCCAAGATATGGAACCTTCGGTTTTGAAAGACGTTAGATTGAGCCACACTAAAATGGTCCTAGTTGTAAATAACGTCGTATGTGCTGCTGAAACTGATCGCATGGCAAATATTTTGCGTAAGCAATCATTTTCAGTGTACGAAGACGAAACGACCGACAGGACTCTAGAAAAGTGGCTGTCATCAATGGTTCGATATGTGGAGCCAACGACATTTTCTGTCAGGGTGGAATTGCTCCAGCTTATTAATGTAAATGCTTTGGATTGTTCTGCCTCTAACATTTTTGATGCGTTCGAAAAAGCATTGTCCGGGCAGAAAATCCCTTTATCTAATATCTGTGCTTTAGCTTGTGATAATGCACAGGTGATGGTCGGCAATAGGTCCTCATTTAAAACAAAATTAAAGGAAAAAAGTCCCCGTTTAATTGTTTTCCCGTGTGTCTCGCATTCGTCAGCAATTGTAGCAAAATATGCTTGTGCCACAATCCCAGATGTGGAGGATTTAGTCAAAGATTTGCCAGCTTTTCTTAATGCTAGCTCCAAGCGAACGGCTATTTTTCGATCGATTGTTTTGGAATTAGGAAATGACTATCAAAAAATTCCTAGTCATTCTGAAACTCGCTGGCTTGTGTGCTATCGATGCATAGATATTATAATAAAGAATTGGGAAGTTATTCTTCAGTATCTTATGGTCCTCGTATCTGAGAAGGTAGAGAAGGCCAAAGACTTGTTAGGAAAAATGCAGAATCCTTTGACACTCGCATATTTCCTATTCCTGAAATTTACTTTGAATAGGTTCAACGTATACAATGCGAAATTTCAAAGTCGCGAAACAATGGTTCAGAAACTCCAGCCAAACTCGGCTAAATTCTTCGTATGGATTCTTAGCAGTTATTTGAAAGAGGGTCTTCTTCAATCGAATTTATTCTTTCAAATCATGAGAAATGTTAACTTTGCAGATCCTAGTAATCAAAAGCCGCTTCAAGACATTGACGTTGGTAAGGAAACGCGAGAATATTTCCAGCAGCAACTTACAAACAAGAAATTGCAAATAGTAGAAGTTGATCTATTTCTTCGTAATTGCTTGAAATTTTATGTCACAGGAAGCGAAGAAATTCGCAATCGACTTCCTTTTGATGACATCTTTTTGTCTTGCGTTGTTGTTTTCCGGCCTCAAGTAGCTTTCTGTGCTGATCGAAGCGAAACTTTTCCTAGGGTCTGGAAAGTTTGCAATATTTAGGGTCGTTTGATAGAATAGGTGTACAAAAAGAGTGGGATTCTTTACTCAAAATCAGACAGGAACTCAAAGAAAAGTGGTCGAATTTATCTTTTGACGAAATGTGGTCTAGTATCGGTGTATCTTCGACGAGTACAGGAGAAAAACTTGTTCCAAATTTGACCTCAGTATTGAATCATGTTCGGAGTCTTCCTCATTCAAATGCTGAGGCGGAGCGAGGTTTCTCCATGCTCACGGACGCGAAAACTCCCAAAAGAAACTCGATCAGCCCTAAAGGCGAGAGCTGAAGCAGCCAGAACAACAAGCATCACTTCGAAGCATTTGCAATTAATGACCGAAAATCTATATGAGATGGCAGAAAGTGATAGGGAAAGTGGTTTGTCGCTCTTCCTTCACGAAGGAGAGGATTAATTCTAATGGCCAAGGCATGGCGTTAATCAATTTCAAACCCCTTTCTTACTCACAAAATAATGACATTTTATTTCTTATATCAGAGATACGTTCTTTATTCCTTTCTTCGCGTGCCTCGGGTATGGAAATTGTTTAGTTTTAATTATTATTTTGTGAGTAAGAAAACATACTGAAATTGAGTAATATCACGCTTTGGGCATAAGTGAGAGGCAAGGGGACTCACAATAATCAAGAACCCCAAATCATCCCGAATTAATCAAACTTCTTCATTATTTGATTTAAAACAAAACATTTTTGTTCGACGTATACTGGCATTTGATAGAGGCAAGCCTGAAGTACGGGCTACATTTGTAGCGTTTTTTACCACATTGCTTCATTTTTTTCCTTTTTTCTTTTTGCTTGAAAGCAAAAACCCTTTTCGTTTCGTAGGACGTGGACTAGGCCTACAGGGGATACCACGTAAAAAAAACGAGCCTTAAACTCTACCTCCGTGGTGGTGTGGAAAGGAGTTTTATTTCAGAATATTTGGGATTCACTAAGAATGAACCAGCTTTTTTATTTTAATATTTCAAATGTGTTTTCTTTCTTTTATGTTTAAGGCAAAAACTAGATCTAAAAAAAGCAAAAAAACCTATTTCTCTAATTGCGTCCAAGATTAGAGCAGAATCTATGGAACCGATTGTTAAAGGTTTTAAAAGTTCAACACTGTAAGAATTGGCAGTTACATTAGAAGAATTTTCACTTACTACTCCATAACATTCTAATTTATTTGAAAACTCTTGCTTCTTTCTGTGTGATAAAGATGCTTCATGCTTTTCAATTTCCGATTTGCCACATAGCAACGTTTTATTGCAAATTTTGCAATGAAATCTTGTTTCATCTGCTAATGTAACCACCCACTCTCTCCACGACGGAAATTCCTCAAACCATCCCAACTGAAAGTTTTTTGCATTTTTCATGACTTTTCTAGCGGGTTGACATTCGTTTGAACCAGAGTTCAAACGGTGGTCAACCTTCGTTTGAACCTGGCTGTCCTTCAAAACACTCGAATTTGGGTCAACCGGATTACTCATTGTGAACAATAAATTATACGATGAAGGAAAACAGAATTATTTGAAAAGAATTAATAAGATGAAAAGTCGATAAAATTGAGCGAATGTGAATAATTTGTAATCTGCACACAAATTAAGTTTCACAAAATAAACTTACCCACAAGCGTCAAACAATAACGTACGTAAGAGCACTCACGTATCACCAAATAATAATATAATATTCTTACTTTTGCCGTTTTCAATAAGGAATTACGATAAAAATATGAAGAATCCACACTCTTGCCTTCTCAAATAACGCATAAAGCGAGAATCAAGTATATCTTAGAAGAAAACAAAAGAAGGTTGCTATTATTATTTGTTTTCGTCTCCAATTTGACCTCTATACCGTTCGTTTGCGATTTAAAACATTGGTAACTTTTTGGCTATTAATCTGATTGGGCTATAACTTTTCAGAAAACTTTCTTTACTAAAGTATTAAAATTTTTCTCCTGTAGATAGTTTCAGAAAATGTAGACACTTAATACAATATTAATAAAATCGTAAAATTCTGAAAATTTGTTAAGCTAGCGCGAGTGGAAGTAGAGAAAACAATTTTTTTTTTAAATGTACTTTTCCCAATTACTTGAAAAATTAGAAGTTTTAAAAATTTTTGCAAAAGGAAAAACGATGTGCCTTGAAAGTGTGTACAAGTCCTTGAAATTCAAATTCGAACGATTTTTATAATTAATTATCCTGTACATTTAAAGATACAATTTTTGTATTTAAAATAAGTTTTCTGCAATTACGCAAAAATGTATTTAGAGTACATAAAATTTATTGACCTATTACTAGTAAACTCTACCTCCGTGGTGGTGTGGAAAGGAGTTTTATTTCAGAATAGTTGGGATTCTCTAAAAATGAACCAGCTTTTCTATTTTAATATTTCAAATGTGTTTTCTTTCTTTTATGTTTAAGGCAAAAACTAGATCTAAAAAAAGCAAAAAAACCTATTTCTCTAATTGCGTCCAAGATTAGAGCAGAATCTATGCAACCGATTGTTAAAGGTTTTAAAAGTTTTCGCTTTAATTTAAAAAGCAAGTCTTCATAGTATTTTACTAAGTAATGAAAGCATGTCTACAATTGTTTTCTTGAATCCTACCCAAAGGTCAAACATGGTCCAAAAATGTCGTAAAATAAGAAAAATGTCTGAGTACTTTGAAGAAGTTTTTCTAAATCGATATGTATCATATTCCAATAATATTTAGGAATATTTATTAAAATATTCATCTTCTAAATTTGTTTGATTAATGTACAGAGTACACTTTATATTTGAAATTTGTATACACTCTAAATCTGAATCAGTCAAATGTTCACTGATTGAATCAGTGATTTGCCTTTTCACTGAATCATCAGTGGAAACAATATTTTTCACTGTTAAATCAGTTACTTTTCACTGAAGTAATCAGTGAAATTTGACTGATTCACAGTAACCTGTTTTCATTTATTTAAATCAGTCGAATTTCACTGATAATCAGTAGATTTTGACTGATTCATATTTGAAATTTGTACAGTTTTTAAAAAAATCCGAAACTTTTTGAATTTAGTAGTTTATTTATAAAATTTGAGAATGTTGTAGTTGATATTTCTATATAGAACTTTAAGCATTTATGGACATAAAATTTCATTTAAAGTTTCTTCTATCGGTATTCAAAACTTTCAACAATTTTGCAAGATCAGTCAAATGCAAAATTTGACAGAGTATTTAATCAAAATATTTACATTTATTTTTTAAATATTTTGAAAATAATTCGACTAAAATAATGATTAATAAGATTTTGTAATGTTGTGGGAATATTGGAACACTGCAAGATTAAATTTTGAGTACAATTTTCAATTAATGAATGTTTAAAGAATTGAGTGAAAGCATCAATTAAAAAATATTTTTACTTTATAAATTTGATTAAGTGCAGTAATAAGAAAATTTTAACTTTCTATAAAGCATTACATTTATCTGATTAAAAGTCTGTGCATACGTCACTAAAACGTAAGATTAAAAAACTTTAAACTGCTTTTACCATCAATCTATGAATGTGGATTTTAAACCGTAATTTAATGTGTCTTATTTTTTTTTGATAAAATATTTTTAACATAATTTTTTGCTTAAAGTAGCCGATTTACTCGATTGAAAATTGGTCAACTTGTATATTTCAAAATTCTGTAATAAAAGTATTTTCATATTATGTTTTTGTATCCTATGCGTAGAATTTTAATTTTAAAATTGAGATTTCTCACAAAGAAGAAAGATTGTCTTATTAAAGCAGTTTATTCCCAGAAATTAAAAATCATTTACTTAATATTTCGATTCCAAACATTGAATATTTATTGACTTTGAATAAAACAGAAAAAAAATTTTTATGAAGTTTTAAAATCTTTTTACAATGTTACGAATTGGGCCGAATTTAGAATTACGAAATCTTTCATTAGAAAAAGAAAAAGTCAATCACATGAAATGAACTTCTGTAAGAATTATCAACATTGAAGAGATGTTAAAATATTTGAAAAATAATGCAATTGTAAAATTTCAATTTATATCAATATTTGACAAATTTTTAGCATTCTCAATCAAAGCATTATCCGGAAATTTTTAGTTCCTATAAAAAGATGGAATATTTATCAATTTCTTGAATGTTCATACATTAAAAAAATATCGAATTAGAGAATTATATGCAAAGTATTTTTCATTAAGAAGACATAAACATGACATAATTAGTTTTATATCTACATTTTCAGCTTACTTTTTTGTGGCTTAAGCACACATTTTGAATTCGAAATACAAAAATGCTCTACAGAGTTGAAGTATTTCCTGAATCAATTATTATTGATCCTGAATTCTATTGGAAAATTTGTTGTTTACTGTTCAAATCTTACTACGATTTCAGACGGACAGACAAATTAAGAACTACAAAATATTTCATCCAAAAGATTGCACTCCTCCATAAAATCTTGTCAAATTGTAACAAGATTTGAACACTTCGAACGAACATTTTTATGTAAAATTTAAAGTTGATTGATATTTATATGTTAATATGGAAATACCAATAAACACATATTTTAGCTTTTTAATTTATCTACTGCTATTAGACAATTTTCCATTTCCGTAGAGATTTTAAGTTTTGGAATGAAAAGTTTGTGCTTAGGCTACAAAAATGTGAGATGAAAATATTTCTAACATATAACTGAAAATATAAATTATGAACTTGAATTTTATGTTCATTTTATCTTGATAGAAAATATTGTTCTAATTGAAAAATTGTTAAATGTACAAAATTAGTAAGAAGTATATAAATTTGAATGGAAAATTATATATTGATTCAAATTTTATACATTTATTGTCACTAAATTTCACTGAAAGTTTATTTTTGAAGTGTTGAAATCCTCATGAAATTTTCCAAGATCATACTGATGTTTATTTCATGCAGACTTTCCTCAAGAAATTGAAGAAAAGTGTTATTTCTTGAACTATATACTTCGTAAATTCAAATTCGTCGTCTGCTTCGCGCCTCTTTTGCACGTACTCGAGAAAAATACAATTCTTAATTTCGACTCGTTAAACGAAAGCGTGAAATCTAAAAATAACTTGAAAACTCAAGCATTGTAACGAAGTCCGTCTTCGTGCACCTTCGGCTTTACACGAAGCTGGTGACCGCAGCGTGTAGCAGAGCCGACACACTGACACGCCACGTTTGCATGTGTTTCTCCCAGATGGGAACGTGGTGGGGGCCGAAAAATCCCACCTTCTGGAGACACTGTGCCACCAGCATGAAATCGAAGCTAGAAAGTGGGGACACACTGACACGTTGCGTTTGGTTGTGTGAGGATCCACACAGTTTAGTGGTGGGGGCCGTTTACGTCCACGTTCTGCGAACACTGCGCATGGGTACCCGTATGGCCAATATTCGGCAGGAGCACGCGCCCAGCGTCAAGCGTCCCTGACTGGGCGTGGCTTAGGTGAATCCAGGTCCACCAGACGTACCTGACCAGAACGTACCCGAACGTACCCAAATCTACCCGACCGCATGAAATGACTTTTCAACATTGTTTCGTATTGAATAATTCTACAAACAATTTAAGAAAGTATATTCCTCAATAAGAAAATACTTATGAGAATATTATAATAAATTAACAAACATATCATACAGTAAAAATTTACAACAAAAATTTTAATACATACTGATAGCAATGGAGAAAACAAATTTGACTCGGATTGAATCAGGCGAGACCATTTTGAATCCGATTAATAAAACGGTTTAAATTATGTTTTTGAAATGGGGTCAATCGTATCAACCGGCCAATCAGATCCAATTATTTTTTTTACATGGACATTTAATTGCAAATTACAATATTATCGTCAACTATATATACTGTGGAAAGCTATATATATGTATTCAAATTTGTTTTCTCCATTGCTATCAGTATTTATTAATAAGTTTTTTGCTGTAAATTTTTACTATATGATATGTCTGTTAATTTATTATAATATTTTCATAAGTATTTTTTTATTGAGGAGTATAATTTTTTTAATTATTTGTAACATTATTCAATAAGAAACAATGTGAAAGTCAGGCTGAAGCACAACTGCGCCCTCAGTCGGGATTTTAAGGAACTATCATGAGGGGGTCATATATTTACGGAAGCCTTCCATGCAAAAATGGAGGTGTTGTATACGGCTGCCCCCGGCCCTCTGGATACCGCCATGTTCGAGGCCCCGAGGGTGGGGCGCCAAAACTCAGATAAGTTATAAGTAATGACACAAACCGGTCCATAGCACGACTAGACAGGCCTATGCCCGCGCACACACACTCTTACACACATACACAGTATATTCACACACTGACACTGACACACAAAATCTATTATTTTATATTCATTCACACACATACACGCAGACTTAACATTTAATGTATTTCTCTTTGTATATTTTGATATTTATTCTTTCTTAAATAAATTTTATATATTATATATAAAGTTCCGTCTCCGTTTTCTTCCATCACCCCCCCCCCCCCCACACACACACACACACACACACACACACACAAAGTGTCTGCCTGTCCGGCGTCTGTGGACACGATAACTCTCGATGCAACTAACAATTTTCTAAATTTAATTACAAAAATTCTAGTTTGTAAAACGATTAGAATAACGCAATATCCGGCGGAAAAGCAACGAGCTCAATTGATTTGCTTATTTGGATCGCCGTAAGGAGTACTTACTGACAAAAGCAGAGATTTTCAAAGTAGTTTATTTAAAAGATTGTCAAAACGTTTCAGAATTAAACAACTTCGTACTTTAATTTTCTATCCTCAATCAATTTGCTTAAAAAATTCCTCTTGTAACAGGGGTCGTTGGAAACTGTATTCAGACCGATGCGCCAATTTTAGAGACGTGTTAACCGGGACGGAACCAGCAACTAAATAGTCCAAAGTAGTAGATGTTTATCTTTTGTTCGGGCCAGAAAATTCGTAGCGAATCGCTTTACGATCCATTAAAATTTTCGTCAAACGGTGAAAAGTGCGAGAAAATGAACAGTATATAATCTCAAAACGATCGTGATAAGGGACAGTTTACAAGAATTGACCCTTTTTTATTTAAAAACTATTCAAACTATTATTTATTTTTAGACTACGCGGAAATTGATTTACTTAAATTTAAATTGTTGAAATTTCATTATGGGGCCTATATAAAACAATTTATTTACAAATCACAGGACTTTTAAATTTTCGGTAAAAACAATGCAAAAAAATTGAATTTTTGAAACATTGCAAATTTGGAATTAGTAGAAGTAGATATTTTGTTTTTTTTAATTCACACAGAATTTTATTTACTTAATTTATTTCTAAGAACATGTTTCATCGTCAGATGCACTGGAGAGGGAAAACCCCGGATGAGCGATTTTTTATAACTTTTAAAAAAGAACCGGATTTGGCAATTTATCTGTTATAGAAAATTCAAAGTGTGAATATAGAGCCGCTAAAGATGCGTCTTATGAAAAAAAAAACTGCACTTTGAAGTTGAATCGGTTAAAAAGTACCACATGCTTGAACAATGGGTAATACAATCTTACTGTCGCGTTAAAAGGTCAATTTAAATATTAGATATTAAATATATAAAATATATAGATATAGATATTATATATATAAAAGGTATTTAAATATTGTGTCTATCCCAAATATGTCTGATACTCGCTCCTTTCGAGTTTCAACCACGCTGCTTCCAAATTGATTTTTTCGTTTTAATCCAGATACCCGACCAATAATCAGCCATGTCTTTGACTTGAGGAACCTCAATCTGTTCGTCTTGTAATTGGGCTTCACTTAGTTAACGGTAGAACCGCTTTTCATCCTTTCCGAAAAACTTGTTTTCCTCCTTTCTTGCATTAGCCTTCTTGTATCACCGTATTCTTGCAGACAGAACGCATAGCCTTTGCCTTAAGAAATTTGTCACTTCGTCTAGCTTTTAAGGACATGTTGCATAAACTTTTTGAGAACGAAGGATATCTGCCACTTCACGAGTCAGCTTGCGGGCCGTGTTACCTCTCCTATATTGAGTTGAACCGCCCAGTTATCATCTTAATTTGCTGACTTCTTTTTGAAGACAAATCTTCCATAGTGGATCATTCCTTGTGTGCGAGCGGATGGTCTTGCAGCAAGGCATTGTTTTTCTGCCAAGCGTTCTTACTACTGCCACGGCCGCACAATAGGAAACATCGTGGCCATGCCCACGCTCTTCTTCAGCTCCAGCGTCTTCTATTACAGGCTCAACAATTTCCTGATTAGCGGCATTTTCAAGAGGTTAAACTGCTCCTGCTGGTGGATGGTTTACCACCATTCTGAGTGTTTCTATTTCAACCTCAAGCAGCAAATGCCGTGACAAAATTGTGCGTTTTTGGTCTGGAATGAGCTGTTCAGTCACTTTTGCAGGCAAGTGCGGGAATTCAAGCAAGTAGAGACGATATTGTTCCCTTCTTACAGGACCCGCACCCTTTGCCGCAGCCAGTGTTCGCAGAACGAGGACGTAAACGGCCCCCACCACTGAACTGTGTGGATCCTCACACAACCAAACGCGACGTGTCAGTGTGTCCCCACTTTCTAGCTTCGATGTCATGCTAGCGGCTGTTGAGCTAAGATCGAGAAGTATGTTTCTCTCGAATTCGTGTGAAAGAGGCGCGAAGCAGACGACAAATTCAAAATGATAAAATATATAGTTTAAGATATTAGCTTTCTTTTTTCGATATTTTCATAAAAACTTACCTAAAATGAATATCTGAAAGATTTTTTTGAATTTTAAGATGATTTAAACACCAGAAGTAATTTTTTAGTAAAATTTATGGTTCAATAAGTGTTTAAAGCCTCAAAACAAAATATCGATTTATATATTTTTTAGCCTTGTAAATGAATTATTTGAATTTGAAAAATTATATGGATAATAATTCATATCAAGATAACATAAATCATGAGATTAAAATTTAAAAAATAAAAGGTTCGAAGAAAATAATTTGGAAAGTTTTTTTGAATGTAAATATGCACCTTTTTTTTATAATATGTAGCATCTTTTCACATGACTACTTGAATATACAAGTGTGAAATAAGAATTCAATGTGTGATTTCGTATACAAAATAAGATATTATTTATTTCATTTTTGAATAATCAAACCTTTTATTTACATTTATTTGTTGAAATTGCCATAAATGACGTCTAGTATAATAAAAATATACATAAGAGGTTTAATTATTTTAAAATATAGAATAAAATACATTTATTAATTTTTTTTGTAAATCAAACCTTTTATTCACGCTTATATATTGAAATTGCCATATGAAAGTTGCGAACTATTCAAAAAAAAATTTCTTAGTACTTTATTATTATAAAATTTGTCAATTTTACTGCATAAGAAAGAAATCCCAATGTGTAATTTTGTGTGCAAAATTAGATATAATTTAGATATTTTTTAATAATAAAATTCTTTTCCTACATCTGCAATCGATAGAGCGGAAAATTCTACGTTTAAGTACGTACCCAAGTCATAGGTCAATTGTAACGTTCCAGGTCAATTAGAGGTTATTTGAAATAAACAAAGTTTTCCAAGAGGTCAGTGCAATTCCTGAAGTATTTTTTCAACGGGGAATTCAATGGTGACCTTCATTTTGACCTTGAAGTTGACCTTCATGGCTTTTTGAAGGTCAAATTTGTTTTTTTTTAAATGGAAACCCCCTTTTTTCACATCTGCAATTGATAGAGCGGAAAATACTACGTTCAAGTACGTACCCAAGTCATAGGTCAATTGTAACGTTCAAGGTCAATTAGAGGTTATTTCATATTGACAAAGTTTTCCAAGAGGTCAGTGTAATTCCTGAAGTAAATTTCAGCAAAAAATCCATTGGTGAGCTCTGTATTGATCTTGGTTACAGCGTTTTGAATATTCTAAAATCATATGTATAGGAAATGTTTCATTAAAAGTTCCAGGAGATCGGGTAAGAGTTCTGTTCTTCCCCAAAGAGTTATATCGAAAAGTCCTATACCGCTTTTCGATACCTAAGTCAATACCTAAGGCGATACCATAAGTCCTATACCGTTTTTCTATCTCCATACGAATATTACGAATTGAAACTAAATTTACGTATTACGAGTACATACTTACTATCTTTCGCTAAAAGATTATTATGGCACAAGCTAAACTTTCGGAACGAGAGAGGGTATCTGTATTAATGATGCGTGGTTTGGAAGATTGAGTTCGATCTTATGATCAAGTTCGTTTGCTTTTTAATCGCACTTTTCGTAATGTAGAAGGGTTAAATCCTGCCTCAAAATCAACAATTGAAAGAACTGTGAGGCGCTTTATGAATCATGGATCTATCAAGGACTTTCAAAGAACTGGCCGGCCAAAATCTGCAGGATCTGAGGAGATGCAGATGGACATAGTCCAAGCATTTGCTGAAAACCCACACATTAGTTTACGTCGAGCTAGTGATGAGCGTGACGTTGCTCCTGAGACAGTGCGAAATATTTTAAAAAGCATTAATTTTCATCCTTACAAAGTTCATCTGGTACAAGAGCTCAATGAAGACGATCCTGATCGTCGGGTTGAATTTTGTGAAATTATGATGGACAGAATTGATAGAGATCCTCTTTTCTTGTACAATACAGTATTTTCAGATGAAGCTACTTTCACTTTAAAAGGTGAAGTTAACAGGCAAAATTGTAGATATTGGTCCGACACAAATCCTGATTGGATGTTGGAGAGTCACACACAATATCCACAAAAGATTAATGTTTCGGTCGGTATCTTGAATGATACATTGATAGGCCCTTTCTTTATCGATGGTAATGTCAATGCCCGAGCATATGAAGAGCTTCTCAGAAACCAAATTGTACCAAGAATAAGGGAGATTATAGGCGATAATTTTCAAAATATTTGGTTCCGGCAGGACGGAGCAGCGGATCATTACGGTAGGGAGGTTCGAGCATATTTGGATACTCAGTTCCCTCATAGGTGGATTGGAAGAAGGGGTGAAATCGAGTGGCCTGCTAGATCTCCTGATCTGACGCCTCTCGAATATTTTCAATAGGGTTATTTAAAGAGCAAAGTATACTCAACGCAACCCCAAAACTTAGACGAATTACAGAATCGGATTCTGCAAGAGGCTACTTTGATTGATAGGGAGATGATTCGTAATGCTGTAACTCATTTTTACAATCGCATAGTTTTTTGTCAAGAAGCTCAAGGTTTTCAGTTCGAACATCTTCACTGAAGCCTGAGAGGCAAGGGGACTCACGCTAATCAAGCACTGCAAAGGAAACAGAATTTACTACACCCACGTCGTTGTTCCTGGGTAATGCTAAACGTAAATGTAAACTGCTTGGAAAAAACCTTGAAAAAACCTTGAAGATCATCACCAAGATCAATACAGAGCTCAATGCAGAGCTCACCAATGAATTTCTCGCTGAAATTTACTTCAGGAACTACACTGACCTCTTGGAAAACTTCGTTAATTTTAAATAACCTTTAACTGACCTTAAACGTTACAATTGACCTATGACTTGGGTACGTACTTGAACGTAGTATTTTTCGCTCTATCAATTGCAGATGTGAAAAAAGGGGGTTTCCATTTAAAAAAAACAAATTTGACCTTCAAAAAGCCATGAAGGTCAACTTCAAGGTCAAAATTAAGGTCACCATTGAATTCCTCGTTGAAATTTACTTCAGGAATTACACTGACCTCTTGGAAATCTTTTTTAATTTTAAATAACCTTTAACTGACCTTAAACGTTACAATTGACCTATGACTTGGGTACGTACTTGAACGTAGTATTTTTCGCTCTATCAATTGCAGATGTGAAAAAAGGGGGTTTCCATTTAAAAAAAACAAATTTGACCTTCAAAAAGCCATGAAGGTCAACTTCAAGGTCAAAAGGAATGACCTTCACTTTTTTGAAAAATATTTTACCTGAGGAAATATCCAACCGTCCCGGGACTTTTTAGACACCCTGTATACCGTCTGCGTAGTGGCGGGGGTAGTCACGCACGCAGCACAGATGTTCAAATTTTACCAACGTTTCGCCTCCTCTCCAGAGATATTATCTTATCACTAGGAAATATTAATAACTACTGAACCAAACGTGTCATGAAATGACCTCACATACTATGAGTCATTTTGCCTAATGTTATTGAATTTGGATACAACAATCAAAATTGAAACGATAATTGAGGAATTTAAAAACAAATTTGTAAACGAATTTTAAAATTAAATTATAATTTTTTTTTTTTATAAAGAATATAAAAAAACCTTCCATTATCAGGATATGAAGTACAAAATCATATTGTAAGATTAATTCAAGTTTTCAATATAAATGATTTTATTAAGGCTATTATCATTTTCTTCTTTTATAAAAACCATTTCAGAAAAAACTCTTTCATATTTATCTCTTTCTTTATGTAAAATTTTGACATCATTCCAAAGAAAAATATAATTCTCCTCATAATTTTCATACTTTTTACGGTGTTTGCTAATTACATTATGAAACTTTTCGTTGAAACCAGCCCCCGAAATCTCTGGAGTTGAAAATGTCACAGATGTTGACTGTTGGCCACCGTGGCGTTGGCTGTTCATGAGGCCGACCTTATACAGATTAGCATTATAGAACATTGAAATTTAACGTTTTTTGTGAAAAATTGATGTCTGAAGTGCTTTTGTGTGCTTTTTAGGTAAATTGGAATGGTTTTAACAGTCGGTGATATAAAAATTTAAGTGAAAATGCGGAAATTTGTTGATTTAGGTTGCAAAACAGGCTACACGTAATGCTCTGAAAAAGTGCATTGTTTGTGGTTTATTTATCATGAGCGCCTTTAACTTATTAAAATTTAATCTATACTAAATTTAAAACGCTTTGAATAAAAAAATCAACAAAGCTGACTGACTGAACTTAAGGCATTATAGATAGGGATGAGCGATCTTCAAAAAAAAGAATTGATTCTGAAATTATTGATTCAATTTGATCGATTAATCGGTTAAAAAGATCAATTTTTGAATCGATCTTCAAAAATCGATACCTTTTTCTGAAAATGATAAATTTCTGTAAAATAACCTTTTTTTAAAAATGTTTTATAACAATTGGAGATATAATTGTTACTTCCATATTTTGTGACTTTAAATTATCAAAATAAAAAAGTGTTTATATCAATAAAAAAGGAAATTAGGCTTAAAAAACACACTATACTTGCGAATCAGGAACGTTTTTTATTTTTTAAAATTGCACAATTTCTAAAGCAATGCGTATTATTAGTGATAAAGTTTCTGACATAAATATGAAGTATTATTATAAAGTTTATAATATTAATATACTTTGTATATCACATTAAGGATATTCTCGTGGTCGACCCCTTGATCTCACTTTTAAACTAAAAAACAGTTCATAGGAACAGTTCATAGAAATAGGAAACAGGAAAAAAAGAAAGGAGAATCGTTCGTAAAGATCGAAAAAAAATATCAATCCAACCGATTAATCGAGTAAAAATGATCGATCTCCGTAGAATCGAATCGATATCGCCCATCCCTAATTATAGATAAAATACACATAATAAATTATGTGCATATAAGATCTAAATATCCATTATATTATTATGAAATATAGTATATTATGTTGATTATTATTTATTACAAACATCTTTGTTCTTAGTGTTTTCAAATACTTATAAAGGAATTTTATAAATTCTTTATATTTGTTACTTTTTCAAATGTACGTTCATTCCTTATGTGAAAGTTTTGTTCATAAAAATGTAATTTTTTCAATTACTGAGAAGTCTTAAAATATAAAATACAAAATGTCCTATAATAAAATCTAATTTTTCTAACAAAATCAAGATGATATAATTAATACCCGTATTATAATTCAATTTGATGGAATTTCAATAGCCAATTTTTCTATTATAATATGTAAGACTGATATAATATCAATAATATTGATAATATAAATAAATATTGTATTTTTATTTAATAATCACAATGTAAATATTAATGTTAAAACGAAGATAACAGAACTTTGATTTCAATTTCCAGCCAGAATTACAAAGAAAATTTTCGCCCAAATTTCAAGCATATTACCCTTTATATCAGTAAAAATTTCTTTAAATAATATTTAAAACTTTCTAGTTTAATGTGTTGTAAAAAAAAATATGATCAAGTAGTTTTTATCCCCGAAAATTTAATTTTTATGCATTTTTCCCATGCATTAAAATGAATTCAGGCCTCATGAACAATCAGCGCCCCTAGCGGCCACGGTCAATTCTTGTGACATTTTCGTTTCGCGGATTACGTGTATTCTGGCTAAGATGCAGGGGGCTGGTTGAAACTGACATTTTTCAAATTTTCATCTAATCTGATCCTCAAAGGACGCTTTGTTTGACCTATATAACACTTTCCACAATTTCACGAATCTTTATAGACAACATTATTATGTTCTCATATTTCATGAGGATCTTTGCCCAATGTTATAAATATATCAAATTTAACTATGGGAATTTATCAGAAATTGTAAAACGCTTATTACAAAAATATGATGTGAAAATTGTTTTTAGGATTAATTCCAAATTTGATAGATTTATAACATTTGGCAAAGATCCTCATGAAATATGAGAACATAATAAAGTTGTCTATAAAATTTTTATTCATTATGTTATTTTGGCATTGGGTCAGATTCTTTTTATTTTCACATTTAAATTATCAATGGCAGATATATAAAAAAAACTGTAAAAAGTAAGGCAAATGTTTCGGAGTCATAAATTAAAAGTTTAATTCAAAATTGCATTTAAAGATTAAAATATAGGAGATTACCAAAATAAGGAAAGGTATAAAGATCAAAAACTTATCTCATAGCTTGCAAATTAAAATGAAGCAGTCCGGTATGCACAACACGTATTGAAGAAATATTTCAAATTCACTGTATTCAGAAAATCGGATACAACGAGCGAAACTAAGAATTTTGCAGTACGAACCGGCCGGAAAATTTATTTCTTTTCTTCGTTTTTTATGAATGTGAATAGATACATCTTGTAAACCGAACACTAGTCAATTTTAAGAATTTTTTTTTAGGACTTTGCTACCAGTCTCTCAAGGATCGAGTTGAACTGTTTTAAAAACCGACTCGGGACATGTGGCCACATGTGGCTTTGCTGACTAAAATTTTTTTTAAATGCTATCCTGAGAACTAGTGTTCGGTTTACAAGATGTATCTATTCACATTCATAAAAAACGAAGAAAAGAAATAAATTTTCCGGCCGGTTCGTACTGCAAAATTCTTAGTTTCGCTCGTTGTATCCGTTTTTCTGTATACAGTGAATTTGACATATTTCTTCAATACCTGTTGTGCATACCTGACTGCTTCATTTTGATTTACAAGCTATGAGAAAAGTTTTTGATTTTTATACCTTTCCTTATTTTAGTAATCTCCTATATTTTAATCTTTAAATGAAATTTTGAATTAAACTTTTAATTTATGGCGCCGAAATGTTTGCCTTACTTTTTACGGTTTTTTTATATTTCTGCCATTGATAATTTAAATATGAAAATAAAAAGAATCTGACCCAATGCCAAAGTATCATAATGGATAAAAATTCTATGAATTTTGGGTTAACATAATAGCAGACATGTTGTCAAGCATGGCACATTACGATGTCTATGAATTTTCATGAAATTGTGGAAAGTGTTATATAGGTCAAACAAAGTGTGCTTTGAGGATTAGATTAGATGAACATTTTAAAAACTTCAGTTTCAAAGAAAATGTCACGACCTGTGACCATCTCTATTACATAAATAATAATAATACTTTTTATATTAATAAATGAATCTACAATTATAAAATATGCGGAAGCATTAGATACGTAACGTAAACAAGTTGTAATGGGAAAGAGAGGAGTGAGAAACCATGAATGAACATAGTAAGGGTATTGGTTATTTTTGGAAGAGGAACTCCGTCTAAACGTGTTGTGTCAACAAACCTCCCAGACCTGTAGGCACAGGTAGAAGATTAAGCGGGGTTCTGCCGCTACGGAAAGAAGGAAAATCGGGGAAACCAAAGAGGAGAAGTACTGCAATAGATCTTTTTCCTAATATGGAAAATCTGACCACAGGAAGAGACGAGTTCAGCACGCGCCAAACAATAGGCCAGCATTAACAAAATAATTCTTAGAAAACGCGTCAACGGGTTCTTCGTGACTCATAATATCAACTAATAGAGGGGATTTTGCCCCAGATGAGGGTCTATAAAACTAGCTGCTAATTGGGAAAACTCAGTGTCTTCTTCAATCTTCGTCCGGCACTCGGCTACCAACAAGTACACCAACACATACACACACACACATTTATATTTAAATTTAAAAAGAATTTTATGAATAATTTATTTGAATGATTATTTGTTGTTGGCTTCCCTCACCCAGTTTCGGTTTAGAAATCTAAACGAAGAAAAACAAATTTAATATAATAATAAAGGGTGAGTAACCAAGACGTTACAAAAAGTTTCCTAATAATGGAAGGTTTTTTTATATTCTTTTTAATAAATAAAAAAAAATTTATAATTTAATTTAAAAATTCCTTTACAAATTTGTTTTTAAATTCCTTAATTATCGTTCCAATTTTGATTTTTGTATTCATATTGAATAACATTAGGCTAAATGACTCATAGTATGTGAGGATATTTCGTGACACGTTTAGTTGAATAGTTATTAATGTTTCCCAGTAATAAGATAATATGTTTTTTCCTTTCGAGAATTTAAATTTTTAAGTTAACTTTGGGAATTTGATATTACAGTTTTATCGCAATTATGACACTTAAATGTGCTGATTCCTTTTATGCCCTGTTGATGCCTCTAGAGAGGAGTCGAAACGTTGGCAAAATTTGAATATCTGTTATTATGTGTCTGAAATGTACTCGTTTTCTTCGTAATTATTATCAACACTTGGACGTTAAACATACCTTAATTAAATCTATAAACATATTATGAAATAAAAAATATGTAAATAAAAAAATTTTTAAAAGTATAGGCCATGAAAATCGAAATTGCAGCCTTCCGGCTGTGAAGCCAAAGTGCTATTGCCTAAGTTACCGGCTGATTGGAAATCTTTTACATCAAATCTCATGTGAACTATAGCCAATATTTCAAAGTCGATTTTCTCGAAAACAGCGAAAAAGCACATATTACTGCTATGGAACTTTAATACTCAGGTAATGAGCTTTCATTTGAAAAATTATGAACCGAAATTAAAATACACTGCTGGTGGTCTCTCCTTATAAGTTTGCTATCTTGTTATCTTCTTTTAAAGTATCTATATCGAACGTTTGATTGCTAAAATAATCGTGATTTTTTGCTATGTGAAATGCCAAAAAAATTGTACGATGTAACAATTATCCACAGAAACTTATTAAACAAATGCTTATATAAAAATTGTTCAAAGAATAAAGGAAAATTTGTATCTGCTTATAAAGGTAAGGTTCATTAATTGATGATAAATCTGAAAAAAAATTATATTTTATTACAGTTCATGGCCTGTCGATACAATTTGGCGAGCAATAGACAGACGAGAATGTTGGCTGATCTTTCTCTAGTTGGTTGTTACAATTCTTCAATGAGTATTGTTGAAAGGGATCGAATTATGCTAGCAAGTGCAAAACAAAACTTGCAGTTTATGCCGTTCTTCATGCTCACCGAATTACAAAAGGTATAACAATGTAATTCACAAACATTTATTTGTTTTTTAACATTTTTATTTCTCATTTTATTTTAATCAATGCTGAAAATTTCGTAAATATAAATTTTTTTTTTGTATGAGTTCCTGTCCCAATGTGTTGCTGCTACATCAAAATCATTGTGAAGCAGCGCCAGGCCATGCCCGCGTAATTCTTTAATGGTGGCCCACCATAGATTTCGTCAGAGCTATCTGGCGTAAGCTCAAAACCCTAAATGAAGATAATAGATGACTGTTCAGATTATGTTCAGATAATTCAGGAAATAACTAAATCGGAATAAACTTCGAGGTTTAATAAAACTATGTAAGTCATTACTATTAAGTAAGTATTCGAATCGCATTGATAAACTTGCTTTTTGTGATTGCAGTTTTCTGATTAGTGCATCCTCACATACATGGAGTTTTAACTGTGTATCGCAGAGTACTGTCAGGCTAAACACAAATAGAGATGTTTGCCCAAGCATCCTAAAATTACAAAGATATACATTGAAATAATAATACTCCATGTATGTAAGGATGCACTAATCAGAAAACTGCAATCACAAAAAGCAAGTTTATCAATGCGATTCGAATACTTACTTAATAGTAATAACTTACATAGTTTTATTAAACCTCGAAGTTTATTCCTATCCGTTAGCATCTTAGCACATCTTAGTGATCATTAGTGATGTAACATGTAACTACGGTGGGGTGGTCAGCGGGGTGAGGTTCAAGAAATTATACTTCGGCGCCATCTGGCGTAAGCTCAAAACAGGATCAAAGTATAGCAGCCGCTATCGCCTATGCTCGCGAACACTGCCTGAGCAGCGCTCGTGATCGTGGGTAACACAGTGTACTGTTGCTATGGCACGCTGTTCTTTTGTTCAGAGACGTGTTGCATTATTTTTAATATAAGAGTGTAGTATTTTCAAATGCTAATACAAGGTTAGTCTTTTCAACTCCTTGAAATTTTTTTTGATGTCAGTAATTTAGGTAATAATGAGGTAATAATTATCAAATCATTATTTATTGGGCATTCAAAATTACATGAATAAAATAATACTTTTTTGCAAAACAGGCACTAAAGTAGTACTTCGAGCCCCTGTAGAGCGGCTGTAAAGTTGTCCATTTACGACCAGCATGTTCATATTGTATCTGTTTTCTTCCTTAAGTCCTACTTTCGTTCCTTATGTCCTACTTTTGTTCCTTACGCCCTCTGCACAGTTGCGAAAAATGGATTATATTTCCCCCCAAGCAAATACTTGATCGGACCGCAAGATGGCGAAAGCAGCGATTAAGCTAACTCCTTCATTGCTCACCAGGGA
The DNA here is from genome assembly GCA_030998225.1 of Diplolepis rosae. Classification (NCBI taxonomy): domain Eukaryota; kingdom Metazoa; phylum Arthropoda; class Insecta; order Hymenoptera; family Diplolepididae; genus Diplolepis; species Diplolepis rosae. The sequence goes on along the minus strand of JAPYXD010000553.1, from coordinate 5,644,146 downwards.
GCCATCTCGCACGTTCTGGGCTCAGTGCTAATACTTAATTAATTTAACCAAAGTTTATACTTTTCCTTACGTTATTAAATTCAATCAAATTTGTTTCTTGAAATACTGAATACCCCAAAAATTGTACCTAAAATTTTTTAAACTTGAAGAAAAAACATTCTACGTTACAGAAAAATATTTAATTTCCACCACCTTTCGTACCATATTTATCAATATTATTGTTATAACATGTTACTATTCCACCGAGTCGCAATTGGACACTCTCAATGCCATTCTACAGACACTCGAAATACTTCTTTAGGACGTATTTTGCAAAAAATATCATGTGTACCAAGGAGGTCGGTCATTTTGGGACTCGACCGATGTATTCAGTCCTCATCCCAAAAAACCTATCTTACCTCCTAGATATACAATATACTATTTTTTATCACACCTCTATCACAAGTGCGAGTTTAGTGCCACTGAGCGTTCCCCAGGGCAGCGTTTCTAGGCCTAGGCTCAAAATGCTTTACTTAGAGTCCTAGCACTTTTAAGTAGCGGACGTATGGTGATCTGATTGGCCAACGAAAGGTTGTACTACTTTTACGGCCGTTTTACGGCTTCTTGGCATTGTGAGATGAAATTTTCGCTATGCTGAAAAAAAGATGACTGTTTGAATGAAAAAGCTCTTACAATTGCGAGATAGCACGTTTGACAGGTTGAAAAATAACTAGAAAAAAACTTCGCATTATAAAGGAAACCTAAAATCAGTTGACAATTAGACAATAAGACTTATCTACGTCTACAGGAGTAGTTGATTCAGTTTCTTCAATTAAATTTTCAAAATACATTGAATTTTATTTCCAAAATTTGTGCAATAGTAAAGATGATACAAACGGAAGTAGATAGACTACTTTTAGTTTTGATAATAAAAAAAAATTTCTGATGAATTTTGCTAAAATTAAACTTTTTTCATTCTTCGAACTAAAATAAAGATAAAATTTTATTTATTCTGAGTATAAAACATGTAGAAACCCAAAATCAATCAAATTTGGTAATTTCTTAGGTATCACATGCCTTTAAGTCGGCGCTGAAATTTCTCTTTTCTATTTACATTACCATCCGTTAGTATCAGGACACAAAACGTGCGCGCTGTAAAGCCCTAGGGACATCGCGTAAATTTCTTTAGAATTATAACTTTCAAGTCTGAGCTTTCGCTCAATAACTTATGACTAAAAAAAAATATTTTAACAATACTTCAACCAAGCTTGAGTTTAAAAAAACCAGGAAGGATTCTGGAATGAAAAAAAAACTAAGGAACTGAGAGATTAGTTGGTCTCCGCTCGTCCGTTTTCCTACCCTTTGGTGGTAGTTGCTTTCTTTTATGATTTGTTTACAAACATTTCTAGATCCTTTATTTGACTTTTTGGGGAACTTCTTATTGAAACGAGCCGTCCACGCTCTCGCGTGATTAATACGTCTCATAAGTGCCTTTTTTGTCTCTGAAAGAGGCTTTGGGTCTTGCTATTTTACAATCAATTCTAATACAATCAATGTTGTCATTTAAATTAAAAACTTACGTTAAATTAATTGTACAAAAATAGAACCTAAATGTATTACATAAAAAAGTTAAATCAATTCCACAAGAATGTTCGTAAAAGTATTTGGCAGTATCTTTTTAGTTTCAATGTTCATATAAGGAAGAAAAATGAATCTTAATTTTCAAAAAAGTGATGAAGTATAAATTTGGGTTCCGCGCTTAAGATGGTCGGTTAAGTTGGTCTATCGGCATCAACAATTCAACGTTATAAATTTATAATATTCAATTTTTTCTTTGAAAAAAGGAGTTTTTGTTCATGTTTTGAGAAGCTTTCCCACGTGAGGAACATCTGTGTAATTTCTTGTCGCGTTTGTAAGCATTCTGTGTCATATGGCCATGGGTTATGTTCCAGTTGGAAGACTTGAAGAAATCTGAAAATATGTTCTATTAATTTTTATTACCTTTTTCCATTAACTTTTCCAAATCTTCCTGTGGAGTTATCGTGGATTATCGCGGGAAAAAGCTATTTCCTTGAAAAGGACTAATATGACGCTGAAGAGGGACCATATGTGACGCGTGGTTAAGAGAATTAAACTTAATAAAAGGGCTAAAGGGAAAGAAAAACATTGGTGTTAAGGGGGACGGACGTGACAGCGTTATCAAAAATTATTTCTGTCTTTCAACAATAATAGCTTTGCGACAAAATAGCCAAAAACTATTAGAAAGGTAATGGAAGATTAAATCTGTTGATTCCTATTAAATAATATTTTTTCCATTAAGACCATGGACCATCCTGGTCACGTGAATTGACTCCTACTTTACCGGCATTTCAGTTTGTGTAACCCCATTTCTTTAAAAATTAAGACAAGTAACTGAGAATTTGTAGAATAAAAAAAAATACATTATTATAGATGTGTCTGGTCATAAATGTTTATAATTATGAGAAAAAATTTCTTTAGAAATTTTTTTTTTAATAATTATAAACATTTAAGACCAGGCAAACTTGTCTTAATGCATTTTATTTAGTCCCACAAATTTTCAACTCGTTATCTCATTTTTTACAGAAAGGAAATTCCACAAATTAACAATGCTGATAAGGTAGGAATCTAGTCACGTGGTCCATGGCCTTAAGTACTAAGATAGCATGTGGAAAAATTGAAAAAAAATCGCGTTCGAAAGTTTTTGTAAAAATTTGCAATTTCATGTTCGTAATCTTCGAAACATTGCCTTTAATTTCAGCACATAGAACATGAAAAATATCTTTTAAATTGTGCAGGCATGCAACAATCGTTCGCAAGCCGTGGATCGCACGAGTTGGCGATCTCGCCAGCTCCATTCGTGAAGGCAGAGCCGAAGCGAGTCGTGATTGCAGCGAGCACTTATACGGGGTACCCTTTCAAAAACATTTTTATTTTAATATTTCTTTTCATTTATCACAAACTGGATTCGTATAAAAATACCATCATTTTAATTTTATAAATTTAATTAAACTACTGTAAATAATAAAGTTACAAATTAAAACGTGCCAAGAATACAACAAATTAAAATGTATCATTTAATATAACTACTTATGCATAGTAACTGTGCGCAAAATATTCCTAATGTTTTAAAAGTTAAAGGTTAATTACTTGACAAAATCTTAATTACATAAACATTAATACTCTCTTTTTCTTCGAAAAATATAATTTAGAAAAATAAAATTTACTTTACATGACTCTCATTGTTCAAATATAAACTTGTTTCAGTTTTTTTTCTATTTTTTTTCTATTGTGAAGTTTTCTTCTAGATATACTTCCATGCATCAAAAATATTATTTCTCGCTTCTAAGGCTTTATGAAGTCGGTTTTTTACTTTTTTAAATGTTATTATATTCATTTTTATTAAAGTTTGACGTTTCCTTGAATTTAAAATATGTTGAACTAAGAGTTCTTTTTTTCATTCTCAATCCTTATATTTTTTGGGAAATAATTTTATAACAAAATTTTATCTCGAGAAAAAATGTTTTGCTTGATATATAAGTTGAATTAAGTATTGATATTCTCAAAGACAAATTATAAAATACGTTTTTTATTATGAGATGAAATGAACAATTACTAAAATAATTGTTTAAAATGTTTACAGGTGGGCCAATATTCATTCGAAGAGACGTTCGGCATGCGCTTTGCAGTGGCATTTCAACAACACAACTCAACCTTGAGTGGTGCAACAATAGCAACTTTAACGTCTAGACAACTCGATTCAATACGTAATCTTAACAAACTCGATCTAGAACTATATGATTTTGCTAAAATCGTTGCTTTGAAACGATTTCGCCACCTAAAAGATCGAGATCCCCATTTCGTTTATCGCTTTCAGCATTTGGGTGAATTGCCTTCAAGACAGAGTGTCACAGAGTTCAACTGGGATTCGGTGATCGAAGAAACTACAGATAATGACTGAATATTCTATCGTGATCCAATTAGTTTCTTAGTCTTGAAAAATATCTTGTGCCCCTTTCACAAACCTTTTAAAAGGTTCAATAGAACCTGACCGAAAAATGCTCCAAAGCTGAACAAAATTTCGTTTAGACGAAATTTTTCACGGCACTGGACGTTTTACTTTCGTTCAAACATGAACCAAAGAGTTCTTTTTTATATAACTTTCGATGCGTTAATGATTTTATCATAGAGTTCTTCCATATATAATTCTAGAGCTAGAAGAAATTTATTTATACGCTTAATGGTTCTATTATCGACTGATGGTTCATATATGACGTGCGCGGAAGAAAGGGGACTGAGGATGCAAAGCAAGATTTTTCAGGACGCGGTCAATTGGAGCGGAACCTGCGATCGAAAGTTTAGTTGGAAGGGAAGGACCCACGAAAATTTCCTTCTCCACTTACTACATTACCACGCGTCTATCATTGTTAAATTTGTGTGCGAGATTCATTGGGTATTTAACAACTCTATTTCAATAAGAGAAAAAACTCGAATTTTTTTTCGACTTTTCTGATGGAAAGAGTAACTTTAAAACTAACGTGATCAATAAAACCCCGAAAATTAATTCCTAGCCCCCTTTCTTCTGCGCACGTCACATGTATTACCAAACGTCGATAATTTATTCATCAATCCTTGGAATTAATTAGAAATGTTTCTGAATTTATTATAAATTTTGGCACACGTTAAAAGATCATTTTTATATGACTCTAATTCAGGAAATTGTTCTGCTATTATAAGAAGTAGAACTGTCTTACGATTTTCAATTTGGGGCTGTTCGGTGCGTCATGATATAATCCATTTTTACATACAAGCGTTTTCATTACCAATTTTTTTGTATTGTACAGTTTAGTTCATTGCGAAAGATACATTACTATAATATGTACATAATTTGAAGAGTATATACAGTAAGAACTTTTTCCAAGCAGTCATAGAGAAACATAAATGCAGGTGAGCCAAACACAGGAATACATGAGAGTATCTCTGTTCAACAACTGTCTGTTGTCTGTTCGCATACATGCTCATACGTGTGCTGATACATGCGTGTGTATATACGGAGTGGTCACGAATGGCTTGAAAAATGGAGCTTTGAGTGCGAGTGTGACAGCAATATGTTTTCGCATAAGTTTGGTCACTCTATATGCAAGAGAACACAGAAGATCGTTTGATCGTTTGATTGACACTTTTATTCCTGGCCGCGTTTTATCACTCACACTTGCTTGTAAACATTTATATATTATATGAATTTCGAAGAAATCGAATTTAAGCGAGGGAAGAAAACGTGTAAACTTAAAGATGGAAAGAACAAAAAATATACGTGAAACTCTACGCTTAACACTAGAACAACCAACGTTGAATGTATTTTTTTTTATCTGCTTCTGCAAAAGAACCTTTTTAGTTTTTAAAATTGAAAACAGGAAATTTTAAATCTGTCATTTTGTTGGGTTTTGCCGTTCTAACATTAATATCTAAAACAAAGTTTCGGTAAACTAGATTTTTAAATGGAGTAAGATGACAAATATTTTGGAGCAGTTTGCATGTGATTTTAATACGTTATAAAATAATTTTAATTTTAACGCATATATAGTTTTTGTATTTTTTTAGTTTTAATCAGGTTGTAAGAAAGTGCAATAAGTAGAAAAGGGTTACCATAGTTGTTAGATTATTACATCAAGTCATATGCATAATATTTTGAGCAGAGTGTATTGAAAAATTGCGACTCGCGGAAAAATTCTTGTCAAACTGAGTTTATTTTATCAATGTAAAATATTAAAATCGGCTTTTCGGTAATAAAATAATGTTTATTTTTACTACTTGTAAACTTTTTAATTTTTCTTATTATTTTTTAGCTGGTTTCACTAAATCATTAATGGTAATAATCATCAAAATATAGATGAAAATGGAACAGAAAACAGAAATATTGAGTCACAGAATTTCCAGACGCTCTGTGTATTTTGAATCCCGAGAAATTCTAAGATTTGAATACTGGTTAAATTATGTTTGGACGGCTAATAAGTAACAATAACCAAAAAAAAAATTTCTTCGAGAAACGAATATTTTCAGATTTAAGGACCAAAGATAACAATAATATTTAGCACAAAAATAAACATAATGAGCTGGTTAAATTATCGAATTATAATAACTTTATCGACAGTCTGTAAGTTGCCGATTTTTGAGTTAATATTTCGATAATCAAGGGGTCATAGACAAAAGTTAAACTGTTTGGTTAGGCGAAATGAGAGAATAAGATAGAAATTTAATTAATTAATGATCACATATGTACGTTTCAAGGACAACGAAGAGTCCGTGACAACGGTCTAATCAAGTAAATCGTACAGTATTTATTATTTAATCCACTGTACATAGCATATTATTTACTGAAAAAACATGCACAATTGATCATTTATTATACAACATGAATATAGATTAAATATGAACACGTGAACACCTACATACACATACGTGTACGTACTCATCGCTAACGCAAAATACAAACTATATATATATTTTAATTAATGTCTGAATATGTAAGGCAGCTCAATAATAAAATCGAAGGCTAATATTCTTCGTAGATCTTCTAATAAATCTGAAAAATTCTCAATTCTTCAGTTATCCAATAATATAGTTCAACATTCTTTAATATGATAAAAGAAACGATTCTAACTGCGATATCGATTTTTAATCCTTTTTACTGATATTTTGTGCCTTTTCCAGTAATTTGTTAATAAATAAATTATTTCTTAATCGTGTAAACCTGTTTTTAGTCTAAAATAATAAGTTGTTGAATTAGTAGAATATGGAAGGTATGTGAATTTTCTTCCAAGAAAGTAAACTCACTCTATACATTGTAATACACATTATAAATAAATTATATTTACAGAGTATAATAATAGAATTAAAAATTATTATTATATAAAATGTAAAAGATATTTTGTTGGTTATTATAATGCTAAATAGAGTCGGTCCTCTTTTTATCAAGCATAAATTACCGTTTTCTATCTTGATATCAAAGGATACTAATTTCAATTCGCTGCGTATAATCAATCAATTCATTCCTCATGCCAAGGGCACCAAAAATGTTGCCTCACTTCATAAACCTATTTGCATGGAGACTATCCCCCTTGATTGAGGTTTCGAGGATCTTCTGGCAGACCGAGTCAGAAATGGCCTGGGGTTAACGGATAAGAATCAACGGGAACGAATAACACTGGCATGAGGTAACTTTAAAGGAGTGGTGTTTAAAATATTTGACTGCTGCTTCTCATAGACGGTTGAAATGAGGAGATCCAAGAGAACAAAATTGCCAAGTAATTCTCTAACTGTCTAGGATTTGTGAAAAGTGTTGAAAAGCTTCTAACTGTGTAACAGTAGTTTTGTAAATTTTATAAAAAATTTTATTTCACGCATCAGGAAAAACGTTACAAATTTTTGAAGATAAGGCTTTGCATCCAAAGCCCAAAAAATTGTACCCCCTCTACTTCAATAAATATTTTTCAAAATTAATTGATTGCGAGAAGTACCATCCAGTAAAACTACAACTGGCCCAATTTTCAGCCTGTTCAGACAACTTTTTGTTTCCGAGTGGATACTTCAGAAATTATTCCCTGTATACATAAACAGCATATAAATTCATACCACCAGCTAGTTGCAACCAATCATATTTATGATCCCAAATACACTTAAACATAGAACCTTACATATGGGTCATTTCATGGGAGATTTACAGTCAAAATTTTTTTTTCGACGAAATATTTTTTTTTGTCTTCGTACTTCGAAAATAATCGACACGTTTTTTTTTTCAATGTGATACTTGAAAATTTCGAGATATAATTTTTTTAAGTTTGGCTGTTATAGTGAAAACTAAACTTTCTATTTTCGTATAGTAGTGACATCAAACTGATGTCACTTTGTAGGTTTTATTCGTGAGAGATTTTAGAGAAGAACTGACGAGGCCTGCCTGAACCTCTACATATATAGACAGCTAAACCTAGGAGGGGGAGGTCATCAACCTCTACATATATGGGTAACTAAACCTGGGGGAAGGAGGTCATCATCTGGCCTGGTAACACCCCCCTTTTTAGACATAAATTAACCCTTTAATTTCTAGATTTTACCCGTCTGTTTTAGACATGAATTAGTCTCTCAATTTACTAAATTCTTACCCTCCTTTCTTTTGGTATTTCGGTGGTTACCAAGGGTTGCAAGCTAGAATTGTACGTGACAACGTTCGTCGGCGTTGTTACCTTTGTTTTTACACAGAATATACAGAGTTTTTTGGGCATACACTTTTGTATGAATTCGAGTATTTCTAATCTGTACAGAACATAGGCTGATCCTAATCCTAGCGCTGCGTAACCTAAATAGCTTAACCAATCTATAGTTGTTTCTCTCCATGTTCTTAGTCTTCTGTTAGTGGCTATTGATTTTAACATATTTTCTGCATCGTCTAGGCTTAATTTGGCTTGTCGTAATTCATTGTTATCTATAATTTTAGGGAGACGTATTAATTTACTTTCTAAGGTTTTTAGATCGTCGTTAGAGTAACTAATGTTGTAGGTCACATTGAATTCGTTGTAAAATTGTCCCTTTAGATTTTTGCTAAGGTACAGTGCGTCCATTCCATTATAGATTTTACAATTTGAGCCCGTCAGTAGTGAGAGTTGTTTAATCTTTAGGTCTTCTATTCCTGTTTCGCAGCTAATATCTAAATCTACCTCGTTCATTAGTACTATTATGTATCCGTTTAGTACGGGTATGAAGGTTTCTTTGTGTAAAGCAAAAGGTGAAGTTTTACATTTGTTCTCTGAGTATCGCTTGAATATCGTAGCTTCGCATGTTTCACTGTCAGTCAACCTAAGGTTTGGTTGGTTTCTTTCGCAAATTTTATATTCGCTTATCGTTGTACATTTATTTATTGTTTCCTTGTCAGTAATTACATATGAGTCTCTAAATTTTATTAAATAGTCATGGTCGGGAATTACTGCAAAATATAGGTTTTGGATAGGATAAGGGATAGGTATAATATGTTTGATGGTACCCTCTTCCTGTTCTATAATGGGAATTTTGACGGTTGTAAGGTGTAGTTGGCTTTACAGTTGGCTATTGCCGCTATTAGAAGTACTAGGGTCCTCATCTGAAAAATAAGGCATACACTGATCTATGTGTACTCTCAGTATTTTATCTTTATTCCTAATGCGTAGATTATTATTATCTAGGTAATCTATAACTTCGTAAGGACCTTTCCAGGATTGTTCTAATTTGTTTTGTTTGGTGTTATTTAAGATTTTAACTAGGTTCCCTGGCTTGTATAAAGGATGCGTTCTTGTTATTCCTTCATCCAATCTTTTCTTAGTTTTTTCTAATTCAACTTGGATTCTTTCTTTAGCTTTTCTGATGTTTTCCTCGTGTTTTTGCCTCCATTTTCTAATCAGATCTTGATGGGTTAAATTGGGTGAGTTTTCAATTTGAGATGGTATATTTGGTAATCTTCCAAACGTGAGTTCAAAGGGTGTGAATCCCGTGGTTTGATTTACTGTTGAATTTATTGCGAATGTTACATATTTCAGATTTTCGTCCCAGTTATTCTGATTTTCTGCCATGCTAGTTTTGATCAGATTATTCAGGGTTGAGTGCATTTTTTCAATGTTTCCGTTGGAATGTGGATGGAATGCTGTAGTTTTAATATGTTTGATTTTCAAAGCTTTCTCAAATTGGTCCATTAACTCAGATAGAAAGTTAGACCCTTGATCAGTGAGAATAGTTTTAGGGGATCCATAAATGTAAATATATTGTTCTATCAGAGCTTCTACTATTGCTGTTGAGGTTTCACTTTCTAACGGTATTAAAGTGGTGTATCTGGTCAATCTATCCTGAATACTAAGTATGTATTTGTTACCTCTATGTGTAGTGGGTAATGGTCCAAAAATATCCAGTGCTATTTTATCATTTGGATTGAGTGGTATGTCGGGTATTATACTTTCTGATTGATTCTTAATTCGCGTGGTCTTTTGTAGTTGGCATATAGGGCATTTTTTGACATAGTCCTTAATGTCTTGGTCCATCTTGGTCCAAATTCCGATTCTCTTGGCTTTTTCGATAGTATTTTGTTCTCCAGTGTGATCCCTATGAGCTTCTTTAATAATTTGTTTTCGTTCTTCCTTAGTTAATTCTCGGGTTGTAGAGAAACAAATGTGGAAATTCTTATCTGGATAATAGTTTGATAGGAATTCCATTATTTCTTGAATTACTTCTCGCTCCAGAAATGTAAATAGAGGATCTCCAAAGGATAATCTAACAATTGAGAGTTTCCTGTTAACGAATTCTTCGATAAACCAACTTAATTTATACAGCCAATCTTCTTCGTTGTACATAGGCATTTCATCCTTAGTTACTTCTTTCCAAAGTTTGCCGATAGCGTTAGGCTTTGTTTTAATTTTGCCTTTGACTGGTTGTAGTTTCCAATTTATAAAATCCGTATATAAATTAGTATTGTCTCCTGGTGTTTCCGTGATTTCTTCTTCCGTTTCTGTGGTTTCATTTTCTGATGGTTCTCTCATTCGCCTTGCGGTTAATTTGATTTTTTCTTTTAATATTTCGTCTTTTGTTATTCGCGGCTTGTCGAATGTTTCTATTTCCGGTGACTGGTCTTCCAAGCTTGGTTCTTCTTCTTCAGTACTAATTCCGGGTTTTTCCATTGCTTCTTGTAATGAGTCCTTAGTGATGGGAAAAAGTCTGGATAGACAATCCGCTACTTTATTTTCTTTTCCTTTTACATATTCTATTTCGTATTCGTATTCTTCCATACGAAGTCTCCATCGTAAAAGTCTTGAGCTAGGGTCTTTCACATTGTGTAGCCAAACTAAAGCACGGTGGTCTGTTTGAATTTTGAATTTCTTTCCGAGAAGATATTGTCTGAGGCGTTTCATAGCCCATACAATTGCTAAAAGTTCTTTTTCAGAGGTGGTGTATTTTTCTTCGGCTTTGTTCAATGTTCTTGATATAAAAAGACAAGGGTGCCCGTCTTGGCTCAATACTGCTCCTAATCCACAGTTGGATGCGTCCGTAGTCAGTATAAATTGTTTGGAAAAATCAGGGAATTTTAAAACTGGTGCGATTACCAATGCGTTCTTCAAATCGTAAAATGCTTTTTCGCAGTCTGGGGTCCAATCGAATATTGTCTCTTTCTGAGTTAGCTTTGTTAAGGGTCTCGCTATAGTATAGAAATTCTTGATGAATTTCCTATAGTAACCTGCAAGTCCTAAAAATGATTGCACATCTTTTACAGTTTTCAATGGTCTGAATTCTTTTCTGCAGTTTATTTTTTCAGGGTTTGGTTTGACCCCTTCTTTGGTTATTATGTGTCCAAGGTATTCTAGTTCTAGTTTAAGGTATTCACATTTTTTCGGTTCTAATCTTAGTCCTTACTGGTAGATTCTTTCCATGACTGCTTCTAAGTTCTCATTATGTTCCTGAATTGAGCTTCCGAATATCACAATGTCATCTATGTACGCAAAGCATTTTGTTCCGATTAATCCTCTGAATGCATTATCCATCATTCTTTGGAAAGTGGCTGGTGCGTTCTTTAAACCGAAAGGCATGTGATTGTATTCGAAATGTCCTTGGGTTGTAGAAAACGCAGTGTACTTTTTGTCTTCTTCCTTCATCGGGATTTGGTGGAATCCAGCTGAGAGGTCAAAGGCAGAAAAGAACTTAGCTTTTACTAAGTGGTCGAATATATCGTCGATCATTGGTAATGGGTAACCATCTTTATACGTGTCTTCGTTAATCTTTCTGTAGTCAATTACCATTCTTAATTTATTTCCTTTTTTCGGTACTATCCATAAAGGTGAGTTGTATGGTGATTGACTTTCTCTTATAATTCCCTTTTTTAATAACCTTTCTGTTTCTTCTAGGGCAAACTGTCGGTGTTTTTCGGGTAATTTGTGGGATCTTAGATTAATTATTTTTCCATTTTGAGTATTATTTGATGTTCAGTAAGGTTAGTACATGGAAGTGGGTCTGATTCCAATGTGAAAACTTCCGAGTATCTGGCTATTACTTTTTTAATGAATTCTCTCTGGTCTTTTTCCAAATGATCTAATCTTGAAGCTTTCAATAACTCATTCAGTCTAAAGGTCATTTGAGGTCCATTACTTTCATTTGTGATAATTTTTAATATAGGTTTGTAGCTAATCTGGAGATTTACTTCTTTAGGGTAATCCTCACTATTTTTCAATGGGATTTTTATTTGTCCGTTTCGTATAGTGTAGAGTTCGTCGGGGATTTCCTTATCATCTATAATGATAATATCTTGATCTTCTGCGTCAGTAGAAATGGTACATATCTTTTCGGATTTTCCTGGTATGAAATCATTGCTTAGGTGCAAAGGTAGCTTTACCTTATTTAGCACGAGGTGACTGTTCGTGATCGCGTATCTTGGATATTTTTCAAAGAATTTAATTCCAATTATACCTCCTTCTGGTAAGGGAAATCGTTGGGTACTATGTAGAAAACGTGTTCTTGTCCAAAAAAGTTTAATTTTGTAGAATGTCTAGAGATATGGCGATCGTTACCCATTAGGAATGTTTTGTGGGTAGATTTCCTTTCGTCTTTATCATCCAATATTTTTTCTTTGATTATGTTTATAGCAGCTCCTGAGTCTACTAATAATCTGTATCTTCCAGTTTTTCTTCTGGCATCGATTGTTCGTAATCTTCCGCATAGGGAAGAAATTCGGCTGATTCCTCGAAGATCAGTTGCTCCGTTATTTCTTCCTCTGTCATGTTTGCCGCTTCTGTTTCTTCCTCTTGGATTGCTCTTACCGGAGGTGGTCGCTTGAAACCATGGCCTGGGGGAAAACCCTGCTTCACTTGGCACTGTGAAGATATATGACCTATTTTGCCGCACTTGAAGCAATTCATTTTAAATCTGTCACTCAGTGGTATGGTACTATTCTGTGCTCTAGGTGTAGTATTTGCACTGAGTCGAGGTGGTCCGGGTGATTTGGCCCATATTTTTACTGGTGGTTTGATAATTTGTCTGACAGGCTGGCTGTCTTTTAACCATGTTTCAGTTTCGATGGCTAATGCTTGAGCCTCGTTTACTGCGTTCGGTTTTAACAGACGTACCTGCATTCCAATTTCTCTTTTTAAATTGAATAAGTAACGGTTAACGGCTTCTTCTTCTTCCAATTCTATTTTAAATCTTCGTTTAGTGGGGTTTACGTGCTGGGATTGGACTAGGTAATTTATTTCATTTGTTATTTGTCGAAACCTCGTCGTGAAGTTCTGAACCGTTTCTGTTAAGCCTTGCTTGCAGCTTTCTAATTTAGATTTTAATGAAATTAATGAACTGGTTTGTCTCAAATTTTGTCTGAGTGCCGCGTATAAATCTTCATAGGAGTTTATTTGCATATATCTAATGGCTTTTTCTGCCACATGTGTAATTTTCTTTGCTAAAATTAAATCTAAAAGAATTTCTGGTTCTTCGCATCTTATTCTAGCTCTCTTTACCGTTTTTATAAAATCTTCTACTCCCATGTCGTCCTGACCGTTAATTGGCTTTATTGTTTCAATTGCTAACTTGGCTCCCATTTTCCGTTCCTCGTGTGGTGCTGTTGGGACAGTTGTTGGGAAAAATTGTGATTGACCGTAAATATTTTCCTGTCTTGGTCTAAATGTTTCTTTTCTTTGGAATGTTTTTTCTTCGACCGAAGAATGATCGTCTGTCGCTTCTGGTCGTTGCTGGGATTCACTATCTGTTTCTACTGTCCCTGCTCCTCCTAATTTCTTTGATAATCTTGAAATTTCATCTATCCTATTTTCGTTTTCTTTTTTCAGGGCGTTGAATGAGATAGTCAGAGTTTCCATTTGGCTGAGAACCCTTACTAGTAATTCGTCAGTGGTGTAAGAGGGGGACTGGGCCCTGACGGGAGATTGTGCTCGAGACATGAGAGTGGTTGTGATTGGGAAATTTAAAGAGGATGAGTCCGTATCGTAGGATGAGTCAGTTTGATAGAGCGTGCTATCTCGGTGTTTATCAAACGCCAGTGTACCTACTTATCTATTGTTTGTGACTCGGGTGTAGAATGTCGCGATAAAATTTTAAATGTTTATTTTTTAATACAACAAAATGCAGTATAAGTTGCTACAAACTGCTACTGATTTTGAGGTAGTGATACTTAATTTGTTAAGGGTGGCCAGTGCTTGTGAACACACAGAGTATAGCCAACCCGATCTTGCCTCAACTTTACCTCACCTGTACCGTAGTACAGTCGCCGTGCAACGTACGTTAAGAGGATTTATACTCTAAGGCCCAAGATCGATTGAGAAATGTTTACAATACTTTCACTTTCTAGAAGTAATGCTTACTGTGCTACTCGTGGCTTACTTACGCAGATGCGTCTTTCGCCTGATTGCGGGCCTCGTTCAATTTTAATGGAATTTTTCACTGATAATTTACGTGGTATAGTGGCTACTAAATTCACCAACTAATTTTTATTATCAGCTACTTATTCCTGTTTTCGGGCTTACCGTAGTGAAGTCCGGAGTTCTTCTTATTTTTAAAACTTCGTAAAGTTTCTTTAGCTTCTTGGGTCCGTGGATTCCAAGTCTCGCACAGGTCCGCGTTCTATGTGGATTTTAGTAGAAATTAAAAACCGAGAACTTAAGCGGATCGTGGCAGGATCGCCAAAATCTTATAGTGAAAACTAAACTTTCTATTTTCGTATAGTAGTGACATCAAACTGATGTCACTTTGTAGGTTTTATTCGTGAGAGATTTTAGAGAAGAACTGACGAGGCCTGCCTGAACCTCTACATATATAGACAGCTAAACCTAGGAGGGGGAGGTCATCAACCTCTACATATATGGGTAACTAAACCTGGGGGAAGGAGGTCATCATCTGGCCTGGTAACATGGCACTCGGGAAAATTTTTTTTTTCTAACAGCTCACTGTAAAAGCAGTTTTAAATATAAAATGTAACCCTTGCACTTGAAATGCGCGAAAGAGTACAAGCTTTCAAAAAAGTTATAGCACGCATTTCGTTGTTTTTTTTAATTAATTTATAAAATCTGTCCCGCCCATTGTAGCGGTTCACTGCCACACGTGTTTCGAGTCCGAGCATGTCTAAACAAGCTTAAGCGTAGTTGCAGCGTGCGAGCTCGCTCGTTGCAACGCGCGGGACAGATTTTATAAATTAATTACACCTACAGTTTTCATTTTTCTATTCCAAAATTTTACCTGTTAGAAAAAAAATGTTTCCCAAGTGCCAAACTTAAAAAAATTATGTCTCGAAATTTTCAAGTATCACATTGAAAAACACATATATAAACCTAATATTACACTCATATATAAAACCATACACTCTCTTCGAAATTACCCATACGGACGTTTAATATTCTGAGACACAAAATTCGGAACTTTCTTGTATCTCCATTAAAAAAAAAAAAAAAAAAAAAAAAAAAAAAAAAAAAAAAAAAAAGTTGTCGGGAAACACAGGCCATAAAACTTTTTTGTGGCATACTTCTCACCTGCTACCTCACAAAGAGATAGAGAAAGAGGACCACAATGGCTATACGGTGCAACCATTGTTTGCAATAAATCAAGCGTCTACACAACACAAGTTCTGGGGAATGGAACATCTAGTACTTCAGCGGATGAATGAAAGGACACTTATAGTTGTTGCGCCAAAAATCAGTCTCTGGAAAAAGAAGTTTTTCTATGATTTCAAGACTGGTAATTATATCATCAGCGGTATCATATATAAGAAAAGACACTCTTATAATTAAAAAAATTTAGAAATTATGAAAAATAATATTTTAATAATGTTTTTTGTAATAGGATATTTCCTTATTATCGCTCCATACCAAATTTTCAAAAATGGTGCGATTCTGATAAATCATGAATCATTTTTTTAGGAAAAGGATTCTCTACAACTTTACCGTTTCCGATTTTTGAAAATAAATTCTTTAATGGTTGAAATCATTAAAAAACAATTTTCCAAAACGAAATTTTTATAAACAAATTGCTGAATTTGATAATAATTGATTCATTTTTAAAAATCGGAAACGGTAAAGTTGTAAAGAATCCTTTTCCTAAAAAAATGATTCCTGATTTATCAGAATCGCACCATTTTTGAAAATTTGGTATGGAGCGATAATAAGGAAATATCCTATTACAAAAAACATTATTAAAATATTATTTTTCATAATTTCTAAATTTTTTTTATTAAAAAGAGTGTCTTTCCTTACATATGACACGGCTGATGATATAATTACCAGTCTTGAAATCACAGAAAAACTTCTTTTTCCAGAGACTGATTTTTGGCGCAACAACTACCTTAAGAAAAGAAACCTGATCGGATAGATTCACCTAAAATTAAATGTAAAACCTTAGCAAGGTGCGCAAGGTCTGTTTTCATCACGTGAGGTTTCTCTTCTTAGAATACATCGTACGTGCTCCCAACTTCATTTTTCGTATTTAATTTTGTATAGATGTAATTATCATTCGCCGATATTAATTTTTTATTCTGACAACGTTTATTGTTTTTGACGCCAAATTGTATCCGTTAATCGTATATCAAACATCCGCTAAAGTACTAGATGTCCCATTCTCCAGAACTTGTGTTGTGTAGACGCTTGATTTATTGCAAGCAATGGTTGCACCGTATAGCCATTGTGTTCCTCATTCTCTATCTCTTTGTGAGGAAGCAGGTAAGAAGTATGTCACAAAAAAGTTTAACCTCTAAATTCTCCAAGTTGTGACTGACGTATGTGATATCAGTACTTTTTGTGTTACATTTTTTGTGGCCTGTGTTTCCCGACAACTTTTTTTGCTTTTTTGATTTTTTTTTTTTTAGGGAGATATCACTGTTTTCTGTTATATGAGAGCTGTTCAATAAGTCCGTGACTTCTCGAAATATGGTGCTGTTATCGGAAATATATTACTGCTCTAAGAGAATACCATGTATTATCAGTGCGTATACAAAGTTTCAAGTCAGTACGTTGGTTAGAAAAATTTTTACAGCCAGTTGAATTTAGTTTTTTATTGTTAAAACAAAACCATGGAAAAAAGCGAGTTTCGCGTGCTTATTAAACATTATTTCCTACCAGGAAAATCAATCAAAGAAACTGAAGAAAAGCTCACAAAATATTATAAAGAATCTGCTCCATCGCATGGCATGGTTCATAAGTGGTTCACTGAATTTCGTTGCGGCCGTATTAGCACAAGTGATGCTGAACATCCTAGCCGTCCAAAAGAGGAGACTTCTTAAGAAATGATCGATAAAATCCACGACATCGTACTCAACGATCGTCGATTGAAAGTGCGTGAGATTAGTGAGACTGTAAAAATTTCAGTGGGACGCGTATGGCATATTTTACATAGATGTTTGGGCATGAGGAAGCTGTCTGCAAGATGGGTGCCGCGTTTGCTCACAGCCGATCACAAACGGGCTCGTGTGGTTGCGTCTGAGCAATGTTTGGACGTGTTTCAACGTAATTCAAAGGAATTTTTGCGACGTTATGTAACTGTTGATGAAGCGTGGATTCATTATTATACGCCAGAAACAAAAAATGAGTCGAAAATGTGAACTGGGCCTGCCGAATCTGCGCCGAAAGAAGCGAAGACGGTTCCATCAGCCGGTAAGGTCATGGCTACAATTTTTTAGGTCTCACATGGTATAATATTAATCGAATATCTACAGAAGGAAAAAACTATTATAGGAGAGTATTATGCTTCATTATTAGATCGATTTGATGCCATACTGAAGAAAAAGTGACCCCATCTGGCGAAAAAAAGTGCTTTTCCACCACAATGCACCAGCTCACACGAGTGCCATTGCAGTGACCAAATTATTTGATTCACGCTACGAAATACTTCCTTATCCACCTTATTCCCCATATTTGGCTCCTTCCGATTATTTTTTGTTTCCTAACATTAAAACTTGGCTTGGAGGTAAAAGATTTTCATCGAACGAAGAGATCATTGCGGCGACAAATGAGTATTTTTAGGGGTTTGATAAAAATTACTTTTTTGAAAAACAGGTACTAAAGTAGTACTTCGAGCCCCTGTAGAGCGGCTGTAGAGACGTCCATTTACGACCAGCATGTTCATATCGTATCCGTTTTCTTCCTTAAATCCTACTTTTGTTCCACCCAGCAGGGGCTCCGAGCCTAGACCCTGCCCCTGCAACCCTTTCCACCACATTTGGTGGTGGAATACCACTGTACAGACACTCGAAATACTTCTTTAGGAGGTATTTTGCAAAAAATATCGTGTTTGCCACGGGGGTCGGCCATTTTGGGACTCGACCGATGTATTTAGTTCTCGCCCCAAAAAACCTATCTTACCTCCTAGATACACAATGTACTATTTAGAGGGCATAAAGAAGCTTGAGTACCGCTATAATAATACTATGCAGATAAAAGAGGACTATGTTGAAAAATAAAGTGGAATTTTTGTTATGAAAAGTGTTCTTCATTTCAAAGTCACGGACTTATTGAACAGCCCTCGTATAAGTGTGTGCATGTGATATATCTTTGAAGTGTTTCGTCAAATGAAACATGAGAATGAATGATAAAAAATTTTTTCCTCAATGACGTAGAGATTATTCCATTTTTAATTAATTTGTTTTTGAGTATTTTTTCAATATCAATAAAGATTATTTCTTATCACTATACTTTTTTGTTTAAAAATTCAATATATTGTTTTGAAATGAATTTTTGTGTAGGTTATAACGTTGCTAAATAAATTGTTTCATTTTAAGCATCAATAATTTTCAGTTTCTGTTACTTTTTATTCCACAATAGGATTTTCTTGTCATTTCAATACTTCAAGTTTTTTTTTACTCCCTGCGTTAGACTATTTTATGAATTTTTTATTCAGGTCTTTTTTATTATTATAAATATTCTATATTCTATGAATAACGTATTATTTTTTACACTTTCCAATTTATTTAATTTTTACTATAAATATAATTTCGATTTTTGTATACTTTTTTCGCTTCAAAAATTCAATATATTTTTTAGAGATAAATTTTTGTGTGATTTTTGGAAAATTAATTTGATTTTTTTTATAGGCTACAAAGTTGCAAAATTGTTTTATTTTAAGTATCAATCATTTTAATATACTGTCACTTTTTATTCCACAACATGATTTTTTGTCGTTTCAATACTTCAAGTTTTTTTTTACTTTTTGTGTTAAACAATTTTATCAATTTCATAATTAATTATTTTTTATTCTCTATATTTTATATTATTTTTTATACTTTACAAAACATTTCATTTTTACTATAAATATGATTCCGATTTCTGCATACTTCTTTTGTTCGACAATTCTATACGATATGAATAGATTTCGTAATTTGTTGAATGCACAATACGTCCACTACCATGTATTTTAGGAGGGTACTTATAAAAGTGAAATGTTACGAGCCAGATGATTCGCTCCTTCAGGTCGAACGATGATTTTTCGGGTACGTCGGTCAATTAACTACTACGTAGAGCCGGGAAATTTAAATTGTGAATTTTTAAATGAACAACACTTTTAGTTCACACAACTTGGAAGTATATTTAGAATTTAATAATCATTAATCGCGATCGCGTCGTGAAAGGACAAATAATTTTAAGTACTACCGATATCTTAGAGTGACTTCGACGATTAGTCACTTCAAGTTGTATGTCCGTGGTGAAAATTGTTCTGAGCTCCAGAGAAGAGAAGTTCAAGTCCGTAGCTTCTCAACCCCCGCTCCGTTGCTGTGATTACAATTTCTTACATATTCACACATCAAGCAGCCACGCAAGCCAATCATACTCGAATTCGATCCCACCTATTCTGCCCTTTGATGCACACCGTGCATATCATATCGGGATGAATGATTCTTTTTGATCACGACCGTTGTTTCAAGAAAAATAATTAACTCTCACCCTAGCTTTTAAACCAAGTCACATTTATCCTAACGCTTCGAATCTTATCTACATTTTTCTAGCACCTACATTAAATTGTTTATGCGTCGCTCTTAGCTTCCAAGCAGTTCAGATTCCTATTCTAGTGACACCGGCATAAATAAAATTTGCCGTAAATTATAATTAATATTTACATTCATACTAAATCTACGACTCTTTATATCTGACTTGCTCTATTAATCTAACCTAAGTTAAAAACAAAGTTATTAATCAATCGTACAAAAGGTCCTTATTCTAACGTGCACGCGTAAGGTTCTCTGAAGCCCCGACTCACGGCACAAACTCCAAAAGATAAAAATATTTACTAAATATTTCACGCAAGGAATTTATCCTTTGCTACGCAATATTTTCAAAGCTGTAAATTTATGAATATAAGTTCCCTTTCGAAGTGCAAACTAAAACGTAGTTAAATTGATGATGCGTTCCGATTACCATCCACATTTCCTAAATAACCATTTATATGAAATTTTACTTCCTTTCATCATCATTAATTTTTATTTTGTTAATCGATTTAAAATTTAGTGCGCAAAGTTTGTCTCTGAGAGCTGCCGCTCTCTAGTGGAGAACGAGCGAGGTATAGTCGCTCGTCACACCTCACCCCTTATTAAAAGGCTTTTCAATTAAAATTTTTCTGTTATCAGCTAAAATTTGAATTGTATATATTCCATATAACATATTTTTAATAGGATACTAAATAATACAGGCAATCAATTCCAAAGTAATAAAAAATTTTTTTTTTTTTGGTTTCTCTTGCTCTTTTTTTGTCACTTTTTTTATACCAATTTTTTAAATAAGAAAAATTAAATTTGTATTTATATATATATGTATGTATGTATATACGTATGTGTACCATGGTTCTATGTTTCCCACAAAGATTAGAAATCGTCAAAATCATAGGACTCATAGTTCCGTGCGTTTCAAAGTATTCGTCCTTTGCTCACTTCTGCCTTAGCAATAGCATATCTAAGGTTGAATGTATGCAATAATGAGCGAGAACAATAGTCGCTCATGTTTCCCTCCCCCCTTATCAAAATTAATAATAATGATAAAATTAATATCTAAGGTATTTAATTAGATTTAACTGATAAGAAACTAATAGTTATTTATTATTTTACAATCGCTGAATTAGACATATCTTGATCATCAAAAATCTTAATTGTTTGTGGTCTAAGTTTATTAATATGGACGATTTTTCTCTTTCCATTCCCTAAATCTATTTCTACATTTAAGTCATTGAAAACTTGCGTGATTGTATATGGACCTGAGTATTTGTTATCTAATTTCGAGTTTTTAGTATCCTTTAGAAGATAAATTTTATCTCCTATATCATAATTTTGCACATTCAATTTTCGGTTGTAGTATTTTTTAGACTTTTCTTCGGCATCCAAATCGCAAAATAAGCTGTTCAGCAAGGGCTGCTGCGATGGTCGTTGATTCAGTATTTTTTAAAGGAATGGCATCCGAATATTTCGTGAAATAATCTTGGATAGTTAATAAGTATTTATTTCCCAATTCAGTTACAGGTAATGGACCAACAATATCAATTTCTATTTTTTCGAAAGCTTCAGGAGGTGTATTTGTAATTTTTATAGGCAAACGTGTTTTTATTCTCACGGCTTTGTTAATTTTGCATGTTTCACAATTTTTTACGAAATCCCTGATTTGTTCACTCATATTAGCCCAGTAAAACTGTTGTCTTATTCTCGCGTGATATTTGGTTTAATCCATTCCCTACCCGTGAAATACTAGCCGATTTAATATTTAATTCATTCATTGCAATTTTTAGCGCGGATAAGGTATTAATTACGTCATTTATGTAAGGTTTTCAATCAATGGTACTTTTAATAATGAAATGAAAAACGCATTGATCTTCGTAACGATGGACTATTACGTTTCCTACTTGTCTGTTTTTAATCGGCTCGATTTTTAAATCCTCATAATTTATTCTATTTTCTTTTATAAGCTCGTGACTAACTTCTGTTGTGAGTTTACAATCAGCTGGAATAAAATGAATTAAATGATCATTACGCATGTATAATTTATCTTTAGAAGTTTGGATGCAAGACATTACTGAATCTAGATCAGTTATATCATCATTATCATTTTCATCGTTATAATTCAAAATTTCATTAATAGGTAAACAATTCTGGAGAGATTGGATTGATAATTTTGGATTTGAGTCTAAATGGTTATCAGTTAAAGGATTAGAAGTTTCTGTTTCAGGTAAATTCAAGGTATTGTCAAGGTTAAGGGAATTAGGTTCTTCGTCATTGTCTAAAATATTCAAAAAAACTTCATTGTTAATACTTTCCATATCATCATTTTTTTTGCTTCCAGTGACAAAATCAGTCGGTGGGGTACCGCTCATGCCACCCCCAAAACTGGTTGGCCCTATAACACATTCCGGACTCACATGAACTATTTCATCACCACCTCTCGTGCCAAGACCAACCAAATCAACTTCACAAATGGAGTTATAGCGTCTCTGTCCTGTTACGTGAACTATTTTATCACCCCGTGGACCTACGCGCTTAACTAACCATCTCAATGCATCATAAGCACCGCTTCTATTATAAGCCGTTTCACTTATATGCCTCAATACAGCGGATTCATACTGATTGTTACTGTTATCGCTAGATTCTTTACTCATAAAATAACTATAAGAAATAAAGTCATCAACACTTGGAGATGAGTTCTCGTTAACATCAAATCGACCACACGACACTCCCATCAATGGTCGCGTGGCCTGGTTCACACAGAGCCCATCATCAGAGGTCTCATCTCCACCATTAAAATTTTCGAATAAAAAACATCTTTCAATCCAGTTGTTTATTCTGTCTGTTAAAGGACAAGATGGCACAGGTGGTCGATCGTGCACTATTATCACCTTATGTTCATCTCGGAAAGAGGGGGTAAGTGGATCAAGATCATCAATCGGTGCATTGTCGAAGTTTTCATCAAATTCGGTTTCTACGTCATCAAAAGAATTACCCGACAGGGCATCAGCATTAGAATTTGCAGATCCCTTCTTATAAATGACATCATAATCATACTCACCAAGTCTTAATCGCCATCAATAATTTAGAACCAGGATTCCTAATGTTATGCTTTGTCTCGGCTTCGATCTCCTGCGAGCATTGTCGCTCGTCGCGCAATAACCCTCATTGTACGCCTAGGCACGTAATATACTATTTTCATCGGAAAATGTCATAGTCGCAGAGTTGTTTCTTAAAAACTGCATTCCCAATATACCGCATGGAGAAATGGGAAAAGTATTATGTACTAAATGAAAGTTTGTTTCTCTACCCTCGACATTTATTTTAACCATGTCCTTTGTTTCAATTTCCCTAGATCCTATTCCTGTTAAAATAAGTCTTTCTGATTTATCGCGACACACATTCTTTTAAATACAATTTTCTTTTAAAAGATTGATTTCGCAGCCTTTTTCTATCAAGAATTCTGACCTCCCATCATGAAATGTTTTATTTCTTACATATATTATTGAGGTTCGGACTGTGTTCGTTTTCCCGATAGTGAGCACGGCGCGTTTGATTGGCGCAGGGTTAAAATGGTTTTGTTAATCCCTACGCCCTGACGATGAACATCTTCCAGGTTTAAATTCTCAGATGAAGTAGAGGCTTTTGAGGATTTTTCCCTTTTCAAAAACTTTAATGCCCTTTCAGCTTCATCAGCCCGACGCTCAGCTTCTAACATTCGTCGCTTAAGACACGTATTAATTTGATGCCCTACCTCATGGCAATAAGAACATTTCATTGACTTATTATTTTCTGCTATTTTTGATTTATTAACTTTCCTAGCATTAGAAAGCAAATTAATATTCCTGTGAGCACAATTTCTAGAAGTTTGGCCGTCTTCTCCGCACGTGTAACAAACTAAATTCTGTCTACTATCACCTAGCCTATCACAATTCCGAGCGATGTGCCCTTCTTTCCCGCAGGTGTAACAAATTTTTTTAGAAAAATCGACATCACGGGAAGATTTTTCATTAACATGATAGACACCACTGTATTCTGGATCGCATTCCCTTCTTCTGAATTTTTCTTTTATAAAATGATCTTTCCCCTTGAATTCTTTATTAATTGTTTCCTTACTATAGTCATTAAGATCATGATGTAAACGTTTTCTCCTTTTTAATTCCTTTTCTGATTCCATAGCTGCATTAATAGCTTCCTGCAAATTACTTGGATTTTTCTGTCTAACCCTACCTTCTATATCTCCGTGCAACCCTAACAAAAAACAAGTTGCTATTTCCGAATCAAATTCTTTAATTTTCATCGTTGCGATTTCGGGCGGTGATTGCTGTTCAGTCAACTCAACCATTTTATTATAAAGCCCCATTAATCTAGCACCATAAGCTAAAATAGTTTCCCCTTGATCTTGCTTAACGTGAGCTACTTCCGATTCAATCTGAAATATAGTTTTTGGGGTACCAAAAGCTTTTTGAAGTAAATATAAAATTTCTTCTAATAAGCTAAAATGTCTATTTTTCAAATATAGATCAGCTTCTCCTCGAATTTTCGACCTTAATAATTTAACAAACAATGGATGGAATCCTTGATCAATCCCGTCGAGTGCGAAGCGACCTTCCTTCGCAAAAGTCTGAATTGAAACATTCCTACCTGTAAAAACTGAAATTATATCTATCAAGACTTTAAGCGCAGTTACGTCACCGCCTCTCATTTTAGGGCTTTGATCAACTGTCTTTCCAATTCCTGGTCCTCTACTATAATTATTTTGTTTTTCCTGATCTACTCGATTTTTCTGTACATTTTTTATTTTATTTAATTCCTTAGCCGGTTCGATTCCTCACAAACCGTAAATTTGTTTACGTATTTCTTGACTCAAAGTATCAATTTTATCAGGGGGGTTAATTTCCACATTTTAATTTTTTGAATCTACTTCAATATCATTAACATCATTATATTCACTATCTCTGTCATTATCAATTATTTGATCCCTTGATGTGGATGGTAATACCTGTGGATAATCATCGCTTTTAACAAATATATCTGTTCCCTGTAAACGCATCGGTATTTTACTCGCGCTTGAGTGTGTATAGCGACTTTTTTTTTTGTGAGGAGGAAAAATGGCGAAATCTTTTATAGATGTTGTACAGGATTCCCCTAGGACGGGTCTAGGCATACCTGTTAAAACCAAAACCCCCTCTCTCGAACCAAAACACCACCCGCGGAACCGTCTTTCGGCTTTAAACTTCACGGGTGGTTGGTTCCAGCTTAAAGTCACGTACGACTCTTCCGTCATCCGTTCGCCCGGAACTCCCATCCGCGGCCACACGCCCGTTTGGCAGACCGATTAGCCGCTCCAACCTGGGGAGGAATAAGAAGATTTCTCCCCCGGTCGATGCGGACAGCCAAGTCCGCCCAGGGCGCAGGACCGCAGGTGCAGGCCCCGATGCGATTTCTACTGGCCCTCGTTGTTGCCGCGCTCTACACGCCCATCGAGCTCCCTCGTCTTCATTACCAGGGTGACGAATGACTCGATAAGCATCCATTTCCGTTCAGACTGGAGCATGAGAGACACCATCGTGTCAGGGGTGAGTTGTGCGCCCACTTCCCGACCGACAGCCTCTCTTGCCACGCCCCACCTGGCACAGAAAAAGAGTGTGTGCTCTGCATTGTCCACAAGGCATCCGCAGTAGCTACACGACTCGTCGTCTCTCTTCTTGAAGCGCTTCAGGTACGCATTAAAGCAGCCATGGCCTGAAAACGCTTGCGCCAGGTGAAAGCCGACTTGACCGTGCTTTCTATCCAGCCAGGTGGTGAGCTCCGGGATTAGGCGGTGTTTCCATCTCCCGGATTGGTCACCATGCCATCTCGCCTGCTATTTCTCGACGAGTCTGCGCCTCCCATCCTTGCGGATGGCCTCCTTCGCGCGAGAGATTTCCTGCAGGTTTGTTAAGCAGGTGAGCTCCTTACGGAGCTGAAAGGTCTCTTTCCTTTCCTCCGCCAATAAGTCAATTGGCGGGATGCTCGCCAGGACCAGCATAGCACTCGTCGACACAGTTCGGTATGCTGAGACAATTCTCATGATCACATGATCACGAGAACAGCTTCTTCAGGATAGCATGGTTGTTAAGGGCACTTGTCCAGATCGGAGCAGCATAGAGCAGCTTCGAGTTTACCACGCTCGCCACCAGCCTTCTCTTAGCTTCCCTGGGTCCACCAATGTTGGGCATGAGCCGAGTCAGGGCGGCCCCATATTGGATGGCTTTGGCAGTCGCGATCTGCAGGTGTTCGCCGAAGTTAGGCCTTCGATCCAACTGCACACCCAGGTACTTAATGCTCTTTTTCCACTTGATTTCATGTTCCCCGAGAACGATCCTCGGGTATTTGAAGGATCTCCTGTCTGTGACCAGCAAAGCCTCGGTCTTTTCAGGGGCCATTTTCAGGCATCTGCTATCCAACCAACGCTTTGCCCGCCACAGACTATCATTGATCCTCAGCTCCAGGATTTTGACGTCGTCAGCGGCGCACACGACAAGTGCGTCATCCGCGAAGCCGATGATGCTCGTTCCAGCAGGCAGGTCCATGCGCAGGAAATCGTCGTACATGACGTTCCAAACGAGTGGACCCACCCGCGACCCTTGAGGGGCGCCACATGTCATCTCTTCCTTGAGAGACCATTTGTCGCCCTCGTATATCACCCACCTGTCGCTCAGATAGTCATCTATCATTCGCTTACCAGTTCCTCTTGCTTTAGTGTCGATGTCCACCACTGCCTGGATGGCGTCCACTGTGGACCTGCCTTTCCGAAAGCCGAACTGGTTTTCCGAGAGACCATTCTCGCGGACCATGTGACCCTGTAGTCTTCGTAGGAACATTTCCTCCAGAAGTTTCCCCATCGTATCCAATAAACTATCTCTGTCATTATTAATTATTTGATTCCTTGATGTGGATGGTAATACCTGTGGATAATCATCGCTTTCAACAAATATATATGTTCCCTGTAAACGCATCAGTATTTTACTCGCAGCTTGAGTGTGTATAGCGACACTCAGGGGATCATTGTCAAGAGGGTCAATCACTCTCGCATAAAGATGGTCCATCTCTTTCTCTATAAGTTTACTCTATATTAATCTTGAAAATAATTTCTCAAATTATAATTTATCTTTTAATTTATAATCAAATTTTTTCAAAACTATAAATATTTAAATTTTAAATTTATATCAACGCACAGAACAATAATTTTACTGTTAATTTTACATCTTACAAGAATTATTAGATTTATAAATCCACTTGAATAATTATTACAACAATTTAAATTCCAATAAGTAAGCTAAAATATTTAATGAATTAACAAAATAAAGAAATCTTATATGTTTTATAAAATAAGATAAACCTATTCCAGAAATTTGAGTAAATTCAGAGAATAGAGTGACAGACCTATCTCGTCGCTTGCTTATAATTAATGCAATATTTAATTTAACTTAATAATTACACCAACCTTTTTTTTTTAACCCAAATTATGTTTCGCACCTCACCTTTGTTTTTCTTTCACAACGGAATTGACCATGAAATTCACTCCCGCACTTTTCACACTTGCAGAACTTGTTTGTGATGATCCTTGAAGTCCCTCGATGCTTCCCAGCGATGTCCTTCAGTGATCCCACGATGATTCCTCTCAAGATTCAGTCCCTCGATGTTTCTCAGCGATATCCTACAGTGATCCCACGATGATTCCTCTCAAGATTCAAAACGAAATTCAGATCGAAGTCCTTAGGGTCCCACGATGATCCTCCTCTGGAAATAATCCTTTCGTTCCTCACCAAGCTACTCGATCCACCTGGTTCAAAACGATTGAATTATTTGTAAATCCCACGATGATGTTCCTCTGATTCTGGATGAAGTCCTCAGGATTAATAATTTTGATTTGGTGTTTTCACTCGATACACTTACTCACTCGCGACGCGACCGGACTCATAAAAATAAAAAATTTAAAAATCATTAAAAATTTAAAGCCTTTTTCCCGGTTGACCAGGTTATCCCGGAGGGGCCCCCAAATTGTTTACTGTTACGAGCCAGATGATTCGCTCCTTCAGGTCGAACGATTATTTGTCGGGTCTGTCGGTCAATTAACTACTACGTAGAGCCGGAAAATTTAAATTGTGAATTTTTAAATAAAAAACACTTTTAGTTCAACCAACTTGAAAGTATATTTAGAATTTAATGATCAAATTATGAGCAAGACAGATTTATAGTCCGAGATCCCACTGCAAAGTACCTTCACCCAAATGTTAATAAAACAAAACGCGTAGAAACTAGTGCATTATATACGTCCTAACACGAAATGGCTAGGTTGTCTGAGCCAAGCCAGGTGGTTCTAAACATGGGTTGTTTAAAAATTTATACAGATTTTTTGGCGTTCAACTTCACCGGCTGTTTAAAAGAATAATAAATACTTGAATCGAAAGCTTACGATCTGCGCTGCGAGAAAATATAGGGTTGTCTGCGTAATTCCAGGTCCAAAGTGAGACAACCCTACGCGAAAACTTTTCATTTTGCGCGCGCGGTAGAAAGGAATGGAGCATCACTGCAACTACAAGTTGAGATTTGAAAACCGGTATTAACATGACTTGTTCTTCCCCCCTTGTACTAAAATCTGTAATAGTGAAAATTTCACCATTTGAATTAGTGAAAATTATTTCACTATTATTTCCTCTTTCAAAAAAAGGCACACAGCGTCATCGTTCAGGTAAAGTTCACCTTCTTTTCATTTTAAGCTAGTTCTCATAGTGCGAAGCTAAAATATTTCACGTTAAGGTCAATATTTCCCATAGTTTAATTCCCAAAAGACCTTAAATCACGTTATTATGGAAGTCGTTTTGAGTACCGGGTTTTCACAAATTGTGAATGATTTTCATTTTGAACATGAAATTCAAAAAAAGGGTAAAGCTCTGATTGCTGCTGAGTACGTGATAAATGTGAAAGAATACCAATTAGATGGACCATCTCTCATAAATAGTCACGTCATTCGGCAAACCTCCGTAACTGCGACTCCATACAATGTGAAATGACACGTAAGTGAATAAAAAATCGAGGAAAGAAGTATTTGAAAATAAATAACATAAGTTGAAAAGAAATCCCAGCTTAAAAAATCCACCTAAAATTACCATTTGGAAATCCCACCTGGTTGTTTGGATAAAGAGTGCACCTGGTATTTTCAGTCAAAATACCAAGTAGACACTTCAGATATAAATTTAAAGTGGTTTTTTTTATCTGGAAAAAACATGAAGCAGAGAAAAATGTATAAAAAATTATTGCATCTAAACGAAAATCGGGTAATAATAGCTGTCCAGTGTACGTGTGTTGCTGAGGCTTTCGGGCGATGTAAGCATATTTATGCTGTCATTCATTACATCAACAATGATCGAGGATTATCAAAAACCAGTATCGAGCAAGAATGGGGCAGACCATCGGTGAAACAAATGGGCAAGGAAAAATATTCAGGTGGCAAATTAATATCAGAACTAAAAGTGTTATAATTCTCAATAGCTTACTTAGAACGACGCACTGCTTTAATCCATTTTTGCCGTTGCTCCAACTTATGTTTCTTTATTGAAAAACTGTAGAATATTCTATCGGGCGAATTCTTTTTGTTATTTCCACAGCCAACCACACAACACACTTTTCCTCGACTTTTTTTTACTTTTTCATCCAAAGTTTTAATCACGATTTTACACAATTTTAAACACTTTTCCCATATAATAACACGTAAAACGTCAATTTGACAGTCGGAGAAAGTGCGAATTTTTGCCACCCCGCGCGCTGCTAATTTTGAGACGGTAAACTCTGCCTCTTTGCCCAAGGCAAATAGGGTGTCCAAATGGCTTGATAGGAAAAGAAGAACACTCCACTCCTCACCACCGCTCACCATTAAGTCCCCCCCACCTTTAGTAAAATTTGGCGCGTTATTTGAAAATTTAAAAAGGTTATTACGCTTATACATGACTAAATTATACAAAAAACAATAAATGATATTATAAATAATTATAATACAAATAAGTATTTCGAGATAAATAGTTTCATTCAAACAATATAGTAATATAATATGTAGATTATTATATATGGGTCATACCATATCAGATTTACAATCACAATTTTGATTCACCTGAAAATTTTTTTCCTCGTTCTATAAAGGGAAAAAAATGACACGTATTTTTTTTTTCAATATGATGTGTAAATTTTTCAAGTTATTGATTTTTTTATTTTCAAAGTGCAAAAAATTTTTTTTTCAATACTGCTTCTAATATTCAACGAAGAGTATAAAATACATAAATGAAATATGCCATGGGATCTACTATTAAGTCCATGCTTTGATCAAAACTCAGAAACGGTATTTAGTACTTTATATGCAACAATTAAGTAAACAAATGGAATTATCTTAAAAGGGACATGTCTGAATTGAATCATTTTTTGTGTAATTTGTTCGTTAAGTACACAGAACTTAGTGTCAAAATTTGGCAGTGGACCGTTTGATACTTTTCGAAAAAAAATTTTTTTGTGTGATCGCGCGCTTGGAGCGCGCAACGCGAAGTATAGAGTCGAGCGCACTCAAACATTTGTAAGTGAGTCTACCATATTCCGATGAGGATTTTATGTAGTTCCCACAAATAAAAGTCGGTAAATAATAAAAAGTCTTTTGAGAAAGAAACGCTGTTTAATTCGAAAGCAGTCATGTAATTTATTAACAATGCACTTTTACATCCAATATTTTCAAATAAATGAAAATTCAATTGTTGTCAGTTTGTAATGTTTGTAATGGTGTCGTTATTTGATCATACACAGACCTTTGAAGACTATCTTTTCGTGCTTGTCTTCCAGGAGTTTGAAGTCATGTTTGGGCCTTTTTTTAATGTGTCAATAGCGCGAAAACGTATTATCTTAAAGTGTCCGTTTTTATGCATTTTAAGAGCATAAAGTCTGCTACTTTTCCACCAAACCTCAACCTAAAAAGTTAAAAATTAACTGAGATATTAATTTGTTTAACAAAAGCTAAATTTACCGGTTTTTCCGAATTTTCTCCGCTTCTAATTATCCAATCAGATCAAGCGACAGCTCATTTTGTTGGCAATTCAATTGCCTAGAACTTATCAATTGATGTCGTCAAGATTGGATAATTACCTTTAATGTTATAAACAAAAAACTAAAAAAAGTGCGATTTTTTGGTCTTAAATGTTGATAAAAAATTTATAAATCATATTTCATTGTCCAAAACATGACACAATTACTCTATGACCAACCTTTCTTCTGATGGAGCAGTCCGTTTTTTGAAATAAATAATGTCATAAATCATTCATAATAAATGCCCTGTTGCTTGGACTATCGACTCTATACTTCGCGTTGCGCGCTCCAAGTGCACGGTTACACAAAAAAAATTTTTCTCTTGAAGTATCAAACGGTCCACTACTAAATTTTGACACAAAGTTCTGAATACTTAACGAACAAATTACACAAAAAATGATTCAATTCAAACATGTCCCTGTTGAGATAATACCATTTGTTTACTTAATTGTTGCATAGAAAGTACTAAATACCGTTTCTGAGTTTTGATCAAAGCATGGGCTTAATAGTAGATCCCATGGCATATTTTATTTATGTATTTTATACTCTTCGTTGAATATTAGAAGCAGTATTGAAAAAAACATTTTTTGCACTTTGAAAATAAAAAAATCAATAACTTGAAAAATTTACATATCATATTGAAAAAAAATACGTGTCATTTTTTTTCCTCTCTAGAACGAGGAAAAAAATTTTCAGGTTAATCAAAATTTTGATTGTAAATCTGATATGGAATAACCCATATACTCCTCAGAACTTCCTATTTTCTTTAAAAAATCGATATTTTCTTTTTTTTAAATATTGGTGAAATTCGAGACATGACAGGTTTTTAAAGTTAGACTGAACAGTTATAATATTTTTAACTGTCTCAATTCTATATGTTTTGTATCCTAAACGTACGAAAACGAACGACTGTTTATATAGAAAGTCAGCGAATTTTCAATATGGCCAGAAAACCGGAAGGAAGGCATTATTGGACAGTGGTATAGCATGAAAATCTTCAAAAAGGACATTGGACAAAAAGGAAGGATGGAAGGATAACTATCGAAAAAGAAGGACGTCTGGTCACCATATCCAAGTAGATTTTCACCGGTTTTGCAATATTGGGCCGACCTTTGACATGCTGAAAAATCGATGTCTCTCGGCTTCAAGTCATATGGCATCAAATTTCCTTGCTTTTAGATCATTACCAATGCATGTACGTGTCTAGAAATGGTTGAGCGATCAAGTCGCAATGAGTCTGACAGCTCATCTCGCGTTTGACACGGATCTTCATCGAATAATGTCTTTAATTCCTCATCTTCGATCTCTTTCGGATTACCTGGACGTTCTTTGTCCGCGGTGTCAAAAATCACCACTTTTAAGGCGTCTAAACCAGCACTTACATATTTTTATCGATGGAGTATAATCATCGTAAGTTTCCAAAAGCAATCAGTGACTTTCAGCACAACTTTTCTTCGGATTGTAAAAAAAAATGAAAATCCCCGCAAACGGTGTTTTGTTGGTACTTAAGGGGCTATACCAGTGTGTATTGATAGAAAGGAATGGCTGTTACAACAATATTTATGATTAATTTAACCTTACCTTATTGCTGGCATAGATACAGCAATATGAGATTTGTATTTTAACCATTCGATTATAACTGGATAAATATGAACGAATGAATCATATTATTGGTTGCTATGGAAAAATGTATTGTTCGCCTTCCCATATTATATTTCTGATTCGACCAATTTCACTCAAAATATTTTGATTTCTGTATTCAACATCCTGCGTTGTTCAGAGAGACATACTATTTTCACCTGGATTCTAAAACTCGCCGCGCTCTCGGAAACAGGTAAAAGTATTGTCCACTGGGTCAAAATGAAGGTTTGAAAAAAATGTTTTTTAATAAAAAAAATAAATATATATTCGAGTAGAGCATGTTCAGCCCCATATTTTTCCTCAGTGAAATTTTTTTATCAGTTCATTATTTTCTTCAATAAAAAATAAAAACACAAAATTTTTCCTTCGAGAAAAAGTGGTTTTTTAAACATTTAACTCGTCATTTCTCAGCAAAAAATGTATGAAATGATTTGAGACTTCCAGGACTTATGTAAAACATACCACTGAAGCCGGCAAGATCCTTTAAATAAATAAAATATGCAATTGTTTATAGATATTTAATAACAAATTGATGCGCACCGTATTTCGTGTTTTTCTAACTTCGCCGACAAAAAGTATCTGGGGAAGTTTAACC
Organism: Diplolepis rosae; assembly: GCA_030998225.1. Classification (NCBI taxonomy): domain Eukaryota; kingdom Metazoa; phylum Arthropoda; class Insecta; order Hymenoptera; family Diplolepididae; genus Diplolepis; species Diplolepis rosae. The sequence goes on along the minus strand of JAPYXD010000553.1, from coordinate 5,610,850 downwards.
TACAAAAAAGTTCCAGCGAGAAAGTTGTTCCCATATGTACAAAGAAATTTTTCTGAAAATTTGAGATTATTCGGATGAAAACTACAGGAGTTCTATGGATTATTATTAAAAACTTCTCGGCAGCCGCATCTCGCCTCGGGCATCGAGCACGTGCCAAAGTGCAAGTTGCCGGTCGCATCTCCTTTTTTCAATGTTTCTATTTACAGGATCGTTACCTAGCGTGTAATTTAACAAAACAGTAATACCCGCTTCATAGCCAATTTCGAAAAAGAAAATCTTTTTAAAAAATCCTGGTATCTCTTATCCTTTGCTATGTTAACGATTCACAATGGATCTGTTAGGATAGTGGTAGTGCTCCAGCTTTGTAATTATTCGAAGTTGCGTGCTTGATACTCCTTGACTGCATTGTTTTTTTTTTTATTTTATTTATTAAAATGTTTATTACTTCACTTCTCTGATAAAAGTTTTTAGAATTATGCAAATATAATACTTTTTAACACTAATTTTTTATTTTAAATTCGCTTTTTCGACTATTTTATTACCTTTTCGCAAAAAATCTTTTCTCCTACTAAAATTATTCATTCTGTTTTTGTAATATTTGTATATCAATAAATATTTTTAAAAATAAAACAAAAAATAAAATGCAGTCAGCGAGCATCGAGCACGCAACTTTCCACCTAAAAGGCTTTTTTTAATCGAACCTTGTAAGGGTTATTAATAAAGTAACGTTGATTCAAAATTCAACAAGGATTATATATTTATTTCTCGTTTCTACAATAATTTTTTTTGCATTGCTTACTTTCTAAACTGGAATCCGAAGATTCCTCTTAGTGTATCACTGAAATACTAACACATTTGGCTTTTTTAATACAATATCGTGTACATTATCCTGTATTTTTATTTCTATGTTTTCTTAACACCCTTCTTTGCGCGTTTTTTCACGGTTTTTTTTACAGATGTCTTTTTTAGTGACGATGTTTGACACTTTTGTTTCACAATAGAGCATTCTGTTTCATTTTCTTTTTCAACTATACACGGAAAAAATTTGTCGCTTAAAATTTAACAGACTATTCGAAGAGTCGTGGACAGAAAGTAAAATCGGAGAAAGTCTTGTAAGGTTTCAATGACTTTTAGGATATAGTAGAAAAAAGTCGACTAACTTTTAGAAAACCAGGACGAAGAAAAAAAGTCGCGTATTTACTATTATAAAAGTATTTTAAACACTAACTGATCTTTTCTAAGAAGTAATGAAAAGTTTCATAATCTTTGGATTCATTTGTCATAGATTCTAAAAGATTATCGAATAATTTGAAATGAAAGTAATTCAAACAAATAGTTTTGTAAATTGTATTCTAAAGTCCATCAGATTTTATATGCCGTCTTCTAAAATTTCTTCGACAGTCGCAAAAAGCGATGCGCAGAAACGTAATTCGTAGCATCGCACAGCAGACAATGCAGCTCAGCTTTATGTTTTTGTAATAATTTTGGTTAGATTTTGAGATTACGTGTCGTTTGGTTTCGTTTGAATCTGGATTGAAGCGTACGTTGAAGAATTAGTTCCGAGTAAGTATATGTTTACCTTGATAAAGTGTATTACGTCAAATTTGAAATTTATCTATTATTTTAGATTTGCCTTCAAACTCTGAATGTGATCCAAATATTTTACACAAGTCTCCATGACATGTAACGGATATGCGGGTTAAGGCGTGCGATTAGAATTAGGTTAGGATGCGTGCGTGCGTGCGAGCGTTCGATTCTCGGTGCTGCGAAGTGTTTATAAAAAATTGTGTTTCTGTAATGTGCAGTGTTAAATATAATGGTAAGTTCATATTAGGATTATATAGGTAATGTAGAAGTGAAAAATAATTAACTATATAAGTGCAGGATCATATCACAGAAAATAATATTTTCCTTTTTATACTGTTCAAAATTTTCTTCGACTGTCACTTAGACTTTCGATGCCTGGTTTAGAGACAATGGAACCCAACCCACGGTGTTTTAAATTTTCCGCGACTGTCACTTAAACTTTCGAATTTACGTTTTACATTTTCAGCGACTATCTATCATATTCTTCAATAAGGAGGCTCATAATGTTTAGTCGACTTTCTAACCTATCCACGAGTATTATACAAAGTCGATGACTTTTTAAGCGACAAATTTTTTCCGTGTACCTGCGTTTTTACTACCTTTTTTGGAAGTTTTTATTGACTTTTCTTTGATTGAGGCATTTTCTATCAAATTTTCAAAAAAAATTTTACCTTCAGGGCTCAAATATCCAAGTAACATTCTCACATCATTCAATTTTTCAGGGCTTATTCCTACTGAGCTCACCTCGTTTTTGGCTTTTTTAATAATATTCTTTTTGTAAGAACTTTCATTTCTAGTTCTTTTTTTACCATAAAACTCTTTATCATTTTTATCACACATCGTAAATAATTCATAAATAAAACATCTAAAACAACCGGACAAATGATTGCAAAAATACTGCGAAACGAATACAATTTGTAGGAGCCGAAAAAAACATGAATCTTCAAAATAATGCTTTTATACTCTCTGCTTCTTTAAAAGTGTCCTTGAATGTATGTAAACAAAAACAACAAAACAAAAGAGATGCGACCGGCAACTTGCACTTTGGCACGTGCTCGATGCCCGAGGCGAGATGCGGCTGCCGAGAAGTTTTTAATAATAATCCATAGAACTCCTGTAGTTTTCATCCGAATAATCTCAAATTTTCAGAAAAATTTCTTTGTACATATGGGAACAACTTTCTCGCTGGAACTTTTTTGTAGGTTAAACTTCCCCAGATACTTTATGTCGTCGAAGTTAGAAAAACACGAAATACGGTGCGCATCAATTTGTTATTAAGTATCTATAAACAATTGCATATTTTATTTATTTAAACGACTCTTCCGTCATCCGTTCGCCCGGAACTTCCACCCGCGGCCACACGCCCAATAGGATAACCGACTAGCCGCGCCACCCAGGGGAGAAACAAACATATTTCCCCCCCCCCCCCCCCCCCCGAACGACGCGGACAGTCAAGTCTACCCGAGACGCAGGACCGCGGGTGCCGGCCCCGATGCGATTTCTACTGGCCCTCCCCGTTGTTTCGCTCTCGACGCCCATCAAGCTCTCTCGTCTTCATCACAAGTGTGACGAATGACTCGATGAGCGTCCAGAACCGTTCAGACTGGAGCATGAGGGGGACCATCGTGTCAGGAGTAAGTTCGGAACCCACCGCCTGTCCGAGGACCTCCCTAGCCACACCCCATTTTGCGCAGACGAAGAGTGCGTGCTCTGCGTTATCCACCGGGGAATCGCAGTAGCAACACGTCTCCTCGTCTCTCTTCTTAAAGCGCCTCAGGTACGCGTTAAAACAGCCATGGCCCGAGAGCGCTTGTGCCAAGTAAAAGCCGACTTCCCCGTGCTTTCTGTTCAGCCAGGTGGCGAGCTCCGGGGTCAGGCGGTAGGTCCACCTCCCTGTCTGCTCACCATGCCATCTCATCTGCCATTTCTCGACGAGTCTGCGCCTTCCATCCTTGCGGATGGCCTCCTTTGCGCGAGCGATTTCCTGCAGGTCGGCGCAGGTAAGCTCCTTGCGAAGCTGAAAGGTTTCCTGCCTTTCCTCCGCCAATAAATCTATTGGCGGGACGCTCGCCAGGACCAGCACAGCGCTCGTCGAGATAGTTCTATGTGCCGAAACTATTCTCAGCGCGACAAGTCTCTGCGCCGAGAACAGCTTCTTCTGGATAGCATGGTTTTGTAAGGCATTGGCCCAGACCGGAGCTGCATAAAGCAGCTTCGAATGGACCACGCTCGCCACCAATCTTCTTTTCGCTTCCCTGGGTCCACCAATGTTTGGCATAAGCCGGGCCAAGTTTGCTCCACATTGGATGGCTTTGGCGGCTGCGATCTTTAGGTGTTCGCCAAAGCTAAGCCTACGATCCAGCTGCACCCCCAGGTACTTAATGCTTGTTTTCCACTCGACTTCATGCTCTCCGAGAACGATCCTCGGGTATTGGAAGGATCTCCTGTCCGTAACGAGCAAAGCCTCGGTTTTCTCAGGGGCCATTTTAAGACCTCTGCCATCCAACCAGCGCTTCGCTCGCCACAGACTTTCATTGATCCTCAGCTCTAGGATTCCGACGTCGTCAGCGGCGCACACGACAAGTGCGTCATCCGCGAAGCCGACGATGCTCGTTCCAGCAGGCAGGTCCATGCGCAGGAAATCGTCGTACATGACGTTCCAAACGAGTGGACCCACCCGCGACCCTTGAGGGGCGCCACATGTCATCTCGTCCTTGAGAGACCATGTGTCGCCCTCATATATCACCCACCTGTCGCTCAGATAGTCATCTATCATTCGCAACAGGTAGTCTGGAACCTTTTTCCGCACCATCGCCTCGATGCAGATGTTCCATCTCGCGGTATTGAACGCATTGCGTATGTCAATGCTAATCAACGCACAGAATCCCTTACGCTTACCAGTTCCTTTTCTTGCATTTGTGGCGATGTTAACCACAGCTTGGATGGCGTCCACAGTGGACCTGCCTTTCCTGAATCCGAACTGGTTTTCCGAGAGCCCGTTCTCCCCGACCAAGAGAGCCTGAAGCCGTTGTAGAATCAACTCCTCCAGAAGCTTCCCCATCGTATCCAATAAGCATATTGGTCTATACGACGAGGCAACCCCTAGAGGTTTGTTGCCCTTCCTCAGCAGGACCAACCTCTGCTTCTTCCAATCTGAGAAGAACCTTCCCTCCCGAAGACAGGAGTTAAAGGCTTCTAGGAGGATCTCTGGGTACGCCCCGATCACCTCTTTGAGGATCTCGTTCGGCACCCCGTCGATACCCGGCGCTGTATTTGCCTTAAGCCTTCCACCCGCTCTCTTTAGTTCTTCGAGAGTGAAGAGTTCTTCGCGCCGGACCACGCAGGAACTTCGGTCCTGTCTTTGGAACGGCTCCACGTGTGGAAACAAGCTACGCACAATGTACTGGACTCGATCGGGATTATCCAGGCCCGGGGTCTTTCTTCTAGCCACCAATCTCTTGGTGACTATTTTGAAGGCGAGACCCCATGGGTTCTTCTCGACCTCACCGATCAAGTCTTTCCAGCATTGAAGTCGGCTTTTTTTTATGCCTCGCCTCAAAGCTGTTTTTGCCCCTTTCCATGCCTCGTGCAGCGTAGCATCCCCCTTTGAACGGGTGAATTTTCGCCGCGCTGCGAGGCATTCTCGACGTAGGGCTGCCAACTGGTCGTTCCACCAGTACATCGAACCCTTGGCTTGCCTGCGCTCACGGCGAGGCATCGAGTAGTCGCAAGCCGCGACCACCTTCTGCCTCACCGAGCGCACAGCAGCTTCAAACGACCCAGTAGGGCAGACCCAACCAAGCTCATCGATGAGCCTGGTTTCTTCGAGGTGTTCGCGAAGTCTTTCCCTGCTGAGTCGTTTCGTGTTCCAGGAGGGGCTCCTTCCTTCGCCGCCCCTACCCTTATCTACCGCCTGACACCGTTGTTCTAGTGTGAATTCGATGCAACGGTGGTCACTCAAGGTTATTAACTCGAGGACCGACCAGTGGCTTATCCTTGAAGCGAGGCGAGGTGCGGCAATTGTGAGATCAATTATTGACCCCCCCGCTCCTCGTCTGAACGTAAATTCCCCGCCCTGATTCAAGACGATCAGTTCGTTCCTAGCGACCATCTGGCCAACCAAGATTCCCCTCCTATTTAGGCGGGCTTCACCCCACTCGGGCGACTTACTGTTGAAGTCACCCCCTATGAGGGATCGCCCGATGGCCTCACGGAGGCTTTCCTCAAGGAGGAGGATCTGGGTCTCAAAGACATCGAAGGGATCGCCGGGGGAGAAGTAGCAGCTATACATTAGATTGACAGTCGATGTCGCCGATTTGAACGAGATAATTTTTTTTCGGTTCTTTATCAACAATAAATAGACACGTATTTTTTTGTTTGGCCAAAAAAAAATTTGTTTACAAGTATATGATTTTTCGAATTTTCTATGACATGACATTTTCGACATAGCAAGCACCCTTTCAAGCCTGTTTATCTTGAAAACAATTGTTCGCATGAAAAATTTTCCAAATTACGAAAATTAGGGTTTTGACTCTACTTTACAGAGATTGTTGCGAAAAAATTGTTTAAATATTTTTTAATATACAAAAGTAAAGAAATAAACGCAAAATCGTTTTTTTCCAAATTTGGCCCCTTTCGAAATTTTTTTTTTCGTAGATTTAGATTCTTTGAAGTATGTTATAAAATATGACGATTGAATCAAAATGGCTGGATCATTGATTCGGAAGTTATGGAATTTCGAAGAGCCTCGCGCGCAATCTGGGCGCTTCCACACGCGGTGAGCGTTTCACCGGGCGTAAGTTATTAGCGCTAAAAGTAAAGGTGGATTGGTAAATTAGTTGATCCTGTTACAAATGCTGAAGAGGTTTATATTTAAATAATCAGTAACAACAAATGCATCAATATAGGTTTAAAAATTTTATTAATTGTCGAGAAATGTCATTTATAACTTTAGCTTGGACTTTTGTGAGTACCAGGCACGGATTTACAATCTGGGAATCGAGATTCCAAAAATTTCTGGGCTGTTTCGTAATCTTCAGCATTTCTATGCGCCCGAATTGCGCGCATAACTTCCGAATCAATGATCCAGCCATTTTGATTCAAACGTCATATTTTATAACAGATTTCAAAGAATCTAAATATACGAACAAAAAAATTTCAAAAGGGGCCAAATTTGGAAAATAAACGATTTTGCGTTTATTTCTTTACTTTTATATCTTAAAAAATATTTAATCAATTTTTTCGCAACAATCTCTGTAAAGAAGAGTCAAAACCCTAAGTTTCGTAATTTGGAAAATTTTTCGTGCGAACAATTGTTTTCAAGATAAACAGGCTTGAAAGTGCGCTTGCTATGTCGAAAATGTCATTTCTTAGAAAATTCGAAAAATCGTATACTTGTAAAAAAATTTTTTTTGGCCAAACAAAAAAATTCGTGTCTATTTATTGTTGATAAAGAACCGGAAAAAAATTATCTCGTTCAAATCTGCGAAATCGACTGTCAATCTAATATGGAATGACCCATATTCATTATTACTTTATGGAAATCAGTGCAGTTGACTAAAACAATAAAATCAGTAAAATCAATTGTTCCCAAGAATAATCATTTTTAGTAGCTAAAACTTTAGGTCACAATAAAGGATATATCAGCGGATGGCTCGAGATTATAATTATTTCTAAAAAAACTTTCTCGTAAATATTCCTCAGAATCTACTAGAATCACATTGTATCAAATTTTAAAAAAGCTTGCTCGACCTGACTTAAAATTTGGGGTTTTTGCACATATAAATATTTTAGATATGATATTAGTTTTTAATATTGGATCTATAAGTTAATTCGTGCGGTTTGCTAAGAGATGGCGTAACTTGATTATTATTCCATCATTCCAATATTCCGAACATGCGTTGAAAAGCTACTGCCATTGTGCGTCTTTTTCAGTATATTTCATTCATTTGAAGCGTAAACAACAATATTTTTTTTCACTCAAATATGTCGAACTTTGTGCCTGAAAAAGTGTTTTTGCGGGGAGTTCTTCTTCATTACTTTAATATGAAGAAAACTGCTGCCGAAAGTCATCTTATTTTGGTGGAAGTTTATGGTAAACATGCTCTAGCTGAGCGAACGTGCCAAGCAAAAAAAATCATATGTGAAACCCGGCCAACCAGCGAAATCAACGGCAAAGCCGAATATCCATGGCGCGAAGGTAATGCTCTGTATTTGGTGGAATCAGAAGGGTGTGCTGTATTACGAGCTGCTAAAACCGGGCGAATCCATCAATGGAGAATGCTACCGATCACAATTAATCCGTTTGAAGAGAGCAATAGCCGAAAAACGCACGGAATATGCGACCAGACACGAGGCAATAATTTTCCACCATGACAACGCTCGGCCGCATGTTGCTATTCCGGTTAAGAACTATTTGGCAAACAGTGGATGGGAAGTTTTACCCCGCCCGCCTTATAGCCCAGACCTTGCCCCTTCTGACTAACATTTGTTCCGGTCGATGCAGAACGCTCTCACTGGAATACGGTTCACATCAGAACAGGGTATCAAAAATTGGCTTGATTCATTTTTGGCCGCCAAGCCGGCGCAGTTCTTTCGGGATGGAATCCACAAATTGCCAGAAAGATGGGAAAAAGTCATAGCTTCAGATGGGCAATACTTTGAATAATACTATTGTACACTGAGAAAAAAGAATGTTTGAATCAAAGAATATTTCTTTGATTCAAATAAATGGTTGAGCTGGATGGTGACGAAAAATATTTTTTTAGATCAAAGAAATATTTTTATTGTCTTTAAAAAATGAATAATTAAAGCAAAAAAATGTTTATCTAGTACTATTAAATATTCATTAGATTGAATAAAAATGTTATTAACATTGTGTAGCAATTATTTGATAAGAGAAGTAAATTCTTTGATGTAAAATGATGTGATGCATTTTCAAAGAAACAATAGATTAATTCAAAAAAATTTGCATTGGTTCAAGTAAATTTGTTTTTCATTCCAATATATGATTCCTTGTTTGTAATGAGCGTATTGTAAATTGAGAGAAATATTTCTTTGAAATGAGGAGATAATTTTTAGTAGGATTGAATAATTATTTGCTCCAAAGATGTGATTTACTGTTTAAAATGGTCAAGTAGTAAAGTGTATTGAGTAATGATGGATGCAAAGAACGATAATATTGCCTATGGTAAGTTAGAGATTTGTGTCAAAAAGATGTTAATGATATGAATAAACGTGTTTTGAAATTTAAGAAATATTTCTTAAATTTAAAGTAATATAAACTTCATGAATTGTAAGGAGTTAAGTAAAATGTTGCCATGGTTCTCTTAAATAATAAAAAAATTCTTACCTTAAACCTGCCATTAGTCATCCGATATATACATATATAAACAGCATATAAATTCATACCACCATTCAGTCGCAGCCAATCATATTTTCTATCACAAATACACTTAAATATACAACTTCGCATATATAAACCTAATAACTAAAACTTATACATAGGACGACACGCTTTCGTCGAATAACGCACACGCTCGCTTACAATCCTCAGACATTAAACTTGGAATTTTCTTATATAGTGACTGCAAGAGTTATTCAGAACTTGTGAGAGAAATGTGTCGTGACTAGAGCTTTTGAGCCTCACTCAAGTAAAAATAAATCAACTCTTTTTATAAATTATTCATAAAATATTTTTTTAAATTATTATAATTATGATTATTAATAAATATATAATATAATTATTAAATAATATTTAGTATACATTTTTATTATAACTATACGTATGAAGTTTAATGGAACTAAATTTTAAAATATATATTCAAAAATTTCATTAATATAAAAATAAATCTTGTGTGAAAACATTTAAAAGGAAATTCTTTTTTTTTCTGTGTTGTATATTTTCAAAATATAAATTATACAATTGTGAATTCCAAATTATTATTGTACCTAAGAAAGGGCATAGCCGGGTTTCCATGTGAAATCGGCCTTAAACCAAATAAAATTTCGCATAAACCATATGGAAGGGGTTGGGCAAGAGATTATTTTGTCAAATTTTCAGATCATTATCTGCCATTTTAAATGAATAATGTCGGATTTTACCATTTTCGTTTTTTTCTTTTTTTAGCTAAACTAATCATAGGAAAATTTTGAAAAAATCAGGGTTGTTTTTTTCAATAGGAGACACATTTGTAAATTTTTGCAGATTTTTTTATGCATAATTCGCGATGCAAAAAATTGTGAAAATTTTTGTACGCAATTTTGTTCATGTTTGAATTGCGCGACCAATCTTATGAATTATTCTATTCATTAGTTACCTATCGATGATTAAAACAGAGTTTTTGCAGATTTTTGCAAGGTGTGGACGGGGGTAAAAAAAAAATAAAAACCATCAAAATACGCATTTTTCCAACATCTTACTATTAAAGCACATTTTATAATAACAGTAGACAAATGAAGAATAAAATTTTATTTGGTAATCAATCTCTAACACGGTTTACTGCTAAAATCTTTGCAAAATATTTTGCGAATTTTTTTTGTTGCGAAAAATTGAAATTTTTTACATGCATTGTGAACAAATGGTTGATTGTCGTTATTCGCAAGTCGAAAGAGTATTGCGAAAACTATCTATTTATATTCTTGAATATTTTTCGAATATACAGGTTTTGCCCCTTGAAAATTTAGTCCGTTCAAAAAGTTTCCGTTTTATATATAAGTGGTATACAAAAAGTAAAATTGGTTTTCCTACAAACTTACAGTTATAAACGAAGACAACGATGATGACTAATTTATAATTGAAAAAAAATTTTATTCTTGGCAAATGTTCAGCCACTTATGGGGTATGAAGTGCTATGAAAGTACAATCAACCGTCTATATTTGTAAAAACTCGATGGTAGAAAAATATATTTTTGTAGGAAAACCAATTTTACATTTTGTATACCACTGTTATTTAAAACGGACAGTTTTTGAACGGACTAAATTTTCAAGGGGCAAAACCTGTATATTCGAAAAATATTCAAGAATATAAATAGATAGTTTTCGCAATACTCTTTCGACTTGCGAATAACGACAATCAACCATTTGTTCACAATGCATGTAAAAATTTTCAATTTTTCGCAACAAAAAAAATTCGCAAAATATTTTGCAAAGATTTTAGCAGTAAACTGTGTTAGAGATTGATTACCAAATAAAATTTTATTTTTCATTTGTCTACTGTTATTATAAAATGTGCTGTAATAGTAAGATGTTGGAAGAATGTGTATTTTGATGGTTTTTATTTTTTTTTACCCCCGTCCACACCTTGCAAAAATCTGCAAAAATTCTATTTTAATCATCGATAGGTAACTAATGAATAGAATAATTCATAAGAGTGGTCGCGCAATTCAAACATGAACAAAATTGCGTACAAAAATTTTCACAATTTTTTGCATCGCGAATTATGCATCAAATTATAAATAATTATATATATGATTATAAATATAAATTATAAATAATTATATATATATGATTATAAATATAAATTATAAATAATTATATATATATATGATTATAAATATAAATTATAAATAATTATAAATTGAATTTGTTTTTATAACGAAAATTAGATGTAATAAAATTGCTATTAAACATGACAACTATCTCTCTTCACTAATTTTCCCAAGTTGTCTGCATGCAAATGAATAAAAACTTTACTATTATCATGTAAACAGTTGTGTACAAACATAATTATTATTGTCTAATAATATCATCATAAGCTGCAATTAAGTTTCATATTTATTTTATATATGTATTAAAATTTAATCATTTTTAATCCAATATTATTGAATAATTAAATATTATCTATTGTAAAAGAAAGTGGAACTTGTATAGAACCTCCACTTTTAATAAACGCTGATTTGTTGTTGCCTATTAAGCATCATAGATTTCATTAAAGTATAACCTATTAATTTGAAAACATTTTTTTATAAATTATTATGATTAATTTTATGCATTAGAATAGTGAAAATTTTTTATATGTTATCGCAGTCGATAAAGTAGTATCCTTTAGGACGTAAAATATTTGTATAAATGACTTTCCGTCAAACTTATTATAATACTCATGCAACTTTGACACATTAGCATGATTTATGTTATTAATTTTATTATTTACTACTAGTCCAATCAACAGGGGATTTGTTATGACATTATTTATTTCAGAAAACGGACTACGCCATCAGTAGAAAGGTTGGTCTTAGAGTAATTGTGTCATATTTTGGACAACGAAATATTATTTATAAATTTTTTATTAACATTTAAGACCAAAAAATCGCAATTTTTTTAGTTTTTCGTTTATAACATTAAAGGTAATTATCCAATCTTGATAACATCAATTCAAAAGTTTTAGACAATTGAATTATGAACAAAATAAGCCGTCGCTTGATCTGATTGGATAATTAGAGGCGGAGAAAATTCGGAAAAACCGGGAAATTTAGCTTTTGCTAAACAAATTAATATCTCAATTAATTTTTAACTTTTTTGGTTGAGGATTGGTGGAAAAGTAGCAGACTTTATGCTCTTCAAATGTATAAAAAAAGGGACACTTTAAGATAATACGTTTCCTTTATAATAATACGTTTCGCCTTTAGCAGAGTTCAAGGACAGACATTTAATTTTTTTAATTTTTAGCATTAATAAATAAAATTATTACATATGTCCGTTACCTTTTAACGTTATTTTTAACGTAGAATAAGGATAAAAACATTTTGAATATTTATTTTGCCTCATTCATAAGTTATAATGCTACTTTACGATAGCTATTATATATATTATAAGGTAGAAGCACCAATAGCCGGACGTCTAAGGAAATGTCATTCAATTTTTTGTATTAATCGTTCTAAATGTGATGCGTAATCAAGAATTGCCGCGATTATTTTGATGTGTGTGTCCTCCCTACTATAACAAAAAGTCCAGAGTTGTGTTAAATCTGAATAATCCATTTTAATAATTCTTTTCATTAAATAATGCTCTGGAGCCAATTGCCGGACGGGTAAAGTGAATTGATCCAATAGCCGGACAGCGCTGCACCAATACTCGGACAAGAGAATATTATAATTTCATTGATATGGATTTGATATTTTTTAAGCATAATAAACACTGGGAAATATGTACGGAAACATTTTTTAGGTCTGTGCTTATAAAAAATAAAGTATTGAAAAGATTTTACAAATAGAATATATTATATTTAGAGCTTGCAGCACTAATTGTCAATCGTTTTTGCCTTATATCCTCAATCACATTAATAATATCCGCTTTGGTATAAAGCTTTTTAATCTTTTTTTCTGATACTTTTTCCATGATCTATAATAAAGACACCAAATACATAAAACCCAGAAAATACATATGTTAAAATGAAAATACTTTCTCAATATATCAGATTTTCAGCAAATCCATAATTTAAACATTATTTCTTTAAAAAATTATTCATTATCAATCATACTTTATCATTATTATTGAAAATTATCATTCAAAAAGATCAAAAAGTGGGGAAATTTCACTCTGAAATCCATATTTTCATTGTTCTCAATGTAAAATCAACAAGAAAATAAACGTCAAATGTCAATTGAGGTTGGATTTCATATTTGACTAATTAAAATATGTTTAAAGTAATTTACCTAATATTTTATCAGATAGATATCTTCTATGAATTGAAAACAATCAAATACTTACCACATTTCTCGAAAATATCAACAGCACTTTTTAAAATTCGCATTCGTTTTTGTAATAACCTTTTCGTCCGGTGACTAGAGCGAAAACAAAATAAGTGCAATGTAACTCCGGACACGCGTTCGGTTATTAGGCAAAACGAATATTCATTGACCTAATAACCGGATTTAGAATATTTAATTAAAGTAAAATTTTTTTTAATTTTGAAAAATATTATGATGTAGATAAAGCATTTGACTTCAGTGTAACACGTATTAAAATGAAAAATGAGGGTAAATGTAAATGTTATTTGCTTAACAAAGACAACGTGTCAGTTAGTTTATAGAGCAGATTTCGCTACATTTCGACCAGCCTTGTGCTTCAATAGAGAAATTTTTTTTTCTTGGCGAAGTTTTAATTTCTAATTCAACAAATTTTTCACTTTTTTAAAGTGTACGTTTCGAGGTTTGTATACGGTACATCAAAATAGCGATAAGTGATTCGTAAATCTCTAATTTTGAGAAAAATTCATGGCTCTGTCCGGCTATTGGGTACCGTCCGGCTATTGGTAGCCTGTTACCTTAGTAACAACATGCCTGGATGCGACATAGTACAAGTTAGGACATCTTTTAGAAATCCCTCAAAATTAATACATGGTCCCAATAAAACATAAGCCGCTTATATATCATTTTCAAAAAACAATCGAACTTTCTTCTCATCCCTTAATTACCTTACTGAATCTTGTTATCAAACAAGTATGAGTCAAATATGTCGCAACATTAACCCGTTTCTTCAACATTTTGACAACTTTTCTACTTGCGAAACAAGGATTTTTACCTAATCAAGCCCTTGCAAATGCGAAATCTATATCAAACTTGATAGTACAGTTGGATTTATTCAAGTCCAATGGAATCCATGAATCCCCCCTCCATATACCAAACATCAATCTCATATTTTTGGATAAGTCAATGACTTCAGCAAATTTAAACATTTACTTTTCTTGGTCTCCTAGCCGAAAGTACGGTCCTCCCGGCCGCATTTCACTCCAGAAAGAACGACTTTTGTGGCCGTTTTTTGTTTTTTTCGGCTCAGTAGTGTCGCTAAATTCATCGTATAATTCGTTTGTTTAATTTAATTTAATGTGACTTCATGCAATTGCACGAAAGAGTAACTCTTAAAATGGAAAACAAAAAATTTATGTACACGGTTTATTTTATATTAATAATTATATTAATACAAGTAATAATAATTATTGTAATAAGATTAGTATTACTAGATGTGTGATGTTAAAGTTACTGTTGATCAATATTAATATTGTTATCGAAGAATAAATTTTCTCTGGTATTTGTTAATTTTTAAAAATATTTTGATTTAAAATTTTTTTTGCAGTTATTGTATGATAGAATTTTATTTTAAAGTTTTTAACGCCCGCCCCGACCAGCAAAAACCTCAGCTTCGCCTCGGTTTTGGGCGTACTTTCGGCTGGAGATCAAGAAAAATAGTATACAACCCACGGCCAGAATGTTTGATGCCCTGGCGTATGTGATGTAAATGCCTCGGCTTCAACTCGGCATTGATATTACATACGCCAGGAAATCAAACTTTCTGGCCTAGGGTCGTAATATACTATTTCTTACACCATATCATTCCTGAAAATGTATTCTGATAGCACTGAAAAAACAAAACATTTCTTCCTAAAATTTTTACATTGAAAATATAGATCTTCAAGATTATGTTCTCCTTACTATAGTTATAATGTCAGTTTTATTGCTCACAATATTTCTGAAGCTGAGGGAATTAGGCATAAAACTTAAAAAAATATATGATAATAAATTGATATACATCCTCCAGATGCAAACGTAGGGAGATTTAAGAACCCGCAATTTTTCGTTCCTGGTTTTCATGTTTTTAAAAACCATCATTAATTTACAAATTCAGTTTCTGAATTCTCGCCTTGTCGACCCTTGCTTGGCCATTTTCATTGTTTTACTAAGTACCTGGGTCACCATTGTCCGCTCGCTCCTAGCGGCCGATGAATTACCCATGGGTTTTTCCCTATTGAGTTAAGCTTGTCCCTCGATGCCTATGTCAAAACATGACGATTTCAAAACTTTCCATTACCTTACTTATAATACTTTATTGATAATTTTACTTTCTTTTTCATTCAGCAGCATTTAATTATTATTGATTATTTTTTCCCAAATAGTTTGTTTTATCACAATGTCCCAGTAGTCCGTAGAGGAATTGCAAACCATTGCGTGACAATAACGTTATGGATTGATTCGCGTGAGAAGTAGAAAATCTGATCAATTACCTGCATCTCTGTAAATTGATCCATGAATTATTTATTGACGGAGTTCCATTATGCATATCTTCTCATGTCAAGAAAAGAAAGGAAAATAAGGGAAAAATTCTGTACTTGGCAAAAAGGTTTTATACCTTTTATCAAATTGATTAATGTTTGTTATTTGTATTAATAAACTTGCTTTAAAAATCATGAAAAAACGAAATTACTTTGTTGCCAACCCAATAGTATTCCTCCGCTTTAAGGGGTTACCCCCACTTGTGGCGCAAAAAAGGCCTTTTTCACGAATTTTTTGAAGAAAACTACAACACTTTTCTAATCGATCACTATATCATCTTAAAGAACACATCTTGAAGAACTTTTAGTAATTTTTTTATTGAAAAATATTACATTGTTAAGTGGCAAATGGCCGTCAATGAAATAATGTTTTTATTTATACGGTTTGCGGTGACCAACATTGCGGCGAAGTGGATCATCTGAAACAAAAAATGTGGATGGATTTAGTCAAATATAAGTATAAACTAGTCTTTAATCGAGGGAGTTGAAAAAATATTCATTTTTCACTAAATGGCGGATAGTCAAAGTTAATGGTTCGATTTAAAGAAAAAAACGGCGATTTTTTTCGAAACAAAAAATCGAACGATTAAAGACTACATTTTTATGTATTAAATAAGCCTTCAGAATTCCAAGAAGATCGGTTCATTAGTGTTCGAGTAATCTTGGTCACTGACTTCAGCAATGCCATTTCGAGAAAAACGCGTTTAACCAGTTAACTGTGGCGACCATGGCGAGTTCCATGTATTTATGACGAGTATACTCGTCAATCACAGTTAACGTGTTAAAGTTTCAATTTCAGTTTACACGAAGAAAATAAGTTTTTTTGTAAACTTACATAGAGTCATCTGTTCATGGTCCATACAGAAGTTCTTCCGCCGACGATGCCGCTTGCAAAACGGAAATTTGGTGTTGCCTTCGTAACATTCTTCCTTCACGAGTGCTCTCGGCCGCACGTCTCTCTGTCAGTGCAATCCGTGCTTCGTCGATTTTATCAGCGTATTCGTGCGCGTTGTGTCCACAGCTCACTCCGATTGAGTTCAAATAAAATAATAATGATTTTGAACCTTCGTTGAATAGTCCAACGGCAATATAAGCTGCTAAATTTACAACGATTGCTCCACTCGAGACGATTTTTGGGCTCATTTTCCAAATAAGTTGATTGAAGCTTTAGTTGTTATTTTGATTGAAGCCACCGACGCATCTTTCGAGTAAAGTTTCTTTACTCAGATCGTTGTATATAGGTCTGATGGCATCCAACACATTTGATGGAAGTGGTCTGTAATCGTGTTTGAAAGCCTCGTTTCTCGCCTGAGCTCGTTGATATGAACACCACGAATCTTCACCGGTTGGACATCTCTCGCGGTGTGGATTTGCATCGGTTGAACTGTAATGATCGAAGGTCGCCTATATTGCCTCATGCATATCGTGAACAGAATCAGAATGGCGTCGAATAGCAAGTCCATAGTACACAGTGAGCTTGGCAATAAATTTTCCTGTCAGCTTTCCTTTACCACCAAGCTTTTTGTTTTTTTTTTTACTAAATTACGAAGGCGGGATCCCATACGCTTTTGGACGTGTCCGATGCATTCTTTTTTTATAACTTCTACATCGTCATAAGGATGAGAATTTACTAGCCCAGTGTACGTCTTCGAATCTCTGTCTCCAATATAGTATCGGTACAGGACATTATATTTTGCTATTGAACGCTTGAAGATTTCGATAATAGAGTCCACCCCCATTTTTCCCGAGCCTTCGTGATTTGCACTGCAGTTATCTTCGTGTGTTTCGTACCATTATTTGTATTCCGCATCATTTACTTTATGTTTCCACGATTCATAGATTTTACAATACGCACTTTTTACCACAAGATCAAGTACTTTTCTACTGTAGTAGCCTATGACTGATGAAACTCCGATCAACGACGTATATCCTCGCTTCCTCCAGGATCCATCTCCGGAAACTGTTAATTTATAAGTTGCATCGCCTGCTGCATTAGGTGTATTTTCAATTTCTTCTCGTAAGGCTATTTTAAATATTACATCTGCACATGTTTTCACAGGCTCATAAATACTTTTTAAAATTATTGCATATGTAGTCTCGGTAAGAAACCTTGGCATGTCCATAAGTCCGCAAAATGTTTGTGATCCAGCCAATCCTATGCCCAGAACTCGCATAGTGAATATAAATCGACGATTTATTTCAAACGAATGTGCCAGAAAAGGAGAAGATGGTATCAAATTATCTGCACATGAGTCACATTTCACAACGACTTTAAAGCCTAGTCCTCTTGCATTTGCAGTTTCAAATTTAATATTTCCATTACACGTTTTGCACTTCACTAAACTTGAAATAGCAGCAAACACAACACAAAAGTTTAAAATGCGATATTCAATATTAGGATTCTAATTCACAGTCATATCAATATTATCTTTCAGTTTCTTCGCAGACGTGGTGAAACTTTCAGTTTCCGATTCGGCCAGTTTCGGGTTAAAAATACCCTTCCTTTTTTTTGGTCGAGATTTCCGTAAATTATCACTGCTTCTTGTTTCTCGCGAACCTTTTTTTCTATCCATTTTTAAATGTAAAATAAATAAAAACTGCGCTTATAATATTGTGAACGGCGGAAATAAATATGTCTCATATAGTCGAACTTTCGAGCTACACTGACGAATTTAAACCAGTGTCTCCAGAAGGTGGGATTTTTCGGCCCCCACCACGTTCCCATCTGGGAGACACACATGCAAACGTGGCGTGTCAGTGTGTCGGCTCTGCTACACGCTGCGGTCACCAGCTTCGTGTAAAGCCGAAGGTGCACGAAGACGGACTTCGTTACAATGCTTGAGTTTTCAAGTTATTTTTAGATTTCACGCTTTCGTTTATCGAGTCGAAATTAAGAATTGTATTTTTCTCGAGTACGTGCAAAAGAGGCGCGAAGCAGACGACGAATTTGAATTTACGAAGTATATAGTTCAAGAAATAACACTTTTCTTCAATTTCTTGAGGAAAGTCTGCATGAAATAAACATCAGTATGATCTTGGAAAATTTCATGAGGATTTCAACACTTCAAAAATAAACTTTCAGTGAAATTTAGTGACAATAAATGTATAAAATTTGAATCAATATATAATTTTCCATTCAAATTTATATACTTCTTACTAATTTTGTACATTTAACAATTTTTCAATTAGAACAATATTTTCTATCAAGATAAAATGAACATAAAATTCAAGTTCATAATTTATATTTTCAGTTATATGTTAGAAATATTTTCATCTCACATTTTTGTAGCCTAAGCACAAACTTTTCATTCCAAAACTTAAAATCTCTACGGAAATGGAAAATTGTCTAATAGCAGTAGATAAATTAAAAAGCTAAAATATGTGTTTATTGGTATTTCCATATTAACATATAAATATCAATCAACTTTAAATTTTACATAAAAATGTTCGTTCGAAGTGTTCAAATCTTGTTACAATTTGACAAGATTTTATGGAGGAGTGCAATCTTTTGGATGAAATATTTTGTAGTTCTTAATTTGTCTGTCCGTCTGAAATCGTAGTAAGATTTGAACAGTAAACAACAAATTTTCCAATAGAATTCAGGATCAATAATAATTGATTCAGGAAATACTTCAACTCTGTAGAGCATTTTTGTATTTCGAATTCAAAATGTGTGCTTAAGCCACAAAAAAGTAAGCTGAAAATGTAGATATAAAACTAATTATGTCATGTTTATGTCTTCTTAATGAAAAATACTTTGCATATAATTCTCTAATTCGATATTTTTTTAATGTATGAACATTCAAGAAATTGATAAATATTCCATCTTTTTATAGGAACTAAAAATTTCCGGATAATGCTTTGATTGAGAAAGCTAAAAATTTGTCAAATATTGATATAAATTGAAATTTTACAATTGCATTATTTTTCAAATATTTTAACATCTCTTCAATGTTGATAATTCTTACAGAAGTTTATTTCATGTGAGTGACTTTTTCTTTTTCTAATGAAATATTTCGTAATTCTAAATTCGGCCCAATTCGTAACATTGTAAAAAGATTTTACAACTTCATAAAATTTTTTTTTCTGTTTTATTCAAAGTCAATAAATATTCAATGTTTGGAATCGAAATATTAAGAAAATGATTTTTAATTTCTGGGAATAAACTGCTTTAATAAGACAATCTTTCTTCTTTGTGAGAAATCTCAATTTTAAAATTAAAATTCTACGCATAGGATACAAAAACATAATATGAAAATACTTTTATTACAGAATTTTGAAATTTTAATCAGATAAATGAAATGCTTTATAGAAAGTCAAAATTTTCTTATTACTGCACTTAATCAAATTTATAAAGTAAAAATATTTTTTAATTGATGCTTTCACTCAATTCTTTAAACATTCATTAATTGAAAATTGTACTCAAAATTTAATCTTGCAGCGTTCCAATATTCCCACAATGTTACAAAATCTTATTAATCATTATTTTAGTCGAATTATTTTCAAAATATTTAAAAAATAAATGTAAATATTTTGATTAAATACTCTGTCAAATTTTGCATTTGACTGATCTTGCAAAATTGTTGAAAGTTTTGAATACCGATAGAAGAAACTTTAAATGAAATTTTATGTCCATAAATGCTTAAAGTTCTATATAGAAATATCAACTACAACATTCTCAAATTTTATAAATAAACTACTAAATTCAAAAAGTTTCGGATTTTTTTAAAAACTGTACAAATTTCAAATATGAATCAGTCAAAATCTACTGATTATCAGTGAAATTTGACTGATTTAAATAACTAAAAACAGGTTACTGTGAATCAGTCAAATTTCACTGATTACTTCAGTGAAAAGTAACTGATTTAACAGTGAAAAATATTGTTTCCACTGATGATTCAGTGAAAAGGCAAATCACTGATTCAATCAGTGAAAATTTGACTGATTCAGATTTAGAGTGTATACAAATTTCAAATATAAAGTGTACTCTGTACATTAATCAAACAAATTTAGAAGATGAATATTTTAATAAATATTCCTAAATATTATTGGAATATGATACATATCGATTTAGAAAAACTTCTTCAAAGTACTCAGACATTTTTCTTATTTTACGACATTTTTGCACCATGTTTGACCTTTGGGTAGGATTCAAGAAAACAATTGTAGACATACTTTCATTACTTAGTAAAATACTATGAAGACTTGCTTTTTAAATTAAAGCGAAAACTTTTAAAACCTTTAACAATCGGTTGCATAGATTCTGCTCTAATCTTGGACGCAATTAGAGAAATAGGTTTTTTTGCTTTTTTTAGATCTAGTTTTTGCCTTAAACATAAAAGAAAGAAAACACATTTGAAATATTAAAATAAAAAAGCTGGTTCATTCTTAGTGAATCCCAAATATTCTGAAATAAAACTCCTTTCCACACCACCACGGAGGTAGAGTTTATGGCTCGTTTTTTTTACGTGGTATCCCCTGTAGGCCTAGTCCACGTCCTACGAAACGAAAAGGGTTTTTGCTTTCAAGCAAAAAGAAAAAAGGAAAAAAATGAAGCGAAGTGGTAAAAAACGCTACAAATGTAGCCCGTACTTCAGGCTTGCCTCTATCAATTGCCAGTATACGTCGAACAAAAATGTTTTGTTTTAAATAAAATAATGAAGAAGTTTGATTAATTCGGGATGATTTGGGGTTCTTGATTATTGTGAGTCCCCTTGCCTCTCACTTATGCCCAAAGCGTGATATTACTCAATTTCAGTATGTTTTCTTACTCACAAAATAATAATTAAAACTAAGCAATTTCCATACCCGAGGCACGCGAAGAAAGGAATAAAGAACGTATCTCTGATATAAGAAATAAAATGTCATTATTTTGTGAGTAAGAAAGGGGTTTGAAATTGATTAACGCCATGCCTTGGCCATTAGAATTAATCCTCTCCTTCGTGAGCGAAGAGCGACAAACCACTTTCCCTATCACTTTCTGCCATCTCATATAGATTTTCGGTCATTAATTGCAAATGCTTCGAAGTGATGCTTGTTGTTCTGGCTGTTTCAGCTCTCGCCTTTAGGGCTGATCGAGTAACACAAATTGAGTTGACCGTCCTGTTTCCTAAGCGATTTCTTTTGGGAGTTTTCGCGTCCGTGAGCATGGAGAAACCTCGCTCCGCCTCAGCATTTGAATGAGGAAGACTCCGAACATGATTCAATACTGAGGTCAAATTTGGAAAAAGTTTTTCTCCTGTACTCGTCGAAGATACACCGATACTAGACCACATTTCGTCAAAAGATAAATTCGACCACTTTTCTTTGAGTTCCTGTCTGATTTTGAGTAAAGAATCCCACTCTTTTTGTACACCTATTCTATCAAACGACCCTAAATCTTGACAAACTTTCCAGACCCTAGGAAAAGTTTCGCTTCGATCAGCACAGAAAGCTACTTGAGGCCGGAAAACAGCAACGCAAGACAAAAAGATGTCATCAAAAGGAAGTCGATTGCGAATTTCTTCGCTTGCTGTGACATAAAATTTCAAGCAATTACGAAGAAATAGATCAACTTCTACTATTTGCAATTTCTTGTTTGTAAGTTGCTGCTGGAAATATTCTCGCGTTTCCTTACCAACGTCAATGTCTTGAAGCGGCTTTTGATTACTAGGATCTGCAAAGTTAACATTTCTCATGATTTGAAAGAATAAATTCGATTGAAGAAGACCCTCTTTCAAATAACTGTTAAGAATCCATACGAAGAATTTAGCCGAGTTTGGCTGGAGTTCCTGAACCATTGTTTCGCGACTTTGAAATTTCGCATTGTATACGTTGAACCTATTCAAAGTAAATTTCAAGAATAGGAAATATGCGAGTGTCAAAGGATTCTGCATTTTTCCTAACAAGTCTTTGGCCTTCTCTACCTTCTCAGATACTAGGACCATAAGATACTGAAGAATAACTTCCCAATTCTTTATTATAATATCTATGCATCGATAGCACACAAGCCAGCGAGTTTCAGAATGACTAGGAATTTTTTGATAGTCATTTCCTAATTCCAAAACAATCGATCGAAAAATAGCCGTTCGCTTGGAGCTAGCATTAAGAAAAGCTGGCAAATCTTTGACTAAATCCTCTATATCTGGGATTGTGGCACAAGCATATTTTGCTACAATTGCTGACGAATGCGAGACACACGGGAAAACAATTAAACGGGGACTTTTTTCCTTTAATTTTGTTTTAAATGAGGACCTATTGCCGACCATCACCTGTGCATTATCACAAGCTAAAGCACAGATATTAGATAAAGGGATTTTCTGCCCGGACAATGCTTTTTCGAACGCATCAAAAATTTTAGAGGCAGAACAATCCGAAGCATTTACATTAATAAGCTGGAGCAATTCCACCCTGACAGAAAATGTCGTTGGCTCCACATATCGAACCATTAATGACAGCCACTTTTCTAGAGTCCTGTCGGTCGTTTCGTCTTCGTACACTGAAAATGATTGCTTACGCAAAATATTTGCCATGCGATCAGTTTCAGCAGCACATACGACGTTATTTACAACTAGGACCATTTTAGTGTGGCTCAATCTAACGTCTTTCAAAACCGAAGGTTCCATATCTTGGAAAAGTCCTATCAATTCTGATGAAATCGCGAATGGTAAATTATGCTCTACGAAAAATGTACTAATCCTAATCTCTGCTTCTTGTACTTTCTGTTTGAAAGTAACACTTTCCGGAATCGTGGAATTTGTGAATTCTGAAGCAGAAGAACTTGCTACACAAGGTTCAACACTGTAAGAATTGGCAGTTACATTAGAAGAATTTTCACTTACTACTCCATAACATTCTAATTTATTTGAAAACTCTTGCTTCTTTCTGTGTGATAAAGATGCTTCATGCTTTTCAATTTCCGATTTGCCACATAGCAACGTTTTATTGCAAATTTTGCAATGAAATCTTGTTTCATCTGCTAATGTAACCACCCACTCTCTCCACGACGGAAATTCCTCAAACCATCCCAACTGAAAGTTTTTTGCATTTTTCATGACTTTTCTAGCGGGTTGACATTCGTTTGAA
Organism: Diplolepis rosae; assembly: GCA_030998225.1. Taxonomy (NCBI): domain Eukaryota; kingdom Metazoa; phylum Arthropoda; class Insecta; order Hymenoptera; family Diplolepididae; genus Diplolepis; species Diplolepis rosae. The sequence continues at coordinate 5,587,154 of JAPYXD010000553.1, read as the reverse complement.
CCAGAGTTCAAACGGTGGTCAACCTTCGTTTGAACCTGGCTGTCCTTCAAAACACTCGAATTTGGGTCAACCGGATTACTCATTGTGAACAATAAATTATACGATGAAGGAAAACAGAATTATTTGAAAAGAATTAATAAGATGAAAAGTCGATAAAATTGAGCGAATGTGAATAATTTGTAATCTGCACACAAATTAAGTTTCACAAAATAAACTTACCCACAAGCGTCAAACAATAACGTACGTAAGAGCACTCACGTATCACCAAATAATAATATAATATTCTTACTTTTGCCGTTTTCAATAAGGAATTACGATAAAAATATGAAGAATCCACACTCTTGCCTTCTCAAATAACGCATAAAGCGAGAATCAAGTATATCTTAGAAGAAAACAAAAGAAGGTTGCTATTATTTGTTTTCGTCTCCAATTTGACCTCTATACCGTTCGTTTGCGATTTAAAACATTGGTAACTTTCTGGCTATTAATCTGATTGAGCTATAACTTTTCAGAAAACTTTCTTTACTAAAGTATTAAAATTTTTCTCCTGTAGATAGTTTCAGAAAATGTAGACACTTAATACAATATTAATAAAATCGTAAAATTCTGAAAATTTGTTAAGCTAGCGCGAGTGGAAGTAGAGAAAACAATTTTTTTTTAAATGTACTTTTCCCAATTACTTGAAAAATTAGAAGTTTTAAAATTTTTTGCAAAAGGAAAAACGATGTGCCTTGAAAGTGTGTACAAGTCCTTGAAATTCAAATTCGAACGATTTTTATAATTAATTATCCTGTACATTTAAAGATACAATTTTTGTATTTGGAATAAGTTTTCTGCAATTACGAAAAAATTTATTTAGAGTACATAAAATTTATTGAACTATTACTAGTAAACTCTACCTCCGTGGTGGTGTGGGAAGGAGTTTTATTTCAGAATATTTGGGATTCTCTAAGAATGAACCAGCTTTTTTATTTTAATATTTCAAATGTGTTTTCTTTCTTTTATGTTTAAGGCAAAAACTAGATCTAAAAAAAGCAAAAAAACCTATTTCTCTAATTGCGTCCACGATTAGAGCCGAATCTATGCAACCGATTGTTAAAGGTTTTAAAAGTTTTCGCTTTAATTTAAAAAGCAAGTCTTCATAGTATTTTACTAAGTAATGAAAGTATGTCTACAATTGTTTTCTTGAATCCTACCCGAAGGTCAAACATGGTGCAAAAATGTCGTAAAATAAGAAAAATGTCTGAGTACTTTGAAGAAGTTTTTCTAAATCGATATGTATCATATTCCAATAATATTTAGGAATATTTATTAAAATATTCATCTTCTAAATTTGTTTGATTAATGTACAGAGTACACTTTATATTTGAAATTTGTATACACTCTAAATCTGAATCAGTCAAATGTTCACTGATTGAATCAGTAATTCGCCTTTTCACTGAATCATCAGTGGAAACAATATTTTTCACTGTTAAATCAGTTACTTTTCACTGAAGTAATCAGTGAAATTTGACTGATTCACAGTAACCTGTTTTTAGTTATTTAAATCAGTCAAATTTCACTGATAGTCAGTAGATTTTGACTGATTCATATTTGAAATTTGTACAGTTTTTAAAAAAATCCGAAACTTTTTGAATTTAGTAGTTTATTTATAAAATTTGAGAATGTTGTAGTTGATATTTCTATATAGAACTTTAAGCATTTATGGACATAAAATTTCATTTAAAGTTTCTTCTATCGGTATTCAAAACTTTCAACAATTTTGCAAGATCAGTCAAATGCAAAATTTGACAGAGTATTTAATCAAAATATTTACATTTATTTTTTAAATATTTTGAAAATAATTCGACTAAAATAATGATTAATAAGATTTTGTAACATTGTGGGAATATTGGAACGCTGCATGATTAAATTTTGAGTACAATTTTCAATTAATGAATGTTTAAAGAATTGAGTGAAAGCATCAATTAAAAAATATTTTTACTTTATAAATTTGATTAAGTGCAGTAATAAGAAAATTTTAACTTTCTATAAAGCATTACATTTATCTGATTAAAAGTCTGTGCATACGTCACTAAAACGTAAGATTAAAAAACTTTAAACTGCTTTTACCATCAATCTATGAATGTGGATTTTAAACCGTAATTTAATGTGTCTTATTTTTTTTTGATAAAATATTTTTAACATAATTTTTTGCTTAAAGTAGCCGATTTACTCGATTGAAAATTGGTCAACTTGTATATTTCAAAATTCTGTAATAAAAGTATTTTCATATTATGTTTTTGTATCCTATGCGTAGAATTTTAATTTTAAAATTGAGATTTCTCACAAAGAAGAAAGATTGTCTTATTAAAGCAGTTTATTCCCAGAAATTAAAAATCATTTACTTAATATTTCGATTCCAAACATTGAATATTTATTGACTTTGAATAAAACAGAAAAAAAATTTTTATGAAGTTTTAAAATCTTTTTACAATGTTACGAATTGGGCCGAATTTAGAATTACGAAATATTTCATTAGAAAAAGAAAAAGTCACTCACATGAAATAAACTTCTGTAAGAATTATCAACATTGAAGAGATGTTAAAATATTTGAAAAATAATGCAATTGTAAAATTTCAATTTATATCAATATTTGACAAATTTTTAGCTTTCTCAATCAAAGCATTATCCGGAAATTTTTAGTTCCTATAAAAAGATGGAATATTTATCAATTTCTTGAATGTTCATACATTAAAAAAATATCGAATTAGAGAATTATATGCAAAGTATTTTTCATTAAGAAGACATAAACATGACATGATTAGTTTTATATCTACATTTTCAGCTTACTTTTTTGTAGCTTAAGCACACATTTTGAATTCGAAATACAAAAATGCTCTACAGAGTTGAAGTATTTCCTGAATCAATTATTATTGATCCTGAATTCTATTGGAAAATTTGTTGTTTACTGTTCAAATCTTACTACGATTTCAGACGGACAGACAAATTAAGAACTACAAAATATTTCATCCAAAAGATTGCACTCCTCCATAAAATCTTGTCAAATTGTAACAAGATTTGAACACTTCGAACGAACATTTTTATGTAAAATTTAAAGTTAATTGATATTTATATGTTAATATGTAAATACCAATAAACACATATTTTAGCTTTTTAATTTATCTACTGCTATTAGACAATTTTCCATTTCCGTAGAGATTTTAAGTTTTGGAATGAAAAGTTTGTGCTTAGGCTACAAAAATGTGAGATGAAAATATTTCTAACATATAACTGAAAATATAAATTATGAACTTGAATTTTATGTTCATTTTATCTTGATAGAAAATATTGTTCTAATTGAAAAATTGTTAAATGTACAAAATTAGTAAGAAGTATATAAATTTGAATGGAAAATTATATATTGATTCAAATTTTATACATTTATTGTCACTAAATTTCACTGAAAGTTTATTTTTGAAGTGTTGAAATCCTCATGAAATTTTCCAAGATCATACTGATGTTTATTTCATGCAGACTTTCCTCAAGAAATTGAAGAAAAGTGTTATTTCTTGAACTATATACTTCGTAAATTCAAATTCGTCGTCTGCTTCGCGCCTCTTTTGCACGTACTCGAGAAAAATACAATTCTTAATTTCGACTCGATAAACGAAAGCGTGAAATCTAAAAATAACTTGAAAACTCAAGCATTGTAACGAAGTCCGTCTTCGTGCACCTTCGGCTTTACACGAAGCTGGTGACCGCAGCGTGTCGCAGAGCCGACACACTGACACGCCACGTTTGCATGTGTGTCTCCCAGATGGGAACGTGGTGGGGGCCGAAAAATCCCACCTTCTGGAGACACTGATTTAAACCATAAAAGGCAACGAAAATTCGTTTCTACAAATTCCAGTCTATTATATGAACGTTGTGAATGCCAGGTATACGGTCCTTTTCATAGAACAATGGACTGAAACCGGAGAGAGGGTCGAGCGCGCCAGGCGGCAGACTAGCCGGTCGTTTACACAATGGATTCTTCTCTTTCAACGCTCATATCTCAGTCAATTTTGTTCTTTGCAAGCTGCCACAAAGAAGAAGAAGAAGAAGAAGAATTTTGTTCGGATCGAGTTGAAATTTTCAGGACATATTCTCAGATACTTATACTTCAAAAAAATGCAATAAAAAGAAAATCGATTTTTTCACAGTTGCAAGTGGGGGCAACCCCTTAAAAAAAGGAATGTCGATTTCTAATTTTTTCAGAAAATAAACATGAAGATTTTTTTTTTTAACCTAATTGCCTTGTACTTTTCATAAACTTTTCGCTTTTTCACATAAATAACAGATTTTATTATATTACTAATACTGGTACTTCTTTACTTTTAAATAAAATATCAATTTCTAATTATCCCAAAATGTAAAAAAAATCATTTTTACTACCTTTTTATTAATCTTTGATTTTTGAAAAACTTTTACTTCTACACGTAAATAACAAACTTGATTACCCTACTAACTTTCAATTTACTTCCATTACTTCCTTTCTCACCACAGATATTATCTTATCTTTACGCAGCTCGGTACCAAACCTACTTTCATTAGGTCGTCACCGTTTTCTTGAAAAGATCACGAATAACTAAATAATTTTGACTTTCAAACGAAAAGGAAATTAATCTACGCACATAATTACTTATCTTGCAAATTCCATTTAAAATATTACTACATATTCCCACTATCTTTATATAGCAATGTTCCCGACGCGAAAGGAGCAGAAATATAAATGTCCAAAGTATGTGGATAGCAAACGACCACAAGACTTTCCATTAATTTCAAATTATTTATTACTATGCTCCTGTCTTGTAATGCACCCTTCAATTTTATTCATATATTTTAACAAAACGATTCGAAAAAGATTCTGTGATAGTAAAGAATACTATTTGGCCGTAATAAATGAGAAAATCCGTTAGAAACAGCGATAATGCGCCATCGCATAGAGCGACAGTTGTGACCGAATTTAAGGCCAAAAACGCAACAAATACCATCGATTAACCACTGTATTCACCAGATCTAACTTCGTGTCAATGCTTTAGAACTGAAGAAGGATAAACGTTAGTGGCGCCATCGAACTTGCTCGCAAGTCTTCAAGATAAGATAATTTTTTTTTTAGGAAGGGAGAAATGCTTTATGCACCGTCAAGGCCTCTCCTCCTTGCTTCTTCTTCTTTATTTCTGGTCTGACTGGTCCAGTTTGCTCCCCATAGCGGCGTTTCTAAGTCTTCCTATCCGGGGCTGCCTCCCGAAAAGCACACAACGCATAGTCCCCGGGATGTGGTCATTCCGGGGCTTATCCTCTCTTGCGGCACAGAGGTAGCATCGCGGCTTTCCAGTGCAGGAATCCACAACATGCCTCTCCTCGCCGCACCTCCAGGAACTCCTGCTTTGGTCAGGCCCCCTGCAGTCCACCGCCATGTGCCTCGAGCCAGCGATGACAGTAGTTTTAATCCATCTTCCTGCGGATCCTACAGCAGACCCACTCGATCTTAATGTGGGTCATTTTTAGCAGCTTCAGAGCCCGCGCCTCCTCCAACCTGAATTTTCGAAAAGTAAAACTTTAATGAGACCACAAGATGAAATAGAGATAAAAATTTAAGAAAACATTACATTTTTCTTATATTAACTTTCTTTGAATTAAAAAACTATTCTATGCAGCCTATACAAAACATATGAAAAAAAATTCAAAATGCAACTATTGTAGGAAATTACATCACGTTTTATAATGCAAAAATGTTTTTCTTGTGACTCGAATCAAATTTTATTTAGTATAAATATACAACAATGATAACTAATGATATTTTGAAAACTAAAATAGGATTCTTATTTACGATGTCTTTCGTTTTTTAGAAAAAGAAAAATTACTTTCAGAGAAATTTCCTTAAGGGTAGTGCCGTTCAGGTACCAAATGAGATAATAGCTATTATTTTATTACTATTATTCTTGTTATTCAATGTCCATAATACTTCTCAAACTCTATTCTTATAATGATGCGTAAAATCAACAATCAAATACATCTAAAATTCTCATTCATTATTAGGTGCGCAACTAAGTTCCCGCTGTTTGTCAATAAATGGCTCCAACAGTAAGTGCTGGTCGATTTTGACATATCCAAAACGTCATGAACCAAGCTTAGACATATGGTAAACAAACCGTTCTGACACATTAGTGATTTTGTGTTGGCATCATATACTTTTGGTTGTGTGAAAATGTCTGATTTTGTGCCAAATAATGGTCATTTGCGGAAAGTGTTGATTTTCTTCTTTCATTCGAAAAAAACGGCGGCTGAAGCGTATTGAAAGCTTAACAACCATGACTGGGGAACGGTATCGAACGCAATTGATGCGTTTGAGCCGAGCACTGCGCGAAAAACGGCCACAATACGAGAAGAGGTACGAAAAAGTGATTCCACAGCATGACAACGCTCGGCCTCACGTTGCCAAACCCATTAAAACCTACCTGCAGACGCTCAAATGGGAAGTCCCACCTCACCCGCCGTATTCCTCAGATATTGCGCTGTCCGATTATTACTCGTTCCGGCTGATGGCACATGGTCTGGCTGATCAGCAGTTCCTCTCATATGAAGAAATCGAAAAATGGCTTGATTCATAGATAGCCTCAAAAGATAAACTATTTTACCGTAACGGTATTCGACCTCTACCAGAAAGATGAGCAAAAGTTGTAGCTAACAATGGGCAATACTTTCAATGATTGATTTGTAACCATTTTTTTACAATAAAGTTGCATTTTCATAAAAAAAAAACAGCGTGAGTTTTAGCGGGAGAATTAGTAAATGTTAAAAATTGTTAATCTCCTTTTATCAACAATCATAATTTTGTCATTTTACATAATTATTATATAAAAAAAACAACAAAGGGATCAAGACAACATTACCGTATGTGTATCTTTTATAGTGCAAGTTACAGCAAGATATACAGATCAATAAAATGATCAAGATGGTATTACCATGCGTCGTCATAATGCCCAAGAAAAATAACAAATTGACTAACATAAAGAAAAGGTCAACGAAGCTGTACCATACCAACGCACTACTACACTCGAAATTCCCTATAACGAGAAGCTCGAGCATCAGAGACCTCTCTGCATCGAGTGCAAGAGGGATCCCTTCCATATAATACTTGTTGCCATGCGCTGTTATGCGCATTATATGATGCGTGCAGTCAGTCTGTCAGTGATGATATGTGAATAATTGTATGTACATAGTGAAAAAGCGTATAAAAAAGATTTTTGCGAGTATTCAACATGGAATTGACTTATTTGACGGTATGTACTCAAAATACTAAAAATACAATAATATAATAATAAAAATACCTATGCTTATCGGCTGTATTTTTGAATATTTCCAGAAAAAAAGAAAAGTCTTGATGATAAATGTAATAAACAGTAATACAAATGTTTAAATGTTGCTGTTGGTTTTCATTTATAAAAAATGTTCTACAGAGCTGAATTACTTTTAAAATCAAGTAGTCATTTACAATGATAATTACAAAGCTTCAAACTTTTGTAATGAAAATCTTCATTTACAACTTCAAACATTTAATGACATTGAATTCCATTGTAAATTTTTTTGTTTACTGTTCAAATCTTGACAGGATTTCAGATGAGCAGACAAATTAAAAATTATAAAATATTTCATTTAAAAGATTGAACTCGTCCATATGATCTTGTCAAATTGTAACAAGATTTCAATACTTCGAACAAAAATTTTCATGTAAAATTTGATATCGGTAAATATTTACATGTTCATGTGAAGATAGCAATGAACATATATTTTAGTTTTTTAATTTATCCACTTCTATTAAAAAAATTTTCCTTTCTGTAGAGCATTTCATTTTTTGAATGAAAAGTCTATGCTCAGGCTAAAAAAATGTAAAATAAAAATATTTCTAACATAAAACTGAGAATGTAAATTTTAAACTTGAATTTTATGTTAATCTTTTCTTAATAGAATATATCTTTCTTACTGAAAATGTTTTAAATGTACTAAATTGATTAGAAGTATGGAAATTTAAATAGAAAAATATATATTGATTTAAATATTGAACATTTATTGGCATCAAATTTTACTGAAAGTTCGAAATTATCGTCTGCTTCGCGCCTCTTTTGCGCGGAGTCCAGAGACATACAATTCTCAATTTCGACTCGATATCCGAAATACCGAAAGCGTGAAATCTAAAAATAGCATTGCAAGGAGGAAGCGAGGAGAAAAAGGAGAAGTGGGACGAGTCGTTCTCGCGTGCAAAAGCGACGAGGAAGAAAGAGAGGCAGCGCGCGCCACCGCCTTTCCCTACTCCGATCTCACTGACAGCAGCTGCTTCTGTAGTTGTGACTGCGTCGGTATCAGATCTGAGCACACTGATCCAGAGGGCCGAGGTTATTGGTGGTTCGGTCGGTCGGTATATTCGTCCGGTGAGAAGGTTAGGTTTACGTTGCCCCGGTGAGAACCGGGTGAGGCTTAAATCAGGCGTACCTGACTTCACGCACCACTCCCTCGTCCCATGGTCAATGGCTGAAGCCATTCAGCTGGTTCACCGATTTTGTATATGCGGGCCGAGGTTACTGGTGGTTCGGTCGGTCGGTATATTCGTCCGGTGAGAAGGTTAGGTTTACGTTGCCCCGGTGAGAACCGGGTGAGGCTTAAATCAGGCGTACCTGACTTCACGCACCACTCCCTCGTCCCATGGTCAATGGCTGAAGCCATTCAGCTGGTTCACCGATTTTGTATATGCGGGCTGGTACAGTTAAAAACGGTTAGGTACGGATTGGTACGGTGGGATACAGTGGTAGCGTCGTCTGGGTTTGTCATGGCACAGCCTGAGCATCACCCAGTCAGGGGGACCTGACGCTGGGTGTCAGCTCCCATCGAGAATCGACCAAGTATTGCGTTTTTCTCAGGACCTTATCCCCAATTTCTAATGCCAAATTTCTCCTCCTGTGGTTGTAATATTTTTGTTATTTTTGGAAACTCTGCGCGATTTTGATTTTGGCCAGTTCAAGGGCTTCTCGTAGTTTGTGAATCCGCTTGTGATGTTCGTCTCGCTGGGGTAAGGCAACTTGTTGTGCCACACTTCCTGGGCTTTTTAATTCCCTGCCGAAGTTTGAATAGGCCGGTGTGTTCAATTGATTCGTGTTGAGCCGTATTATATGCGAACGCCAGTTCCGGTAGGAATAGCCTGCCGTCTCTAACGGTGTACTCTGGATGCGCTTCGACGATCTTCATTCGGCGATAGTACCAGTCTTTCTGGTTCGAAATTTCGCAGGTAGGTCTCATGAGAGACGGCCGGACGGGTTGTCCATTTATCCCAACCATTTGAGCGATAAATGGTCTGTCAGCACGGTAAAATGGTATCCTTCGAGGTGATCCCGCATCTTCCATATGCCCCATTTCACGGCTAAGCATTCAAGGTCTGTTGCTGAATAGTTCCGTTCTGTTTTTGTTAGGGATCGACTGGTGTAGGCGATAATTCGCTCTCCGTCTTCCCCTTGTTGTGAAAGGGCTGCTCCCAAACCTTCCTGGCTAGCGTCAGTTTGGAGAGTGAAAGGTTTATTCCAGTCCGGGCAGACTAAGACTGGTGCGGTGATTAAGCTTTCCTTGAGTTTGTCGAAGGCTTCTTGATGTTGATCGGTCCATTCCCATTTCGTCCTTTTTTTCAGCAGGCGGTGCAGAGGAGCGGCTATATGGGCGACGTTTTTAATAACTCGGCGATACCAGGATATGAGCCCTAGGAAACGGCGTGCTTCTTTTAGATCTCTCGGAGGAGACAAATTCTTGATCGCTGTGATCTTTTCTGGGTCAGTCCTGAGCCCGTCTTTGTCCACAATATGCTTTTATAGGACCGTGCCCCCACTCTTTGTTAAACCGGTCCCTGTTCGGGCGCCATGTAACATCCCTACTTTCCCCCTGGTTGCCAGACGCTTCAGTCAGCCAGAATTCGGTAGTAGTGGGGGAGCAGGAGATGAAATAATTTCCGAGACGGATTTTAATATCAAAGTACATAAACTTTATTCAGAAAAACTTAAATTTAATAGAAATACAAATTTGAAATAATTAATTAAAACGGTGTGTTATGTGTGAGTGTGAATATAAAATAACAAATGGTGTGCCGGTGTCAGTGTGCGAATTTACTGTGTGTGTATGTGTGTTTGTATTTGAAGTCGGTGCGCGGGTGCACGAGCACAGGCCTAACGGTTCGTTGCTTTTGGATCGGTTTATCGTTGACATTGATAAATTTCTGTAAATTAAACACACAAAATCGTAGGGGTTAAAAGATCAGCGGTTTACAGTAAAACACTCGCATAAATTTTTGATTGCAAACTTCTTCCCTTACCTCACTAACGTGGAAACCTTCAACCAACTTTTTTCCTTTTCTCAAACTTTTCTTCCTAAAAATATTGGTCTTCACCGGTTGAAAACTGCTTTAGATAATTATATTCATTTTTCAACTCGCAAAACTGCGTTTTTTCGCTGATAATAGACTTGCAAAATACGGGCTTGTGCAACTTCTCACGTGTTATGAGTACAGCCTTTTAAATCGAACAAATTGCCGTTTGGATTCCGAAGGAGATATGGAACTTGCATCTCCAAAAGCAAAACGGGCATGATGGTACCATACACTGATGATTCCTAAGCTTGCTGCGGCCTTAGGTAAATGTAAAATCAGTGATTGGAATAAAGTTCATGTTCTAATTGCCATTATCGAATTACTAGGCCATGATATATAGAATGTTGTCATCTACAGGTCATCCGTTCACATTTTTAGAAAATAAATACGTAAAGAAAAGGCAACTGTAATTAAAAAGCAGTTTAAGGGCACCAAATTGCAAGCTGTTGTCGGGCATTGGGATAGTAAGTTAGTTCCCGCGTTACTGAACAATCTCTTGGAGTATCTGTACTGCAATCTGATATTGGAGAAGAGTAGGCATCTGCTGTTTGTGAAACTCGTGCTGAAAGGGGTCTACAAGATTGTTTTAAGCAAGATTTTACAGATGAATTTACAAAGAGAGGCTTAAAACGAAGAACCTGAGAATAAAAGGTAGACCTTGAAAATCTGTCCGTCCACTTACTACTATAATCAACGCCAAAGTGGCACAAACGCAAGTATGACCGCTGCCTTTATTGCAGGTGCATGTTGAGGGGCTGGATTTTTCGACATACCAATATCCCTGAAAAATACGCTATTTTCCGGGTACTTTGCAGCCTAATTACAGTTTAAGTAATTAATTACAATTTTATGGATTAGTCGATTGGAAAGAACAACTTCAAAACTACTTGTAATTACAAAAACCCAAAAGTCTATTTTTGCAGCCTTAACTTTCTTCCCTCGTGACAGGTTACATATATCCTTATAAATTATTCTTAGAAGCGTTTTGGAGAAAAAAATGGGATCAGAGATTGAAAATGAGAAAGTCAAAGAACACATGAATCAGAGCGCTGTATCTCAAATCCTTGGCTTTGTTAAAATTACGTTGAAAAAACAGCAGCCTAGAGAGGATTATAGATGATTTTTAAAATTAACAATAATTTTTCTTGGCAAAGCTCCACCTCTTAGGAAGTTATCGGTATCGTATTGCTTAAAAATTTTTATGTGCCTCTGGCGCGGAAACTCGTTTTTCCGTTACAGCTGATAGTAACGGAATGTTGTGTATTCCGTTACAGAGGAATATAATGTAAAAATTGAACTGCGCATGCGCATATAGTCTTACAGCGAAGCAGAATCTTCTTCTTATTCTTCTTCTTCTTCGTACAGTGTTAGCACACTACTGACAAAGCCTTGTACATTTGAACTGCGCATGCTCTATTACAACAAGCTACGACTACACAAGATCGATAAAATCAAAATGTCTGGGACTAGTCGTGAAATATCAAGTGTAATGACTAGCGCCGCAAACAACTACAATACTAGATTAGATTCGAGTGTACGCATAAAAACTCGTGTCCGCACCGAAGTCACATAAAATAGTATACGTGCCAATGCACACAATTCGGGAAATTACGAGACTCGCGACAATGCTCGCAGGACTGATCGCGCCTCGGCTTCGATCTCCTGCGAGCATTGTCGCTCGTCACGCAATAACCCTCATTGTGTGCCTAGGCACGTAATATACTATTCTTTGTCGTGGTGAATCTGTATTATCTCCAAAAGAAGAAAATGCGATCTGTAACTCTTGTATTTTTCTTGTCAGCGTGTATGTCGAAGCATGGTTTCGTGCGTAGGACATGGATCTCGGTGTAGCTGTAGCGCTGAAGTCAGTTGATACACCTATCTTAAACCTGTGCCGAACATATTCAACGATGGTGCCACCTGGCGTAGACACAAAACCCTGAGATAAGATATTAATTAACGCTTCATACGATATATACATACTTTTTAGATAATTGATTTAAAACTGAATAAGTTATAAAAACCAAGAGAAAAGCAAAAGTGTACGTCAATAATTTTTGTAATTCATGTAAAGTGGGGACTCTGGTTCGAATTTGGGCCGAGGGAGATTTTTTCTCGTTCTTCAATTATTTGTCTGAAAGAACCATGAATTTTTCAATGTAAATATTTATGTATTTTCCTATTTTTTTTCTTGGCTTCTTTATGAAAATGCTATTTTTTTTAACAAAGAATGAAGAGAACATTTGTCAGGCATTTTTCTATTGCAAAGTTTGTTAGTTGACTTTACTGCCCGAGCGGACAAAGAACCCAAGACAGAGAATAATAAAGCATTTTTGTTTATAAGTTTATGCACAACAAACCGAGAACGAGAAACATGAGTCGCAAGTATTTTTACGACCAAAATGTTATTGTGGGTTGAAGTGGTCGCGAAAATTTGGATTGTAACATTGAGCACTGTGTCTCGGCGGATCTTAGAGATTAGATGTTTCTTTCATAGCTGAGCATAAAGAAAAAAGAGGTACAGAGTCTTCGTTTTATTACACGTACACGCTGTTTGCAAGAAATACACATCTTCATAAAAGTACTAAATCATAAATGAGAGGACAAATTTTTTAAAATTTTACGAACAGTTCAACGCACAATGGAAACGGGAACAGTTTGTATAGATTTACGGCTTATATTTTCCATTCTCAGCTGTACTTTACTCAGGCTTCATCGCTTGGTATATGTATTTCTTGGCTTCCATTTCGAACTTTACATTTACGATTCGTGCTATACATTGTTCTGCATATGTGGTTTATATTGTGGACGTCATCTCAATAATGATTTAAATCAAGGGAGTGAGGTGCAATGTGAAAATCGTCTGATGCGCCGTCTAGCGTAGACACAAACGGGATCATTATGTTGGAATAGTTTGTCTACTACTTATTCAATGTATCGTTTATTTTATCGCAAGAAAGACCTTATCTCTTTGGCTCTTTAACGGAAAGGTTTTCTTCTATATTCCCCGATCACGTGAATTACAGAGACTTACTGTTTAAACCTGACAGGAATATTATTAGTTACTAGTCATTCGCGCCCTCATTACCGGAGAGCACGGTATTAAAAAAAATTCTTTTACAAAATTATAGGATTTTTTCATGTGTTTTTCGCCACAAGAAGTTATTTCTCATTTGCAAACAAAAGTAATTTGTGTATTGAAGTAATCTCAAATTTCTTTGCAAACACTTAAATTGAATATGCCAAATCTTTTAAAATCGTGGTGGAAAATAGAATAGCATTATTCATTTTTTTAAAATATAATTGCTTTTTAAAATCAATCGATAGAAACACTCTCAAAAGCATGTCCCTTCGCACTTTGTTTACTCACACCTATATGCTATATAATAGGTATTTGCGTAATATACAATATAACTTATTATTTGTCAAAAATTATTTCTCCAAATATCATATCTGTTTCATAAAAACGCTACCTTGATTGTATATTTTTACGTAAATCCCTATTAAATTAAAATATTGTAGTTAGGAATTCCATGGACGCTAAAAAAACTCAAGAAACTGTAGCGCATCGTTTTAAAAATAAGTAACTGGCACCACATTTTTTAGAAGTTACTCGTTTCTGAAACGATTTGTTTCAGCTACATATTTTTTAAACGATGAATCTTAGTTAATAGAGTTTAATGCATAGTATATTGTGAATTCTTTTTTATTTTGTGAATACCTTTTATTCAGATCATGTTTAATTTGACACATATTGTAGTACTATTGTTCCTTATGTTATGGTATAAATTTCAGAGCCTCAGACCAACAGGTTACCTAATGACAATAGCTTAAATTTTCAGCTTTCGGCTATGTGCACTGAGATTCAAGTATGGATAGCTCACCTTGGACTTCCTCGATTTCGAAAAAATATGGGTGTTTCGGACTATTCTCCTTATACATATTGAAATTACATTACTTAATTATTCCAAAATCCAAATTTAGCATTGATGTTACGAGCGTGTCAAGGCAGCCAAATTTTTCCGAAATTGTAATATAAATTTCCACATAAATTCACATGCCACTTGAAGCGCCCGTAACGGAGCACCTTCACAAGGCCGCTGATGCAGCTTATCGTTGCTCGGGTCAAGAAACTTTTAGTAAATAATTGGTTCGGGAAGAAAATTCCTAATACATTATTATATTAGTATTAATATCACCATTAATATCATTATTATTATACTATTAATGTTATATATCACGCCCATATTGCGTTATATTATGCATTATATTAATGTGTGTATTAACATGTATATATATATATACAAGGTGTCTAAAAAGTCCCGGGACGGTTGGATATTTCCTCGGGTAAAATATTTTTCAAAAAAGTGAAGGTCATTCCTGAAGTATTTTTCAACGAGGAATTCAATGGTGACCTTCATTTTACCTTGAAGTTGACCTTCATGGCTTTTTCAAGGTCAACTTTGTTTTTTTAAATGGAAACCCCTTTTTTCACATGTGCAATTGATAGAGCGAAAAACACTACGTTCAAGTACGTACCCAAGTCATAGGTCAATTGTAACGTTCCAGGTCAGTTGAAGGTTATTTGAAATTAACAAAGTTTTCCAAGAGGTCAGTGTAATTCCTAAAGTAAATTTCAGCAAAAAATCCATTGGTGAGCTCTGTATTGATCTTGGTTACATCGTTTTGAATATTGTAAAATCATATGTATAGGAAATGTTTCATTAAAAGTTCCAGGAGATCGGGTGAGGGTTCTGTTCTTCCCCAAAGAGTTATATCGAAAAGTCCTATACCGCTTTTCGATACCTAAGTCAATACCTAAGGCGATACCATAAGTCCTATACCGTTTTTCTATCTCCATACGAATATTATGAATCGAAACTAAATTTACGTATTACGAGTACATACTTACTATCTTTCGCTAAAAGATTATTATGGCGCAAGCTAAACTTTCGGAACGAGAGAGGGTATCTGTATTAATGATGCGTGGTTGCGGAGATCGAGTTCGATCTTATGATCAAGTTCGTTTGCTATTTAATCGCACTTTTCGTAATGGAGAAGGGTTAAATTCTGTCTCAAGATCAACAATTGAAAGAACTGTAAGGCGCTTTATGAATCATGGATCTATCAAGGACCTTCAGAGAACTGGTCGGCCGAAATCTGCAGGATCTGAGGATTTGCAGATGGACATATGCCAAGAATTTGTTGAAAACCCACACCTTAGTTTACGTCGAGCTAGTGATGAGCGTGACGTTGCTCCTGAGACAGTGCGAAATATTTTAAAAAGCATTAATTTCCATCTTTACAAAGTTCATCTGGTACAAGAGCTCAATGAAGACGATCCTGATCGTCGGGTTGAATTTTGTGAAATTATGATGGACAGAATTGATAGTGATTCTCTTTTCTTGTACAATACAGTATTTTCAGATTAAGCTACTTTCACTTTAAAAGGTGAAGTTAGCAGGAAAAATTGTAGATATTGGTCCGACACAAATCCTGATTGAATGTTGGAGAGTCACACACAATATCCACAAATGATTAATGTTTGGCCCGGTATCTTGAATGATACATTGATAGGCCCTTTCTTCATCGATGGTAATCTCAATGCCCGTGCATATGAAGAGCTTCTCAGAAACCAAATTGTACCAAGAATAAGGGAGATTACAGGCGATAATTTTCAAAATATTTGGTTCCAGCAGGATGGAGCAGCGGTTCATTACGGTAGGGAGGTTCGAGCATATTTGGATACTCAGTTCCCTCATAGGTGGATTGGAAGAAGGGGTGAAATCGAGTGGCCTGCTAGATCTCCTGATCTGACGCCTCTCGACTATTTTCTTTGGGGTTATTTAAGGAGCAAAGTATACTCAACGCTACCCCAAAACTTAGACGAATTACAGAATCGGATTCTGCAAGAAGCTACTTTGATTGATAGGGAGATGATTCGTAATGCTGTAACTCATTTTTACAATCGCATAGTTTTTTGTCAAGAAGCTCAAGGTTTTCAGTTCGAACATCTTCACTGAAGCGTGAGAGGAAAGGGGACTCACGCTAATCAAGCACCCCAAAGGGAACAGAATTTACTACATCCATGTCGTTGTTCCTGGATAATGCTAAACGTAAACTGCTTGGAAAGAACCTTGAAAAAACCTTGAAGATCATTACCAAGATCAATACAGAGTTCACCAATCAATTTCTCGTTGAAATTTACTTCAGGAATTACACTGACCTCTTGGAAAACTTTGTTAATTTCAAATAACCTTTAACTGACATCGAACGTTACAATTGACCTATGACTTGGGTACGTAATTGAACGTAGTATTTTTCGCTCTATCGATTGCAGGTGTGAAAAAAGGGGGTTTCCATTTAAAAAAACAAAGTTGACCTCGAAAAAGCCATGAAGGTCAACTTCAAGGTCAAAATGAAGGTCACCATTGAATTCCTCGTTGAAATTTACTTCAGGAATGACCTTCACTTTTTTGAAAAATATTTTACCTGAGGAAATATCCAACCCTCCCGGGACTTTTTAGACACCCTGTATATTGATGTACGTGCAGGCTCGTTCACCTGCGTATGAATTGAGTACACGTTTTGAGGTAAACGCGAATAATTATAACTACAATTTTTAATGTGAGTGGCCTGTCACATGATCGCATAGATTGTAATTTCAAGAGCATCTAAATTCAGGAAATTCCTAATGTATTATTTTATTAATATTAATATTACTATTAATATTAATATTGATTTTATATAATGTTAATTCATTTATTAAATATTAAGACCATTAATATTGTTGCGAATAATTACAACTATAGTTTCATGCGAGTGGCCTGTCACATCATCGCATAAATTGTAATTTCTGAAGTATCTAAATTTAAGAAAACATTGATCTACATTATAAATATTTCTACTGGAAGGTAAAAGCAAGAGGATAGAGCGCGATAGAAGAGAGAGAGGGTAAGAGAGAGGAAGAGATATCCAGCGCGCGTACACTCATGCACTGTATATCATCATAGCTTTCTGCCGTTTGTCAATTCCTCTCTTCGTTCGCCCATACACATTCCCCATATACCCGTCTCTTTTGGAAACTTTTTGATGTGTTCTGCTGTGCATCGCGAGGCTAGCATACATTCTATTTTCACACTTCCTTCTTGTGCGCCTATCCTTGCTTAGATGCTTTAGCCAGCTGATCTCCCACAACAAAGACCACGTGCTTTTTGTAATTAAGACCTAAAGACTCATCTGAACATTTAAAATAATTATGTTAAGGCTTTATAACTCATATAATGACTATAAGCCTAGAATAATTAAATATATATTTCAATTTAGTATGAAATATATTAGAAACTAAAATCGTTTCTACTATTTGATGGCATTGCATCAAATACTAAAAATCGATGAGCGCATTTCCTTTCTCACGATAAGTGTGGAAATAGGGTAGAAATATTCGACACCTAAAAATCAGCAAATGGTGCAATAACTGAATCAGCACGGTGCAAAGTCCATCTAAATTCCTAAAACCTCCCTACCATTATTTTCTTGTCCAATCATAGGTTCCTTAATCATCAAAAACCCCTACCATGTTCACCTCGCGATGAATCAGTAACACAGATCAACGTCAAGCCAAATTCGCAGTTACTCGAGTAACCCGGTACTATCCGGAACTACTCGGACAGTAGGGAATATACTTTTCTCTACTTTTGCCCGTCTGCGGTCTAGATCGACAGTTCCTAGATCCTCGTTAGTTGATTAAAACCGTAAAACCTTATCTAACGAAATTATTTATTTTTGGAATCGTGTCGGGCGGACGTAAAACACAAAAGTCTTCATCTAGACGGAAGCAATCCTTTTATTTTGAGTAAATCAAAATTAAATTCATCTTCGGCGGGCCATTTAAAAGGTCCAATTCGTTGATCGCGAACGGTCGGTATACCTATTTCACTAGTTGAGGGTAACTCGTAAACGATTATCTAGTGATAGACTCTTGGCAATCGCATCAAACGTGTATCAAGGAAATCTTCGGCGGACTATTTACAGTCCAAATACAGTTTTTCGCGGTTTTTCTTCACAAAATAAAACGGCCCAAAGCAGGGAGAAATCGCAGAAAATTAATACTACCGAATCTCAAAACGGTAGTGATAATTTTCATAAAATATTTGAATTAGATTTAATAGGGAAATTTTAGCGGTGAAAAGAGCGAGTTTAAAAGCACTCAACGCTTTTCTGGTTAAAAGCCAACCGTTATATTCTCTTATTAAACCTAAAAGAAAAGTGGAAACAGTGTGTGTGTGTGTGTATCACGCAAGGGACAAAAGTGGTTTCTTTTGTAAACCACGGATACATAAAATCAAGTTTGGCCCGGATAACTGAGGACTTCAGCAACGGGAACGCACTCTCTCCCTTGCTCCTTCTCTCCAGAGATCTGGTAGGATTAAGAACCTAGGAATAGAATCTAGGATAAGGTAAGGTACAACTGTATCATTCCAATTCACCTCTCTATTATTCTTGACACAACAAAAATGTTCACATGGGTTTTCTTTCCTCAAAAATAAAATTATCTTATTATTTTATATAGCAGCTTGATTTAAATTTATTCAAGGCACCTTTCCCCTCTTCCTACTTTTCAAAATTAAAGGTGATCAGCGTAGGCGTGAAGAATACACTCAGTCCGAGAGTAGAAGACCAACGACCCCACATAATAATAAACGAATTTGGTTAATATTTATATTAACTAAATTTTTGGATTAATATTTATATTAACTAAATTCGGCAGTTTGGACGACCTCCGCGTACTCATTATACTAATGAATAAAATATATTAAGGGTAATTGTTTTTTTACTTTTTATGCATTTTATTTAAATTAATAATAGCCGTACGTAACACTTGATTTATTGAAATAAATAATCTGAATTGATTTCTGGAAAATAATGTTTGTCGTGTCAAAGACTATAGATTCTCCACCCTCATGCGCTACTATTGTATATCAGGAAACAAATCGTGTGTGTTATCAAAAATTACTCACCTTTAAAGAATGATGACTTTGCGACAATAAAAATCCAGAAACATTTAAAAAAGCCATTTTAATACGTGCCTTTCACAGAAGTATCGTTACAATACAACTCTGCACACAGTTTTATTTTTAGCACAAAGTTGGAAACTGATATCTTCCTCTTAAAATCTATTCAAGTTCATCAATCATTTCTTTTATGAAATGAGAGTGAAGAATAAACGAAAAAAATACTTTTTTTTTGACACACTAGAAGTTGGTACATCGTATTAAAATCACTATTCTCTTATTTTTGTCAACGAAGTTGAAAATCTTTTGGTATTCTAAAATTGTAACCGAGAAACACTTTGCCAATCTATGCTCTTTGAAAGTAATCACAAATTTCGAAGTCAATTGTTAGTAGGATGTGGCAAGCCCAACAGTTCATGGTCATATAAGTCACATAATGGTAACAGAAGTCAAAACTCTGAGAAAGTTTAGTCGGATGTTCATACTTTCAAATTTTACTCATTTACTAAACTATTACTTTGACTTGAAAATACCAATTCAGATATAATTATTGAACCTGTCAACCGGATTTTGTCATTAGTATATCACAAGTTAGGCTATGTTGCTTAAAATTCTATGTTAATCTTATTAAGTGCTAGTACCTTACTTACATTACAGCTAATAATCTACTGTCGACACAAAAAATATTAGAAACTGAAATGCAAGCGGCGCATTTATATATTACTGTAATGGTTGAGATAATATAACGCGGGTAGGTACATGTATTTCTGGATTATTGCGTCGAAGCATTGTATCCCAAATAGTAGGACATCTCGTAGATCTCCGCCAGTGAGACAACTGAATTCCAAGTCGCTGACACTCGTGCACATACGCCATAAACGATTCACAATAACAGTTTTCAGTAGGACATTCACACATATCCTGCAAACATGCCTTGTAGTACAAAGACGGATTCACCTTTTTATGACAAGACTCGAAGATTTGCGACATCAGCCGGTTACAAAGTCTGTAAAAAAATGAATATCGAAGTTACTATTTGTGTTGCTCTCTTCCTTCTTAATACATTAGAAAATGAATGCTATCTTAACTCATGGTGCATCATAATTAAGATAAATGAATAATGAATGATGTCAGTTCTGTTGTATTCCTCAGACATGCAAGTTGAAAGTCTTTGTTCAATAAGCTTGGGATAGACATTTTTTTGTTGTGGTAAAAGACAGAAGAAATAATTACAGAGCTTTTCAACAGGGACTTTGTTTTTTAATAGAAGAAATTTTGGATGTGGTGACAGTTTATTCATTCTGGTTTTTGACGTATGTTAAGTAGAAGGCAGTCCTTCTGGAAGTAAAAATATAGAAATAAATAGAAACAAGGAGATAGAAAGAGATAGAATCTTTTCTATCTCTTCCTTTTAAGTAGCCGATTTGCACTCCTAAAATCCAAAAGTACCAGGACGCGAAACTTAACCGCGCACCAATGATGTGTTGTCGAACGCTTAGTCTACTGAGCTTAGGTAGAACATGTGATAAATGTGAAATAAACTCGATATTGCTCATGAGATACTTTTCACTATCTATGTATATCTTTTGACTATCCATATCTAAATTTTTCAATCTCTTCGTCAATCCAGACTCACGTTAATAATATTCTTTGTATATTTGCGGTATAATTTTCTATCTCCTTTCTATTCAATAAAAAAAAGTAATTATTTGTAATTAGTGATACAGAATGTACAAGATTGGAAGATTTACCTACGAGGAAATTGAACGCGCACATTTTATGTTCCATGGAAAAATTAGTTGTTTCTGTTAGTTTCCGAGATAATCAAGAAAATATGACTTTCTTTTACATTTAAAAAATAGTTATATTTTTGTACATAACTCGCCTTAAAATCTAAAATAAATTGAATTTTTCGAAACAATTTCCAAAAAGTAAGAACTGTAATGTGGATAAACTAACAACACTTTCATAATGCCGATTAATAGTTTTTTAAATCGTATAAAAAGTTTTTATCAAGCTGTGGCGAAAATAATGTAATGAAATTTTCAAACGTTTCAGGAGTCAAGAAAATTTGGAGAAACATGATATAAATTTTCACTAAAATGTATGGCAGGATTCAAAGAAATTTTTCGGAAAATTTCAAATGATTTTGTTTTATAGTTTAAGCGTAACAATTAAATCAAGATCTCGACGCTCGTGTCGACGTTTCGATTGTGTCCTTGCTCGCTCTTAAGAACATATTGCGAAGGACAATTTGAAGGCTAAGACAGACAGTAAGATAATAATATAAAAATTATTCTGTTGGATTCTTTAATTGATGTACAGGTATTTTCTGTAAGGTCATAACGCCGCGCATTGAAGGACAGGTATTTTCTAGAAGATATGGCTCTGTTCCATGCTAAGTCTCGAACTTTCTGAAAGCTTGTAACGTCACCCAATAGTTCTCGAAAGTAAACTGCACTTGTAGCTCAAAAGACGAATTCGTTGTCAAACTTTTATTTCGAAGTTTCTAGGAAGAGTTCGTTGTAGTTGCTTGTAACGTTATCTTCGGATCATGGTATCAAGTTACATTAAATAAATGTTGCATAAGCTGCGGTTATAGGATATAAATAGTTATAAATTAGATAACGTTACCCTCTTGATATCAAGTTACATTGCATGAACACTTTTAAAGTCTTTATTTGCTTCTCATCAAAGGTGGTGCATTATTTATTTAGAGCGTAAAAATATTATTCTGAATACACATGCACTTGTAGATAAAAATTTAATTGATTTTTTCTTGGAAAATCGTTTCGTCGCTCAGGATGTTTATTGTAATCAACTTGATTAAACATTTAGAGTAACCTGATACCTCAAATTCAATGAGAATTAATTCCTAGGAAATCACTTCTGGAGACGTAATACATACTATTATATTTTTATCTATTCAGCTATTATGAGAATTATCAAAGCCTATCTATTTAACACATTGTTTATTTCGACGCTTCTTAAGTAATTGTTTTACCAAATAGACATCTGCATTCTTAATTTTGGCTAATTACTGTTTATAGACACTATCAGATATAGGTTTATTCTGATAATCTTTAAGCAAGTACGTCGTTGGTTCAGCATTTTTAATTTGAGTAACTGTGAATACTTCTGTCGTCCAATTTGGTGGATAACCTTTTTCAAAGACATGTTTAAACTTGTTTATCCTAACTTTATGATCAATTAAAAATTTAAAAAGTTTTAACTTTAAACTTTGTGTAAATATTGAATAAAATATCTCTTTCATTTTGGTTAGTGACATCTTTTGGTTTCAATATAATCGTTCCATGCTTTGTACCATTCTTTGTAGAAATAAGATCCGGTAAAATAAAGGGTTTTCCAATAGGGACATAACAATTTCGTATCTTTATATGAACGCACCCTTAAACTTTTTTAATGAAGTGTTAATGTCAAAACGTTAGTCAAAGTCAACATTTTCATCAGGGTAAAGATCACGAACCAGCAACGTTTGAAAATTAATAAAAATTACTACCGAAATTCTGAGTCGGTGGTCGCAACTTTAAGAGCGCTTACTCCAATTTTCGGCCGTAATAATCACCCCACCCGACAGGCTGTGCGTGCTATAGTGAATAATTTCCAGACCAAATTTACACTATTGGACGTTCCGGTGACAAAAAGATGTCGTATTTCTCCAAGCGAAGAAATAATCGCAGCCGTAAGTGCATCGATTCAAAATGAGCCAAATCAGTCGATTCCACGTCGTTCCCAAGAATTGGGCATCGCCCAAACGACACTGTGGCGTATTATGCGAAAAGATCTTGGCCTACATGCTTTCAAGATTAAATTGACTCAAGAACTAAAGCCACTTGATCATTTGAAACGCCGAACAATCGATTTATTTAAAGGCAAATTCGTTTTGAAAGCGATTACTAATGAATAATCCCAACTTCTTGTAGTTCTTCAATGATTTATATATGTAATTTAATCTGTATGACTTGGATTTTCAGCTGCTTGAGAAATCTAATCTAATTGATTTCCCTCTGTAGCGATCATATGTTGTGGTATCATTCCTTGAGCTGATGAGTTTTGGTTTTTATTTTATGAAGAAAATGTAGAAATTAATTTTCCAATAAATTTTTCATAATTAAAGGATTTAAAAAAAGTCGAAATAAAATTATTACATTGAGCGTTGACTGACTTTGATTTAGTCAGATATGCAAAATCTATGGAAATACCACATTTCCGAGGTGGTTTTAGGTGAAATACATTGCCACTGATAGAATCTCATCAGTTCAAATCAGCTTTTGTTAATTTAGATAATAAAGATGATCCAGGTACACATTAGGTTGCATATAAAAAAGTTGCCAATAGTGTTGAATATTTTTATAGTGTACTATTTGTGTATTATTGACTAGAAGTAATTTCGTGAATAATAACCAATAGTTACCAGTAATGGTTACAATGTTCGGAGAAAAACTGGAACCGACCTCTATTGTTAATTGAAATACTACCAATATGTTCGAAATCCAATTCATAAAAAGTAAATTCAGATTGAAAAACTACACTGTTTAAATTGCATCGAAAAATGAAATAAGTTATCTTCGTTTTTTTCAAAACTTAAATTTTGCAGACTCGATTTTCGCATAAAGGGGACGATATGTGAATACTAGGTTGATGAAATTTATAATTTTTAATAAAACAATTTTCAAATTTCCCCACGATCTCATGCTGCATTGTGCTATTTTGGTTGAAACGTATTGCGTGAAGCTGACGGACTAAAAAGATTACACGAGAAGCACGGATATTTATTCAATTGCATCAATGTTGAATATATTGATCCATCTAGTCTTAAATAATAAATTAGTAAATTTGTAAAAATTAATGATAAGTCTGATGGTAATAATCATTTTGAGAAGTTCGAAAGATGTTTTTAAACGTAAGTTTCTGTTGAATTCCAATGACCCATTATTATCTTTCTGTAATCTTTTTCCACAGAAACTGCAAAAGGCCAAAATTAGTATTAAAATTTTAATTATTTCAAGTCGTGAAATATATAAAATGCTTAATATTTAGATGGTAATTTTAATCATTTGATTAAAATTTTAATGCCTATAATGATATTATAAATCGACTTTTAAGAAATTCGTGTTAGTATTTAATCATTTTTTAATTCTATAAAAGATTTTTGTACTCAATTTAACCTTTTGTAGCTCTAACAAAAAAATCCAGAAATATATTAATAACACGTCGATCAATAAGTCCTGGGACAAACTAGGAAAAACACATTTTTTGGCAAAACTCATCAACATAGTCTCCTTCAAAAGCAATACAATCAGTCCAGCACTTCTCTAAAATTTCAATACCTTTCTTGTAGAACGATTTATCTTTGGCCTCGAAATAAGCGTTCGTTTCGATGATGACTTCCTCGTTGGAGTAGAATCTCTTTCCTTGGAGCATTTTTTTGAGGTCTGCAAACATGTAGTAGTCGCTGGGGGCCAGATCCGGTGAATATGGTGGGTGTGGAAGCAATTCGAAGCTCAATTCATTCAATTTCGCCATGGTAGCGAGCGACTTGTGACACGGCGCATTGTCTTGGTGAAAGAGCACTTTTCTCTTCTTCATTTGGAGCCGTTTCTCACCGATTTCGTTCTTCAAACGCATCAATTGGCCAATGTAACGTTCGCTATTGATCGTCTTACCCTTTTCAAGGTAGTCGATGAACAAAACTCCATGAGCATCCCAAAATACTGAGGCTATAACCTTACCGGACCAAATTTGCGTTTTTGGCCGCTTTGGATGCTTGTCACCGACTGCAGTCCACTCGGCTGACGACCGCTTTGACTCCGGAGTGTAGTGATGGATCCAGGTTTCATCCATTGTCACGTACCGACGCAAAAAATTCGGTTTAATTCGGCGAAACAACAGCGCTCGGAATCAACGACACGTTGTCATTTTTGATCCACCGTGAGCAAACGCGGCACCCACTTTGACAACAGCTTCCTCGTATTTTTGTTCTGTAAAACGATTATCCCAGTTCAATGAGATTTATCGATTATGAAAATTTAAGGCAAAAATTAGTTCTGTTTGAAAATCTTCTTGAAGTGAAAATTGACGAACAAGGCTTTGAATTTCAGGAAGAACTTTGCTTTTTGCAAAGCGATATATCCTTGAAGTTGATGAAGCAAAAGGGCGTCATATTTTCAAAAATGTTGGACAAGGATAAATACCCTTGTCTCCGCGATTTCGGCCTTCGTATCAATTCCATGTTTTCACTAACATACACATACGAAACTTCAGTTTCTGAGGATAAAAAGTATTAAAAATGATAATTGACCCAACCTCGATACCGCTTCCTTGCTTAAGGAAGGATTCTGCTATAAATAATCGATGAAAATATTTGTTTAACTTTGTGCGTGGATAGGAAAAAAACCATTGATGTTATCAACACAAAAATTAAAACGCATTACAGCTTTGTTTATAAAAGTACATAATAAAAGAATTTGGTGCATAAGTTGTGTTTAAACATCATATTTAAACATGCAAAGTCGGGCCTGCCTTCGGCGCAGAGGCGAACGGTGTGACAAGTTGCGGGAAAACTGCTCATCTGATTTCCATAAATTTTGTTTCAGTTATAGATAATAATATTCTCTAGTCCTTCACGAAGAGCTTTTTTTGAAAAAAATTTTATTTCTATACTTTTTTGCAAAAAATAGTTAGCGCAAAATCGACTTTTTTAATTTTCACGCTATAATTTTGAAACAAATTTTTTTTTGCAAAAACCAAAAACGTGAAGGACGAGTAAATGCAATTATGAAACTAATTTATTGACATGTTTTTGTTATAGAAACATCTCCTGATGGTCTATTTGTCACACCGTTCGCCTCTGCGCCGAAGGCAGGCTCTACTTTGCATGTTTAAATATGATGTTTGAACACAAATTTTGCACCAAATTCTTTTATTGTCAACTTTTATAAATAAAACTGTAAATGCGTTTCAATTTTTGTGTTGATAACATCAATGGTTTTTTTCGTATCCACGCACAAAGTTAAACAAAGATTTTCATCGATTATAGCAGAATACCCCCTTAGCTTAAGGTAGTTGATCCACAAAAATTAGACCTCAGGCAAAAATAGATAATTTTTCTTTCAAGAATAGCAATATTATTATTGAAGGGCTATTTTCAAAGAGAATAGATTATTTTACAAGAAACTAATTTGAAGCACAGAAAAATAATTTTATCAATAAATTTTATTTATATATATTATTATTATATATATTAAATTATATTTTATTTTATTTAAAAATCATAAACGGTGAAGTTGTGGGAAATCTTTTCTCTGAAAAAATGATTCAGGATTTATTAGAATCGCATAATTTTTTTAAATTTGGTAAGAAGCGATAAGAAAAAACGTTGAGTCAAAAATAAAATTTATTGATAAAATTATTTTTCTGTGCTTCAAATTAGTTTCTTGTAAAATAATCTATTCTCTTTGAAAATAGACCTTCAATAATAATATTGCTATTCTTGAAAGAAAAATTATCTATTTTTGCCTGAGGTCTAATTTTCGTGGATGAAAACTACCTTAATACGAGTATTAACTTCGACAGTCGCAGTGAATTTTTGTAAACTGATTGAAAATCTTCAATACAATTGTACATCGTTCTAAGAGTACTGATTCTTTTTTAATTAAATTTTTCAAATTACTACTTCATCCAAGATCGGAGATATAATGGAACTTATAGGAGTACCAAATTTCTGTTTATAAAATATATTTTATTATACAATACCATAAAATTGAAATTTTATTGAACTTATTATGAATTCTATTCCTTTGAGAAATTCTTTTTAATCTACTTTTTTGTGTGATTTTATTCGATCCCATCTATTTGAAATAGCTTTTCTAACCAAGTCTAAAGGGATACTAGGTAACATTGCAACAATATCCAAAGAAACCATTACATGGTCATATGCTATTGTCTTTTTAACTATTATATTTTTGAATTTTCAACTTTTTTTCATAGTATAATTTGATTTTATTAATGATTTTTCATTATTATATTGGAGTTTTGTTCCAAAAATCTAGTAGGTGAGTTAAAAGTTGAAATTACTAATTATGAATTTTTCTTAAGCCATAAAATCTAGCCAGAACGGTATTTTTAGTATCAACATCCCTCCATCTTGTTTTTTCTCCTAGAAATCCCCTCTTTCTCGAATAATCAGCCATCCTAAACCTACTACTCTTTAACTTTTTAAAAAGATTTTAATCTAATTTATCAAAATTGTTGTCATCCATATTATGTATGTACTCAGACCTTTTCATGAGAACCGTGGTATCACCCATGTCAGCATTTCTATATATCAAATCCCTATTTTCACCTAGAAATTCTTTAGTCATGAGCAAATTTGCTATCTGTACTATTAATATATGTAAACTTTTTTCATTAATAAAACTCTTTGACAAGAGTTTATTTATTTATTTTTATAGTAGGACTTTATTTCTAAAGTACTACTAATCTGACCTTGGAATTTTATGTATAATGGTTTCAACATCCTTGACTATTTCTATCATCGACCTTAATTAATCCTTTATCACTCTATTACTAAACTCCTTTCCCAATCTAAGAACATTTTGTACAGGCTCTGGTACCAGAATATATCGGTTTCAATTGTAGGGTAGATTGGACTTTAATATCGATTCGAGTTTATATTTTGATAAATTTAAATTCTTTTTAAAATAAAGAATTACGCAGAATAAGGCGAACTGAGTCTACTACTATTACTACTCTTATTTCAACCTATTAACGACGAAGATCGTTTATTTTTTAACATGTTTACAGATAAACATAACAGATGAATAAATTGACGAGTCAGTGTTCTCTATATTTTCGAGTGTGCTCTAACAGCATCACGGCTCAGAATCGAGAACCTTCAACTAGGAAATTGAATATAACGACTTTGGTACAAAGAAATGAGAAAAAATTGTACATTTTCAATGTTTATGATTTTTTTCGGACTAGCATGGCGCAATTTCGAAGCTCAAAAAAAAAAAAAAAAAATTAGAGTCTCATGTACAAATCATGTTTGTCAATATAATAAAAATATGGGCGTTGATAGAAGCAATGTTCTCGTCTCAATTTATAAGATAGAGCCAAAAAGTAGGCGTTAGTATTTGTCTATTTTTTATTATCTCCAAGATATGTACATTATAAATGCCTGGTTATTGCTTAAAAAAGAAGCATGTTCCAGTAGGGGTTGGATATTAAAAGAATTCCGGTTAAAAGTTGCAGAAGAACTTACTGAACAGGGAAACGAAAATGCGGACGCCTATCACAAGACAGTCAAATCCCACTTTGAATAAAGCACGAGGTTTCAAATCGTTAGAACTTCTCCGATACGACAATGTTAGCCACTTGCCGCTTATCAATGCTGAACGAACACGTTGCAAATTTTGTACGAAAGGAAATTCGACTGCTTTCTGCGAGAAGTGCAATGTTGCACTTTGTTTTAACTCACATAATAATTATTTCTATGCATTCCACAAAAACTATATTTATAATTTAAAGGCTAGTTATGTATCATTTATTTAAATGTTCTTAAAATGACTAAAAAAAATTTCTGATAAAATTGTAATCATTTACGACAAGTTTTATTTTTAATACCTTCAAGGCCTAAGTTAATAAACTCGACTGAAACATTTGGTAGAGGTCGAAGTAGATGGATGCCATCTCAAATGCCAAGTTCTGGTTTGTGATAGCTTGTTGCAATTGCAGCCACACAATAAAAACTCACAATCTGTACCAAATTATCATATTATGCCGAACTAAAGCAAAGGCATAAAAGAATTTAAAGGAGAATTAAAATGTCTCATGAGTGAGATTGAATAGGGGCACTTAATACCATGACACAACTGCATCTCTGGCCTGATAATTTTGTTTTAGAGGAAGCTAAAATGCATATGAAGGATGGTGTGCAAAATTGGTTTTGCCTGCATTCTAGGGAATTTACAACGAGGGATAAATTCCAATCAGCGTTTAAAGTATTATACATAATGGAAGAGGATAAAATTGCAAAATGGGAGTGGATACCGTGCCATGCTCAGAAAAAAGCGAGATGGTAAGCAGTTACTTTTATGTCATATTAATGTAGACAAGCTCCTGCACAATAATGTTCTTTTCAAAGATTAAATGCGCAAAGAGTTGACGTGTTTGAAATTTGCAGTACAAGGCAGAGGCAAGTGCTACAAACTTGACACAAGTCAGAATTGTATGATTTTCTTACGTGTTGCACACAATATTTCTTATAACAAATGTAAGAAATATGTCACTCCTCGTGCATGTAGAACAGGCAAGATGAGTATCAGCATTTTAAGTTATGATGATTGTCAAAATCGAATCCATAAATTGAGTCGATTTTCAATTGTTACTGTTAACCAAAATGACTCAAAATTTTGAAGTTTATCATAGGGGTGCGGTAATGCTTTTGAAAGCATTTTCACGAAAATTTTTAGGATTACCTTTCAAAACGTGTAAAATCGTAGTCCTGGAGTAGATAAAACTAGTAATGCCATCTCCATGTTAAGGCTCAAAACTTTTTATCCCACCCTCGTAGATGGTTGTTTGATATAAAATAACAATTTATGAACAGTAGAAAATCGATGATATTTTCATAGACTTTGAGTTCCAAGGAATATGAGAATCATCTCAGAATGGTTTCTCGACGCCTGAAAAAATTTCACTTCTTGTACGACTCGCGTAAGAACGACAAGCAAAAGATTACTTGGAATCCGAAAGTAGAAGACGCATTTAGGTGATTTATAAAGAGCCTTACAAGGGCAACTAAATTATGTCAAAAAAGAACCAAGAATTTCCAATTTAAAAGGCCCCCGCTAAAGAGTTGTGGAAAAAAAATTACGTAAGTTGGTAGCATTGCGCTTATTTACTATGCTAACAATAAGCGCATTCTATAACCAGTTGGTTTATAGCAGCTAAAAATGTTAGAAAAGGCTTATGGTGAATCAGATTTATCAAAAACACAGCCTTACGAGTGGTACAAAGCGTTCAAGGGGGGCCAAGAGATCGTAGAAGACATGCCTCGTTCTAGACGACCTTCGATCGCTTCAACCGATGAAAATATCGAAAAGTGAAGGGAATTGTGCTCAATAAACGCCATTTCAGCTCAAGAGAGATAGTTTGTGACATTAACATATCTCACGAGTCTGTTCATTTAAGTTTGGTGAATATTTTGGGTATGAGACAAGTCACCGCATGACTTGTTCCAAAGGAGATGAATTTTCTTCAAAAACAGTACAGTGAGCTGGTCTCTTTAGACATACTGGATCGCGCCAATTCTGACACCACGTTCATGAAACGCATCGTAACTGGTAAAGAGATATGAGTCTACAAGTTTGACATGCAAACAGGTCAACAGTCATCAGGATGAAGGACAAAAGACGAGCCAAAATCAAAAATACCACGTTAAAGTCGCTTAAAAGTCAAGGTGATGCTCATTGTTTACTTCGATATTCGTGGTTTGATGCATCACAAATTTGATCCAGAGAAACAGACGGCTAATGAAGAATACTATTTAACCGTATCAAAGGGTTTGCCTGTGAAAACCTATAAGAAACGGCCAGATTTGTGGAAGAACAATTCGTGGATTTTATACAACGATAACACGCCGTCGCATAGAGCGACAGTTGTGACCGAATTTGAGGCCAAAAAAGTCTCATGTGACTTCCTTTTGTTCCCGAAACTAAAAATGTTGCCCCGGAGTACCCGTTTCGACTCGATTCAAGTCATAAAACAAAACTTGTGTAAGGAACTGGAGGCCATACCCGAAAGTGCCTATAGAAAGTGTTTCGAAGACTAAAAAAAATACTGGCATAATTTGTTGCATCAAATGGGGCCTAGTTTATATCCGGAGGATTTTGGGATCGCTGATCACAAATAAGAAGTTAAAAATAAAAAGTTCAAAATGGCCATCACAATTTGGCGGTTCGGAATTATTGTGCATGAAACCACCAAGAGATTGGATTTATATATACATTCTATCAAAAAAGTACCGGGAATTAATCATTCAAGAAGCCCGCCTAAAAAGATTGTCAAAAATGGAATTTCGTGTGCGGAATCGCTGAAAATTTTACAGAGGGCTTACGATGAATCGATTTTATCAAAAACACGTGCATATGAGTGGTACAGTGCATTCAAAAGCGGTCGAGATGTGGTGGAAGATTTGCCTCGCTCTGGTCGGCCATCAACGTCTTCAACTGAAATTAACATCGCTAAAGTGAAGGAAATCGTGACTGAAAATCATCATTTAAGTTTAAGAGAGATAGTCGCTGAACTTTCTGTGTCTCACGAATCAATTCGTACCATTTTAAACGATAGTGTGGGCATGAAACATGTTGCTGCTCGACTAGTTCGGAAAGACCTGAATTTTCTTTAAAAACTCAATCGCGTAAAAAGGCCACAAACTCAACGAATATCATCGAGCAACTACCGTATTCACCTGATATGGCTCCGGCCGATTTTCTTCTCTTTACAAAACTCAAATTACCACTTCGAGACACCCGTTTTCAGTCGATAGAAGATATAAAAGAGAATTCGTGGCGAGAACTCTAGTCGATTCGGGAAAATCCGTTTAAAATATGTTATGATGATTGGATTATTCGTTGGCATAAGTGTATTATTTCGGGAGGGGCCTACTTTGAAGGCTAAAATGAATTTGGATGAATAATAAATAGTTTGTATTTTATTAACCAATTTCCGGTACTTTTTTGACAGAATGTAAATAAATAACTACCAGCACAAACAAATTTATTATCAAACAACCCAGCATACATGGAATTATGAGTACATAAATAATACAAATGGGAAAAATTTTAAAGTAAAAACACAGGGTGTGCCTTAGGCACTTTGCCTTGAGAAAATTAAATAGAAAAGTATGTACTTAAGGAACAATAAAATCAAGGAATCAGTCTCAACTAATTTAATTTAATAAAAAAATAATACTCGTGAAAAGTCTTGTACCGGATTCTATTTTCAGTGGGTCGCGCATAGAAGGAACTAGTTACTGCAAATCTGTATTGATATCGTCATCTGTGAAAATAAAAATTACGGAATGACAGAAATTATTTCGAGATAGAATCAAAAAACAGTTATTTTCGCCTGATGAAAAAAACAAATGTATTGCGAAACAAATGGATGTGCCTTGCAGTGCGTACCAAAAAAACTGAAAACTTAGTTCAACTGCGAAACGAATGGATGTCTCTAAACTTGTCTGTTTGATCCTCTACTTTGAATTTCCAAATTCAGATTTGGGATCCGAAATCAGCGACCTCAAAAACAACCGATTGTAAAGGTTTTTAAAATTGGGCTATTAGAAAGAGGTAATATTTTTGAAAATTAAAAACATTTTAATTTTTTTTTAAGTTAGTCCCTTTTTTGAATCACAAATTAAAGCTTTGAATTTCTACTTTTGAAGCAAAACGTTTCCTAGCATGGCAAATTTTGCCACTTGATGGACAGCAGTAACCTCACATAGAATTAGAACCACTGTTATAAGATACGTCGTTTTAAATTAAACATTGATTTGAAGATTTCTTCAATATAAATCTTTCGTTGTGCAGGTTTGTAACAATTGCATATGTTATGGTTATTATATAATTTTTGTATTGTAGTTTTGTATGATATGTATTTTAATTTACATTTGTAGTTTATTTGTTCATCATATTTTCTCATTTCTTAAATTCGAATTGGATCACCTTGATCTTTTTCACAATGCCTCCTGAAAGACTGGCAAAAGTGTAGTGTAGTAGGTGTGTTAATTCTTATGAAAAGAAGAACCATAAGGATAAAAGTTTACGTCGTATTAATGATAGCTTGTGGTCTAAATTTCTTTCGTTTCCACCAGGATCAAAAATTTGTTTGATGTGCTATTTCGAGCTGAAAAATCAATTAAAAATCCATCAACAAATTAGTATTCAATAATTGTTGCAGAAGCGCCAAACGAACCTGACTTGTGTCATGAACCTTCCAACGAAAATAATGACAATCAGGTAAGTGACGATCAAAAACTCAAAACTCAATGTGATGATAAATACCACAAAGCGGGTGTTCAAGATTTTGAAAAGATTAAACAGAAATTTAAGGAGTGAAAGATGATAGAATTTTGAATATCAGAAAGACAAGCGAAAAATCTGAAAAATTTGATTGCTTTACATTCAATTATAGCGCTAAAATCAAAACAAGGAAAACCGCTGTCTCTTAAAAAGGAAGTTTTGTTAAAGGACTTTTTCAATGCGATGACAATAGTCGCATCATACCTAGAATTAGAGATTCTATGTCTATAAAGACTGCTGATAGAAGTCATACTCATATTCGGAAACGATTATTGCTTTCCAATCTGGACAAGCTATACGCTCACTTTTTGTTGCAGCATCCAGAAGTAAAAATCAGTTTTATTTAATTTACTCAATTTAGACAAGCTTATTATTACATACAACAGAGAGATAAAACTGATGGTGAATGAAGTCAACATGAAAAACTTAATAGCAAATTAGAAATAACTCTTAATAATTACAAGAACTGTATGGACTCATGTCTTCGAAGTAGATGCTGTAGCGGGACGAAAGTAAAGTATAGCCTGCATCGCTCACATTTTAAAAATTACTAATTTGAAAATTCGGAAAATATTTAAAAACTTAAAAAATTATTTAGAAATTTAAGGAAATTTTAAAAATGTTTGGAAATTTCAAAAGGTTTTTGAAAATTACCATTATTTTTCAAATTAAGATAAACTGATAATATTAAACCATAAAAGTATGGTTATTATTTCAGATAATTTGACTCATGGCACCGCTGCTGTGTATGATTATCAAAAAATCATTGTGGGTTATCTCAAACTATTTAGAATCCAAAAAAGATTTATTAATTCACAGGCGATGCAGGACGGAATTTTGAAAACAAATATTGCTTTAGCAATCTTCAAGCTCACAAAACAGATTGTAGTATCTCAGCAGAATGGCATTTTTATGCTACAGTCCAAGGAAAAGGAGCTTGCGATGGCATAGGTACGAAAGTGAAAAGAGAAGCTGCTCGTTCTAGTCTTCAGGTTTCCGCAAAAAACCATATTCTTACTAAAAAAAGCTTAATTTGAATGGGCGAAGAAATGAAAATCTTCGTAGCGATGTTATTATTTATCTATGACTTATTGAAAAATGTACTGGTTCTTTTTTTTTTAACTGTGCATTATTAAGAACAAACTGTACATATTTTAAATAATTAACTGACTCAATTATTATATATGTATAATAATACTTATTGATTAACTATCTCAAAATGTATATTATAATATGATTACTTAATGAGGGAATTTTACTTTAATAATCTTTTCCACATAACATATATTTTTACGGCCTGATAATGCCTGAAGAGTAAAGGTGGAAAGTTGCCATTGTATCACCAAAAAAATAAGTCCGAAAGAGCTGTTTTTCGAATTATTTAAATAATACATACATTCATACATACATCAAGTCAAATAGGTAATCTAGACTAAATGCTTCGAGAGTATAAACTGCATCAAACCATGATGAAAAAATATTCAACTATGATATCTAAAATATTTTTGTTAATGTAACAATTTACCATCGTCAACACCCCTAAAAATGTTATTTCGGCAATTACCAAAAATTAAATTGTATTACCTGGGTAACGTATTTGAGGTAACACGATTTTCATAAATATTCGTAAATTCTATTAAAATATGATATACATTGAAATATAAAAAATTCTTATGAGAAGCTATACCTTGAACTATATCTTGAACAGTTAGCAAATTACTATGAAGACTTTTGCAGGGTAGTGTAACGTATTCTGTTTTCGCAATTACTCAATTCTGTCTGTCAGTAATAGTAGATATATTATGCCGTATCAGAAAAATATGCTATACTCATATCATTGTTAACTTCACATATACCATGCATAAATATTTACCTTCGATCTCTCCTCCCCCTGCAACGATGTTCCTTATCAGAATTATAAGGCGGTTTCCTTGAGCACATCTTTTTTCCACCAATAGCCCAGGACTGACCGAAAGGATGTGATTCCTGAAGGATTCTTCCTCGAGGGGTAGCGAAATCATCCTTAGGGAGAGAGTTGAAATTCCCACAAAGACCACAGAGATGTCCTCGATAAAAAGTAGGTGCCGAAACCTCAAGAAAACTAATGCCATCCCAGAGAATTTTAATGCCTATATGTGTGTTCACTAGAATACTGTCTTCCGTTTTGTTAATATACAATAGCTTTGGTATACGATAGGGAATGTTGATTCTCTTTCCGTTCACTTTTACCTTCATTCTTTGTCCCAGATTTACTTTTATACTTCCTACCTACAAAAAACCTACCATAAACTAAAAATTCTAAGGAAGCTTAAAAAAGGTCTTAAACTAATTATTTTATGCCAAAAGAAAATGAGTATTAAACCTTCAAAGTTATTGTTTTTGTCCACGCAGAAGACCTCGTAAATTTTGCATCATTGGTTACTCGTATACTGAAACTGTGACTCAGACAGTCACTCGCCAATTGATACTTGCATGCACCCTTGAAGCTGAAGAACTTTCCATCAAATGTTCGATAATGAGGATCGCCAAATACAGTGCACACACCATCACCTGTTTCAAGGAGTAAAAACCAGGTTGAGACATGAATCTTTTTTCAATTTGAAATTATTGAAGCTTTTAAATCTGTATGATTACTTACTCTCGACACAGCGTGGACAGCACTGACCTTCCGGGTGTTCTAACCATGAGTTTGGTGGGCATGGGCTGTTCAGAAGCGGACATATAGTCATAGCACAGCGCACATTACCCTGCATGCATGCGCATGCTTTGCAAGGATCAAGCTTCCAAGACTCGCCATCCTGCCTAGGAGAAATTAAAACGTTTTAACCTAATTCTGTGGTCGTTAGTACTAAATGATAATAATCATTTGTTTATTAGGAGCTCTTATCTGCACAAGATATTTCGTAAATTATAATATACTTGCCCCGTAAGTTTTACCACCATAAGTGCATGAGGTACGACTTTCTTCAATTAATGGACATTGAGGGCAACAACGACCAGGGAAGATGGTTTGGTGTTCACTGGCACATTCTAGAACGGGACAAGTTTCTTTCGTACAAGTGATTGACGAATTAAAGCAGCTACAGTGAGTGCACTCATCCAAGTGGAACTGAGAGCCAGAGTCGTACAAAATTGTGCCTAACAAACAGGCGCCTTTCGGCGGTGATAGATATTGTCCACTACCTATAAATTGCAAAACATTAACTAATAAAAATTTACCCACTGAGGAAACTAAAGTGTATCGTAAAAGTATGTTCTAAAACTAAGAACCGTGAAAAGCCAAAAATTTGGAAAACTTTCTTCTTCTTATGCTTTTTACTACCTCCCCTCAAAAGTGATAAGAGTTCTCCAGAGGCACCCTGTATATATGTGACCTGGAATAGGACCTAAGGCTGCGAAAATCGATTTTCGGATTTTTGCATTTATGAGTAGTGTTTAAGTTGTTCATTCCAATAGACGAATCTTAAAAATTTCAATTAATTTACTTTGTCCATAATTAAGCTCCAAAATAACTCAAAAAATTAAAGTTGAAAAAAAATTATGAACAGAAGTTTTAGGGGTCATTAAACTGAATTGAAAAACAAGACAAAGAAGATGGAATGTTTGAAATTCATTTGAGAACCAAGGTATATATGTGACGCAATCTGATAAAAGGGACCTTAGCGTCTCAACGAAGATTTTACAGAAGGGAAAGAATAGGCAACGAGTCGGTTAGAGCTTCCAATATTCTTCGCTCTTACTCACCTCTCACAAACACAGCGGGAGTGGCTGTATGAGAAGAGAGAGAGAGAGTGGATTCGAGCATATTTCGTATCGCTGATGGAAAGTCTCACCAAACAAAAAATATGGAATAAAAAATTATTCTCATTTCATAATATTAAAGAGCGACGTTGAATTAATCTGAAACGATCATAATCCAGAAAATAGTTTCTGGACGCTAAGGTCCCCTTTCTCAGATCGCGTCACATATTTTGTAATTATTTTGAAAAACCATCAATGTCTCCATAAAATATATTGATTAGTAGAATGGAATATATAGAGTAGGAAAATACAATGTTTCGTTTCAAAATACTATCATTCCATGAATAAAAGGAAGTTATTTCTGGAATAAACTCTTCGCAGTTACAACCCACCAACCCAACAAACTGGAATACATAATTGAAGAAAGCAAATCTTTGCATTCAAAATACATTTATGAGAGTTTAAAATTTTTTTAAATTGATGCCAATTAATAATAAAGTAACAAAAAATTATTTTTAATACCAAAATTATATCAATTTTCAAACATCTGCAATGAGTAAATGAGCGGCAACGTCGCAATTTTGTATCACTTTCACCTAATTTTTTACTATTATTTTTCATTGGCATTAAAGAAAATCTAGTAACTAGCACAGTTGTCTTATATTTTTGAACCCAATAATGCAATACCAATTGTATGATAATGACCATTATCAAGAAATCGTCATTTGAAACAAACAATATTGAATCTTGTAATTATTACTTTGTTTAAAAAATTGATGATTTCAAGTTGAATCATATAAATGAATATAAATGATTAAAAATTAATAGTGGTTGGTATTATGTACACATAAAATTTCCAAATTAGATATACCTAAAAATGTTGGATTCAAAAATCTTGTATTGTTTTTTTCTTTACAGAAGATTGTACAGTGTGTTTTTTTAGCTGCATGAGATCTTTCAATATCGATAACTTATGATTGACGTTTGCCATATAGTGACGTTTTTTTGACATTTGTGTTCATTAAGGTTTGCCATTTAATCAAGAGTCGTTTAACACTTGAACAATGCTTCCAAATTGTGGTTCAAAATGGAATTTCCGTTCGAGAAACTTATAAAGCTCTTCGTCCATTTTATAGTCGACATAATCGACCTTCTGAGACCAATCCAAGACAATATCTTGAGATCTTGTTAGATCCATTAAATTTAAGTGTTTGGTGTAGAGTACAGGCCAACGGCACTATCGGTCTATATTTCTTTTGAAATAAGGAAGGACCTGCCGTTATGCTGAATGGTGTGTGATATCAACACATGATCAATACATTTTTGTTTCCATAAATACAGGAGTTAAACATCGACATCCCATGGTTCCGAAAGGGTGGTGCTACATGCTACACAGCCATAAAAACCATCAATTTATTAAAAGGACAATTTGGTGACATTATTTTTAAAAATAGTCCTGTAAAGATCGTGTGATTTGAAGCCTCTAGATTATTTTCTTTGGGGGCATATTGAATCCGTGGTTTATGCAGACAAAAAACAAATCTAGAAGCATTTGAGGTCGATATTAACAGAGCCACTAATAAAATAAGGCGAGAAATATTGGAAAAAGTTGTCAAAAGTTGATCTGATCAGATGTGCTTCGTAAGGATTAGTTATGGTGGTCGCATGCCGGAAATTATTTTTAAAGCATAAGTGAAATTGAATTTACTTTCACACAAAAATAAACATTCCATCAATTTTTCACTCTAGTATTTTAATTTGAAGTTATCAAGCACATACAAAAACACCCTTTACAAGTATGAATGTTTAAATTATTCACTCGGTTCGGTATAGCTCTGCCCTACTCCTAAAAACTAATCAGATGTGTTACCGAGTTAATAGAAACGAGTGCGAAGTTGGCACTTGACTGATAAATTTTTTTATGTGCCTCCGGCGCGGAAACTCGTTTTTCCGTTACAGCTGAGAGTAACGGAATGTTGTGTATTCCCTTACAGAGGAATATAATGTAAAAATTGAACTTCTCATGCGCATATAGTCTTACAGCGGAGTAGAATCTTCTTCCTATTCTTCTTCTTCTTCTTCTTCTTCTTCGTACAGCGTCACATAAAATAGAATACGTGTCAATGCACACAATTCGGGAAATTACGAGACTCGCGACAATGCTCGCAGGACTGATCGCGCCTCGGCTTCGATCTCCTGCGAGAATTGTCGCTCGTCACGCAATAACCCTCATTATGCGCCTAGGCACGTAATATACTATTAAATTCACACATTTTTTTTTCATTAAACAAGCTTTCCCTCGAAAACCAGACTCCAAATCAATTTTTAATTCAAAAATTTCAAGAATTCGAAAAAAAATTTCAATTGTGCTTCTGTTTGGACGTTGACAGAAATCCGGGTTCGTAGTGATACGGGTTCGGGTTTAAATTTTTAATTTGGCAAATGTTTTCATAAGATCTTAATAAGTAACAATATTTATTTTCATTGATTTCTGATCATTTAAAGTATCCAAATTAAATATAAAATCAATAGTGATACACCGGATTCATTTAATCTTCATAAGATTATATGTTAATCTTGACTTTTGCTTTTCGTAAACTGGACTCCAAAATGCTAAAAAATTTCCACAGCAGATTTCAATTGTTAATATCTCCTAATTTGCATAGTTTGAACAACATCTGATCATTGGCAAAATGCAATACATTCTATCAAAAAAGTACCGGGAATTAATCATTCAAGAAGCCCGTCTAAAAAGATTGTCAAAAACCTTTTTGACGCTAAGTTGGCACCACTGTCCTCTATAAATATTTTACATTATTGACTGCGGTGACATATAAACATTTTTCACTCGAAACTCAATTTATTCAACAACATATGAGCGTTTATCAAAAGTTGAGGTTCAATAAAACTTTCACTTTCTATTATAATAGACAATATTCAAAATTTAATAATATTGTATTACGAGTAAAAATGATCAAATTTTTAATACACTTGTAATATAAATATGGAACCAAATTAGAGATTATAACGATATTATTAGACAATATAAAGTAATGTTTGCATAAAATTGTTTACATAATAATAAAATTACAGTTTTCAATAATTTTTATGCAGATAATTTGGGAAAATAAATGACAAGAAAACGTTGTCATGTTTGATAAAAAATTTATTATATACCAACTTTCTACAAAAACAACTTAAATTTATGAATGGCAACTACAGGATAATCGTTTTACAGAACGAAAATACTTTTTAGAAAAAGACTATAAGACAAAAGCAATAGAAATTCTTCAACAGCTTTTTTTTGCTTGTGAACAGCCGTACTCTCCAGACGTTGCTCCTACCGACTACCATTTGTTTCGATCTATGGCACACAGCCTGGCTCATCAGCATTACTGCTCTTATGAAGATGTAAAAAAATGAATTGAATCGTGGATCGCATCAAAAGAGTCATCGTTTTTTCGAGATGGTGTCCGACAATTGTCAGAAAGATGGAAAAAAGTAGTGGCTAGCGACAGACAATACTTTGAACCATAAATAGGTAATCACTTTTTAAGAATAAAGACCCAAATTTTTGGGGAAAACGGCGGAAGCAAAGTTGTATACCTAATATAATAAGTTTTTACAACCCTCTCTAAATCTGAACTGATTAATAGTGAGCCACTAATATATACTTTGGTGAAAATTTCTACTAATTACTGTTTGTTTTTCACTATTTCTTCTAGTAGATTTAAACTCATCATTAAAACTTCATCTAAAATGACTAATAATTTGTAGAATTTTCACTAACTCAAATGAAGTTTTCACTAAATAAAAATTAGAGAGTTCATAGCTATAGGTCGAGCCTAACT
Organism: Diplolepis rosae; assembly: GCA_030998225.1. Lineage (NCBI taxonomy): Eukaryota > Metazoa > Arthropoda > Insecta > Hymenoptera > Diplolepididae > Diplolepis > Diplolepis rosae. Next base: position 5,546,014 of record JAPYXD010000553.1, on the reverse strand, counting down.
AATTGACGAGCCTAAATAACTCTTCAATGGCCTCCGTAGTAAGGCATTTGAAAGTCTCCTTGTCCACCTCATTTACTGTAATATTACGATTCAAGTTTTAAATATATAAGAATTCGAAAACTACATCAATTTGCAGATAGAGATCAGTGCTTCGAAAACACATAAAGTGAGGTTATGCTTATAACACAGCATGACTCAAAGTTTCTTCGAATAAAAAATATATTTTAAAACAGAATACTTGATACTTACCTTCAAACACTTTAGTATGAATTTAGCTAGATTCCATCCTTGCAGCTTCTATTCAATGAATTCGTCCATAATTCGCTTCTAATCACATTAAAACATTAAATAAAATGAGCGCCCAATCATACGAATGCACTCTACACTGATATCTATGGTACGCACACCAATGTGGATTCTTCAATAAACTGATCAGTACGGCTGAATCAGGCAACCAGACGGATGGCCAAAGAAACGCTTTAAAAGTAGTGCTGCTTCAAATAAATAATTAATGAAATTACATTTTCGATATATAGGACATTCTTTTGCAAATCGTACGGATTTCAAAAAAAAAAATAGTTCACATTTTTAAGTCTTAAATTTTTTCCTGTGGCATCATTCGATTAATTTAATCGACACGTATTTCGGGATTTTCGAAAAAAAATGTTTTGAGAGATATACTACTGTGATCAAATTGAAAGGTGAATTTTAAATTTAAACTTCCCGGGATTTTCGAAACTGAAATTTTTTTTTCCATAAGTTGGTAGTACTGTTAGTGACATCTGTGCCAAATTTCACATCAAAATATTCATTAGTGTTTGAGTTACGCTTTTTTTTGTGAGGTATTAAAATTTAATTCTGCGATTTTTACAATGTCTTTATTTATTGAACAAAGAAGTTGCATTAAATTCTGTTTGCGGAATGAATTTTCGGCTGCGGAAACGTTGAGGATGCTGCAGAAAGCATTTAGGGATCAGTCTCTGTCTTCAAAGAATGTTTACAAGTGGTACAATGAGTTCAAGTCAGGTCGCGAGAGTGTTGAAAAAAATGTGGTGTCAAATCGGCGAAAATCATCAACTGATGAACATCACGTCAAGCAAGTCAAAGAAATGGTGCTCAAAAATCGTCCATTGATAATTAGAGACCTTGCTGACACTATTGCCATTTCAAGAGGATCAGTAAAACACCGTTTCAAAAGATATCTTGGGCAGATAATTCGTGGTTTTTGCATCACGGTAATGCGCCGTCTCACACTGCACTCGTTCTTCGTGATCATTTCGTCAAAACTTCAACAAATGTCGTTCCGCAACCACCGTATTCACCCGATTTAGCTCCGTGTGACTTCTGGTTGTTCAGCAAACTCAAGAGATCGCTCCGGGGACACCGTTTTGACTCGATTGAGGAGATAAAAACCGAATCGCTGAAGGCTCTGAAGGCTATTCCGAAGGAGGACTTTGCCAAGTGTTTTGATGATTGGAAAATTCGTTGGCATAAGTGTATCGCGGTGGAAGGGGATTACTTCGAAGGAGACGAAATAGATTTGGAACAATAAGTAAGGATTTTAAAAGTAATAATAAAATTCAACTTTCAATTTGATCACAGTAGTATTAATTTAAACTTTTGATATAATTGGACAAAATGCTAAATTCTCTTGTGCTTAAAATTCATTATCTCCGGTTGAAATAATCAAATCGATTTCGGGTTTGTTTCATTTTTTAGCTTATTACGTTAGGTTTTCACATAAATATTTTTATAATTTTCATTTTGTTCATTAACTACAGATATAAGCAATTTAAATGTAACGCAGCGTGCTTAAAAATATTTAATTTCTTCCTATCTAATTGAGTCTCCACTTTTATTAAATATGCGCTAGTTACATTGACACATAGCGCATATGATAGTATTTTTTTCAAATTGCCCAGAAGGCGGGGTTGATGTGAGTCTGGCTCTGCCGAGGTGGTGTGCTATGCGAGATCAGGAGCCAGCCCTTTCGAGACCTTGATCAGGTAGTGCGTATTGAACACAGGTGTCAGAGCCTGTGTTGCTTCGAGCCGTTCCCAACTATTCCGACCCACTCCTCTACGCACAATGCGCTGGTAAACAAATTTATGAATAAAAAAAATATTAAAAAGCGAAACGAGGAGTCGGCGGTTTCTTTAGGGGCTGAAGGATGGAAGGACGTCCTTCAGCTCCTGAAGGAGCAAGATGAAAAAATGGAGAGGTTGCCGAAGGCTTTCAGAATTATATAACATGGTATCATACAAGGTCCTATCTATCCGGAGGACCAGAAAGGAGGAAGTTCTCCTGGTCCTCAAAAAGGGGGGAGACGTTTCGACCTTCCACAAGGAGCTCGACCGGGCGGTCGGGGAGAGGGCTGAAATTTCGGCCCTGGTCTTGAAGAGGTCCCTTGTAATTAGGGACCTTGACGAGACCCTTGAGAAAGAAGAGGTTGTGTCTGCCCTGTGCATGGCACTGGGCAGACCGGCACTTGACGGGTCCTGCATGCTCTTCACTAGCTATGGTGGGGTGCAGACCGCAGTAAGTCGGCCAAGGTGCCTGACGTGTTTAGACAGGGGCAAGAAAGATATCGCCCATGTCTCTGATGGCGGCTCCTGCCCGATATTCCGGGATGAGTTTCAGAGGTTGAGAGGCAGGAACTGAAGTTCCTGCAGCTCAATCTTGGAAGGGGGAAGGATGCCAAGGACCTCCTGATGCAGACTGCCAGGGAGAAGAGGGCCAATGTGTTGCTCATTAGTGAGCAATACAAATGGTCCGAAAACTCTGCTTGGTATCAGGATGCATCACGGAGAGATGGGATCCTTGTTTGTAGCCCTGATTCGAGCGTCGGGGGTTTTCTGGAGTCCAACGCGGGGTTCGTTTGGGTGGAGGTGGTGGGTGTGCGTGTGTACAGCTGCTACTTCTCCCCAAACGATCCTTTCGAGATCTTCGAGACCCAGATCCTGCTACTTGAGGAACGTCTCAGTGAAGCTACCGGGGGATCCCTCATGGGAGGTAAACTTAATAGTAAGTCCCCCGAGTGGGGTGAGGCCCACCTAGATAGGAGGGGAATTTTAGTTGACGAGATGGTCGCCAGGAATGACCTGATCGTCTTAAATCGGTTACGTCGTGAATGCCTCGCAGCGCGGCGGAAATTCACCCGTTCAAAGGGGGATGCTATGCTGCATGAGGCATGGGAAAGAACAAAAGCAGCTTTGAGGCGAGGCACAAAGAAAAGCCGACTTCAATGCTGGAATGACTTGATCGGTGAGGTCGAGAAGGACCCATAGGGTCTCGCCCTCGAAATAGTCACCAAGAGATTGGTGACTAGAAGAAAGACCCCGGGCCTGGATAATACCGATCGAGTTATGTACATTGTGTGGAGCTTGTTTCCACGCGTAGAGCCGTTCCAAAGACAGGACCGAAGTCCCTGCGTGGTCCGGCGTGAAGAACTCTTCACTCTTGAGGAACCAAAGAGAGCGGGTGGAAGGCTCAAGGCAAACACAGCACCGGGGATCGACGGGGTGCCAAACGAGATCCTCAAAGAGGTGATCGGGGCATACCCGGAGATCCTCCTAGAAGCCTTCAACTCCTGTCTTCGGGAAGGGAAGTTCTTCGCAGACTGGAAGAAGCAGAGGTTGGTCCTACTGAGGATGGGTCTATTGGATACGATGGGGAAGCTTTTAGAGGAGTTGATTCTGCAGCGGCTTCAGACTCTCTTGGTCGGGGAGAACGGTCTCTCGGAAAACCAGTTTGGATTCAGGAAAGGCAGGTCCACTGTGGACGCTATCCAAGCTGCGGTAAACATCGCCACAAATGCAACAAAAGGAACTGGTAAGCGAAAGGGATTCTGCGCGTTGATCAGCACTGACATACGCAATGCGTTCAACACCGCGAGATGGAAGACCTGCACCGAAACGATGGTGCAGAAGAAGGTTCCAGACTACCTGTTGCGGATGATAGATGATTATCTGAGCGACAGGTGGGTGATATATAAGGGCTACAAATAGTCTCTCATAGAGGAGATGACATGTGGCGCTCCTCAGGGGTCGTGGGTAGGACCACTTGTTTGGAACGTCATGTATGACGATTTCCTGCGCTTGGACCTTGCTGCTGGAAAGAGCATCATCGGCTTCACGGATGACGCACTTGTCGTGTGTGCTACTGAAGACGTCAGACTCCTGGAGCTAAGGATCAATGAAAGTCTGTGGCGGGCAAAGTGTTGGTTGGATAGCAGAGGCCTAAAAATGGCCCCTTAAAAAACCGAGGCTTTTTGCTTGTCACGGACAGAAGATCCTTTCAGTACCCGAGGATCGTTCTCAGAGAACATGAGGTCGAGTGGAAAACAAGCATCAAGCACCTGGGGGTGCAGTTGGAACGAAGGCTTAGCTTTGGTGAACACATACAGATCGCAACTGCCAAAGCCATCCAATGTGGGGCAAACTTGACTCGGCTCATGCCCAACGTTGGTGGACCCAGGGAAGCGAAAATGAGACTGGTGGCTAGCGTGGTGCTTTCGAAGCTGTTGTTGCAGCTCCGGTCCAGGCTAATAAAACATATAGAACTGTCTCGATGAGTGCTGTGTTGGTCCTGGCGAGCGTTGCACCAATAGATTTATTGGCGGAGGAAAGAAAGGAGACCTTTCTTCTCCGTTATGAGCTTACCTGTACCGACCTGCAGGAAATTGCTCGCGCGAAGGAGGCGACGAGATGGCATGGTGACCAATTCGGGAGATGGACCTACCGCCTGATCCTGGAGCTCGCCACCTGGCTGCACAGAAAGCACGGGAAAGTCAGCTTTTATTTGGCGCAAGCGCTCTCGGACCATGGCTGTTTTAACGCGTACCCGAGGCGCTTTAAGAAGAGAGACGAGGAGATGTGTCGCTACTGCGTTACCTCTGTGGATAATGCGGAGCACGCACTCTTCATCTGCGCAAAGTGGGGCAGAGTAATCGAGTCAGAGAGTCGTCAAGTCAGTAGAAGGTCGAGAGTCTCATATTTTTCTTATCGTCGCACCACCTAAAAAAACCGACAGATATATAGCACGTGGAAGTACCAGGTAGGAAAATAAAAGTTTATCATTTTTAAATATTGTAAAATTACGTGCAAACGGAAAAATAATTGAATCTTGGAAACCTGGATCAGGATTTTTACCGCAATCGTTCGACAAGGGATCTTACTTAAAAGGATGGAGAAACAGTATACATCCACCGGAAAGAAAACACCTGAGCGCTACTAACTTGACGAATAGTCAAAAGTCGCGTAGAATAAATCATTTTATGTTCTTTTGAAAATTAATAAATATCATTCATGTTCAATAAATTTTCATAGAACTCATTGGTTTGTCCTCAACCCGGAAAAATTGTTAACCATTTAACAATTAAATGAGGAACGTAGATAGGGCAATACACTTTGGACTTTTAACCAGGAATTATTTATCAAATTAAAACTTTAGGACGTCATACATATATTAACGGGTGCAGAAATAGACGGGGAGGGGGGCTAGGAAGAGATACTTATTCCTTGGCATGGTCGATATAGGTTCGGAAATAGAAAGATATAGCGTTTTGGAGATGCAAATCGGCTACTTGAAAGAGATAAAAAAGGTTCTATCTCTTTCAAGCACCCTATTTTTATTTCATTCTATCTTTTTACTTCCAGCAGGGTTTCTAAAAATTTAACGGAGATTTATGAATTTTTAATATATTGAAGTTACATATATTGTTAAATAACACGGTCAATTTATATATCAATTAAGGTCATAAGTTACCAATCAGTAGCAAATATTCCCAAGCTTAAGACAATTTATACTCTTATTTGTTTAAGAAAATGATATGACCTATGGATACAATAGTTATTTCAGTGTTATTGCCTATAAACAACACACAATGAGGCAGATGGCTTTCAGCACGATAAAGAATAGTCGAAGTAAAAAACAAAGAAACAGTACCAGACTGTGACAATTTTCCAGACCTGTACGTAGGAATAATATTGATTTTCTATACAATTAGAGAACTATTTTTAACAATATCGGAATTTCCCACACTTGCATCCACTACCTTAAGACGACTATATATTATTCAATATTTTAAATCCAACCGTGACCATTATTTGCTTTCTTGTTCAAATTCGTTGGCTGGAAATTACCGATTTTTTCATACAAATTAAACACATTTTTTTAAATGCAAGGAATGAACTTTAATCAGTGATATATTTTCCAGTTTGTTCCATGACTTTTTGCCATCTTTCTGATAAATTCATGATTCCACGCTCATAGAACTTCTGGTCTTTATCGGCAAAAAAACTGAGGCAAGTGCGATTTCACAGCCTTATCATCATTGAAAGTTTTACCATTCAAGGAATTCTGCAAAGATCGAAATAAATAGTAATCTAATGGTGCAAGGTCAGGGCTATATGGTGGATGTAACATTACTTCCCAACCAAGCCTAAACAATTTTTGGCAAGTGGCTAAAGATGCATGTGGTGTAATGATGTCATGGTGAAAAATTACACCTTTCCCATCCCACCAAACACACAGCCTGTGCTGCGTGCTTTCCTTTACGGAAATAAAAAAGCAAAATATGACGAAAATGCTCGTTTTTACGCTCTATCTTAAAGTTCATGCCAAACTAACAGCTGTAAACGAAATTACGCGCAATTTGTTTGCAAAGCAAGCTAAGAGTGACAGCTAACAAATGCCTTAAGGAAATAATCATGACATTGACAGAAATCATTCAAAAAGATGGTAAAAGACATCTATATGTGAAATTGGCAATTACTCCTGGGACAACCCAATATTTTTTCAAGATAAAACATTTTCTTTTCTCAAAGGCAACACAAGAGATCATACGATGACATAAACAGTAATCAAATTATTTATTCGGCTTTAGAAACTACATCAGGGACATGCCAGACCATAACGATTGGACTATTGGAATTTGAGAAAAATACGATATAAAGAATAAGAATGAATAGTTTTCCTTAGAAATTGAACCTTTGCTTCCTTCTAATTACGCAAGTGTTGTTATTGTTGAGTTAGACAATATTCTCAACTGAAACAAAAGTCCCATCTTATAGAAAAGTGTAGCTATCCATGTTCTAATTTTCGCAAGTAATAAAACAAGACTCCTTTTTCAATACTTTATAATGTTGCTTCACGTTTGCACACTAATTTGTTGAGGGTCATTTGTTGTGTGGTTGCTTCACAATTTTTTCAAGTACGGTGAATGAATCATTGAATATTTCAGCGCACCTACGAGCTATTTGCTCTAATAGCTTATTCCTTTTTCTTAACATTCCTTCAACACTGGCATGTAATTTTCGAAATATATGTAGTAATTCATGGACATTGTGAGACACGCATTCCTCTTCAGAGGTAATATTCTGGGCACTCAAAATTTCTATACACTCGTATGTTCGAAGAAAACAAGTCCAAGGCCGCGTGTTTAAGAGAATACTAAAGAAAATGTACTCCTTTTAGTAAAGCTGTGACGCAATTAAAAAGATTGTTTGTTAAACATTGTTAGAAACATTTCTAGGGCAACCGAACTCCAAGTTATGCATGTATGTTGATGCCGACTCTAAACGATCCATAAAAAAAACTAATCGCAGCCGTTACTATGAGCACGTTTATAAGAATACGAAATTCTGAGGTTGCTTTAAGACCATGGATCAACCAGACCATATGATCGATATGATGATTATTTTGTTTGTAAACTTTTGTCCATGCAAAATAAGATATCAAGTCAAAAATTTGTAAGTTCAAAGAAAAGCCATTGAGGTAGGTCGGTCAAATCTTGAATTTTTATAATTATAAGAAAATATAAATATTTTTAAAAAAATGTCCTCAATTTAAAAACTCTGAGAGTTGACAGACTTAACTCAGTGGCTTTTCTTTGACCTCACAAATTTTTGACTTGATATATTATTTTGCATGGACAAAAGTTTACAGACAAATTAATCACCATATCGATCATATGATCTGGTTGATCCATGGCTTTAAACGATTAAAGTGAAGTTCTAAGCAAAATAAAGCGTGAAATTGATAATAAATCAATATAATTTAATTCTATCTACTGGGATTGTTAGTGAATCTAAATAGCAAAAGCATAAAAATCCATTGGAATTGAACTAAAATTGAACCTACTTAACAATTTAATTAATTGAATTAATTACAAATAAAAATTAATGAAACAAGTCTGCCATTGAAATTATAATATTCATATAAAACCGATATTGTAATTCACAAGTATATTTCCAAGCATCACAATGTTGAACAAATTCATTTGTATATTAAACATCAACTTCACGTGGACCATCTTTGCAGAGAATATTTGTGTAAGACTTACAAAAAAGCAATATTCTACTGAAAAAATATAATCATTAGGATTTGCAGGCTTTTTATTTTTTTAAATGCTGTGGCATGATATATTTTTCTCGGTTTGTGTCTGAGTATGAAATAAGCCATGAGCCTTCACCTGTTTATGTTTAGTATGTTACCTTCCATACCAATGTTTACAATTAATTTGACATGTTCTACTTGCTTGTCATTCCGTTTACGTTCTTAGGAAATTCCTCTGGCTGCTCTTGTAAACATCTGAATATGAATTGTTAATGTTCTTCTTCTTCTTCTTCATCTTATTCACTTAGTGGCTTCTTGTACGAAGAAAAAATGGCCAGAACAACGAATTGTTAATGTGATTCACTTGTCTTGACTGTGCAAATTCAACATTGGGTAATGAATCGCTGCTAAGGTCCGAATATAATAATTGTTTTCAAAAATAAGTATGTTCGCTCAGATCCTCATATTCAGAAGTGTAAACAGGCAGCTAAGCTTCTGAAATTTTTTATTTGATTCAAGTAGGATCACCTGCATTTTTATTGAGTTTTTGTTCTTTATTCATTGACGCCAGTATAGATCGCAGATTCTGGTAAATCCCTTGTCGAAGTGTCCGACGAAAATATCGCGTTGAATAGTCACATACTCGTGACGTTATAACGCCTCTTATCTTTTCCATAGTTTTCCAAGGTTACTGTGAAATATTAACAAAATATTATACTTCATATTCTAAAAAATGAAAAAATTGAAGATAAATTCAAAAATATTTTACAGAAACATTGTTAACTTTATAGGAAAATTACACAAATTTGTATTTGTATGAATACTTTTTTAGATGATTGGTCCCATATTGAAAACATGCAGCTTATGTTAGTTTTATGCATTATTAGATGGACTTAAATCATGCTCACAGCGCTACACTTATGCCTGAATAGGAAATAGAAAGGAAGATATTTAAGTCTTGAAGAAATACATCATCCACCCTATTTCTCTAATAATGATGAGCTAATTTTTTACACATGTTCAACATTCAATGTACAAAAAAAATGGTGGAAGTAACTCAATTCATATAGCTAATGCACTCGTATATATGGTTTTCTTTTTCTTAAACTCTAGTGTTCGGCCAATGAACTCAAAGCTTAGAGGTCGAGGACGTAGAGACTAATTCGCGTGTTCATCCCTTTGTCCTACGCTTGGGCATCACTCAGCAATACTAACCGATAACTCGACATTGAGCTTTCTATGAAATTTCGTTTATCTATGAACACAATTACAATTACAAAAATAGTTTACATCACATAGTCACCGAATCGCTTTGGTTGATTTATATTTCTCTTTTCTCAAACCGTATATGTGGATTTATGAACATCTAGATTGTTATAAACAAATTGCACATCGTTTTTATTCAAATTTAAATTTGCAATCTTGCTTTAAATTATTATTTATACGCTCTCTTGTCAACAAACATGAATGGTATTTATCTTGACGATTTACATATCCAAAAACCAATTAATAGTACATTGCCCAAGTTGGGGAGCAGGACATTTATCAGGAGCATAAAGTTGACGGCACGAGGTCGTGTGCATAGAGCTTTAGAATATTCGCGCGCTACGAATATACATATATTCAAAAGCTCGATTTACGTGGTCTTGCGCTGTCAACTTGATGTTCGTGTTGAATTTATCGATCCATAACGAGCATAAGCGAAACCACGTAATGTGAAGTTCGTTGAAGACTAGGGCGGGAGAAGTCGAGTATCGATATTATCAATATCTTTCAATATCGCGGTAGGGTGTACTTTGGACCGTATATCGATTCTCCAAAGCATTAATTCTTCCAGGCGCAGTGAACTTCACGCTGGAAATCCTAAGAATTTTTAGGCGCCTTTCTTATGAATTATAATGCGCGCCTGGAAATTCTTAGGATTTCCAGCGTGAAGTTCACTGCGCCTGGGAGAATTAATGCTTTGAAGAATCGATATACGGTCCAAACTACACCCTACCAAATATCGCTAAAGAATCGTAAAAAATATAGACTTTTTTTTCTTCACTGCTGAGAGTGAAGGAAATCCGTGTTTCTCAACTGAGTGAAGAAAAACAAAGCAACGTGAAATTGTCCAAATTCGCTATGCTCTACAGACATCGAATATCGAATTTTCCATGCTCGAGTTGTGAAAAAGAATTTATTGGGCCCGTGGTTTCATTGCGAGACACATTGAGATTTCTCTGCACCCTTTTTAAATTTTTGTCCCAATCGTGGCTTTGCGCATTAAAAATATTAGCTTATGTAATGTGTATTTTAAAAATTTGATTTTTTAAAATAAATATTCTGGAAGGTCGCACGGTTTTCTCCTAAACTGCGACTCCAGTGGAATGCTATCTTTGAGAATTTCACTGCTCTGCAATTTATTTTATGTTTTATATCTTTATGGCTCTAGACTCGCTCGGGAGATTTCACAAGCTAAACTTGGTTCGACGGAGGTCTCAAGGATCGGCATTCGTTGAAGAGAATACCTCAAGACCTTTGAGAATCCAGACATGCTACCTTAGTGTGAATGAGACTTCTATAACCCTCTGTGGGCCCGGATCAAGAGCCATGGTGGAATCAGGTCTCCATAAATTTTCATTTAGGTTAGTCCATGGCTGTGGAATTGAGTCCGAAGAGAAAGGACTCCAATTTAACAGACAGCAGCCCTGCAGTAGATAAGGATATCGGTACGAAAATGAAAATGACTAATCAGTTTGACGAAGTAGAGGAGGAGAAGTAACGAGAAGAATCCCTGAGAAGAGCGACCCAGCGGTACTTCACTTCTGTCTGCAGTCTTCCAGCGACTTGACCTAATTCAGTGGAAGTATAGTTGAATCTAGTGCGTTTTCGACCTACTCTAAGATTGTGTCCCCTTGAACTTCACCAGCAAGATCTACGGTGAGAACTATGTTGTCACTGTCCAAGAAAACTCTAACGCATAGGTATATTAAACGCCACGTAGTTTTTGTCGCTTCTTCCAAGACTTAATTATTGAATCTAGATTGAAGTAATAGAATATTATTAGCCCTTGTGAATTTAGTATCTTTGCGAGTCGTTCTTTGGACCTGAATCTTTCTAAAATAATTTTTGGAATATTAATTTAATTCAAATCGAACCCCTGGCAATCTTTCGTTTCCCGAAAAAACAAAATTATTTGAAGAGCCCAAAAGTTTATTTCGGCAGTTCCCCTTATAAGTAGCGTTATTTAATGTAAAATCGATAGCTCAGCTGTCCCATTGAGCGGTTTGCTAAGAGATGGCGTAACTTGATTATTATTCCATCATTCCAATATTCCAAACATGCGTTGGAAAGCTACTGTCATTGTGAGTCTTTTTCAGTATATGTCATTCATTTGAAGCGTAAACAACAATAATTTTTTTTCACTCAAATATGTCGAACTTTATGCCTAAAAAGTGTTTTTGCGGGTAGTTCTTCTTCATTACTTTAATATGAAGAAAACTGCTGCCGAAAGTCATCTTATTTTAGTGGAAGTTTATAGTGAACATGCTCTAGCTGAACGAACGTGCCAAAAGTGGTTTGCACGATTTAAAAGTGATGATTTTGGCTTGGAAGACGAAGAACGTCCTGGGCAGCCAAAAAAATTTGAAGATGATATTAGAATCGTAATCAGCGACCTCAAAAACCCTCGAGTGCCAACTTTTTCAGGAATCAGACAACCTTTTCGACTTTTGACCAGGCTTTTGTGATTTTGCCCCACTGTGCAATGTTCTATGTGCACCCCTTAACCATGGAGTGGTCGCAGAATGTCCTCTGTCGCTTCAGGTCTCACGTTCATGGCGGCCTCTTGTCGGCTTACAGGAGTCTAATTCCCTCCACCTCAACCAAATGATACCGCCAATCTTCTCACATTTTTTTCAAACCAACTCAACATTATATTGTTCATCCCATGGGGTTAATTACATAAGACACGTAAACTCTTCGAATTGCGCTAGAGGAATTCCATTCCCTTTATCCGCCATGATCTCTTCTAACTCTGATTAATTTTACAGGTCTCGCTATGTCATAATAAGCTTGTACCAGAGCCCCGTTCCCACAATTTTGTTCACTTTTCATACCATTTTTCTATTTAGGTTTCGCACTTAAACCGATTTTAGAATTTCATTTTTGGTATTAAAATTGAATCGCACGCAATCCTTTAAAAGAAACTGAAAAGACATGAAATTTGAAAATCATCATTAGTTGAACTCATTGGTTTCTATCGGCCATGACCAGCACTATCCATTACCTTGTTTGAAGCGACTAAAACTTGGTCCCCTTTGCAATTCAAGTTCCTATGTGCAAAATTTGTCTGCCGAGCTTCGTCACTTCTACCACTAGAGTTCCACTATTTTCGTTTTCCATAAGAAAAAATACTTTGACTCAGCATAATATCCCAGCATACGAGTTGGGTACATTATTTCCAGATTTTATCTAAGAGTTTCTTGAAGTAGGTCTGTCTTTAGAAATAATTGAATTTCATAATATAATTTTGTTGATTCTGTTGAATTATTCTAATTTCAAAAATCAATTATATCTGCAGTTGCGATATTCCATTTTTCCTCCTTCTGTTTCCTATTCTGTTTTTCTTTTCCTTTTACTTCGTATATTACTTTAGATATAAGCTTCCTTCTTAAATTGCAAGAAGTACTTTTCTCATGATGTCTTCCAAAAAGATCGCGAAATTTGGAAGGATAAATGCATTAACCCGTTCCAAAAAAAGAAACATAAGGGAACAACTCTTCGCCATGTTTCTGACAATTTACGCGTAAAATTCCCAAATTTACGAGAAGATTTCCAAATTTGCAACACATGCAGATTTGAACTTACCAACTTAAAAGGAAGATCATTCTTAAATTGCGACAATATTGCAAGGATTCATAATCAAGTTTAATGAGATATTGACACTGTTGTTGTTGTATTTTTCAATACCTTTAAAAGTTAATGACACAAAGATGCAGTGTGATGACAAGTATCATAAACTTTTAATGAAAAATTTTTTATCTTCTGAAAAGTATGACATCTTCCAAAAGGCCAAAAAAAGAAACCACAGAAGAGGCCCACGAAATTACCTTCAAAAGCGAAAAAAATCGCCAAGAAACACAATTCTATGAAACAAAATCCTAACAAAGCCTAATTTCATTCGAATTCAAATTTTATTTTGTATAATAATAATCCCTAACAGTTAATAGAGTATAAAGTGTGTGCTATGACTTGCAAATAACATCTGGTATTTTTGGCACAGAACTTCTTGATTGTATTTTCATCATAGAACATGCTTTTAAAGGGAAGTTCACAAGTTGGAGGACACCGTGTATACGAATTTGAACATTTTTGAATGTTATCTACAGAAAATTTCAAGAAACAGGTGAAGTAATTTGCATTCTACTTCTGAGATTAAAATAGACAACATTTAGTATAAGTCTTAAAATATTATAAATGAGTGCAGATAAAATCAATGATTTCACCTGTACAATGGGGACAGCATTCATCAGTGTCCTGAACAATTTTTGAAGCAGGGCAGTGAAGCACAGGGCAGGCCTGTTTCATGCACGTCAAACGACCCATGTTGCATCTGCAGGTAACACATGGATCTTCTGTTGATGTCACTGTCCTTTCATCAGTAGCCTCTTGTCCATTGACATGACAATCTGCAATACATGGAAATACGTCTTTTGAGCTTATGAAAAATAGGAAGGACAATTAATTTCAACGTAATAATTATTGTTAGCTAAGCATAACAATAGTTATTTAGAATATATCTAGAGTACATTTAGATAATACCTGTAAAATATAGAATATATATGTCACCGTCCGGGAAGTAAGGTACCTAACTCCCGAAAGCTAAATTTTACAGGAAGAGCAATCGTAATAGATTCCGTTCGTCGGTTTACACTTATCATGCCTACCTTTGTTACTTAACAACAATTAAAGTATCTGACTTGAAAATTTTTTGATTTTTGCAAAGGAAAGAGCGACTTAAGAACTATCAATTAGTGTAAAAAACTGTAAATCAATATTTCAGGCATTAGGTACCTTTCTTCGCGGACAGTCACATATTCCAGATATTATTGTCATATCGTATGAATGATATATACATAATAAATGAACCATCACTCAAGATTCAATTTTAACATTGAAAAGTTTAATATTTTACAATTTCAAAACAATCATTCAATAAAAAAAATATTGGGCATACCATATTTCTTCGGTAAACGTTGGTTGCTTACATCAGCGGTGGTTTGCCATTACTTTCCGCTGTTCGCTATGATATAATTAGCGGAGGAAAGCTGAAAATAATGGCTGAGAATAAATTGTACAGGATGACGAAAGCTACGGTAGTCAGAGGGTTGTAGTGGGACATTTGGGAAATCTGACTTGTAGTTAATGTATCCCGAAAAAACTCTTTTTTTGAGAATAATTAACCAATATAACTACTTCTTGAAATTAAAAATTGGATAAAATTTTATGAAAACGTGTTAAAATTAAGGATTTTGAAGTTATTTAAATGCTTGCAGGCCAAATGAAGCTATCCATTGGGGAAATATAATAGATTAAAATATGTATATTGTCCATCTCATATTAAAAGACGCGATAAAAAACATTCGGACTTGACAGACCATGAGATTACAAAAAACATCATGTTACTGTTGCAGTAAGTAGTCCTAGGACTGGATTGGCCGAATAACTTTTTACTTTTTACTTTTCTTTTACTACTATTATACACTTAACACGGAGCATCTCCTTCTAATTAATCGGGCATTGGGTCTACAACATGCCTAATTGTTATCATCGTAATGGACAATCTTAAGGTTTCTTCTGCCATATTTCTTCAAGATACAACTACACAGCCTCTTTATTTAAAAAAAAATGGCTTTCTATGATAAAGATCGCACTGGTTAAAAACCAAATTTTATTCCTGACTAATTGCCGTAAATTTGACATTTACCCAACACATATTTACAAAAACTCTATAGCCAATATACGTTTTCGGAGCTCCTTTGTAAACAAGAAGTTTCGCCGTTATAATGATATTACTTGTAAACGACTGCTCAATTGGGAAATCAAAGATTGTCATATACACTTAAAATTTCTTGAAACTGGCATTTACCGACTTGAAACAGATATTTTTGCGTGTCTTCCCCAACATATTGTTTATAATTTCTTTAAAAACAATTTCAACAAATATGTACGTCGTTTTGATTCATTGTTTTTTAAGAGTCGAAACAAGTTCTTCACACTTTTGCCAACTCAAAAAAGAAATGTTAGATATTCATTTAATAATTCATGGGTTAACAACTTAACTAATATTGTTATCCCTGATTTTGTAAAACGTACACTTTCATATGGCGATTAATACAATGCACCTTATTCAAGTAATAACAAGATTCCAGTAATTGAATTTATTAAAGAATTTGAGTGTAATATTTTTAAAATTGATAGCAATATAAGAAATGATATTAGAACTGATTTTACCAATGAAATAATGAGATTTTACAAGCAAAAATCTCATTTAACCATTGAGGATAGATTGATTTTAAATGACTTTCACAATACAAATAAGTTTTTAAAAGCTAATCCTGATCTTTTTATTACTAAAGCGGATAAAGGTGGTTCGGTCGTCATTATGTTTAAGAGTGATTACAATGTTGGGATGAATGAAATTTTGAAGGATGACGAGACGTACAGAGAGATCAACAGAAACCCTCTTAGAAAAACCACATATAAATGTAATGAATTCTTAAAAAGATGGATAAAATCTGGTTATATTAATGAAACAACTTATTTCTCTCTTTTGAATACTGACGGAAATTTACCTCGAGCTTACGGATTGCCAAAGATACATAAAGCTAACTATCCCCTTAGGATTATTATTTCATCTATTGATAGTCCAACGTATTTTCTGGCTAAATTTATTTCCAATATCCTTTCTAAATCTCTGACTAAACCGTTCAGTTATGTAAAGGATAGTATTGATCTAAAATACAGGTTGTCAAAGCTTTTTATCCCTATTAATTACGTTTTGATTTCTCTTGATGTTTCCTCGTTATTCACAAATGTTCCGCAAGAACTTGTCATAGAAGGTTTAAAAAAACGGTTCCATCAAGTTGTTGTAAACACAAATATTCCAGAAATTGAATTCATTGCTTGTGTTAAATTTCCTTTAAATTCTACGTATTTTACCATTAATAACAAACTTTATGAACAAGTTTATGGTGCCCCTATGGGTTCCCCTATCTCTCCCATTTTAGCTGATATTGTTATGCAGGATTTAGAAACCTATTGCTTAAAAAATATAAAATTTGATATTCCCGTGTTTTTTCGCTATGTTGATGACATTCTTACTTTGGTCCCCATAGACAAGATTGAATACATTATTGGGGTTTTTGATTCCTTCCATCCGAGATTAAAGTTTACTCATGAAATGGAGAACAATAATTGCATCAATTTTTTGGAAACAACAATAATTAGATCTAACACTTCCTTTAAATTTGATTGGTTTATTAAACGAACCGCATCGGGACGATTTATTGATTTCGCTTCTCATCACCCTTTATCACAAAAAATCGCTTCTATAATTTGTTTGCTTGATAAAGCGTTTTACATTTCTGATAAGGAATTTCTAGATATTAATATCAACAAAATTCGCAATCTCTTTTTGGAAAACAATTATCCTTTGAAATTCATCAACAAACATATCCATAAACGGTTAACTTACTTGAATAATAAACCCAGAAACAATTGTAACGAAAATAAAGTTGAACACCGCATTTCTCTCCCCTTTGTTGAAAAACTATCACAGAATTTAGGAAAGGCAGGAATTGAAGTTCCTGAAACTCAACCTCGGAAGAGGGAAGGATGCCCAGGACCTCCTGATGCAGACTGCCAGGGAGAGGGGGCCGATGTGCTGCTCATTAGTGAGCAGTACAAGTGGTCCGAAAACTCTGCTTGGTATCAGGATGCATCAAGGAGGGCCGGCATCCTTGTTTGTAACCCTGATTTGGGCGTCGGAGACTTCTTGGAGACCGACGCCGGGTTCGTTTGGGTGGAGGTGGCGGGTGTGCGTGTGTACAGCTGCTACTTCTCCCCCGGCGATCCCTTCGCTGTTTTTGAGACCCAGATCCTCCTCCTTGAGGAAAGCCTCCGTGAGGCCATAGGGCGATCCCTCATAGGGGGTGACTTCAACAGTAAGTCGCCCGAGTGGAGTGAGGCCCGCCTAGATCGGAGGGGAATCTTGGTTGGCGAGATGATCGCTAGGAACGAACTGATCATCTTGAATCAGGGCCGGGAATTCACGTTCAGACGAGGAGCGGGGGGGTCAATAATTGATCTCACAATTGCCGCACCTCGCCTCGCTTCAAGGATAAGCGACTGGTCGGTCCTCGAGGTAATAACCTTGAGTGACCACCGGTGCATCGAATTTACACTAGAACAACGGTATCAAGCGGTGGATAAGGGTAGGGGCGGCGAAGGAAGGAGACCCTCCTGGAACACGAGACGACTCAGCAGGGAAAGACTTCGCGAACACCTCGAAGAAACCAGGCTCACCGATAAGCTTGGTTGGGTCTGCCCTGCTGGATCGTTTGAAGCTACTGTGCTCTCGGCGAGACAGAAGGTGGTCGCGGCTTGCGACTACTCGATGCCTCGCCGTGAGCGCAGGCAAGCCAAGGGTTCGATGTACTGGTGGAACGACCAGTTAGCAGCCCTACGTCGAGAATGCCTCGCAGCGCGGCGAAAATTCACCCGTTCAAAGGGGGATGCTACGCTGCACGAGGCATGGAAAGGGGCAAAAACAGCTTTAAGGCGAGGCATAAAGAAAAGCCGTTGATTAGCATTGACATACGCAATGCGTTCAATACCGCGAGATGGGACATCTGCATCGAGGCGATGATGCGGAAAAAGGTTCCAGACTACCTGTTGCGAATGATAGATGACTATCTGAGCGACAGGTGGGTGATATACGAGGGCGTTAAATGGTCTCAAAGAAGAGATGACATGTGGCGCTGCTTAAGGGTCGCGGGTGGGTCCACTCGTTTGGAGCATCATGTACGATGACTTTCTGCGCATGGACCTTCCTGCTGGAACGAGCATCGTCGGCTTCGCGGATGACGTACTTGTCGTGTGCGCCGCTGACAACGTCGGAATCCTAGAGCTGAGGATCAATGAAAGTCTGTGGCGAGCAAAGCGCTGGTTGGATAGCAGAGGCATTTAAATGGCCCCTGAGAAAACCGAGGCTTTGCTCGTTGCGGACAGGAGATCCTTCCAATACCCGAGGATCGTTCTCGGAGAGCATGAAGTCGAGTGGAAAACAAGCATCAAGTACCTGGGGGTGCAGCTGGATCGTAGGCTTAGCTTTGGCGAACACCTAAAGATCGCAGCTGCCAAAGCTACCCAATGTGGAGCGAACTTGGCCCGGCTTATGCCAAACATTGGTGGACCCAGGGAAGCGAAAAGAAGATTGGTGGCGAGCATGGTCCAATCAAAGCTGCTTTATGCAGCTCCGGTCTGGGCCAATGCCTTGCAAAACCATGCTATCCAGAAGAAGCTGTTCTCGGCGCAGAGACTTGTCGCGCTGAGAATAGTTTCAACATATAGAACTATCTCGACGAGCGCTGTGTTGGTCCTGGCGAGCGTCCCGCCAATAGATTTATTGGCGGAGGAAAGGCAGGAAACCTTTCATCTTCGCAAGGAGCTTACCTGCGCCGACCTGCAGGAAATCGTTCGCGCGAAGGAGGCCATCCGCAAGGATGGAAGGCGCAGACTCGTCGAGAAATGGCAGATGAGATGGCATAGTGAGCAGACAGGGAGACGGACCTACCGCCTGATCCCGGAGCTCGCCACCTGGCTGAACAGAAAGCACGGGGAAGTCGGCTTTTACTTGGCGCAAGCGCTCTCGGGCCTTGGCTTTTTTAACGCGTACCTGAGGCGCTTTAAGAAGATAGACGAGGAGACGTGTTGCTACTGCGATTTCCCGGTGGATAACGCAGAGCACGCACTCTTCGTCTGCGCAAAATGGGGTGTGGCTAGGGAGGTCCTCGGTCAGGCGGTGGGTTCCGAACTTACCCGTGACACGATGGTCCCTCTCATGCTCCAGTCTGAGCGGTTCTGGACGCTCATCGAGTCATTCGTCACACTTGTGATGAAGACGAGAGAACATGATGGGCGTCGAGAGCGAAACAATGAGGAGGGCCAGTAGAAATCGCATCGGGGCCTGCACCCGCGGTCCTGCGTCTCGGGTAGACTTGGCTGTCCGCGTCGTTCGGGGGAGGAATCTGTTTGTTTCTCCCCTGGGTGGCGCCGCTAGTCGGTTTGCCTAGTAGGCGTGTGGCCGCGGATGGAAGTTCCGAGCGAACGGAGGACGGAAGAGTCGTACGCGACTTTAATGGAACCAACCACCCGTGAAGTTTAAAGCCGAAAGGCGGTTCCGCGGGTTGTGTATTGGTTCGAGAGAGGGAGTTTTTGGTTTTAACAGGTATGCCTAGACCCGTCCTAGGAGAGTCCTGTACAACGTCTATAAAAGATTTTGCCATTTTTCCTCCTCACAAAAAAAAAAATACAAACAGTTTATAAGATGAATAATAAATTAAACTCACGAATCGTAAAAAGAGGCAAAGACATACTCCCAAAAGAAAATATTAAGGGTGTTGTTTACCAACTTGATTGCAACGATTGTGACGCAGTTTATGTGGGTGAGACCAAGAGACGAATTAACACACGAATTAAAGAACATGAAAATAACATTCGATTGGTCTCTGCCACTAATTCTGTCATAACCAACCACAGAGTTAACTCAGGTCATGATTTTGGGTGAAAGGATTATAGGATCTTAACCCGTTTCCGCGGAAACGCCACTCGCGGTACATCGGTCTTCGGGAGCTCATAACTAATGCTGTAGGCTTAAAAAAAATTCAAAGAGACATACTTTTAAATTTCAATACCTGCCCTTTCCCATAGCGAACTCAAAATTGCATCAACATATTATTAATTATGAAAAAATGTTGTTTAAACAAAAAAAGCATGATTTTTCCGCTCTCTTTTTTCTTAAACTGAGTTTTCAAGAGCTTTCCTGTTAGCAATCAACCTGGGACCTTTTCAATCGGTGGAATAAATGTCTGAACTTTAAGAACCCATGGTTCAAAGTTCGATTTTAGGCCTTGGTATTTTCAAAATAGCGCCCTAACCGAAAAATGTTTTCAAATACATTCATGATTTTTTAAATCTAAAACTATGAACTTTCGGAGAAAACACCAAGAGTGAAAAAGTTCTTAAAATTACTCAAAGAATGCACTTAAATTTTTCCAACTGCTTTCGAGAAATTTTTTCATTTTTTGTAAATGGTTAATTTTTGCAAAATCCAAAAATTGTTCAAAACGCTTCCAAAAAATTATCTTGGATTCTTTGGCTAATTCGTGAAACATTTTATGCTTTCTAGTTTTCGTTTTAAGTTTATAGCTGTCAAAATAAATTCGAAATTTCAAAATACTATTATCAAAATGCTCCCATCGTCTGTCTGCCGTAAACAAAGTTTACGTTGCCCAACTATAACCATCCTGAAGGTCGTCGAATATAGATAGTCTTTTTCGTTTTTTCCTTTAGATTTTAGTAATTTATTTTTTTTTTATATTTTTTAATTTAAAAAAAAATTTTTTTAGCATTTTTCAAGTGATAAAATAAAAAATCTAAAGTAAACAACAAAAAAGACTATCTGTATTCGTACAACTTCACGATGATGATAGTTGGGCAACGTAGACTTTGTTTACGGCAGACAGACGATAGGAGCATTTTTATAATAGTATTATAAAATATGGAATTTTTTGACAGGAATAATCTTAAAAAGAAAACTGCAAAGCATAAATTGTTTCACGAATTAGCCGAAGTATCCAAGATAATTTTTTGGAAGCGTTTTGAACAATTTTTGGATTTTGCAAAAATTAACCATTTACAAAAAATAAAAAAATTTCGAAAGCAGTTGGAAAAATTTATGTGCATTCTTAGAGTAATTTTAAGAACTTTTTCACTCTTGGTGTTTTCTCTGAAAGTTCATAGTTTTCGATTCAAAACATCATGAATGTATTTGAAAAAAATTTTGCGGTTAGGGCGCCATTTTGAAAATACCAAGGCTTAAAATCGAACTTTGAACCATGGATTCTTTAAGTTCAGACATTTATTCCACCGATTGAAAAGATTGCAGGTTGATTGCTGACAGGGAAGCTCTTGAAAACTCAGTTTAAAAAAAAAGAGAGCGGAAAAATCATGCTTTTTTTGTTTAAACAACATTTTTTCATAATTAATAATATGTTGAAGCAATTTTGAGTTCGCTATGGGAAAGGGCCGGTCTTAAGCTTTAAAAATATGTCTCTGAATTTTTTTGAAGACTACAGCATTAGTTATGAGTTTCCGAAGACCGATGTACCGCGAGTGGCGTTTTCGGCGGAAACGGGTTAAACAAGGAATCGAATTATTTCAAAAGAAAAATAGCGGAAATGCTATACATCAAATCTAATAAGAATTGCATTAACAAACAAAATGATACGATTCGTTTAAATTCTATTGATGATAAAATTTTAAAATACATTTAAATTTCGATTTCTTGTTTTCTTTCCATATTTATTATTATTATACTATTTACCCCACTCTTCTCTTCTGCCTTCTTAGCTGATTCTTACTTGTAGCCACTCTTCATCATACCATTTGTCTTATAACTACACTATAGATACAAGCAGTGAATTCTTGACTTCGTCTTTTTATACATGAATTTTATGACTAAATCCAGTTTGGATAGCTTCGACTACTGCGACTTCATTGTTGTAAGTTTTATTTACTCATTTTCTTATTTAAATATTAATTTTCTGTAATTTTTACGTGAATTATAAAATTTATTTTGTATCAGCATTTATTGTGCCCTGAAGAGGACCTAATGTGAAGTCCGAAAGCTTGGCGCTCTTGGTTTTTTTAATAAAGGATTATTGGAAAAATTGAGTCCCCTTCTTTTTGGCTCTGAGTGACTGTTTTTACTACTATTATACACTTAACACGGAGCATCTTCTAATTTTTGTTAAAAATTTAACAATTCGCTTAGGAGTCTTGAACCGTGTCGACTTCACAGATCCTTGTCTACAAGAGTAAATGAATAAAATTCTAATATACAACTCTAAAGTTCTGAAACCATAATATGTAATAGTAAAAAACGTGAGTAATCAATATTCTTCTTTTTATCTTAGTTTTATAGAGTTTAAAATAATCAAATTAACTATTCCATTATATTCAATCGAGCTTAAGACACGTCAGAATATTTTTGGTCAATTTTATTATTAGAGAAAGCTAATTATTATCACTAAATAATACCAATCATTTAGAAATATTCATTTATAGAAGTATAATCTTGTTAACCAGAGAAAAATAAAAATTGCAAACCGAAAATAAGATTTTTGAATTCAACGTTATTATACCTGGAACATCTATCGACGCAATTGGCATAGGTCTTTTATAGAAATTCGAAATTTGGAATTCTCAGTCCGAATTTCAAAGCCTGATTAAGGGGTTACTCTACTATCTTTGCAAGTTTAAAAAATTTCGTTTTTTTTCATGGAAAAATTAATTAAAAATGTTCCATCTTTTTAAAAGTTAAAGAAGAGGTTTAACACTTGTACAAAAGATTTTTTATTTTTATTTTGTGTGGAAAATCTGGCTGACCCAGCTGCCTAAAGTTGACTCTGCTGAGAACTGGTTGACACGATATCTCCACTTTCAGGGGCTTGAGAGCAAACATTCCGCCATATTATTAAGAAGTAACCCTTCCGCTATAGCCGGTACCTGAATAAAAAAAATTCGATGAAAAATAACAAAATGACCGATAATTAAAGTTTTTAACCCTTTTTTGCAACTTAAATTGTTTAAAAAAACATAGTTAATATGATTAAATATTTCTAATTCTGCTACCGGCTATAGTTGTATATGTGTAGAATATTCCATGAAAATTTGAGCTTGATCGATCAAATAGTTTTTTCTAAATCATGTCAGCCAGGTCGAAAAACATTGTTTCGAGAAACAACACAGCACGAATCCGTCCCCGAGACCCTCCGCTTACTCCGCCTTTTTACACCTGTTCATGAAATTTCTGACCAAAATTAACGCGGTCGTACAAACACCGATGACGCTGAACGCTCTACTCGCCCAAAATCAGCAGCTGTTCCTGAAAACATAACGAAAGTCCGCAAAATAGTTTTGGGCGATCATAAATTAAA
This sequence comes from Diplolepis rosae, assembly GCA_030998225.1. Lineage (NCBI taxonomy): Eukaryota > Metazoa > Arthropoda > Insecta > Hymenoptera > Diplolepididae > Diplolepis > Diplolepis rosae. Next base: position 5,522,411 of record JAPYXD010000553.1, on the reverse strand, counting down.
GTTGCGTGAGATAGCTGACACCTTAAAGATATCAGAAGGTAGTGTGTTTACAATTTTGCACAAATTTTTGGGGATACGTAAGTTGTTTTCGAAGTGGGTGCCGCGTTTGCTCACACCCAACCAAAAACAACAACGCGTCAAGGATTCAGAGCGCTGTTTGGAGCTGTTCAAACGAGGTAAAAAGGATTTCCTGCATCGGTATGTGACAATGGATAAAACATGGATCCACCATTAGACACCTGAAATTTGTTTTTCGACTATCTTGAGAAAGGTAAAACCATTAACAGCGACTATTACATGGCATTACTGGATAGATTGAGCGCAGAAATCAAGTAAAAACAGCCTCATATGTAAAAGAAAAAAATGCTGTTCCACTAAGGCATTGCACCGTGTCATAAGTCCATGAAAACGATGGTCAAATTGAATGAATTAAGCTTCGAATTGCTTCCTCACCCACCATATTCTCCAGATCTGGCACCGAGCGACTACTGGCTCTTTGCTAAACTGGAAAAAAGGCTCCAGGGAAAGAGATTTGGCTCCAATGAAGAAGTGTTTGTTGAAACTGAGGCCTATTTTCAGAGGAAAGACGAATCATTCTAAAAAAACCCATCGAAAAGTTAAAGAAGCGTTGGAATGAATGTATTAAGCTTGAAGGAAACTATGATGATGAATAAAGTCAAATTTCTCGAAAAAACTGACTTTTTCTTAGTTAGACCGTAAACTTATTGAGCGATGTGTTACAGTACTGGACAAAAAAAATTACGCTCTAGTATAATTTCGATATTTGTGCTAATATGTATACGAAAATATATAGAATAGACAATTAGTACGAGTAGTTCTGAGGAAAGTTAGCTAGTCTGCTTCTATGTTTTCATATAAATAATATCAAAAATATTTAAAAACTGTGTAAGATTGAGTCAAACCCGCAGCGTACCAATTTCACGTTGAAAAAAAGGACGCTGTGCATAAAAAAAGGAAATATACCATAATTCTTAGTTTTGTGTTTCCTAACGTTTTTTTATTGTTCCTAGTGAAAAAAAAATATTTCAAAATTCGTCTGACTAAACGTCTAAAACTTCGGCCCAATATTGCCTAAAATAGTACTTACACGTTTTAATCGATAGAGTATAATCACCGTAAGTTTTCGAAAGCAATCAATGACTTTAACTAGCAATTTTCTTCGAATTGGAAAAGAAAAGTAAAACTTCCCGCTAATACTGAAAACTAAAGCCACGTGATGACGCTTTGACCTGCATATAGTAACAATATGCCTGGATGTGATATAATACAACTTACGCCATCTCTTCAATATCCCTCAGAATTAATGCACAGTCCCAATAATACTTTGCGTGACCATCTTTTGCTTGAATGATAGCTTGTAAACGTCAAGGCATACTTTCCACAGGGTTGTAGATGTTCTGCTCGTCTATATCATACCACGCTTTGCAATAAGCTTCAAAAAGTTTCTTTTTATTTATCACTTCACCCTTGTAAACTTTGCGGTCCAGAATCGACCACAGACTTTCTATAGGATTTAAATCTGTTGAATGCCAGTTACGGTAAAAGTGTTCATCTTTTGAGGCTATCCACGAATCAAGTCATTTTGTGATGTCTTGATATGAGCGGAACTGCTGACCAGCCAGACTATGTGCCATCGATCGGAATGAATAATAATTAGGACGGCGCAATATCTGGGGAATGCGGCGGGTGGGGTAGGACTTCCCATTTGAGCGTTTCCAGGTAGGTTTTAACGGGTCTAACAACGTGAGGCCGTGTTGTCATGCTGTAGAATAACTTTTTTGTGTTTGTGCCCGTATTATGGTCGTTTTTCGTGCAGTGCTCGGCTCAAACGCATTATTTGATTTCGATACCGTTTCCCAGTGATAGTTTCGTTCGATTTCAACAGCTCATAATAAATAACACCGACATGGTCCCACCAAATACACAGCATAACCTTCGCAGCGTGAATATTCGGCCGAGTCGACGACGTAGAAGCATGACCGGGCAGTCCGCATGACTTTCTTCTCTTTGAGTTCCTGTAATAAATCCATTTTTCATCACCCGTCACGATGCGATGAAGAAGACCCTTCCATTTTTGCCGCTGAAGCAGTTGTTTACGGGCGAGAAAACGACGCCCAACGTCCCTTGGCTTCAAATCATAAGGAACCCAAGTTCCTTGCTTTTTAATAATTCCCAACGCATGCAAACGCTTGGAAATGGCTTGGCGGGTAACTCTTGATGCTGAAGTAAGCTCTTCTTTCGTTTGGCACGGATCCCCATCGAGCAATGCCTCAAATTTAGTGTCTTCGAAGGTTTTTGGCCTTCCTTCACGCGGACGATCGTCAACATCGAAATCATCGTCTTTGAAGCGACGGAATCAATCACGGCACGTTGTTTTACTTAGAGCAGCATTTCCGTAAACTTTTTGGAGCTCTCGATGCGCTTAACCCGCCGTTCTCTTCGAATGAAAGAAAAAAATCAACAATTCCCGCAAATGATGATTATTTGGCACAAAATCGGACATTTTCACAAAACCAAAAGTACATATTTTAAAGTACAAATTGAGCTGTCATTAAAGCCAAATTTTGTGTAAGTAATTTTTTGGGGATTTTCTATTTCAGGCGTTATGTTCCCAGTTCAGCATTAATAATGGCCGATTTAAAATAGCGGACTTGTACAATCCATTACAAAATTAATTTGCAAGAATGGTAGGAGTTGAAGATATATGTTGATGTTGGTAATTGGCTTTAGGGTCCAAGGTTGATAAAAACTCAGAGTTTTACATAATCAGACGTTTCGGCTCTGATCGGAGCCCTCATCAGTGATTTATTCAAATCTAAAAATACAGAAAAAGGTTTTGCTAACATAGGATATTTTGTATAAAAAATTTTTTGTAAAAATTTAACAAGTAATTATCATTATGTTTTTACATGTAGGTAAATAAATTTTGATATTACTTTGAGGTAAATATTATATATATATATATATACATACACACATACATATACATACATACACACATATACACACATATACACACATATACATCACGCATGCAATATATACACATATATATGTACAATATACAATGTACATATACTATATAATATGCATACGTACATACACACATACATACATACATATGACATGCACACAACATTATATATACCACACATATAAAATATTTTCAAATTCTTTAAATATTATTTCTTTTGGTATGAAGTGCAATCTGTAAATTTTATTTAATTTAACATTTTTTTCTTTGGCATATTTTCCTTGGAAATTTGTCCGCTGTGATACTTTTTTAGCAAGAAGAACTGAAAAATTGATAGTTTTTTTGCAATGACTTAGAACATAAAGAGTCCGTAGAGTTATACAAAAGGCTTTTTCCCAATCGTGGATATAGACAATGAGGCTGCTTATTCGGAATGTACACAAAAAGGCCATAAATTTTCATATAATATTGCACATAAAGTTTTCTTTGGTTTGAGTCTAGATCTAAAATTACCTATGTAAATATTTCTTAGGTGTAAAGCAATGAGAATAGCACTGTGTAAAATCCAGTTTTTTGGAAGTAAATTGCCGATTTTTTGGTTTGACAAGTAGATGTAAGAAAAAATATTGTAAAAAATTATAAGTTGTGTAAAGAAATTTAGATGCGATTGTACATAGAAAGAAAAAATTTTTTTTACACAAATAAAGGTATGAAAAGACGTAGAGAGCCGCGAAAAAAAATTCTAGGAGTAATTTTATCGAAATCTAATAGTAATGTCTTAGTGTTTAATGTGTAGTACTTTCAAATGTGTAGGTATGGTATTTTTTATTATTAAATTTGTGCACAATTCTATCCAAATTTTTAAATCCTATCACAGACTATATATAGAGTAAAAAAGGAGGACTAACCTTGATTAAAATTACGACTTTTTGTATAAATGTTATTATCCAGTTTTTTCTTTTTCCGTTTTTTGGGAAGACACATAACTTAGACTGCACACACTTCTCCCCTGGGAGGTTGACTCGTAAACTGAGTTATGTTTTGGTTTTTAGGCACGCATATTGGGATGAGAGTGGAGGGTAAGATTTTTTTCCCCTTTAGGGATTTTTTTGGAGAAAGAAAAGGATGTGCTGGAGGTGGCTGGACTGTTAGGACAATGAGAAGACCATAAATTGTAACCGGAGACATAAAGGTTTCGTCGGCATATTTTGAGTGTTTCCAGAAAGTATGTGTATTTATGTATTTCAGGACTTTCAGGACCCGTTGAATCCTGGTTCACTAACTTGACTGACACGCAGTTTCCACCTGCAGTGGCAAATACTCTTAGCCTGGGTAAAAATTTTGGTATCCCCTTTCGCCATAAAACAATTCCCACAAAACACATAATCGCCGACTTTGAATCCAATATCCATAAAATTAATGAGGGAGACAGAAATGAAGCAAGACTAAAACTTGTTAACTGCATCAACACCTATTCACATCAAATAAGAAACCCTACAAATAACTTCCAAAAACAAATTATTCATAATTCACAATTAACGAAAACTTTCCTGAAAAATAATCCAAACATATTAATCACAAAGGCGGATAAAAGTAACACAACCGTAGCTATAGAAAAAAACAAATATATTGATGACGTCCAGCTCATGTTATCAGATAAAAATACATACGAAACCCTTAAAAGAGACCCAACGAACACAACCCACAAAAAAGTCAACAATCTTGTAAAGCTGTGGAAGAATAAAAATTATATCACTGAAAGCATGTCCAACTTACTGAAGTCAAGTAACCCCCTACCAGCAAGATTTTATGGCTTACCTAAACTCCACAAGCCTAACAACCCACTCAGACCCATCGTTTCTTTCTGTGGCAGCCCTACCTATAATATAGCATCCTTTTACAATAACATTATTTCAAAAAACATAACTCCTCCTATGTCACGAATTAAAAACAGCTTTGATTTCATTGAAAAAGTCAAAAACACCAAAATTCCATCTGGTTACAAAATCATTTCGTTAGATGCTGTTTCACTTTTCACCAACGTTCAAATTGGTCTTGCTATGAAAGGTATCAAGGCTAGGTGGTCCCAAATTCAACCACACGTTAACATGCCCTGGTACCAATTTGAAAAAGGTATCAGAACATGTTCCACAAACTCAGCATTCAATTTCCAGGGTATGTTCTTCAAACAAAAATCTGGTTTTCCAATGGGTTCCCCACTCTCTCCTATAGCCGCCGATATCGTCATGGACGACCTCGAGAAGAAATGCATAGATTCTCTCCCATTTCAAGTCCCATTTTATTTCAGATATGTGGACGACATATTAACAGCGGTACCAGTCAACGAAATCGACACAATAAAAAATACATTCAACAGCCATAACCATAAAATACAATTCACAATAGAAGAAGAATCGGAAAACAAAATCTGTTTTCTTGATGTTCTCGTTATTCGAGACGGAGAAAACATAAAAACAGACTGGTACCAGAAACCAACATGGTCCGGCCGCCTTCTCAATTTTCATTCACATCACCCGCTCAAATACAAAATCAACATAATTAATAATTTAGTCGACAGAGGCATTACTCTAGCACACAAAAGCTTTCACACAAAAAACATTCAAAAAATAAAAATGACTTTGATTAAAAATAATTACCCACGAAAAATCATCAATTCAACGATTCAAAAAAGACTAAATTACCTCTCGAAAAAAGCCTCTGTTACAAACGCACACACACAAAAAGTACCCAAGAACGACACAATCACAGACACACACTCCAACACGGCGGGTCAACTTTCAAGGTACATACCATTACCTTACGTACAAAGACTCACTGAAAAAATTTCGGGTATCTTAAAACCATTTAATATAAAAATAGCTCCCCGTAATATCAACGACCTATCACACCTTTTCAAATCAGCCAAGGACCCAATCCCGTTGCTTGATGCCGCTGATGTCGTCTACAATATACCTTGCTCAGATTGTAAAGCTACTTATATAGGCACGACCAAACGCCCCTTAAAAACCAGAATCCATGAGCATAAAAAAGATGTCTTTAACCCTCCAGAAAAATGGACTGCCCTAACGAAATACGCATGGCACCAAGATCACAAATTTAATTTTGATGAAGTCACAATAATAGACAGATCAGATAACTACAAAAAACGCATGATTCTAGAAATGACCCACATAGCCAGTACCTCACATTCTGTAAATCAAAGGACTGATACAGAAAATTTATCAGTTTTTTATCTCCCTCTCTTAAACAACCAAGCCTAACTCCATTCAAAATTCATATTATTAAAAAATCCTGAAAGTCCTGAAATACATAAATACACATACTTTCTGGAAACACTCAAAATATGCCGACGAAACCTTTATGTCTCCGGTTACAATTTATGGTCTTCTCATTGTCCTAACAGTCCAGCCACCTCCAGCACATCCTTTTCTTTCTCCAAAAAAATCCCTAAAGGGGAAAAAAATCTTACCCTCCACTCTCATCCCAATATGCGTGCCTAAAAACCAAAACATAACTCAGTTTACGAGTCAACCTCCCAGGGGAGAAGTGTGTGCAGTCTAAGTTATGTGTCTTCCCAAAAAACGGAAAAAGAAAAAACTGGATAATAACATTTATACAAAAAGTCGTAATTTTAATCAAGGTTAGTCCTCCTTTTTTACTCTATATATAGTCTGTGATAGGATTTAAAAATTTGGATAGAATTGTGCACAAATTTAATAATAAAAAATACCATACCTACACATTTGAAAGTACTACACATTAAACACTAAGACATTACTATTAGATTTCGATAAAATTACTCCTAGAATTTTTTTTCGCGGCTCTCTACGTCTTTTCATACCTTTATTTGTGTAAAAAAAATTTTTTCTTTCTATGTACAATCGCATCTAAATTTCTTTACACAACTTATAATTTTTTACAATATTTTTTCTTACATCTACTTGTCAAACCAAAAAAATCGGCAATTTACTTCCAAAAAACTGGATTTTACACAGTGCTATTCTCATTGCTTTACACCTAAGAAATATTTACATAGGTAATTTTAGATCTAGACTCAAACCAAAGAAAACTTTATGTGCAATATTATATGAAAATTTATGGCCTTTTTGTGTACATTCCGAATAAGCAGCCTCATTGTCTATATCCACGATTGGGAAAAAGCCTTTTGTATAACTCTACGGACTCTTTATGTTCTAAGTCATTGCAAAAAAAACTATCAATTTTTCAGTTCTTCTTGCTAAAAAAGTATCACAGCGGACAAATTTCCAAGGAAAATATGCCAAAGAAAAAAATGTTAAATTAAATAAAATTTACAGATTGCACTTCATACCAAAAGAAATAATATTTAAAGAATTTGAAAATATTTTATATGTGTGGTATATATAATGTTGTGTGCATGTCATATGTATGTATGTATGTGTGTATGTACGTATGCATATTATATAGTATATGTACATTGTATATTGTACATATATATGTGTATATATTGCATGCGTGATGTATATGTGTGTATATGTGTGTATATGTGTGTATGTATGTATATGTATGTGTGTATGTATATATATATATATAATATTTACCTCAAAGTAATATCAAAATTTATTTACCTACATGTAAAAACATAATGATAATTACTTGTTAAATTTTTACAAAAAATTTTTTATACAAAATATCCTATGTTAGCAAAACCTTTTTCTGTATTTTTAGATTTGAATAAATCACTGATGAGGGCTCCGATCAGAGCCGAAACGTCTGATTATGTAAAACTCTGAGTTTTTATCAACCTTGGACCCTAAAGCCAATTACCAACATCAACATATATCTTCAATTATTAATTAAGGGTCAATGTAAGTCCAGAATATGAATGGTAGGAGTCTTTGACAAAAAAACGAAAGATATGGATCATTCATTCAACTTTATTTTACAAAACGATATCATAATAATTGATTCCCTGATATCAAGGGCAGTCAACAATTTTATTTTGCCCCGGGACCCTGAAAGTCTCTCTGCGCCTTGCTCATATGACACCCAGTATATAATATAATCGTTATATATATTATGTGAAATGTTATATTCCTCAGGGACTTCCTACGTATGCGCTAGGGAGTTCCCGAGGGATCGAAAACTCATTTCGACAGCAGCTAGTTCTCAGCGCGCGCTGACGGGCTCCCGGGAACTGCAGGATAAAAATAGACACTAAATACGCAGTGGTGCCTCGTGGCTCGAGATCTTGCCAAATATCAATGAATTACACTCCAGCCCACATAAAAAACGTAGGTAGACCACTCATCTCCATTAATCTCATGACTTTTATCGTGGGTTCAGGTAAAATGTCAACAAATGAAAGCCAGTAGTACATGTTCATGTTTGACGTTAGATTTTCACAGGAAAAATCCTTTATTTATAGCGAGCAAATTATATTTAAGTTACTCTTAGCTTGCTTTACAAACAACTTGCGCGTAATTTCGTTTGCAGTTGTTAGTTTGGCATCAACTTTAAGGGGGTCGTCTACCTTCGCGCCTGAATTTTGGGCGTATTTTTGACGATGGATTGCGAAAAAACTACACATGATATTGACACAAAGTTTTTTTATTTAATTAGTACATTATTAAAATTAAAAAATAAATTTTTTTTTTTTCGTTATCTTGGCCTTGACACGTCCTTGAATCGATCTCTGAAACATGAAAACAATCATATTTTTTTACTTTTTACTAAGCCGACTACGATAAGACACAAGCTTTTTAAAAGATTTTAAAATTTAACAAAATGGCAGCGATTTGAAAAAAAAGTTCTATTTTCTACCCTGTTTTTCTAGCTTAAAAAAGCTGTAAAAAATTGAAAAAAAATTTTTGTTTAAAAAGCTCGTGTCTAATTGTAGTGAGACGTTTTTTGAATACGAAACAATTTACAGATTTCCAATATCTTCGATAGTTCCGTCAAAATCGTGCCAACAATTTTAAAAAACACTACTTTCAAGAAAACGCGTTTAAAGATAAATGATGAGGTCGGTAGCATTTGAACCAGCATGTTTTCGAATAAATCTTTCATAAGGCATGTTCCTTATAGTGTCTAGATTCGAAATAAGCAAAAAAAAATTCGATTTTTTGAAACCGCGAAGGTAGACGACCCCCTTAAGGTGGAGTGTAAAAACGAGCATTTTCGTCATATCTTGCTTTTTTATTTCCGTAAAGGAAAGAACGCAGCATCTCACACGCAATGAATTCGATCCTTTTTTTAAACAAATTATCATTGGCGATAAAAAATGGATTGTTTACAATAACGTCATCTGAAAACGTTCATGGTCCAAGTGTGATAAACCACCACGAACAACATCGAAAGCTGAATTGCATCAAAAAAAGATTATGCTGTCTGTGTAGTGGGATTGGAAAGGTATAATTTTTCACCATAACAACGCTACACCACACACATCTTTAGCCACTAGCCAAAAATTATCAAGACTTGGTTGAGAAGTGATGTTACATCCACCATATAGCCCTGACCTTGTACCATCAGATTACTATTTATTTCGATCTTTGCAGAAGTCCTTGAATGGTAAAAGTTTCAATGATGATGAAGCTTTGAAATCGCACTTGGTTCAGTTTTTTGCCGATAAGGACCAGAAGTTCTATGAGACTGGAATCATGAAGTTACCAAAAAGTTGACAAAAGGTTATTGAACAAAATGGAAAATATACCATTGATTAAAGTTTATTCTTTGTATTTAAAAAAATGTGTTTAATTTGTATGGAAAAATCGGTAATTACTTCTAGGACAACCCAATACATAAAAACGCATCGAGCTTCCGTGGCAATGTACAGTAGTGCCCCTTAAAAGATATTATCAGATACTACTTGAATATTTCGAAAAAATTTGTTTTCATATTTTGGCCAGTTTTCCGGAAAATGTGTGCAGTGCGTAATTTTTTTATCTCCAATACTGTACGTACTAGGGTGTTTGATATTGACATGATAAAATGAACAAGAATTATTTTTTTGGCAAAAATCTGTTTTATTTCTCAATTTACCCTCCTTTTAGCTTGATACAACAATTCCAACGACCTTTCAACTTTTGTATGTCTTCCAAATAATGCGATTTGTCAAACCCTCTAAACTATCCTTCTGTTTCTCATTTAACTTCTTCGTTAGACTCAAGACATCTACCACACAGCCATATCTTGAGGATTGAGAACAGATAATAGTCGCTGGGGGCCAGGTCTGAAGAATACGGTGGATGCGGAAGCGATTCGAAACCCATAACTTTCCCAGCTGATTGTTGCGTTTTCGGAGACTTTGGTGTACTTTCACCAGGTTTAACACACTGTTTTGACTCTTTACGTGATTCCGAAGTAAAGTGGTGGATTCATGTTTGCTCCATCGTCACAAATCGACGCAAAAACTCTTCCAGGTTGCAGTTAAAATAGGTCAAATTTGTAAACTAATGAATGAATTTGGCTAAAATTTTGACAGAAGAGGTTCGAAAGATGGAACTTGTCAACAATGATACCCTTTTGTTATTAGTCGTGACCTCTCATAGAAGCATCACGTCAATATCAAACACCCTAGTACACTACCACCAGAAAGTATTAGACCAGTTAGTGCGCGACCTATGAAAAATTAGTGTTGACTTTGAAAAATTATATCGCCGTCTACAATAAAGATAAATTTCTTTTAGAAAAACCATTGAAAAGCTTATTAAATATGCCTTAAACAAGCCCTAGATAGATATATTTTGTCTTCTGGTATTGACTAATCACGTGAAAATGACAAAAAAATTCCGATTTTGACGAAATTTCGTACTTTAACTTCAACCATTGGAAGAACGTAGAAAAATTAATTCAAGTCGAGGGGGGCGGCGAAGTCCGGTACTTCTAGTGTTAAAAAAATTTATTAAATGTACGTGTGAATTCATTTTGAACTATTTTATGAACAAGGTTCAGATACACTTTCAACTTTAAATTTGTGAACTTGACATTAAATTATTTAAGCAACAAATATCAGGCATATCAATTTTATGTTCTTCAGTTGGAAAGTTAATGGCTTTATCACTCCTTTTTCTATAGACAATACTTTTGCCAAAGTAAACATAAGTTTATGTATATATGAGACGTATTATGTCAAACGGATCAGAGCTGTAGACAAAATCGTTAGCAATCAAGTAAAGCGTGAAATGACTCAAAATGTTCGTATAGGCGTGTATTTGAAATGAATCGTGGACTTAAGAAAAAATCAAAATATCGCTTCCGAAATGGCAACTTGATTTTGGAACATAAACGAAATCCATAACAATATTGCAAAAAGAAAATTGTAGCAGCACCGAAAAAAAACATCTGAAAAGAGGAAAATAAGTGCTAGGATAGTATTGTGCATCTGTAACAAAATGTCTAAAATTAAAAATGGTGGGTTCAATATGTCGCTCAAAAGTGAAAAACTATCAAATTTTTTAAGTAAAATGTGTGGGTAAGCGTCTTGAGGATGTTAATAATGAATTTTAAGAATAAGTTTTACAATTTTATGTTGCCTATTACGTATGTGTAAGAAAACGCCTAAAATTAGAAATGACAGAATCTATATGTGACGCGATCTGAGAAATGGGACCTTAGCGTCCAAAAATTATTTTCGGGATTATGATCGTTTCAGATTAATTCAATGTCTCTCTTCAATATTATGAAATCAGAATAATTTTTTATACGATATTTTTTGTTCAGTAAGACATTTCCCATCAGCGGTTCGAAATACGTTCGAATCCTCTCTCCCTTCTCATAAAGTCACTCCATCGTGTTTGTAAGACGTAAGAGAGAGAAAAGAATATCGGAAGCTCTAATCGGCTCGTTCACTATTCTTTTCCTCCTCCTGTAAAATTTTTGCTACAACCCTGAGATCCCTTTTCTCAGATCATGTCACATATGTCGAACCAAAAGTTCGTATTCATTATTTTATGAAACCTGTTAAATTATAATGAAATAAAGAACTTTGGATTTCAGTTATTATTTTTTTAAGACACAGTACATTTTACTAGTACTCTTATTCAAAAAAACATAATGAGTTCAATTAATTTTCTTAATTTTGGTTAAACCGTTGTAAACAACGTAGGAGAAACCATAATTCTCATTTGGAAATATTAGATGAAAAGCTCAATCAAAATTTTCAAATTGTATCACTACTCTTCAGTTCGTTTACCACTTTTTTTTAAAATGATTATAAATTTACTTTTTTTTTAAATTTTGAATGTACTTTGCTTTAAAAAAAATTGTGATCCAAAGTTCTTTATTTCATTATAATTTAACAGGTTCCATCAAAATATAATGATATAGGAAAATACAATATAAAAGGTTTTACGTCCGAACGAAATTCTTCATTAGAAAGAGGAGAAATAACCAACCTCGGACTGTGTGAATTGTAATCCTTATTTATTCATCTTGATTACGTTTCGATGACTAAATGTCATCCTCTTCAGATCATCTTACATATAATGAAATTTGGATTTCCTTTAATCTATGTACAATAAAAAACAAAATTGTAAAATTGTTAACAATTAATGAACATAAGCAACCAATCAAAAAAATTACCTGTCATTACAAACACAAGATTTACAGAAACATCACTAAGATTTTGTCAAAATCAAAAAAACCGCAGTCAGCAACTTTCCATGATGTTTTAAATTTTGGAAAAAACAAAATCATTGGAAAATGTGTCACTATTAATATTAAAAAACAACTGTAGTCAAAATTTGTAAACACCAATTGACATGCAGCTTTAGATTCATTTAACTTAAAAATTCTTAAATAATTTTCTCCACAATTTTACAATAAACGTTGATATTATAATTAAATTTGTCGGATTAAGTGGCATCATTATGCCAACGATCAGAAACTACTAAGGATTTAAACGCAAGCTAACGGAATAATAGAGGACAAATTTGATAACAGTACCGTAGCAATAGAAAACATCGAAATACAAGTGTAGTAGAATATAGAATCAAATTTTTATTAAATAGTTTTATTAAAAAGATTGTTTTATATTATATAACTTGATCTAAAATTATATCATATGAAGGATTGTAATCTTTTAAATCAGAAACAACATTTAAGCTATTTTTTCCTTCCTTTTTTATGAAAAACATTTCTGCAATAATTCTTTTAAAGTAGTTTGGTTCTTTATGTAAAATTTTGATATTCTCCCAATCAAAATCATGTTGAGATCCTGCATCACTTTTATTATTTATTCTGTGTTTCGTAACCACATTATGTTATTTTTCATTTAGATTAATATTTTTCTTATGTTCTTCACATCTGATAAACAGCATTCTTCCAGTTTGTCCAACATAAGTTTTTGAACAATCTAAACTCTAACATTGTATTTTTATTCTTAATTTGAAAAATTCTAATATTTATATGTTTATTAATCAATTTTATCGGATAATTATTAAGCACCAGTAAATTCTTAATTATTTCCAAATTTTCTTCATGAAACTTTTCATTTGACAGTAATATTGCCGTATCAACTAAATTTTTTATGATCGCAATTTTTTGTTTAAAAGGATGATTTGAAAGAAAGTTTAAATATCTACCAGAAAACGTATTTTTCCTAAACCAATTTGTTACAAGAGTACCATTTTGACTTTTTATGATCAACAAATTTAAAAAAGGAAGTGTATTATTTATCTCTAGCTCAAATGTAAATTTTAAACGTGAATGATAGGAATTGAAATTTTCTATAGTATCTTTAATCTTATTATTTGGAATAATTAAAAAAGTATCATCAACATATCTGTAGTATGAATGAATTTTAAAACTTATTTTTTTAAAAACAACTTCTTCTAAATCCTGTAATACTAAATCTGCTAACATTGGTGAAATAGGCGACCCCATTGGAGTCCCAAAAATTTGATGATAATATTCATTGTCAAATTGAAAAAAAGTATTTTTCATGAGAAATTAAATTCCTTTTTGGAACTCTTGTAATGGTAAATTTGTAGCTTTATTTATAAGATTCCATCTTTTTTCAATGCTGTTTTTTACCAGATCAATTGGCACATTTGTAAAAAGTGACGTTACATCTAATGAGATCATAATGTGATCAGAAGGAATTTTTATCCTTGATATGACATCTTTAAAAATGAACGAATTTTTTACTTGTGATTTTGGAGATGGTAAGGACTCCTTAAAAATGTTTGCAAAGGCCTTAGACATATTATAAGTGGGAGTGTTTATTAGTGAGACTACAGGACGTAGAGGAAAATTCTCTTTGTGAATTTTGGGCAAACCATATATCCTTGGTAAATTAGTGTTATTTAAAGAAATATCTTTTTTTGTTATATTTTTTCCCAAGAAATTGTGACGTCCTAGGGACATCACACAAATATTTAAATTAAATATTTTAAGCCTGAGCTTTCGCTCAGTAGCTTGGGACCCTTTAGAAAAAGCTCCTTAACCTAGGGGAAATTATTTGTGAATTGTAAGGAATGGTTTTCCTAGTACTCCAACCAAGCTGGAGCTTAAAAGAAAAACCAGGAAGGTTTTTAGGAAGGAAAGGAGCAATCCGGTCCTCGTACAGGACTATGGACTCTCCTTGGAGGAAAAAAAAACTATCGTTCGGTAATAAAAAAAACAGACTAGATGTAATTTTAAGAAAACGAAAGAAGAAAAAGGTAGACAGCAACAAAAATTAACACTTACTTTTGTTTATTTGAAGAAATACAATCGTTGATGAAAAGAGACCCTCAGAAGCCTCAATTGAAGATGGATCGAAGTAAGGACTGCCACTTGTAGAACCGGGACTGGTCGAACCAAAAGTTTGTGAGAATAAAAATTAACTGCGCGGAATAAAGACTGCTTGAAACTTGAAATTTTTATTTTATTAGATCAACCGAGCAACCGAAATTCGAAAAAGAGAGAAAGGCTTTAGTATTTATGTTTTTTAAAAAACTGACTGACTGAAAGTCAGCGAGTTACTGCTTACAGTTTCTCCAGAACGTGGGATTTTTCGGCCCCCACCACGTTCCCATCTGGGAGAAACACATGCAAACGTGGCGTGTCAGTGTGTCGGCTCTGCTACACGCTGCGGTCACCAGCTTCGTGTAAAGCCGAAGGTGCACGAAGACGGACTTCGTTACAATGCTTGAGTTTTCAGGTTATTTTTAGATTTCACGCTTTCGTTTATCGAGTCGAAATTAAGAATTGTATTTTTCTCGAGTACGTGAATCAATATATAATTTTCCATTCAAATTTATATACTTCTTACTAATTTTGTACATTTAACAATTTTTCAATTAGAACAATATTTTCTATCAAGATAAAATGAACATAAAATTCAAGTTCATAATTTATATTTTCAGTTATATGTTAGAAATATTTTCATCTCACATTTTTGTAGCCTAAGCACAAACTTTTCATTCCAAAACTTAAAATCTCTACGGAAATGGAAAATTGTCTAATAGCAGTAGATAAATTAAAAAGCTAAAATATGTGTTTATTGGTATTTCCATATTAACATATAAATATCAATCAACTTTAAATTTTACATAAAAATGTTCGTTCGAAGTGTTCAAATCTTGTTACAATTTGACAAGATTTTATGGAGGAGTGCAATCTTTTGGATGAAATATTTTGTAGTTCTTAATTTGTCTGTCCGTCTGAAATCGTAGTAAGATTTGAACAGTAAACAACAAATTTCCCAATAGAATTCAGGATCAATAATAATTGATTCAGGAAATACTTCAACTCTGTAGAGCATTTTTGTATTTCGAATTCAAAATGTGTGCTTAAGCCTCAAAAAAGTAAGCTGAAAATGTAGATATAAAACTAATTATGTCATGTTTATGTCTTCTTAATGGAAAATACTTTGCATATAATTCACTAATTCGATATTTTTTTAATGTATGAACATTCAAGAAATTGATAAATATTCCATCTTTTTATAGGAACTAAAAATTTTCGGATAATGCTTTGATTGAGAAAGCTAAAACTTTGTCAAATATTGATATAAATTGCAATTTTACAATTGCATTATGTTTCAAATATTTTAACATCTCTTCAATCTTGATAATTCTTACAGAAGTTTATTTCATGCGAGTGACTTTTTCTTTTTCTAATGAAAGATTTCGTAATTCTAAATTCGGCCCAATTCGTAACATTGTAAAAAGATTTTAAAACTTCATAAAAATTTTTTTTCTGTTTTATTCAAAGTCAATAAATATTCAATGTTTGGAATCGAAATATTAAGTAAATGATTTTTAATTTCTGGGAATAAACTGCTTTAATAAGACAATCTTTCTTCTTTGTGAGAAATCTCAATTTTAAAATTAAAATTCTACGCATAGGATACAAAAACATAATATGAAAATACTTTTATTACAGAATTTTGAAATTTTAATCAGATAAATGAAATGCTTTATAGAAAGTCAAAATTTTCTTATTACTGCACTTAATCAAATTTATAAAGTAAAAATATTTTTTAATTGATGCTTTCACTCAATTCTTTAAACATTCATTAATTGAAAATTGTACTCAAAATTTAATCTTGCAGCGTTCCAATATTCCCACAATGTTACAAAATCTTATTAATCATTATTTTAGTTGAATTATTTTCAAAATATTTAAAAAATAAATGTAAATATTTTGATTAAATACTCTGTCAAATTTTGCGTTTGACTGATCTTGCAAAATTGTTGAAAGTTTTGAATACCGATAGAAGAAACTTTAAATGAAATTTTATGTCCATAAATGCTTAAAGTTCTATATAGAAATATCAACTACAACATTCTCAAATTTTATAAATAAACTACTAAATTCAAAAAGTTTCAGATTTTTTTAAACACTGTCCAAATTTCAAATATGAATCAGTCAAAATCTACTGATTATCAGTGAAATTTGACTGATTTAAATAACTAAAAACAGGTTACTGTGAATCAGTCAAATTTCACTGATTACTTCAGTGAAAAGTAACTGATTTAACAGTGAAAAATATTGTTTCCACTGATGATTCAGTGAAAAGGCCAATCACTGATTCAATCAGTGAAAATTTGACTGATTCAGATTTAGAGTGTATACAAATTTCAAATATAAAGTGTACTCTGTACATTAATCAAACAAATTTAGAAGATGAATATTTTAATAAATATTCCTAAATATTATTGGAATATGATACATATCGATTTAGAAAAACTTCTTCAAAGTACTCAGACATTTTTCTTATTTTACGACATTTTTGCACCATGTTTGACCTTTGGGTAGGATTCAAGAAAACAATTGTAGACATACTTTCATTACTTAGTAAAATACTATGAAGACTTGCTTTTTAAATTAAAGCGAAAACTTTTAAAACCTTTAGCAATCGGTTGCATAGATTCTGCTCTAATCTTGGACGCAATTAGAGAAATAGGTTTTTTTGCTTTTTATAGATCTAGTTTTTGCCTTAAACATAAAAGAAAGAAAACACATTTGAAATATTAAAATAGAAAAGCTGGTTCATTCTTAGAGAATCCCAAATATTCTGAAATAAAACTCCTTTCCACACCACCACGGAGGTAGAGTTTACTAGTAATAGTTCAATAAATTTTATGTACTCTAAATAAATGTTTTCGTAATTGCAGAAAACTTATTCCAAATACAAAAATTGTATCTTTAAATGTACAGGATAATTAATTATAAAAATCGTTCGAATTTGAATTTCAAGGACTTGTACACACTTTCAAGGCACATCGTTTTTCCTTTTGCAAAAATTTTTAAAACTTCTAATTTTTCAAGTAATTTGGAGAAGTACATTTAAAAAAAAAATTGTTTTCTCTACTTCCACTCGCGCTAGCTTAACAAATTTTCAGAATTTTACGATTTTATTAATATTGTATTAAGTGTCTACATTTTCTGAAACTATCTACAGGAGAAAAATTTTAATACTTTAGTAAAGAAAGTTTTCTGAAAAGTTGTAGCTCAATCAGATTAATAGCCAAAAAGTTACCAATGTTTTAAATCGCAAACGAACGGTATAGAGGTCAAATTGGAGACGAAAACAAATAATAATAGCAACCTTCTTTTGTTTTCTTCTAAGATATACTTGATTCTCGCTTTATGCGTTATTTGAGAAGGCAAGAGTGTGGATTCTTCATATTTTTATCGTAATTCCTTATTGAAAATGGCAAAAGTAAGAGTATTATATTATTATTTGGTGATACGTGAGTGCTCTTACGTACGTTATTGTTTGATGCTTGTGGGTAAGTTTATTTTGTGAAACTTAATTTGTGTGCAGATTACAAATTATTCACATTCGCTCAATTTTATCGACTTTTCATCTTATTCATTCTTTTCAAATAATTCTGTTTTCCTTCGTCGTATAATTTATTGTTCACAATGAGTAATCCGGTTGATCCAAATTCGAGTGTTTTGAAGGACAGCCAGGTTCAAACGAAGGTTGACCACCGTTCAAACGAAAAGGGTTTTTGCTTTCAAGCAAAAAGAAAAAAGGAAAAAAATGAAGCAAAGTGGTAAAAAACGCTACAAATGTAGCCCGTACTTCAGGCTTGCCTCTATCAAATGCCAGTATACGTCGAACAAAAATGTTTTGTTTTAAATCAAATAATGAAGAAGTTTGATTAATTCGGGATGATTTGGGGTGCTTGATTATTGTGAGTCCCCTTGCCTCTCACTTATGCCCAAAGCGTGATATTACTCAATTTCAGTATGTTTTCTTACTCACAAAATAATAATTAAAACTAAGCAATTTCCATACCCGAGGCACGCGAAGAAAGGAATAAAGAACGTATCTCTGATATAAGAAATAAAATGTCATTATTTTGTGAGTAAGAAAGGGGTTTGAAATTGATTAACGCCATGCCTTGGCCATTAGAATTAATCCTCTCCTTCGTGAGCGAAGAGCGACAAACCACTTTCCCTATCACTTTCTGCCATCTCATATAGATTTTCGGTCATTAATTGCAAATGCTTCGAAGTGATGCTCGTTGTTCTGGCTGTTTCAGCTCTCGCCTTCAGGGCTGATCGAGTAACACAAATTGAGTTGACCGTCCTGTTTCCTAAGCGATTTCTTTTGGGAGCTTTCGCGTCCGTGAGCATGGAGAAACCTCGCTCCGCCTCAGCATTTGAATGAGGAAGACTCCGAACATGATTCAATACTGAGGTCAAATTTGGAAAAAGTTTTTCTCCTGTACTCGTCGAAGATACACCGATACTAGACCACATTTCGTCAAAAGATAAATTCGACCACTTTCCTTTGAGTTCCTGTCTGATTTTGAGTAAAGAATCCCACTCTTTTTGTACACCTATTCTATCAAACGACCCTAAATCTTGACAAACTTTCCAGACCCTAGGAAAAGTTTCGCTTCGATCAGCATAGAAAGCTACTTGAGGCCGGAAAACAGCAACGCAAGACAAAAAGATGTCATCAAAAGGAAGTCGAGTGCGAATTTCTTCGCTTGCTGTGACATAAAATTTCAAGCAATTACGAAGAAATAGATCAACTTCTACTATTTGCAATTTCTTGTTTGTAAGTTGCTGCTGGAAATATTCTCGCGTTTCCTTACCAACGTCAATGTCTTGAAGCGGCTTTTGATTACTAGGATCTGCAAATTTAACATTTCTAATGATTTGAAAGAATAAATTCGGTTGAAGAAGACCCTCTTTCAAATAACTGCTAAGAATCCATACGAAGAATTTAGCCGAGTTTGGCTGGAGTTCCTGAGCCATTGTTTCGCGACTTTGAAATTTCGCATTGTATACGTTGAACCTATTCAAAGTAAATTTCAAGAATAGGAAATATGCGAGTGTCAAAGGATTCTGCATTTTTCCTAACAAGTCTTTGGCCTTCTCTACCTTCTCAGATACGAGGACCATAAGATACTGAAGAATAACTTCCCAATTCTTTATTATAATATCTATGCATCGATAGCACACAAGCCAGCGAGTTTCAGAATGACTAGGAATTTTTTGATAGTCATTTCCTAATTCCAAAACAATCGATCGAAAAATAGCCGTTCGCTTGGAGCTAGCATTAAGAAAAGCTGGCAAATCTTTGACTAAATCCTCTACATCTGGGATTGTGGCACAAGCATATTTTGCTACAATTGCTGACGAATGCGAGACACACGGGAAAACAATTAAACGGGGACTTTTTTCCTTTAATTTTGTTTTAAATGAGGACCTATTGCCGACCATCACCTGTGCATTATCACAAGCTAAAGCACAGATATTAGATAAAGGGATTTTCTGCCCGGACAATGCTTTTTCGAACGCATCAAAAATTTTAGAGGCAGAACAATCCGAAGCATTTACATTAATGAGCTGGAGCAATTCCACCCTGACAGAAAATGTCGTTGGCTCCACATATCGAACCATTAATGACAGACACTTTTCTAGAGTCCTGTCGGTCGTTTCGTCTTCGTACACTGAAAATGATTGCTTACGCAAAATATTTGCCATGCGATCAGTTTCAGCAGCACATACGACGTTATTTACAACTAGGACCATTTTAGTGTGGCTCAATCTAACGTCTTTTAAAACCGAAGGTTCCATATCTTGGAAAAGTCCTATCAATTCTGATGAAATCGCGAATGGTAAATTATGCTCTACGAAAAATGTACTAATCCTAATCTCTGCTTCTTGTACTTTCTGTTTGAAAGTAACACTTTCCGGAATCGTGGAATTTGTGAATTCTGAAGCAGAAGAACTTGCTACACAAGGTTCAACACTGTAGGAATTGGCAGTTACATTAGAAGAATTTTCACTTACTACTCCATAACATTCTAATTTATTTGAAAACTCTTGCTTCTTTCTGTGTGATAAAGATGCTTCATGCTTTTCAATTTCCGATTTGCCACATAGCAACGTTTTATTGCAAATTTTGCAATGAAATCTTGTTTCATCTGCTAATGTAACCACCCACTCTCTCCACGACGGAAATTCCTCAAACCATCCCAACTGAAAGTTTTTTGCATTTTTCATGACTTTTCTAGCGGGTTGACATTCGTTTGAACCAGAGTTCAAACGGTGGTCAACCGTCGTTTGAACCTGGCTGTCCTTCAAAACACTCGAATTTGGGTCAACCGGATTACTCATTGTGAACAATAAATTATACGACGAAGGAAAACAGAATTATTTGAAAAGAATTAATAAGATGAAAAGTCGATAAAATTGAGCGAATGTGAATAATTTGTAATCGGCACACAAATTAAGTTTCACAAAATAAACTTACCCACAAGCATCAAACAATAACGTACGTAAGAGCACTCACGTATCACCAAATAATAATATAATATTCTTACTTTTGCCGTTTTCAATAAGGAATTACGATAAAAATATAAAGAATCCACACTCTTGCCTTCTCAAATAACGCATAAAGCGAGAATCAAGTATATCTTAGAAGAAAACAAAAGAAGGTTGCTATTATTATTTGTTTTCGTCTCCAATTTGACCTCTATACCGTTCGTTTGCGATTTAAAACATTGGTAACTTTTTGGCTATTAATCTGATTGAGCTACAACTTTTCAGAAAACTTTCTTTACTAAAGTATTAAAATTTTTCTCCTGTAGATAGTTTCAGAAAATGTAGACACTTAATACAATATTAATAAAATCGTAAAATTCTGAAAATTTGTTAAGCTAGCGCGAGTGGAAGTAGAGAAAACAATTTTTTTTTTTAAATGTACTTCTCCCAATTACTTGAAAAATTAGAAGTTTTAAAAATTTTTGCAAAAGGAAAAACGATGTGCCTTGAAAGTGTGTACAAGTCCTTGAAATTCAAATTCGAACGATTTTTATAATTAATTATCCTGTACATTTAAAGATACAATTTTTGTATTTGGAATAAGTTTTCTGCAATTACGAAAACATTTATTTAGAGTACATAAAATTTATTGAACTATTACTAGTAAACTCTACCTCCGTGGTGGTGTGGAAAGGAGTTTTATTTCAGAATATTTGGGATTCTCTAAGAATGAACCAGCTTTTTTATTTTAATATTTCAAATGTGTTTTCTTTCTTTTATGTTTAAGGCAAAAACTAGATCTAAAAAAAGCAAAAAAACCTATTTCTCTAATTGCGTCCAAGATTAGAGCCGAATCTATGCAACCGATTGTTAAAGGTTTTAAAAGTTTTCGCTTTAATTTAAAAAGCAAGTCTTCATAGTATTTTACTAAGTAATGAAAGTATGTCTACAATTGTTTTCTTGAATCCTACCCAAAGGTCAAACATGGTGCAAAAATGTCGTAAAATAAGAAAAATGTCTGAGTACTTTGAAGAAGTTTTTCTAAATCGATATGTATCATATTCCAATAATATTTAGGAATATTTATTAAAATATTCATCTTCTAAATTTGTTTGATTAATGTACAGAGTACACTTTATATTTGAAATTTGTATACACTCTAAATCTGAATCAGTCAAATGTTCACTGATTGAATCAGTAATTCGCCTTTTCACTGAATCATCAGTGGAAACAATATTTTTCACTGTTAAATCAGTTACTTTTCACTGAAGTAATCAGTGAAATTTGACTGATTCACAGTAACCTGTTTTTAGTTATTTAAATCAGTCAAATTTCACTGATAATCAGTAGATTTTGACTGATTCATATTTGAAATTTGTACAGTTTTTAAAAAAATCCGAAACTTTTTGAATTTAGTAGTTTATTTATAAAATTTGAGAATGTTGTTGTTGATATTTCTATATAGAACTTTAAGCATTTATGGACATAAAATTTCATTTAAAGTTTCATCTATCGGTATTCAAAACTTTCAACAATTTTGCAAGATCAGTCAAATGCAAAATTTGACAGAGTATTTAATCAATATATTTACATTTATTTTTTAAATATTTTGAAAATAATTCGACTAAAATAATGATTAATAAGATTTTGTAACATTAAAAAAATATCGAATTAGAGAATTGTATGCAAAGTATTTTCCATTAAGAAGACATAAACATGACATAATTAGTTTTATATCTACATTTTCAGCTTACTTTTTTGAGGCTTAAGCACACATTTTGAATTCGAAATACAAAAATGCTCTACAGAGTTGAAGTATTTCCTGAATCAATTATTATTGATCCTGAATTCTATTGGGAAATTTGTTGTTTACTGTTCAAATCTTACTACGATTTCAGACGGACAGACAAATTAAGAACTACAAAATATTTCATCCAAAAGATTGCACTCCTCCATAAAATCTTGTCAAATTGTAACAAGATTTGAACACTTCGAACGAACATTTTTATGTAAAATTTAAAGTTGATTGATATTTATATGTTAATATGGAAATACCAATAAACACATATTTTAGCTTTTTAATTTATCTACTGCTATTAGACAATTTTCCATTTCCGTAGAGATTTTAAGTTTTGGAATGAAAAGTTTGTGCTTAGGCTACAAAAATGTGAGATGAAAATATTTCT
Organism: Diplolepis rosae; assembly: GCA_030998225.1. Taxonomy (NCBI): domain Eukaryota; kingdom Metazoa; phylum Arthropoda; class Insecta; order Hymenoptera; family Diplolepididae; genus Diplolepis; species Diplolepis rosae. Next base: position 5,499,002 of record JAPYXD010000553.1, on the reverse strand, counting down.
AACATATAACTGAAAATATAAATTATGAACTTGAATTTTATGTTCATTTTATCTTGATAGAAAATATTGTTCTAATTGAAAAATTGTTAAATGTACAAAATTAGTAAGAAGTATATAAATTTGAATGGAAAATTATATATTGATTCAAATTTTATACATTTATTGTCACTAAATTTCACTGAAAGTTTATTTTTGAAGTGTTGAAATCCTCATGAAATTTTCCAAGATCATACTGATGTTTATTTCATGCAGACTTTCTTCAAGAAATTGAAGAAAAGTGTTATTTCTTGAACTATATACTTCGTAAATTCAAATTCGTCGTCTGCTTCACGCCTCTTTTGCACGTACTCGAGAAAAATACAATTCTTAATTTCGACTCGATAAACGAAAGCGTGAAATCTAAAAATAACTTGAAAACTCAAGCATTGTAACGAAGTCCGTCTTCGTGCACCTTCGGCTTTACACGAAGCTGGTGACCGCAGCGTGTAGCAGAGCCGACACACTGACACGCCACGTTTGCATTTGTTTCTCCCAGATGGGAACGTGGTGGGGGCCGAAAAATCCCACGTTCTGGAGACACTGACTGCTTAACCGAGAGATTTTTTGGTTCTTTTAAAAAACTAATCCACGCCCTAATCTCCCTACTTTTCCATTTCCCAGCCCCTTGAGGGTGGTTAATTTCTATTGAGATTGGTTTAGAAAATTTCTGAGTCTCTCATTTGGTTTTTTAAGAAACTCCTTATGGAAATTAGCCGCCCACGTACTCATGTGGTTGGTAAGTCCCATAAGTGCTTAAGTGCGGGGGAGTGTCTCATCTTTAAGTAGTTTTTGGCTCCCCTCAAAAGATGGCTCTTCAAGTACCTTTCCCATCTCCAACCGAGGCTTCTGATTCCTGTTTTTTAACAATAATTTCTAATACATATCATTTTGTTACTTAGACTTACATTGGCTAATTGTTTAAAGATAAACTCTAAATATTTTGTATAAGAAGTTAAATCAAATTTTACAATAATTTTCGTGTGTATAGCAACATCCTTTAGTTTAAATGTTTATATTAAAAGAAATAAGTATTAATAAGAGGAGGTTATAGTATATAAACTTAGGCTTTGCGCATAAGATGATCAGTTAAGAAGGTTTACGGGCATTAAAAATTAAATGGAATAATTTTATAATATAATATTTAATTAGGTCTTCGAGAGTAATCTTTCTTCTTTTTAAAAAATAACTTTCCCATGCGAGAAACATCTGTTTAATCTAGTTAAAGTGCTGTACGACAATTGGTCCTGGGAAAGTTTATATTAGAAGGGTTGAAGAAATCTGGAAATCTGTTCTTCTTTCATTTTTATTACTTTTTTCCATTAAGTTCTTCAATTCTTCTGAATTTGTAAATATTCTATATGCCGTCTGTCGCGGAAGAAAGCTATTGCCTTAAGAGGGACTGATATGACGCCAAAGTGGGGCCATGTGTACGGCGCGCGGCAAACGTTTTTAAACTCAAAGAAAATCAAAGGGTAAAAAAAACAGCTGGTGTTAGAAAGGGTGGACGTGACAAAATCCTTAACTCTCCAATTTTCTAAAAGTTTACAAGTATCTTTTTTCAGCGTTTTGAGAGGATTATAATTTATTTTTTTGTAAGTAGAATTATCATTAACAAGTTGTAACATTCTTTTATTATAGTCTGAACGATTTAAGATCACTGTAACATTTCCTTTATCAGCATGTGTAATAAAAATATCACTATTATTTTGTAAAAATAATTTTGTTTCTTTTAAACTTTGTGCAATGATTTTATCTATTGTAGTAATATTTTGGGATTTTTTTAAAAAATTGGAAGAAGTGTTTAAAAGTTTATGTCTAAGTTCTTCTCTGTCTTTCTCTTTTTTGATTTTTATCATATTTGATTCTATATCCTTAACAATTTCAAAAACCATATCCTTTTTTTTAGTTAAAAACGAAGAACTAAAATCTTTTCTTAATCTTAAAACATCATTCACATTTTCAGGGATTTGAACATCAGAACAATTAACTATCCAAGTATCTTTGTATTCCTTGTTTTTTGATGATTCATTATTGGAATTTTCTTTGTGTTTATTTAATTGTACATTATACTGTATTTGTTGGCAACATTTTAGACTTGATAATTTTTTATTTAAACATTTTTCTTTACTATTATTTCCATTGTTTTGCAATCTTGATTGGAAATCAATAAAATTATTAACAACTTCTGAAGGCAATAACTTTTTTAATTCAATTTTTTGTGATTCTAATTTTTTATTTTAGTAATTTAAGTGGTAGTGAATGTCGTTAATTTCTTCATTTCTTAAACGGTGTTCAAATTTATTTACAATATTATTCATGTGAAATTTTGATTTGTTACTATAAAAATGTAGTTTCTTTATATTCGTAGTTGCATTCACAATATTCTTAGGAAAATAATTCTGACTCCGACAATTCAACAGAAATTGTTTCCTAGCAATACCAAATCTAAACTCTCTGTTTGTGTTTATAAAACTTTTAGTTATATAATATGCCTTAGAACCAAAGTCAATCCTTATAGAATTTAAAAACATTTTGTAGAACGAACAATTTAAATATAATAACATAAATTACAAAATTATTACTGAAAAAAACATACGCTAAAAACTTAGGTCAAAGCGCAACAATGTTTAAAATATAAAAGGTTTTACGTCCGAGCGAAATTATTTTTTTTTTAAATTAAGTTTCAAAATTCATTCATACTACAGATATGTTGATGATACTTTTTTAATTATTCCAAATAATAAGATTAAAGATACTATAGAAAATTTCAATTCCTATCATTCACGTTTAAAATTTACATTTGAGCTAGAGATAAATAATACACTTCCTTTTTTAAATTTGTTGATCATAAAAAGTCAAAATGGTACTCTTGTAACAAATTGGTTTAGGAAAAACACGTTTTCTGGTAGATATTTAAACTTTCTTTCAAATCATCCTTTTAAACAAAAAATTGCGATCATAAAAAATTTAGTTGATACGGCAATATTACTGTCAAATGAAAAGTTTCATGAAGAAAATTTGGAAATAATTAAGAATTTACTGGTGCTTAATAATTATCCGATAAAATTGATTAATAAACATATAAATATTAGAATTTTTCAAATTAAGAATAAAAATACAATGTTAGAGTTTAGATTGTTCAAAAACTTATGTTGGACAAACTGGAAGAATGCTGTTTATCAGATGTGAAGAACATAAGAAAAATATTAATCTAAATGAAAAATAACATAATGTGGTTACGAAACACAGAATAAATAATAAAAGTGATGCAGGATCTCAACATGATTTTGATTGGGAGAATATCAAAATTTTACATAAAGAACCAAACTACTTTAAAAGAATTATTGCAGAAATGTTTTTCATAAAAAAGGAAGGAAAAAATAGCTTAAATGTTGTTTCTGATTTAAAAGATTACAATCCTTCATATGATATAATTTTAGATCAAGTTATATAATATAAAACAATCTTTTTAATAAAACTATTTAATAAAAATTTGATTCTATATTCTACTACACTTGTATTTCGATGTTTTCTATTGCTACGGTACTGTTATCAAATTTGTCCTCTATTATTCCGTTAGCTTGCGTTTAAATCCTTAGTAGTTTCTGATCGTTGGCATAATGATGCCACTTAATCCGACAAATTTAATTATAATATCAACGTTTATTGTAAAATTGTGGAGAAAATTATTTAAGAATTTTTAAGTTAAATGAATCTAAAGCTGCATGTCAATTGGTGTTTACAAATTTTGACTACAGTTGTTTTTTAATATTAATAGTGACACATTTTCCAATGATTTTGTTTTTTCCAAAATTTAAAACATCATGGAAAGTTGCTGACTGCGGTTTTTTTGATTTTGACAAAATCTTAGTGATGTTTCTGTAAATCTTGTGTTTGTAATGACAGGTAATTTTTTTGATTGGTTGCTTATGTTCATTAATTGTTAACAATTTTACAATTTTGTTTTTTATTGTACATAGATTAAAGGAAATCCAAATTTCATTATATGTAAGATGATCTGAAGAGGATGACATTTAGTCATCGAAACGTAATCAAGATGAATAAATAAGGATTACAATTCACACAGTCCGAGGTTGGTCATTTCTCCTCTTTCTAAGGAAAATACAATAATTTAAAAAGTTATATTCCTGGTTCTTATGCTATTAAAAATAAATTTCTATTGTGAAAAAGATATCGCCAGGCTCCCACGCATCGTAGCATCTGGTTACTTATTGTTCGATTACTCAAAGACGAATTAAAATGCTACTATGAAAATTGGCAACCTTATAGGAAAGAACCTCAGCTTTCTTTTTAAATTATTTTCAAAATCGGTAAAAAAATATATCGAAAAAATTCTGGGTGGAATTTTATTTGACGCATTAAGAAAAAAATTACAAATATTTGAAAATAAGGCTTTGCATCAATAGCCCAAAAATTGTACCCCCTCCACATTAATAAATATTTGTCAAAATGAATTAATTTTTTATGTGAAAAGTACCATTCAATAGGACTTCAACTGGCCCATTTTTCGGCCCGATCAGGCAACTTTCTTTTCGGAGTGGGTACACTTCATATATATATATATATATATATATATTTATATTGTATAGTATAATAAAGTATATTATAGTATAATAAACTGAAGTGAAGAATAGAACATAAAATTAGTCTTTTGTCATAATCTAGTCACAACGAACCTCTTTGCAACAAGCACGTTGATTCTGCGGAGCATAGAGCTCCGCGCTAAGGACGCGTCGAGTAGTGGGGGAAGTAGTGGGAGAAGAAAATGAGTAGAGGCATCGAACTACCGATCCGCACGCGTTTGCAGACTCTTTTTTAATAATTTATATTTTTTAAATTAATGCAGATACAACATTTCTGAGTGCACCCCTAGAAAGATCAGTTCAAGAACTAAAAGAATCAATCATAATCTTAAAATCGATTTTTTGCCTCAAAGGTCCCTTTTCTCGGAACGCGTCACATATGTCCTAGCAACTTAATTCAACGAAAAAAATGTGCAAAAAATTTTGAAATAGAAATTAGAAAATGCAATAAAAATGTTGAGCATTATCATTGTTGCTAAGTATAAATTTAATACGTCTTGAAATCAACATATCGATGGTCCCAAGCGACTTTGACTTAACTCGCAAACAAGTGAACAAACTGTCCTAACTGAAAATCTCCGTTCCATTTTGACTTAACTGAAATCGGTTGTGACATTCTGTTGTAACTCTTATTTGACAGTTTTAGAGAACAAGCTGTATCAAGTTTGCGAGTCATTTTAAAAATATTGCTCTTATAAATTTTCCTTATTTTAATATAATTTTAAAAAAAGAATACATTACATCACTTAGATTGTGAAAAAACAAAAAAGACTTTATAACACAGAAGTTAAGAGTTAAAAATTAAATATTAAAAATCAATTGACAATTCGTCATTTACATTAAAAACAAAAATTCGTGAAAATTGAATTTTTTTTCGTTACTTACTGAAAATTATTTTATATATTTTCTTATTGTAATCATTACTAAAGGTAAATAGATTGTCAGGTCAAACTAGAATGTTGATGTGTATTTGAGTGCAGAAAAAAAAATTAAAAACAAATACTAAAAAAAAATGTCTGTCAAAATCTACTGATTGTCTTTTTTTCGTAAACAAGACGAAAAACATTCTGGGTCGATCGAGTTGAGCCAAATGAAATGGAACAAATATGATAATTTGCAATTAGAATAAAAGGGAACATACCCTTTTTGAATGAAAAATCGAAATTTGCTTCTTTACAGTCCCATGTAGGATAGATCTTTGCCTTATTATAATTTTTATCACAAATTTCAAAAAACCACAAAAAAACAGTTACAACAAAATATCACGAGTCATTTCAGTTAAGTCAAAATAGAATTGACATTTTCAGTTGAGTCAAAATGCAACGGAGATTTTCAGTTAGGCCAGTTTGTTCACTTGTTTGCAACTTAAGTCAAAGTCGCTCGGGACCATCGATATACAAAAAGAAAAACATATTCAGGCACGTACTTATACATTTATTGGGAAGACTAGTTTGTTGAGTAGTTATATATTTATTTAAGAATGGTGCGAAATGGGGAAACAGTAACGGCAACAATTTGCTTCTATGCTAGTGGTATATACATGCCACCTATGTTGATATTTCCTCGAAAAAGATAAAATTCCGATTATCTCATTGAAGCTCCTCCAGGTGCTTGGGTGGAATATCACCCAACTGGATGGATGCAAACACATATTTTCACAAACTGGTTCAAGCGATTCATTTAAAAATGGCGTTGAAATTTTAAGCTTTCCGCCGCACTGCATGCACAAGCTATAGCCTCTTGATGTAGCTTTTATGAAACCTTTAAGCACATATTATACTCGTGCAGAAGAAGTCAATCATCGGCTCCAGTCTCATCCAAATTGTATAGTTACACTTAAAGAAGTATTTCCTCCAGTAGGAAAAGCGTTTGTAAAAGCAGAAAAAGTTGTGACTGCATTGCATGCATTCAAGAAGACAGAAATTTACCCATTTCAACCTGATGCATTCACGGATTCAGATTTTGTAGCAGAAAAACCTATATATAATTTATTAAAAGGAAAATGAATTTTAAGCTCAGGCTTGATAAATTATTTATAGATCAGCACGTGAAGATTTCACAATATTTTAATTTGTATCGAGAGTGAAAAATCACGTAATATTCACTTACGGTTTTTGTTTTTGTATGGATTACAAAAATGTTTCCTTTTTTGTCAAATCATGTCAACTGCTCTTTGAAAATAAACTCTCGTGGATTTTTTACCAACTAATTTATTTTCATGATAATAAAAAAAAAATTTTTTTTGATAATTTATGTATAATCATAAAACTCATTACATTATTCATTTGTTATGAGTATAAAGCGATAATTAAACAATTAATAATCACTTCCCATCACTTTTTGATAGTAACGTTCTCGAAAAAGCAGATAGTAATAGAACATTAGTAGAACTTGCGCCCGACGCCGTCGATCAAAAATCGAGACTCCACGCGCATCACTTTACAAAAAAATTCATATTTCGCTCAATTTTTGAGTGCACACCTTAATTATATACCTAAAATTTGCGTAATATTTGGGGCTATCGCTATGAATTTTTTCAAATTTTTCAAAGATGGCGTTTTTTCAAAAAATCAATTTGTTTGAAAAAAACATTTTTTTTATTATTAAATTTGGAGTAAAAATTTCTCCAAAAAACACTACTACATCGGCCATTTAATGATACGTTTGTGTATTTTTTTTCAGAATTTTTCCTAGTTTCAGTTTTTAAATAATTGAAAAAGAACAAAAATATTTTTTTTTTCGTTTATCCCATAACATTTTAAATAATGCATGAAATAATCTCAAATTTTGGGTTCCTTCATTATTTATGCTAGTCTATCAATCCTTAAAATTTCATGTAAATCGGAAACATGGAGTCCTGAACCCGTCCGATTTGCCATGGAACACACCATATAGTATACAGGTAATAAGTTGTTATGAAAATTTGAAAAATAAGTAAGACATATTGTTGAACTGCATCTGTTTAATTTGTCCCACCTGCCAGCTTGTAGTGCCCCGTACGGGTGGGTATGACGGGACGAATGCACTCAATCACTTTTAGTTTCTATATTTTTAAAACAATTAGCATTCAAAATTTTTCTATTGTAACGATTTATGATTGAGAAACTAAAAAAAATGATAACAGGTTTTTTCTTATTGGTTAAGATATATTTGATATTAGAATGATCCATTACAATTGTGCCCCAGTCTCCCCTATGTCTTGGCGATCTAACCCCCCCCCCCCCACTCCTTTACGACACCATCTTCGCGTCGACTATCTGTGTGTTCGGGTTTTTTTGTGGTTGAATACCGCAGGATTTATAAAAATCCACAATATTTTCCAACAAGTTCGACAGAAGTAACTGGATTAAATGTTTTTTAATAACTTTATCAATTATTACAATATTGAGTAAATTGAGTTACTACATTCGAATAATGCATTACTTCGTTTTATGTTTCGAAGACTTTAGTAAGATTTCCAGGAACTTTGTACACAATTTAAAAAAAATGTTAGTTGAAAAATTTGCAAAACTGATAATATTACGACATTTGTTATCATTTGTAATGTTTCTGTCTATTCGAATTTACAGAGAAAATTACCAATAGACTAATGCATGATTCACGATCGGAAAGAAAAATTGCGAAAAATGATGAAACGCACTTCGAGAAAAAAACCTGTAGCGAGATCTCTTTATTCTCTTTTTCTTTTTGCATCTCTTTCACCGCGCCAAACCGACTCTACCCGAAACGCAAAAGATTCACTGACACGAAAGTTTCACGATCGCCCACACTGAGAGAAAAATCAAGGTTTAAAAGGATGAATCTCCATGCTTTTGGAGCTTGTAATTTTTACATGTTTTTAAAGTCTGAATTTCACGTGTTATACCGCAGGATTCATTCTTCGAAAGCGAGAAATCTATTCACGAAACAAAAGGAGGGCATCCATGCTTTAGTCGCATGGGCGTCTCGATTTAGTCTCGAGCGTATACGAAATATAATAGTAGATTGTGTACCAAGGGCGGCATGATGGCGATTGTGACGAGTCCGAAGTGTACTCGCCCGAGCGTAGCGAGGGTGGTATTCACACGAGTCACATCGCCACAATGTCGCTCGAAGTACACACGACGTTTTGTGTCCAAATTGGTGGAAAAAGTCGCATTGCGTGCGAGCACCTAGTGGTATGGCGGCGTCTTAACGCACTTAATTTTGCAGTCTTCGCATATCTGGTCGATGATTTAATTACAAAATTCAGTGCCATTATCCGTAAAAGAGAATTTCGGCGTATCCCAGTGATTTATCACAAGGTCCTGGGACGACATTTAAAGCACCCTTTCTATATTTGTCACAAATAGATGGCACACCCTGTATTTGTCAATTTTGCTTCATATTACAGAAATCCTGATGTAATTAGCATGCGACACCACCGTCCGCAACGTAAACCAATAATAATGTCCGACAGTGGTATACATTCATTAACGTTGACATATGGAAATTTAATATTATTCTGTCAATAAACTTAATAAAAGTGTTTTTCTTACTACCCTAGTCGAAAGTACGTGGTTTCGGCACCAATTTCATGGCAGAAAGTCTAACTTTCATGCATTGGTCAAGCTATATGCGCGCCCTCTACAATAGCGGGAGTAAAAACGTAAATAACCTCAAGCGTCAAAATTTGTCCGCTCTCTGCTAATGTTTATTAGTGGCAATGAGTGAATATTATTTAGAATGTAATAGTAGTGACAGAAGTGTAACAAAAGTAAAAAAATGAATGACATATCATCTGATGAATTGACAGATGAAGAAGACATTAATAAAAACTTTGAAACTGAAGCTCAATTAATAGTAGAAACTGACACCTTACCCAAAAAGTCCGTTGACAGATACATGCTAGTCTATGATAATTACCAAAAATGGAAACAAGGAAGTAGAAATCTAAACCTTAATTCATAGATTTATTTGATGCCTGCCCCCTCGACCAGCAGCACTCGCTCCGCTCGTGCCGCAAATGTCGGGGCAGGCATCAATATATTCCAATGGACACATGCAATTGTTTTCGTACTTTCGACCGGGTAGCAAGAAAAATAGTATATTACATAACAAGGGCAGAAATTTGAGAGCCCTGAACTGCGTGCCATGATGCCCTCGGCTTTGCCTCGGGCATTATGACGCGCAGTGCAGAAATCTCAACTTTCTGCCCTTGTTATGTAATATACTATTTAAAAGAGCATATATCTTGTGGCCTATCTATCTTAATTCATTCCTCTTGAGTTTTCAAAATGGAATTTTCACCTCAACAGCGAAAATCGGAGTGCAGAACAAAATGTTGTGTAAAAGGTTGTGACTCGAGAATGAACAAAAATAAGAACTTAAGTTTCCATGAAGTGCCAGAGAGTGGAATTAATATTGAAATCAAAAATTTGTTCGGAAGCCTTGAAATTGTCGACAAAAGAGCAGAGTGGCTTAGAAGATTAAAAATAAAAGATCAGAGCAAGCAAGTGGTAATTTGGTCAAAGCACTTCGGTCCAGATAATTATTGTTCAAATCGTTGATTTTTAGTGTGCCAGTAATTGTGTGGCCCTGACGTTAATGCACTTGTTTGAAGACATAATGCGAACAACTCAATGCTTTCATTGCTTCTGCTAGTCACGCCACTCATTATAATTATGTCAGAATTCACCACTTTCTGACCTTCTATTAGGTTTCTTGAGGACGGTATGGCATTCGCAAATTCACACAGTGTATGTAGCTGCAGAGTTAACATTTTTTAAAAACTTAACCATTTTCATTATATGTTTTTTGTGAACTTATCCATATGCAGCTGTAGAAAAATGTATACCACTGCCGGCCATATTTGTTTCGCGACATGCGCGCCTCTTTGCCCGCGGTGGTAGTTTTCATTGCCAATTGCAGCATCAAATTTCTGGAGATCATTTTTCTACGTTCTTAAACAATGTCATCTAGAAATAAATATTTCCACGCATTGAGTTGAAGGCAACGGCAGCGACGCTTGGATCGTATTCAATTGTGTGGGCGCATTGAACGAGTGACCAATAATGAAACAGAATCAAATTCTGGCAAATCCTCTTATGTTGAAAATCCCAATGATATTCTTCAACCCAGTATTAGAGAGAATGATTCGAGCGAGAGTGAAAATAAACATATAGAGGAAGAAAGAAATTGAGAAACGGTATCAGAAAACGAATGTGCAAATGAACCAATGGAAGAAGAAAGAAATCGAGAAATGTTATGAGAAAACTAAAGTGATAATGTTCATTTAGAGAGAAATATCCAGATTGACAATGCACTTGGCTACTTTGAAGATGACGATCAAAATGAAAGAGATTTAGCAAGCTTGCAAAGAAAGTCTTTGAAAAATGCATTTTTATCCGTTGATGTGAATCATACGCAAGCAAGAACAATTCTTTTCACACTCCGAGTTTTTGCACTTTTCAATACTCCAAGTGGTGTTGTCAGGAACAATATTCAAAATTTAGCCGGTGGGCAATATCTTCACATTGGGTGCGAAAAAATGATTAAAAAAATGTTGCTGCAGGTTCCAGAACGTGTGTTACCGGAATGTATTTTAATCGATTTGAGCACTGATGGAGATAGAGTTCACAACTCTGGATAGAAACAGTTTTGGCTCATTCAACTCAGAGCTTTCAATTAAAAATTTCAAGAATTCCAAAGTAATCGAATCCCTAAAACACAAAAAATACAACCAAATTTGGACCAAAATCACAAGTAGAAAAGACTTTTAGAAAACAAAAAAATCTAAAAACCCGCGTTTTGGAATGGAATTGACCGAAAACAAAAAAATCTAAAAACCCGCGTTTTGGAATGGAATTGACCATCGACCTCGAACTGACGAATAATATCGAAATATGGTTGATGGTACGCATCATAAGGGCCCAAGTCCATTATCCGAAAGCATAGGGAATTGATTTTGTCTCGAATGTGATCAAGAAAACTCATCTTAAGCTGAAATTGAAACAAACAACGAATTGCTACAAACGTCACATACGTGATTTTCCACTTTCCCATTACTTACGAAAAATACTACTTTACAATCTTTTTTCAATCAACTATATATATATATGTTTAGACTTGAAGACTAACTCTGCCAAGAATTTTTCGTAAGCAGAATGTACATATTTTAAAAGAATTTGAAAATCTTTCTGTGGAAAAAAGACGCTTTTGACTGCGCTGGGATTCGAGCCCAAGCCTTTCGATTGCCGGTCGACTCCTCTAACCACTGAGCTACACAGGCGTTCGACATCTAATTATCCACAAGAAGATCTCCTTATATCGCCAAGTGGCTCTGCCTTGCGGCTGTAAATTGATTTCAAATTAATTAGGTGAGTTTGAAATTTTTGTCACTGCCTACATTATCGGAGGTTCACTACTCTTTAAAAAAAAACTCATAAGTTTTTAAACTTTTTCGAAAGTTATATCCTTTTTCAATAATAAAATATGCATATGAACAATATATTTCTGTCTATAGATAATAAGATTGATCATAATCAAAATAAATAATTTTATAAAAGACTTAGGCTTATTACTTATACACTTAGAAATTTACATTAATTACAATTGGTTGGTTGGTCTTAATGTTAGCAATACCTGGACGAGCAGTAGAAGCTATCCTTTAAATTGAAAACAAAATTTATAATTAAGAATAAGAAGTTCGCGTACGCGCAGCAAAAATTTTTAATGCCGTCGCCGCGTGTGCTGTTTTTATGAACCTCAGTTGACGGCGCAGTAGCTGCATATATGAGCCTTACGTATGCTAGAAGAAAATCACAACATGATTTCGATATGCGCCACATATGAATTTGACAATGCTATCTGGGTGGCATCCAATTTTGAAGTCACCTAGCATCATAAAATCGCATTGGTCCTTTTGAACCCGAATCTCATAAAAAGCATTGACACGCATTCAATTTGAAAGTCACCTGACAGCATTGAATCGCACTGGCTTTGTCTCATTTTCAATTTCAGTCAATGGTATTAAAAAGAATTCATTTGTATTGAGACGTGGGTTGGATTCAAATGAAGCAACTTGAATTCAGTGAAACGCATTAACTACAATTGGAAAAAACGGTATTGGTTCGGTAATAAAATGAATTGATTTGTTAGACATTCTAAATGCCTTTCAATTCATTTTAACTCACCTTTTCTAACCCGGAGGTCGGAAAATGTCCTCAAGTAATATGGCTCATGGGTTGACCTCGGTCAACCACCAACATCACAACCAGCACGCAGTATTTATGGAAAGAAGGCTTTGCTATGTATTCGGTGGGATCAGAAGGAAGTTGTGTACTATAGTATGAATTGATGAAACCTGGTGAAAGGATTACTGATGATCGCTAACGACAAAAACCAATAAAATTAAACCAAGCATTGGAGCGAACATTACCAGAATATTAAATACAAAACATTAAATGGGACGTGCTACCTTAAGTCTCGTATTCACCAGACTTAGCTTCTTCTAAATACTACTTATTTCGATCAATTCAGCACGAATTTTCAGAATAGCACTTCAATTTTTACGAAGGGTTCAAAAATTAGATCGATAAATGGTAAGCTTTAAAAGACGAGCGGTGGTATTGAAACGGAATCCCCCAGTTAAACCTGCTACAAAAGTGTTCTTGCTATTATAGTTAGATTTTGTTCTCCGTATATCATAGAGAAAACTAGTTTTAACTTAAATAATGCTTAATTGTGACTTCTTTACAGGATCCGGGCTAGCCAGGCTTGCTCGAGCAAAAAGTTTCTCGAAAGCGATTTCCATTGCTTTTCTGTAACGTTGATTGCAATACATCACTGAATTGCTGTTTCCTCTACATTGCTGTAAAACGATTGACCAAACTATACGGCATCTGAAAAAGTTTCCATCCAGTTGTTGTTCCTTTTTCCACATTTTATTCAGATTGTCTTTGATAGTTGACAGAACAACTTGCATGCAAACTAAGTAACTAAGGTGCAAGCCAATTGAAGTGAATATTACAGAAATGTTCTGAGTCACACAAACTGCAAACTTCACATAAAACTTTATGTAACGAAAGCTTTAGAAGTTTTTTAATACAAAAAATAGTTTCAGAAAAATAATTGGAATAATGTAGAAAAGGCCGCAACTGCAAAACCCTCCTGCAAGACCCTCCGACTGCAAAATAAACGACCTTTTAAGATTAATGAATAATCAATAGGTTAGGTGAGTTAAAGCGTAAATGAGTACAGAGTAACATGGAACACACAGAGATGGCATATGCGCCTGGAGCTCATGCTCAAAGTAATATTATAGACTCATAATCGTATAGACGGCCCATACTATCATGTAAACGGCTACTTTTAGAACTAAAAGAAGCTGATAAAACTCATAAATAGTGCCTACGTTGCATAAAATATTTTACCTGCGCAGGTTGGACAACATTGTCCTGGAGCTGCTGGAATTGGATCAGAACAAGGAGTATAACATCGAATTTCGGATTTCGTGATGACGCCAGCGTTACACGATATGATTCGGCAAGGATCGTTTACCTCGGTCCATTCTGTTCCAGAAACATGTTGAACACCATTTTGTAAACAACCTGCAAAATAAATTAAATTTTTATTCAATATCTATACACCTAGATATTTTAAAAGTTTACATTTATATAATTATATTTCACAAGTAAATATTTGTATGATATGCCCAAGTATGAAAAATTTAATTATGAAAAAGATAATATTTTATGATTTGCATTCTCAAAATTATGTTTTTAATATCATTTAATCTTTATGATTGACTTAGAACTTTTCAAATAATTTATTTTCATTTTTAACGTCTAGTATTTTATACGAAAGTTGTTCAATATAATTAAATATAATTAATAATATAATATAATATAAAATATAATCAATATAAATAAATATAATTAAAATTATATTAAATGTACCTTTACACATCTGGCAGCATTCATCATTCCCTGGATTCAGGAGTGTGTAACAGCCTTCTATACTGGGACACTGGCGCTTCAAACACTCCACAAAGCCGTTCTGTGACCATAAAATATGCTAAATTAAAAAATTGAGAATAATCAGAGACCATCCCTATTACGCGAGGAAATATGTGAGGACTTTTACATATATAAAGAAAATCCGCGTATCAGTTGAATAATCCTGGCGGATTTCATCAGGAAATTTGGACATCTTTGTGAATTTTCCCGCGCAAATCTTGTTTGAAATTACGACGAGGATTTTTACAAAAAGACATTACTTCTAAAATATTGATTCCTTTTATTGAATTTTATTCTACCTTGCAGATACAGTTGAAGCACCTAGTATTTGGAATTTTGTTCACTGTGAAATCCTCGCCCTCTATATCGCAGGTCTCACGATCACCTGACAAATAAAAAATTCCACATTAAAATTTTTAAAAAATTCTATTTTTTTTTCTTTTGTGTCAATTCTAGGTTAATAATGTATTAATTTCGAAATTGGTCCCAGAAAAAAATTATTTCTCATATAATAAGAGGGAAGGTCAATAAGTTTTCGCAAAAACACAAAAAATCACATTATTTCGGGTTGGCTTACTTTCATTTTTCAACATAGTCTCCTTTTAGCTCGATTCACTTTGTCCAGCGTTTTTCCAATTTTATTAAGCCGTCTAAAAAGTATGATTTTGGAAGTTTTTTAAAATAAATCTCTGTTTTGGTGATGACCCCGTTTGACTCAAATCTCTCTGCGGCAAGCCATTTGTTTATGTTTAGAAACATTGGGCTTAAGTTTCATACGTCTAGTCAGACGAATTTAAATTAGAAAAAAAATTTTTTAATTTTTATTTTTTGATAGCCAAATGGATATACACTTTTTTCGTTTTATGCGAAAATTTGGCGACTAATTACGAGTCTTGCAAACTATTAGCTTTGTGTTTCCTAACGTTTTTTAATTGTTTATCGTAAAAAAAAATTTCAAAATTCGTCGCAGTAGACGTCTGAAACTTCAGCCCAATTTTGGAAACAGGAAAAGTCACTGGGGACTTGACCCAACGAATACGGTGGGTGTGGCAACAATTCAAACTTCAATTCGTGAATTCCGCCAATGCAGCAGCACAAGTGTACACGCGCGCACTGTCTTGATGAAGAGTACTTTCTTCTTTGGCAAATGGGGGCGTTTTTTCTTTATTTCTTTGCCCAGCTAGGCCAATAATTACGCATAATATTCTCCATTTAGCGATCATCCTTTTACTAAGTAATCAATGAAGATCATTCCGTTCGCATCCCAAAGAGTAAATAGTGATGTACCGTCGCAGAAATTTCGGTGCATTGCCTTTTATATAGAAGTGTTTAATTACTGCACGAAATTACTTTTTCTCCATTTTATTGTATTCACAAAACATATTTGCTTTGATCGATTGCAAAAATTGAGTTACGCAATGGATTTGGCTGAAATACGTGAATACGTAAAAATGCGATAAGCTTTATAGCATCCTGTTACAATACTTGCTATTCATCAATTTAACAAGTGCGAAATTGTTTACTTGTTCCTTTCTGCTGATAAATTGAATTACCCTACTAATTTATAGTGAAATTCTACTAATTCGTTGTGTGCATGTGTTTGTATTTTGAAGTACTATATTCTAATACTCGGTGTTCAATTTTTAAGAACATATATCTAAGCCCAATTTTTTATTTGGTTATAAATTAATAAAATACATCAGTATATAAAATAAAGAATGTGGTGTCTTAAAAAAACTTATTTCTTGTTAGGTTGTATCGATTGATCAACTTCTTATCTGCTCCTGTTATTTCAGCTGTTTGTTCAAGTTTTTCTGCACGCGGGAAATTGGTCAATGGCGGCAAATTCAAAACTGATCAAATTCTAAATGGTTAAACTTTTTTATTCTTGTAATTTATTTGTGTAAAATAGTGTTTGACAGGTGCAAAGACAATTTAAAAAATGGAAAATTAGCGCCAAATAATTTTTTTATTGTAAAATGATTATTTTTATTGTAAATCTTCTTGAAAGACCTTTCCAAAATCCCCATAAAAAATGTAAAATTTGTTAACTGTATAAAAAGTTATGTACAATTGAAAGTAAGCAATTAGGGTGAATCGTCGAAAATTCAGGCGGAAGGTTTGCCATTAATAATGAAAAACAATATCATTCAAATGGCCTCCGCGTCTACGTTTGCAGGACCATTCTCTTTTGATGAAATTTCCCATTACATTTTCGCACAATTGGAGCTCTATTTCGCCGATAACGGCACGAATCTTCTCTGTGAGTTCTTGAATTGACTGAGGAGCATCAGCATAAACCTTATCTTTCAAGTAACCCCAAAGGAAAAAGCCTAGAGGTGTTGAATCGCATGATCTCGGCGGCCAATTGTAATTGCCGTTTCGAGAAATCACTCGACCTGGATACTCTTCACGAAAAAGACCGATGGTTTCGCAACTTGTGTGGCACGTAGCACCATCTAGTTGAAAATAAACATCGTCCACATCCATATCTTCAAATTCTGGCCATAAAATCCAGTGTAGAGTTGTTTGTGAAATGCTTCATTCCAAAGAACGGCGTGGAATGGACAAACCTGGGTTTTCCTCCACGCTGTGAGCTACAGAAGCAATATTCGCTGATGTTCTTGCACGACGGGCACGAGTTCGATTCTTCACATCACTAACTTATCCCAACAGCTCGAATTTTTGCACTAATTACACAATAGCTGGCCGAGAAGGTGCTTCACGATGTCCGAGAAAACTTTTAACTTCACGAGCTGTTTCAGCAAAATTTTCACCATTTTTTTTAGTGAATTTTAACAATTTCAATGCGTTTTTGAAGCGTGTATCATTCTGTTTTTATTAATGGAATAGTTTTTAGTTATCATCTATCAAAAAATGACACCTCTTCTTATGACAGCTGCCAAAATAGCGCACTATTCAAAATAAAACCTCTAATTGGAAAACCCTGTATATTTCATCTGAATCAACGAACCTTCTTTTATTTTAATCTGTTATTTTCAGTTTCTCATTTAGATTCAGTTTCGTAGTCATCGATCCCAAAATTGCCGAGTACCATATTTCAAGTAAATCGGTGGCGAGGAAAAATGTATACCTGAAAGGGTTAATTGTAGGAAGGTAAAATAAAAAAACCTTTCATTTTACTATACAGATCATGAAATATTTATTTATTTACAATAATGTTTGAAATTTGTGTATATACATATATATATATATACAGAGCGGCCATGAGTGGGTTGCAGAATAGGGATTATATTGTACAAAAAAGTTTGGCATACAATCTAATTTTCTAAGTCAATAAACAGTTTATATACGGTACACCAAAGTCTTAACACTATATTCCTATTCTGCAACACTGCAACCTACTTGTGGCTACTCTGTATATGAATATACCATCTGATCAAATTTGACCCGGACTGGTCCAGTTAAACCGCGCGCGTAAAACGAGACGGTAAAAAGTTTTTTTTCTAGGTTGGTAACACTTTCTTTAACAGTCGTGTGAAGTTTGAGCGAGAGACGTCCTTTAGTGTGCGTTTGGCAGCCATTGGTTTACGACGTGAAAAGTTTGTCTGGCGATTCTCACTGGAAAAAAAATTGAACAACGAGTTTGCTTGAAATCTCGTGTTTCCAATGGAATTACAGCTACGGAATCATTGAAAATGTTGCAGAAGTGTTTTGGGGAGTCTAGTCTATCGAGAATGCAAATATTTGAGTGGTATAAAGCATTCAGTGAGGGTCGTGAGAGAGTAGAAAACTTGCCTCATTTGAGTCGTCCATCCACCTCTCTTAACGACGATAACATCGAAAAAGTGAAGAAAATTGTGCTCGAAAATCGTCGTGTTGGCATTAGAGAGGTAGCAGAGGCTCTGAACATCTCTTATGGGTCGACCACGATAATACTCCGTCACATTCCAGAATGATTGTTACTGAATTTTTGGCTAAACACGGAACAAAAGTCATTGCTCAGCCACCGTATTCGCCAGATTTGTCTCCCTGTGAGCCATACCGGCTGAGGCCTATAAGAAGTGCATGGAACATTGGATTAACCATTGGCATGCATGTATTGGCTCAAAAAGAGCCTATTTTGAAGGCGATAATAAAGATTTGTATTAAAATACATAAAAATATTATTACATTCTCATCATGGATGAGAAGGTATTGGTTTTATGTGAAAAATGACTTTCGATATTTTCATCAAATCTTTACGTTTTGAGACCTCCTGAGTCATAAAAAAGGGTTTTTACGAAAGTGTCTGTCTGTCTGTCTGTCTGTAGGTCGTGTGCGGCATAACTCTCGATAGAATTATCAGATTGAATTGAGCTTTGGTACACTTTATCGGAGCCGAAAAATTAAGGACAAGTTCGTTAACTAGCCACATCCAATCAAAATTGAGGAATTGAGCACTACTTTTGTTTTTGAAAATAATTTTTTGAAAAAATCAAAAATTTCAATACTGGTTTTTGATAGTGCTCATAAATCTCTACAAATTATCCTGATAACATTTTTTGATTAAATCAAAATTAGAAATGTCACAGCATATTCAAATTCGAAAAAAGTCAATATCAAAATTCCATTTTCCAGTTAAATTATACGAGATACGAAAAAACGTTATGATACAATATTATTAAATAAATAAAGATCTACAAATTTGAATTGTAACATTTTTTCATAAGATGCATATTTTTCTTTTTAATTAAAGAAAAAAACTATTGAAAATCCAAAATTCAATTTTTTAGCAATAATATTCGAAACACGAAAAAAACGTAAGAATACAAAGTTGTTCGTTTCAAAAAGATCTACAAATTTTGTCTCACACAGTTTCTGATAAAACATATATTTTTCGTTTCAATTCCAAAAAATACGATTAAAATTAAAAAATTCCATTTTTTAGACAAAATATGAGAGATACAAAAAAAACGTTTAGATGGAAAATTGTTTGCCTAAATGAGGTCTACAAATTCTCATTAAGACATTTCGGGACAGGATGTATATTTTATGTTTTGATTTTTAATATTAAATAAATTCGATTTTTTTTACCAAAATATGTGAGATACGAAATAAGCGTTGTTCTGCAAAATCGTTTCCTTAAATAAAGTCTACGATTGTTTTTCCTTTTTGAGAGATTTGGAAGAAAATAAATTATTTTAATCATGTAATTTATTAAAAAGTTACTGAAATGTATACAGAAAAACGAGCGCGAAGCGCGAGCGTCATGATGAGAATGTGTTCCTTAAGGCTGATAGAGCCTTAAGTAAATTGAATCTCCTGTTTCACTTAAATTCAAAAAGAAATAGAGTGACTTTGAAAAAATGTGTAATTCACATCATCTGTAATATTATTATAAAATTGGTTTGAGCTTCAGTATCAAATTATAAGAAATAAACTTAAATGTATGCGAAGAGCACAAGACCGAGCGCCCTAGGCGCGCTCAAACTTGCGCGCGAAGCGCGCGATGAGAATGTGCCCGCAAAGCGGACAGATTTTTTTTTAACCAGTTCGGGTCAAATTTGATCAGATGGTACAAAAAATGGTTTCTTGGGGACTAGAATTAATTGCTCACTTGATTCAGACTAAGTGTCTGCAATTTATGGGCAAAAAGAGTTTTTCAGTAGGATAGATGAAAGTTTGAAAATAGTTTGTTCTTTCATAAACAAATTTTATAAACAATTATCCACATCAAATATTCATAGGGGGGAAAATCAACTTTTTTGTACTGAATCAAACGTAAATTATTCGGAAACGACACCTAGTTAACATATTTAGTCATCAATTAATATTTGATAATTGTTGAAACCAAATTAATTACCGAATGCACCGCTAAGCCATTTTGCGATCTGGGAACTTGGTTCTTTCATCGTAATGAACCGTAAATATAGAATTTTTCTCTTTTTAAAGTACTTCAGCTGACAGTCAACAGTTCTTCAACAAACAAATACAACTTAGCCATACCGAGAGAGTACAGGTGCCGTGCGTTTTTCGCAAGCACAGTGGTGTGCTTTCTTC
This sequence comes from Diplolepis rosae, assembly GCA_030998225.1. Classification (NCBI taxonomy): domain Eukaryota; kingdom Metazoa; phylum Arthropoda; class Insecta; order Hymenoptera; family Diplolepididae; genus Diplolepis; species Diplolepis rosae. The sequence goes on along the minus strand of JAPYXD010000553.1, from coordinate 5,478,379 downwards.
GTATATCGGCTTTACTATTTTGGCATACTGATGTCCATACGAAATTCGCTTAAATCTGTGCAATAAAAGTAAAACGAATGTTTCAATATATTAGGTGCACAACTAAGTTCCCGCTGTTTTTTTGAGGAAAATGCAACTTTATTGTGAAAAAATGGTTACAAATGAATCATTCAAAGTATTGCCCATCGTTAGCTACAACTTTTGCCCATCTTTCTGATAGAGCTCAAATACCGTTACGGTAAAAGTGTTTATCTTTTGAGTGATGGTTTCGTTCGGTTTCAACAGCTCATAATAAATAACATCAGCGTCTTCGAAGGTTTTTGGCCTTCCTTCACGCGGACGGTCGTCAACATTGAAATCACCATCTTTGAAGCGACGGAACCAATCACGTCACGTTGTTTTACTTAGAGCATCATCTCCGTAAACTTTATTATATCCTATTTTGACTTGGAAATCCAGGTAAATTACACTCAGCTAGTGTCCAAGTATGACTAAGATGCGACTTTGCACGCGACTGAAGATGCTTTAGTTGGAAATCCAAATTGAAACAAGTTAAATCTCACTTGGATATCGAGGGAGATTACAGTCAGTTGAGTCGAAATACGACCAAAATGAAATAAAGACTTTGCACTTGACTGGAAATACTTTGGTTGAAAATTCAAGTTGAATCCAGTTAAAACTGAACTTGGAAATCATTCTACATTATACGAATGGACAATGCTAGCTGAAACTAGTTGCTGTTGAATTGGAAATTCGAGACGGTTACACGTATATTTAAAATCCAATTTGAACCAGATAAATTTTCTATGTGGCAAATTTTTGTGCCAATTGGCCCAAGCAGAAACGAGTTGAGCCAAGTTGATACTTGTAGACTTTCTACTTGGTTCAACTGGACCTTTCATGTAGGGTAGGTTATAAAGAATTACATTGATTAGAAAAAGAAGTTAGTTGTCCGCTGAACACGTTTCACTCACTATGAACTATATTTACGTGTATTTCGTGTCCTAATTCGCTAATATTTGCTTCATAATTACTTAATAAAATTCATCGATTGAATCCAAAATAATTTTTTTCATAATTCGATGCCTGATGGGATTATATTAAAATAATAGCAAACAATTACATGCGCAACTAAACACTAATGCGGTAAAAGCACCAATTGTCGAGGAAGGACCTATGTTACATCCCAGTAACTTTATATTTTTTCGTATTTTTTTGCCCGTGAAGTTTAAAGCCGAAAGGCGGTTCCGCGGGCGGTGTTGGTTCGAGAGAGGGGGTTTTAGGTTTTAACAGGTATGTCTAGACCCGTCCTAGGAGAGTTCTGTATAACGTCTAAAAATTCTTTATGTTGTGGTATTCTTATGAAAACTATCATGCACTTAGAAATATGTGAAAAAAAGAGCATCGCTCTGTCCGCATCTTAATTCTAAACACAGTAACGTGACATTGAGTCACAATGCGTGTCGGTAATATAGTAATGCTATGCTAATGACCTAATAAGACAGTAAGAGGTCATCAACATGACTTGATTAACATAAATTTATCATTGTTAAATTTATTAACAAATCACCCTTTCATTGTCAATAACTATTATGTTTATTGATTACCGGTGATCAGTCAGAAGTTATCAATAAAAAAAACATATATTAGCTATCATAGATGAAGGGTTGATTGATTGTAGAAGATTGATCATCTAGAATCGATTATAGATCATAATACCAGGGGTGTTAGTTGAAGTTTGCCGGTTTTTTCAATAAAGAAAACACTTAATTCTCAAGGGAATCTCAAAAAATTTTTATTCAAAGTATTGACCATTGGATTCTACACATTTTGCCTATCTTTCAGGCAAATCATGGATACCATTCCAAAAAAACTTTATCTCTTTCAAGGCAAACCATTCGACGAGCCATTTTTCGACTTCTTCAAAATTAGCGAAGCGCTGCCCTGCAAGTGAGTGTCCCATCGATGCGAAAAGGTGATAGTCGGACGGGGCGAGGTCTGGAGAATACGGCGGGTGCGATAATATTTCCCAATTCAATGCTTTTAATGTGTTCTTCACTACTTTAGCGGTATGAGACAGTACGTTGCAATGTTGTAGGATAACTTTGCCATGTCTTCGGGCCCATTCCGGCCGTTTTTCGATCAACGCATGATTCAAATTGATAATTTGTTGTCGGTAGCGATCCGTATTCACCGTCTCACCAGGTTTTAATAACTCGAAGTACACCACACCATACTGGTCCCACCAAACACAGAGCATTGTCTTACGGCCAAAGCGATTTGGCCTTGGAGTCGATGGGCTGACCTCACCAGGTGAAAGCCACGATTTTTTCCGCTTCGGGTTCTCGAAATAAATCCATTTTTCGTCCCCCGTGACAATTCGATGCAGAAAAGATTTCCTTTCGAACCGTTGAAGCAGCATTTCACAAATGATTTTTCGATTTTTCATTTGTCTATCGTTCAGTTGGTGTGGTACCCGTTTTTCATACTTTTGGATTTTTCCCATGGCTTTTAAACGTTGGAAAATTGCTCCTCGGGTCACATTTAGTGTTTGTACCAATTGTTGTTGCGATTGGGTTGGGTCTTCATCCAATAACGCCTGCAATTCCTCGTCTTGGAACTTTTTCGCTGCACCAGGATGTTTATTGTCTGTTAAATCGAAATCTCCACTTTTAAATTGACGAAACCATGTCTCACATGTTCTAATCACTGGAGCATGTTCACCGTAAGTTTCTACCAGCAATGGATGAGCTTCAACTGCTTTTTTTTTTTGATGATATAAGAAAAGCAACGAATACCGCAAATGCGATTTACTTGGAACGAAACTCGACATATTCACTGAGGTAAACAACTATGATGCTATTATTTTGGCAGAATGTAATTGTGTATTTTTGAAGGTTATTGTCCATAGAAAAATATGACATAGATGCCAAATCATAGAAATGTATATATATCTCTAGCGACATCTATGAGTAAAACCGGCAAATTTCAACAAACACCCCTGGTATATGCAATGCAAGATACAGATGAGTAGATGCAAGTGTACGTAGTTTGACGTGCATTTATTCATCAACTAGAAATATATTTAGGCAATAGAGACAAGAGAAAAGATACAAAACCAAAGATAGTAATCGACGTTGACCATTGCTAAGAGAATTTAATGGAAGCAATACATTGGAGACCCTACTATACGCGTAAGTCTCATCGGTATCTTTAAGCACAATTCTACAGCAGTACTACCTAGTTCCTTTGAATAACGTGAATCGTTGTATTGAGTTGTGTTGCGTTTAATAGTAATTCAGTTTTGAGATCGGCACGAATTAACCTATTTTGTTCACAAGTATATGTCAAATTCATCCCCTGTGTACTTAGCAAGATACGTAAGCTAATAATCGATCACACAAGTTGGTGTCAATGATCGTGTACGGGAACATGTCACAACATAATTACGAGCGTAGTTTGATAAATAACTTGGTTCCTATAATTAATATAGGCTGACGGCGACGCGTCTGTATGTGTGGTCATAAAGCTTCATTTGTAGGGATGAATATCCTATGGTCGCAAGTCATTCTGACACTAATTGTTTGTTTGCCAATTGCTTAAACACAAGTGTTTCGAGTTATAGTGCAAAATTGATTAAATTGCAATTCGTGGTGTGATTTAATTCGTGTATCGTGGTACATATGTGTACCAGTAATTTTGAAAATGTATTACTTCCAAAAAAATCAAGAGAGAATCTTCGTCAAGCTCTTTTTTTAAAGAGGAGTCATAGGAGTATTTCTTAAAAAGTCAGTAGTCTCCTATGACACACCCTGTCTGGTACACATTCCCTCGAAATACGCCACGAACTGTAAAACTTGAGAACCATGCCAAATTTTTAGGTTGAAATTTTTTAAACCACTTATTGCTATATGAATCACTTAGAATTGATGGTAGCAATAAGAATTTGAAGGCCAAGTTGTCCAGTTTGAAAATCTCAAGATAGCGGATTCAATATGATGGATCTTAATTGCGTGGCATTAGAAGTTGTTTTTTAAAAATAAGTTAGTTTTTATGGTAACACGTGACCACGATTACATTCTCAATTATTTTCCTTTCATTTTGTGGGTTTTCTCGCGAATTTTGGAGGCGTAGCGTCGAAAATAGATTTTTTATTCTGCGGGGGTAGTTTTCATGAAAAAGAAGTTGTTTCAAGGTTTTTAAAAATAGTTAAAGCTGCTTTTCTGAAATTTGTATATTTGATACTTTGTTTAACATGATTGTCTGGTTTGTGATTATGGTGTGAAAAATTCATACGCGAAAGGATTAAATGAAACTAAGGAGGTCGAAAAATGTAATAATTGTAAATCAAAATCAAGTTTTCTTTCCAAGTAGGACTCAGTTCTAAGCAACGTTTCGAGGATTGCAAGAACAAGAAGGGTGACTCATGTGTTAGTATTAGGGATGAGTTTAGAGCGCTTAAGCACACGTTGTAAGGAGCTCTTGAAGTATGTATAATATAGTTTAGAACTGAGTTCCAATTCACCACTCTGAATAAGATTCCATCGTCAACGGGAAAAAACTATTTTATACATATATTACACTCAAACATGTAAATGCTTGAATATTAAATACTGCAATTTCATACACAATTATTCACACATACGGTCGCATCCTTTAACGCTTTTAAAAGTTTTCAAACGCAACGGGGTTTAAACTCTACTTATTCCTAAATAATTTAAACCCAAGCCGGGAGGCTACCAAACGATTAAGAAGACATGTAAAAATCTTAGTTAAGAGCATGTAATACTTAATAAATTGACAAATATTATTAATTCATAGGTTTCTACATGTTTATGATCAGAATAAATAAAATTTTATTTCCAAAATTGGGGAAATTGTAGCGAAGATAAAAACGGACCTAGATAGACAACTTTTGGTTTGGAAAATGATAAAACTTCAATTTTAGAAAAATCTATCAGAACAATTTTCTTTCATTATCATAACCAATAGTAGTCTATCTACGTCCGTTTTAATTTTCCATACCATTTCTCAAATTTTAAAAACAAAATTCTATTCATTTTGGATATAAATATGCAAAAAACTAGACCAAATGTTGACGTAAATTTCCTACTTTTCTGAAGTATCACATGCCCTTCATTTCCATCGCTCATTCAGGGTCGACTTGAGATATCTGTATTTTGTTCTTTGGTCATTTTTTTTATTGTTTGACAAATTTTTGAGAATTGAGGGGCCGGGTGCAATAAGGGGCTTAGTCACATTTGAGGAGATCCGAGCGCTAAGCCCCTTATTGCATCCAGCCCCTCAATTGATGCATTTAAAACTTTTATTATATTCAAATATCTTGCTCTTTCATGAAAAAAATGTTTTCTTCTTAAATATCCTGTATTTTGGATCCAATTGAATTTGTAATATACATTGTTGCAAATTTCATAATTTTCAAATTAAATTTGAGGGACGTTTTACAATCGAAAAAACTGAAATTGACAAAATACGCTGATATAAAGGGCTTTTCAATAGGGACTTTGTTTTTTGATAGGGGTAATTTTGGATGTTGTGACAGTTTTGTCATTCTATTTTTTGACATATGTCAAGTAGTTCTGAGACCACTGTTTGGTGCGCTTTTTGGTCTAGAGTGATTGGATCATATTTTTTTGAAAATGAGGCTGGGAACGCTGTTACTATCAATGGATTGCGTTATCGGGACATGTTGACAATTTTTTTTGCCTGTTATTGATGATATGAATGTGGGTGAAATTTTTTGAACGGGACCGCGCCACGTGACACACAGCCACTGAACCATTAAATGTATTGCTAACAAAATTTCCCGAACGAATAATTTCGCGCGTAATTCCACCGTCATTCGGCCGCCTAGATCATGTCATTAAACGCCGTTAGACTATTTCTTATATTTATATCAAATTTCTTATGAAAATTTTTTACGAAAATAAATATGAAAAATATACATGTAATTTTACAGCATTTTAATAAGGCATTTTTCATCCACACTTTATCCATGAGTGGGATTCTAAGTTAGTAATTTTAAATTTAAAAAATGTTATTTTGCATGCATTAGCCACAGACTTCTTTTAAATAATTAAATATCAATTAAAAAATATATTAGGGTCAATATCTGTATTTAATTTCCTAGTCAAAGTTTTTTTTCTAAAAAAAGGTTGTCCATTCAACCTTGAAGTATAACACAAAATTTCATTTATGTTGAAAAGATAATAACATGTATGTCATCAAGTTGCTGTTAATGCCACGAATGGATTTTAAACATGTATTATTAACTGCCATAAAATTGTCAAAGTTTCAATACCAAGTGGTGGTAGTAGTATAAATAAGATTCATTGAATTATAATGGAAATGCTTAAATGTCATTAATTATTTATTTATCTTTAAAAATTTTCAAAATGTACAGTGGATACTGATTGCTTTTTAAATATACATATATGCAGATAAGTAAAACTTTTATATTTATAAAAAATTTTACATCTAGTTTTTCAAACAAATGTCCACTTTTTCTGACTTTCTCAAATCGAAGAAAGGGTTTCTAATCATGTCTGTCAGTTTCTCGATCTTATAATTGCCTGTTATTAAAACGATAATTTCAAAAAGAATGATTAGATTGTAATGCATTTTGGTACATTTTATCGGAGCGCAAACAGAAAGGACGAGTTCGTTAACCAGCCATATGCGACCATAATTTCTAAAATAAGATCATTTTTTATATTTTTGAAAACTACTTTTTGGAAAGATCCAAAATATTATTATTATAGTAAAGTATCTCAATATGGCCATTTCCCCTAAAAACTTTAATGAGGCCAGCGTAAATACATGCCCAATTTCATGTTTCTCAATCGTTAAAAAAATTCTTTCAAGATTTCAAAAATAAATAAACTTGAGTCTGATGAATAAATTTCTGAAATAAAGTTTTTTTGTACTTTTTTTATTTTTATAAATAAATATAATAAATTCAACAAATTTTATGAATATAAGAAATTTCATTTAATATAAAATAAAGATTTCATGCGAAATAATTTCAATAATATTAAGTGGAATTAAATGTATGTTTTTTAAGAGTACAAGTTAATTTTTACGTAATATTTTATTGCTTAGATTATAATAGATGTGATTTTTAAAAATAATACATAAAACGCACAAATGAATAGTCAACAGAATATTATGAATATTTTATTCTCCATTACAGTTCACATTACAAAAATAGAAAAAAGTAGTAGGAAATTGACATTAACATGTGCCTAATCTTTTTACAAGGTAAAATACTTATTCGCGCCATTCAAAATATCGTTTTACGCGGTTATAAAATAAGTGTGCTCATTATTTTCAAATAGACCATCGTTCAATTTCTCAGGGGAGTTTTTTTGAACCCCTGAACGAATTTTAGCCTGAAGCTCGAACTTGTTTCAAGATTTCATTATTGCATAGCTTACTAATTTCTGGAAAATATTTAAAGAAGCGTTAAAGAACTGTAATTTAAGATCCAATGCGTCACGAAAAAGGAGTTTTACCCAAATTCGGCTTTTTCAACCAGTTATTTACATCTTCTTCATTCATTATGCTGCAGGCTTGTATTTTTCTGATTACTTTCAGGAAATCCAAAGAGTAATTAAGTTAGAGTAGAGTAGAAATTATCCAAGGGGAAGAGAACATTTGACGTTAGATTTTCTTCCGTCTAGGCTTTTCTGGATCCTTTTCTCCACAGGTCAAATTTTGTTTCAGCAGATATGTATTAAACATTTTTCGAACCCGTCCCATGCTTCGGTAACCCAATCAATAATTTTCAGCAAATCAATTGTTTTCAGATGATCGATTAATGAGACGTTTTTTATGTGAGCTTCAGGTATTGAATCTACCATAGAAAACTGGTAATTCGAATCCAAGCTTTCTAAAATTCCCTTATTAAGGGGTTTCATCACCTTTGCAATTTTAAAAAATACTTTCTTTTCCGTGGGGGCGGGGCATAGCAGATTAGAGGTATATCAAAATTATAGTACTTTTTACGTTATTAAAACTTTAAACGTGTTTTTCTCGAAACTGACTTTTTCAAATCGCTAAGACACGCCATATCAATAATTTTCAACCGATTGACGCGAATTTTGTTTTAAATAAAAGATTATTTAATTATCTGCTGGAGTACCAAGGATTTTTATAATTGGTCAACCATTTTTCATTTGTTTAACAAATTAAGGTCGCTTTCTTGCGCGAAAATCAAGTGTTACATTCAAATGCTCACCATTTTTCAAAAATGAATATTTTTCTATAATCTTAGGTGCTTTACTAGGCAATTTTATAAACATTAGGGAAAAATTTGTTTTTTTTTATTCTAGATGCAAATCTCAATTTTTAGAATTTCTTGCTGCGGACGACCTCTGAAATTTTTTTTTATTTTGATACGGCAATACTCAGCCGCCATTTTTCATTTCTTAGCAACAAAATTTTTTTTTATAAAGTTAATATATTATTTAATAAACTCTACATTTTAATTGCTTTACGTTTTGTGATCTACCTGAAAATAAATCATAAAAATGGCAGTATTTTTGGAGGCTCAAAGGTGCTGAAACCCCTTATGCGATTGGATTAAACATTAGAAGGTAAAAATGTAACTTCCAGGCCATTGAATTTCAAGAATTTGTGAGATTTGCAGTTTACAACTAATAAAACTGCAGCTTACGGTGAATTTTTAGACTGATAAAAAATGTTCACTCTTGGAACGAATTCTGTGCGAAACCAAACTTTAAATATAACTTAGCCCATCCACGAATTCATTTGGTGCTGATAAAAAGCGGGTAAATGTTTTGTCAAGTCCCTTAAAACAATTCGGATTCTTGTATTTGCCAATCAAGACTACTGGTAATTTTAAGGAACCGTTCACATCACAGCAGACTGCGATCGTAACTCGCTTAAGCTGTTTTTTGATGACTGAAACTTGGATAAAGGTTTTAGGGGCGTGGGTTCGCGACGGGACATATTTAAATTGCTTCTCGAACATCCGACATTTTTTTCCTGTGAATTCAAACGTTACGTATCGTCAAATGAAATAGGATCTGATTTGTATTGAAATATTAAAAAGTGAATTTTTCATACCAGTGATTTTCAAAGATGGGACGCCTTTTCGTCTTTTCCATAGCCATAGCCAGCCCTCACTTGCTCGGAAATCCACCGGCCCTCCTAAATCTTGATTCAAACTTACAACTTTTTGTTTCAAAACCGTATTCCTTCAAATATATAACCATGTGTATAATGATTCATCTAAATCTTTTGTTTGGCATTTTTTTGCATTTGCATAATTATTTTCTTTATCAGCTTCTACAATGTTACAATTTTCTATTTTCCATCTTCTTAGAGTACACAAGCCTATTCCGTACTTTTGAAAAACCACATTTGGTTGCTGAAATTGTTATTGTGATTAGTGTTTGTAAAATTCTTAAAAGTTCCTTATAATTTGTAGTAATTTTTGTTACTGTTCTCAAACCTCAAATTTCAATTCCTCCACAATGTTAGCCTTTTCTTTGTGATCCAATCTTGTCCGTTTATTCTTTGGCGGTTCACTTAACGTAATGTTTTGTACATGTTCCATAACTCTGGTTCAACTTGAGTTGTACAACTTTTGATCTTTTTTCCTTCCACTTTAGGATGGCTTGCCATGTTTCACACACTAAAAAATACAAATGAAAATACAATAAAACATCATCAAATAGTTCTTCTTTTCACAATAAAAAATATAGCAAGTTTTTATTATTTCTTTAACATATGAGTTTGTCCTGATCGAAAAGAATTATCAAAATTTATCTCATTATTTATTATGCTGACGCAAATTTTATACTTCATAATTCTTTGTTTACATGCGGACAATGTTGAATTTGAGGTTATTTTTATTTCCTTATTTTTATCATTCAAACAATTGCAATTATCATAATACTTACTTGATTTGACCTTTTAAAACAGTTAATATCGATCACAAAAAAAGGGATGGTGAGAAAAGATATACATATATTAAAAGTTATCAATATATTTTTACATTTATTGTCAAAGCAATATGAGTAGCACGTTTTATATAGAAATATTTGGCGCTGGCCTTATTAAAAGCGTTACTATAGATATGAATTCCAAAGTTAGCGCGAGAGTGGAGGAACGCTCCAGCGTGCTCGAACGAGAATTAAGAGAAATGGCCATATTGAGAGCGGCCACATTGAGTTGTCTGTAATCATCATAGTACTCAAAAAGTTTTGGAAATTGCCTTCATAAAAATCTTAAAAAATGTAAAAAATCAATTATTGCAGCACGTCGTAAAAAAGCATGATTTTTCGTAATAATTTCAAAAGTCGATATTCCTTTTAGATAGCTTCTTAAAGGGGTCCTGAATGACCTGTAGAAATTTGTAGAACAGATGGATTGCCAAAGGGGTTAATTAAAAAGAATTTTCAAGAACCATTTCCATTGCGTTGTACACTGAGAAAAAACTGCTATTGAATCAAAAGTATTTCTTTCCAAAACCATGTATACTATTGGATCTATAACTTAATTCGTGCGTTTTTTTTCGAAATTTCAACGTTTATTTAAGAAAAACATGTACAATAGTGTTATTCAAAGTATTGCCCATCTGAAGCTATGACTTTTTCCCATCTTTCTGGAAATTTGTGCATTCTATCCCAAAAGAACTGCGCCGGCTTGTCGGCCAAGAATGAATCAAGCCAATTTTTGATACCCTGTTCTGATGTGAACCGTATTCCAGTGAGGGCGTTCTGCATCGACCGAAACAAATGGCAATCAGAAAGGGCAAGGTCTGGGCTATAAGGCGGGTGGGGTAAAACTTCCCATCCACTGTTTTCCAAATAGTTCTTAATCGAAATAGCAACATGGGGCCGAGCGTTGTCATGATGGAAAATTATTGCCTCGTGTCTGGTCGCATATTCCGGGCGTTTTTCGGCTATTGCTCTCTTTAAACGGATTAATTGTGTTCGGTAGCGTTTTCCATTGATGGTTTCACCCGGTTTTAGCAGCTCATAATACAGCCCACCCTTCTGATCCCACCAAATACAGAGCATTACCTTCGCGCCATAGATATTCGGCTTTGCCGTTGATTTGACTAGTTGGCCGGGTTTCACATATGATTTTTTGCGCTTGGGGTTGTCGTAATGGATCCATTTTTCATCACCAGTAACAATCCGATGCAAAAATGACTTCTTTTTGTGGCGCTCCAGCAGCATTTCGGACATGCAAAACCGCCTTTCAACGTCTCTCGGCTTGAGTTCATGTGGAACCCAATTTCCTTGCTTTTGAATGTATCCGGCTGCTTTTAAACGTTTTGAAATGGCTGCTTGAGTGATTCCCAAATATTCTGCGAGCTCTTCTTGTGTTTGGCAATAATCTTCATCGAGTAATGCTTCCAGTTCTTCAACTTCAAACTTTTTTGACTGCCCAGGACGTTCTTCGTCTTCCAAGCCAAAATCATCACTTTTAAATCGTGCAAACCACTTTTGGCACGTTCGCTCAGCTAGAGCATGTTCACGATAAACTTCCACCAAAATACGATGACTTTCGGCAGCAGTTTTCTTCATATTAAAGCAATGAAGAAGAACTCCCCGCAAAAACACTTTTTCAGGCACAAAGTTCGACATATTTGAGTGAAAAAAAATTATTGTTGGTACGCTTCAAATGAATGACATATACTGAAAAAGACGCACAATAACAGTAGCTTTCCAACGCATGTTCGGAATATTGGAATGATGGAATAATAATCAAGATACGCCATCTCTTAGCAAACCGCACGAATTAAGTTATAGAATTATACAGATTATATAGATTCATAAAAATATACTAAAAGAACCAATAAATATGTTACTAATTCTATAGCATATTGATTTGAATCCATGATATGCATGCTTTTGGAAAGAAATGCTATTGATTCAATAGCATTTTTTTTCAGTGTATAAAAAAGTTCCAATCAGAAAAGAAACTGTACACATTCTAAGTAAAATAAAAATGAGAAATCTCCAATAAGTTTCAAGTTACGGTAATTTCAAAATACTTCTTTTTTCCTAATTTTCTCGAAAAATCACTACTTTTTATAACTTTGTGTGTATCATCTGACTGAACGACATCATGAAAAAATGTTCAACATGCGAGTGAAAGTTTAAGTGTTTATGTTCAATTTGTCACGAAGGACAAATTCCTAGATCAGATAGGTCGGCAGTTATGACCTCTCAAATTGGACTACTTTTGAACCATTTTCAGGGCAATTTCTCCTTGTGGAGTTTTTTTGACACAAGGCGTTCCATGGTTAAAGTACAATTGTGATGCCAGAGAATGAAATTAATAAAACATTTCATTTTACATGAATCAAATAAGAAAAGAGCTTTCTAGTCACAAGTTATAACCTTGAAAAGTGCACTCTTTTTCCATATAATCACTTGAGTGTACCATACGGGTTAATTACGGCCATATTTGAACAGTTTTATGCAAACTAGGTGATTAGCACCATGTGCGAGTAAATTTTACCAATAGCAAAAAATCTATTATGTTTACAAAGCCAAATATATTATGAAAACTTTTTAAAAACCGTCAAAAAGTACTAAAAACAGATATTTAAATAATTTTCTCATAAACAATCAATTGTTTATTTATAAGGGGAATTTTTGAAAGATCACAAATCAAAAACGAATAGAACTAGAAGGCTCTTTTGTAATTTAATACACGTAGAATTTTGTTTACTTAATTCCATCCTCTGGCATCACTATCGTACTTTGCCCATGGAACGACCTATTTCAAGAAAACGTTACAAGGGGAAATTGCCCTGAAAATTGTTCAAAAGTAGTCGACTTTGAGAGACCATAGCTGCCAACCTATCAGAGCTAGAACTTTGTTCTTTATGACAATTCAAAGATAGATGCTTAAGCTTTCATAATTTATTTTATGATATAAAATTTTTTTCATACAACGCAACGGAAATGGTCAGTTCACGCATATGTGAATTTTGAAAATTCTTTTAAAAAAAGAACTCCAATCTAAAAATTGTTCATATGATGCATATTTTTCTATTTAATTGAAAAAAAATATTATTGATAATCAAAAGTTCGATTTTTTAAAAAAATATGCGAGATATGATAAAAATAGAGCAAATGATTGCTTGCTTTTGATACTAGAGAGTTCAATAAGTCCGTAGGGTGACACAGAGATGGCATCACAAATTACATTTTCATATTTCTTCCATGAAGTACAATCTTTCAGAAGACAGCTGTCAAAATTTACCAGATAGTTCCAGGGACAGAAATTTTCATCAAATGAAGGATCAAATGGGAAACCGATAGCTATTTTGGAGGCTTTGACAAATCGTATTACAAGAGAGACATTGAAATGTTGAATCGTTAGACTAAGTGTATCGAGCTAAAAGGAGATTATGTTAAAGAATAAATAGGATTTTTGCCAAAAAAATACTGTACTAAAGCGCATTTTAATCTGATAATCCTTTCGAGAGCTATCGTTTCAAAACGCTAATACAAAAATTGAAAATTATTTGATTTTCCAATTCTCATTTCACTTCAAGCCCATTGTTCAACAAAATATCCCTGCTGTGGAGGGTCGAGCTAAGCTGGGATCGGTTTGAAGACTCCTTTTGTATCAGTTTTCACGGCAGCCACCTTGATCATGTCATCTGTTCCAGGGTGCGTTTCGATGATTCGACTAAATTTCCACTGTGAAGGTCTTCCTTGATAATAACCAAGGGCCGAATTCAATTCAATGGCTGAAGTTGACTTGCTACTTACTGCGAACGGTAAATTTATGCAGGTAATTCTCCTTTCATCTCTACCAAAAGTGCTGGCATAATTTATCGTCGATAAGTTATTATCGTATCGATAAGTCGATAAGCAATTAAAAGCTGTGGTGTCCGTGAGGTCCATCTGACAGAAGCTCGTTAAAGGACCACTAATTAGGAAATAGCCAGGACTCAGGAGTCAAGTGGTGTTTAAAGGATTTTACAGCTGCGTCTCATAGACCACAGAAATGAGGCTGTGTTCAGACAATAAGGACTCGATTTGCTGTTTCGAGTTCAGTCACAGTAATAGGACTACTACGCTTTTCTAATTGTTTTTTTATTTGTGGATAAAACGCAAGATACAAGCGATTATTAATTAAAGAATTTTTGAGGAACTACAGTTTTCAATAAATTTCTAATCAAGAATACTGGTTTTAATGCAAATTGGAGAAGCGATGGTTGTTCGTTTTTCTAGTATTTCGCTCAGATGAATTTCCTCCCGATGCAAAAGAGTTTTTCTTGATCTCCTAGCCGAAAGTAGGGTCCTTCCGGCCGCATTTCACTCCTGAAACAACGACTTTTGTGGCCGCTATATTCATCGTATAATTCGTTTGTTTAATTCAATTTAATGTGACTTCATGCAATTACACGAAAAATCAATATTAATATTGTTTTCTAAGAATAAATTTTCTCTGGTATTTTTTAATTTAAAAAAAAAATTTGATTTTCAATTTTTTTTTGCAGTTATTATATGATTGCATTTTATTTGAAATTTGTTTCTAATGCCCGCCCCGACCAGCAAAAACCTCGGCTTCGCCTCGGTTTTGTAAAAGTCGGGCGGACCTCCCCCTGCCCCCTACAAAACTCGGTTTTGAGCGTACTTTCGGCTGGAGATCAAGAAAAATAGTATACGACCCACGGCCACAATGTTTGATGCCCTGACGTATGTGATGTAAATGCCTCGGCTTCGCCTTGGCATTTATATCCCATACGCCAGGAACTCAAACTTCCTGGCCTGGGGTCGTAACATACTATTTTCTTGTGAAAGCCAGTGTACACCATTTTTCTAGATTTTTGTGTCTAGAAATTCTTGAGGTTTTTAACTTCTTGATACTATATCCAGGGGGTTATCTTGCATGGGCACGTGTTATCATTCACAAAATTCCAAAAGATTTTGAATTTCCGCGATTCGATTCGAAACGAAGGTTTTTACAATAATAGGTGAAGCTCGGTATCGATCCAATGAAGGGTTATCATGAAGTCTGACCATAAATAAACCTCATTTATTTCTATTTGAAGTGCTTGCTTAAATAATGAATATAAGCGAGCCAGCAAAATTTTTGTTCTGTAATTTCTACTAAGAGTATATCCCCTTGAGCTACGGGTTCCCATAAAGCTTCAAGGACTCTAAAGACTTCTGAATGATATGGCAGATTTAATAAAGCTTTCACATGAGTTTGGACAATGATTTTTCTGTTATCATAACGCTCAACTTTATAATTTTTTAACTATATTTCGATGGGAGTGAGAACTTCCGCAGCTTCGTCATTAAGACAACCTTTTAAATGTTAAAGTTTTTCAATATCAGGGATGTCTTTATCGTCGCCGACGGTTGATTTAAAAAATTTGACTGAAGTTTCGTTGAGCATCGCGCACGGTGCTTTTTGTAGACGTCCAGGCGACGGATTTGTTTGAACTGGTGATTTAAATTGACGATTGTTTTAGAAGTAACATAACCGTTCTAAAAGCGGCATAATATCTTTCTTCGTAATTCGTACGAGTATCCGTATGAGCAGCATTGACCACAAGCGCTTCTAATTTCGTGTAACATTTTTCGAATTCCACGAATTCCAAATCAATGTCTTGTTTTATTTTTTTCCAGAACAGAAAAATCGCGTTCTACGGCAAATCCACCGGTAATATTTAAAAAGTTAGTTACCTTTTTTTCGAATCAACAACCTTGGTCTTAAGTTGTTGCACTAAGTCTTCAGCTATTTCAAAAATTTCAAAAAATTATTGATGCGAGCAAATAGGAACACTGTGACGGAAATCGGAATATTTTATACGGAATATTGGTGGTACAACAACTTGCTTACCTTGATATTCAACTCCAAAACAGCGCTGCTGAGTGCTGATCCTTGATGATGATAATTTTCCTGTCCGCTGTTGGTTGCGGTAGAATGTCTGACACGTGACACGAGCGACAGGAATCGCAAAGACTTGGACAGTAAAGTATTATGGCCCAATTTCCTCTCCTAGGATGTTTCTAGGACCTCAATTTTGATGGAGGAAATCAATTTCTTCTTGATTTTTCTTCGAAAATGAAGATCAATATGTTCTATGGCGATGAGAGCTTCTACTGACTCGATTATAAGGGGGAATTTGTAGTAGATACCATCATGTCCTTATCACGGTCGCTCAATGAAGCACGATATGTTCTTTGACAATTGCTTGAAAGCACGTAGAGTTCAGTTCAATTTGAAAGATCACATTCACTAGAATTAGCAGGAGAGTTGAATAAAATCAAAGGATACAAAAAGTCAGTAATCCGGTTTGACTCAAAACAAAATTAGGTATAAAGCACAATTGCTATATAGGACGACGGTTTGTTAGAGAATAACAACACGAGCACTTTCAAAGTTAAAATGTCAATGTTCGATGTTGAAATGTGAAATGCTTCAGTAAAAGTTTTCGAAAATCGCTGAATAAATGGACTTATTTTTAATAACCGGCTCGAAGGACTAATGTTTATTCCTTGCGTTTATTTTAACGCCAGATTTCTGAGGTAAAAGTGTTTCAAGCATAAATACAATTTTTAAGTATAAGTTTATTGCATCAGTGTACGTTTTGAGTAAAAATGGCTTATGAAAATGCTTCTTCCGCAGAGTTAAAAGTTCGTTTTCAATTTTTATTTGCTATTTCTTTATAATACCTATCATGTGGGACAAGTCAAAAGTGTCCCACTTCTTGGTATTGATTTTGCACACACTAAAAAAAATTTATCGTAAATACAGGAAACTTTCTGGTTATTGTAGCAAAAAAGTTTGTCTAGATTGGATACAGCGAACGAACGAACGATTAAAGTTGTAGAAATATTACTGGACTAATTATATTTTTTTAATGTACTTATCTAAACTTATATGGCTGCAATAGATGAAATAAGGTTATGGTTCCACTAGACAGATTAAGTTTCCGTAAATCAGCTGAACTCTAAACTGACGACTGTTTGCTAGAGGTGCGAAGTAGTTTCGGAGGTCAGGTACAGTTAAACGATTACCAATATGAATCCTTGGAGCAGAATGTTTTGTTTATCTATGTCAGCAATAATAGGATTTGCGATTCTCTCATTCAAACTTATTAGCACACAAAATAGTATGACTGCACGCTTAGAATTATGTTTGACGCGACATCATCGACGTTTTGATACGAGCAACTTTGATGACGCACTAAAAGTTATTATACGGGTATCTGTTTTTTTATGCTTAATTCAGATTTGTTTGTTGGAGCAACAAACATACATTAGTGATTTGTTTGATTGAGCATCAAACAAACATTAGTAATTTGTTTGATTGAGCATCAACTTATAATGTTGCGCCATCAATTTTTAATGTCATCGAAAAGATATTGTTTCGAAAGGATATTGTTTTTGGTTTGAGTGTCAAATATTAGCAGACCAACATTTTCAGTGTTCTAAAATTATGCATTCATTGCAATAACGAGCGCTTGTTGGCTCAACAAACTTGTATGATCGCGCATCAAACTCGTGTTTGTCATGCATGCTTTCTTGACGCATTCGCCAGTTTTTAATATGTTTTTTCCATAAGCCATTGTTTGTTGACTCAACAAATATTTTTAGTGTGCCATCAAACTATTTCTAAGCGTGTGGGATAAGAAGATTTTTCTCCTAAGTTACCCAGAAATTCTCAAATAAACTCGTTAGGCTAAAAACTTAATACCATTTCTTTCAGTGCAGGCTAATACAATAAAAATCAAGGCGGAGTTCAGGAAAAATAAATCATAATGTGTGTATTATGCATTATTGCTACACTTAAGTTACGTGTATTAATTACACACACATGAGCATATTCACTTACACATATTATCGCATACTCAAACGCTTTTGAAAATCCTACTTGCTGGCGATTCGAACCTCGCCTGAAACTATTAACCTTGTAACTAGCACAAGTAACGCTTGAACAATTAATCCACGCGGATACGAAATAGGTTTCGTTCATAAAAGCGATGGACCCGAATTCCAAATAAATGCGAATTTTAATAAATTGTTATAGCATATAACGCTGGGGATGCGGGTTTGGCAGACAATTGATTATGATTAAACGACCTATAAACTACTTTTTGAGAAAAAATTCACTCATAAAAGTGATCGACCCAAATTTTTGCTGTGGGCTCTTAGACTATAAGAGAAAGCCCTGTAAGACCGCGTCTAAAGACAAGCAGGCATCCCGAAAAGACTCTGAAGCTCAGCGTAGTGCGCCTACTGAACATAGCCCTAAAATAATGCCGACGCAGATCCAGGGCCATGCTCTGGTGAAAAAATACCAATTCCCATATGCTCATTATATATTTATAGCTTTAAAAGTATTCACCTTGAACTACTACTTTCCTTCATTCCAGCTTAAAAACCAAAATTATAAATTTTTTCGTATTACATTTGAAAATTTACCCCCTAACGGACCCGGTTTAGTAAACGGTTAGCGAATACAGTGACCATTTACTGACCTTGCAATATTATCAATAAGAACGGTAAAAAACCATTTAAGTCGCTGAAATTATGATTCTGTGATCAACTTTGAATTAGAAGGTGTAGAAATACAATAATATTATTTTTTAGCGATAAAAACTAGGAAAACATTACATACCTATCATTGAAGGCGGTGCAGTGTTTCATCACTTGTGGAACGTCTCCACCGTCTGAATCAGCAATTGATAAAAGTGAGATATAAGTAGTTTTGTCTCACTTCAACGAATAGCCAATCCTGACGGCGAAGATGTTCCGCAAACGTTGAACCACTGTACTGCCTTCAATGACAGGTATATGATGCGAGTATCACTCGCGAGTTTTCCTTAACACATATGGCACCTTTTAACAAAAAATTTCCAGTTTCACTTTCGAAACATACATGCAACAGATACTGATGCTTTTTGCTAGATATGGAGCAAATACCAGCCGCCCCCAACAAATCGAAGAATAATTTCTGCGAAAATTGAAAAAATTTATCAGGAATGTTTTGGTCTTAAAATAACGTACAAAAAATGGATGCCACACAAAATATGTGCAGCTTTTTCTAAGATGTTACATCTTTGGAATCCAAGCAGAAATTATAAGGGCATGAAATATAACAAACCTGCGTTGTGGAAAGAGCCATTGCATCAAAAGGATTGTTACTTTTGTATGAATGACGTCACAGGTTTCAACAGAAAAAATAAGCAAAGCTTTGCTTATATCAATGTAAAAAACAGTAGAAGAACCAGAAATTTATCTTTCTAATAAAAGAATTACTTCACAAAATATCTCTATTCGGTGCAATTAATAAGATGAATTACAGTTTAAATGCACGTGTCAATAATTGTACGCCTCTCTCTTTCTAATAAAAAAATTAGTTTACAAAATATCTCAGCTCGGTACAAGTGATACAATGTACTACAGTTTAAATTCACGCGCCAATAATTCTGTGTCTTTCTCTTTCTAGTAAGAGAATCGATTTCGAGGGATAGAGATATTCTATCGGAACTGTAGGCGTGCCATAAGCATGTGATTGTGTGTACCAAACTCAGATAAGGCGTAAAACCCCTTATCCTGCCCAGTGCTCCACAATTGATGAGACCAGTTCAGACTCGAACAAGACGTAAAACCCCTTGCTCTGTCCAAAAAGCGCCTCAAGAAGTCAATCAGAACTCGGTCTAAGACGTAAAATCTCTTAACATGTCCTGAGATAAATTCCCAGTTGCTTACGGCTCACTTGCAAGCCGCCACAGTGCGATCACTACCATGTATTATAGGAGGGTACTTAAAAAAGTGAAAATGAGCATCAGCGTCGCCAAGTTTTGATAGCAAGAACTAATATCAATGCAAACGAAACCCCCGTCCCCCCAACCCGATGTATTCTAAAGAGCGGAAAATTTTGAAATATATTGTATGAAATCCATTTCATAAATTTAATTGATTTAAAGTTGAAAATAATTTGTGAAAGAATAAAAATACAAGAATTTTTAAATATGAATCACAATGAAGGGTAAAATACTGTACTATTACACGGAGAAAAATAGTTGAAGTAATTTTACTCAACTCTGTCGATTAAACTTGGGACTTGAAAACATTTGAACATTTATTAAATCCTAGTCGGGTAAAATGAATTTGATAAATACCTAATTCACCCAAAGTGAATATCAATAAGCGTTACATAGAAAATAATGAGTTGAGTAAAACGTTATCGACGACAGGGCATCACAATGCGTCAGTGGGTTAACCTGAACTGTATAAATATATCACCGACGCTTAGGTGCTTCGAACGGTAGTTGAGTAAAATGAGCATCGGCTGTATTATTTCAACTGGCAATGATATGGTTTGTGACGTGGTAAAATTTACCCGTCACATTGAAAAGATTTAATTTGGTAAACTCACCGGTATGAGAGGTGGGGTTATGTCACTGGGGAAAAAGTCGTGTGACGAGAGCCCGCACTTCGTCGCCACCCGAGAGCACTCGAAACACTTATCACGCACTGCACGCACTTACGCTTCCTGTCCCGTCTGTTCCATACACGGCACGAGGACAACAGCACCAGAGGACAGCAGCGTTGGAGATGAGGCACAACCGGCTACCGAGTCGATGTAAACACTGGCCGCCATGATGACTTGCGAGCATCGATACATCAATGCTTCGATCATCGCCACCATCGATCGTTGAAGAGCGACGCACAGGATGACCAGATGCCACCACGTGACCCGGAAGACGTACCCTGGGGCATAAAGACCCCGAGACTTGATATTTAGTATTTTCGACATTTGTGATACTAAATTTATGTTGTATGGTGTAAATGGACACTAAGTACAATAGTGCCAATGTACTTCACGCGCTGTTCGTTGTAATCGAGAGAACCGCGTGTTTATAGAAATGATTTGCCGAGGGCAATCACTATACTAGGCACGGGTTGCCTAGTCGTCTACTAGATGTATGACACGTGACCTGCTTGCGGGTCCGCGATTGGGTCACGCATGTAATTGGTGGGGCAGGTCGGGAATTCTGTCAGCGTCGCGTCGGCCATCGTCACTCTCGTCCTGCGATTCTAAGTAGCAACTGTCACCCACGTTTTGGTCAACTAAATTAAAGAAATTTAAGGCAAGGAATTTGGAGCCATGGAGGGAGAATTCATATTGAGGTTTATTCCGGAACTCCAGGACGTAATACAGGTAGCGTGAGCGACTTTTATTCAATTTTCTCTTGGCAAGTGGCTCGGAATTCCGAGTAGAAGTACAGATTGACTTGAACGCTTTATGGCGTCTGTCACACGCACCGCAGCCACTTCGCCTCTCTTCTCTCTCTTGTTCGCGAGTGCTCTTTTTATATCGGTGGCCTTTTTATTTATGTTTGGATGGAAAAAGAAATTGGTTAATTAGAGTAAATTAGTGATAAATTCCGGTTCTCTCGGGTGGTGACACGCGCCTTTGAATTGATTCCGCCATATTGTCACGTGACTCGGGAATGTTCCGAGATTTCTGTTACCTTTCATTCCATTTGTGCTTATTAAAATCAATGTAAATATTCTGGGCTTTTAGTGAATTCATTTTGATTTGTATCGAGTTGATTGATAATTATATCGTGACATGTTTCCGTACATGTTCAATGTTTTATTGACCCACAATAATAATTTTGTAATAGTTAATTTGGCATGGGGTCAGTTTTGATACGGATTTATTTTTTTAAGTGATAGAACACATAAAAAATACAAAAGGCAAACGTTTCGGCCACAAATGGGGGCACTCTTCAGTGCCAATTAGCTTAATAGTAACCTTTAAATATTTATTAACTAAGACATGCAACTTAATAATTATTGTATTTTTTGTTTTTTTCTTTTTTTCCTTTGCTTATTGATATTAGAAAAAGATAGAGTAAACATGCGGAAAGACTTATGAGTAAGCGAGTTCCTAGGTGTGAAGGAACCAGGCCGTTCCAAAAACTGTTCCAACGAGTAATCCTCTCCCACAGGAACCGTGAAAAATGCGGCCGCGGAACGCACTCTCTCAAGGGCACATATATAAACACAATTATTTCACCAAAGAAAGAAATAACACGATGGAGAATATAACGTGGATCCTTGGTAAAGCACGCACAGCAAACCACACACATTCACGAGCACCAGAAGTAAAGGACACTGAAGTTAAAACAATAAGAACGATGTAATTGGTACGGAAAAATCTTTATTTTGTATTTTTTCCGAAGCCGCAGAGATGACAGACGAAAGTAAGTCCACCACTCTGCCACATGGCTAAAAGAAAACTGATTTGGGAAGAAGTCGTATTTAGGAAGACTAGTGTTCAGAGTTTGACGTGTATAGAAAGCATTCTCCAGATAGGTCAGGTTCCAACACCAAGGGTTATACACAGTAAAACCTTATTTTAATGTCCCCGGCACTTGAGATTATTATGTGCTCAAGCGTCCGACAAAAGCAAAGACCCACCACATGTTCGAAAAACTCTGTAAGGAAAGGCACTCACTACGGTCCCGACGTCGAAAAAATTGTACACATTTTTGTGGATATAGAAAGTAAAATGCAACTAAAGTGGAAATTCACGAAAAATTAATTTCCTGGTTTTTCGAAACCTCTGATTCTTAATTACTGGAACCCGGAAAAATACAATATTAAGTTTATAAGTATGATGTCGGAGTTTTTCAGATTATAAGACTGTTGTAAAGTGGCAAAATATTACGAGAGTTATTCGAACTTTGACTTAAATAGAGTGGCCAATTAATACAGTAGCACTACGGATTCTAAGACTGATAAAAAATGGCCAAGTAATGCGCGAGCACATCAGACTCTGATTCTGAGTAAGGTGGCCAAGTAATACGCGAGCTCTTCGGACTCTAATTCTGAGTAAGGTGGCCAAGTAATGCGCGAGCTCTTCGGACTCAGATTTTCAGTAAGGTGGCCAAGTAATGCGCGAGTTCAATGGACGTCAGGACTGATATAAATGCAAAAATAGCCGCGTGATACGCGAGATCAAACGAAGTCTGACCTAAATAAGGAGACAAAGTAATGCGCGAATTCTTAGTACAGGATTTTTATATAAAGTGGCCAAGTAATGCGCGAGCTCTTCGGACTCTGGCTTAAAATTATGTGGTCAAGTAATTTGCGAGTTCAATGGACGTCAGGACTGATATAAATACAAAAATAGCCGCGTAATACGCGAGTTTAACGAAGTCTAACCTGAAAAGAGTGGCCAAGTAATGCGCAAATTCTTAGGGTTATAAGAATTTTTATAAAGTGGCCAAAAAATAATAATTAACACGTAGGCTCCTTAGACTATGACCTGAATAAGGCGGCCAAGTAATGCGCGAGCACTTCGGACTCAGATTTTCAGTAAGGTGGCCAAGTAATGCGCGAGTTCAATGGACGTCAAGACTGATATAAATGCAAAAATAGCCGCGTAAAACGCGAGATCAAACAAAGTCTGACCTAAATAAAGCGGCCAAGTAATGCGCGAATTCTTAGTACAGGATTATTTTTTTTTATTTTTATTATTTTTTGGCCACTTTATAAAAATTCTTATACCCCTAAGAATTCGCGCATTACTTGGCCACTCTTTTCAGGTCAGACTGCGTTCAACTCGCGTATTACGCACCTATTTTTGTATTTATATCAGTCCTGACGTCCATTGAACTCGCGCATTACTTGGCCACTTTATATAAAAATTCTGTACTAAGAATTCGCGCATTACTTTGCCACCTTATTTAGGTTAGACTTTGTTTGATCTCGCGTATTACGCGGCTTTTTGTGCATTTATATCAGTCCTGACGTCCATTGAACTCGCGCATTACTTGGCCACATAATTTTAAGCCAGAGTCCGAAGAGCTCGCGCATTACTTGGCCACTTTATATAAAAATCCTGTACTAAGAATTCGCGCATTACTTTGCCTCCTTATTTAGGTCAGACTTCGTTTGATCTCGCGTATTACGCGGCTATTTTTGCATTTATATCAGTCCTAACGTCCATTGAACTCGCGCATTACTTGGCCACCTTACTGAAAATCTGAGTCCGAAGAGCTCGCGCATTACTTTGCCACCTTATTTAGGTCAGACTTTGTTTGATCTCGCGTATTACGCGGCTTTTTGTGCATTTATATCAGTCCTGACGTCCATTGAACTCGCGAATTACTTGGCCACATAATTTTAAGCCAGAGTCCGAAGAGCTCGCGCATTACTTGGCCACTTTATATAAAAATCCTGTACTAAGAATTCGCGCATTACTTTGCCTCCTTATTTAGGTCAGACTTCGTTTGATCTCGCGTATCACGCGGCTATTTTTGCATTTATATCAGTCCTGACGTCCATTGAACTCGCGCATTACTTGGCCACCTTACTGAAAATCTGAGTCCGAAGAGCTCGCGCATTACTTGGCCACCTTACTCAGAATTAGAGTCCGAAGAGCTCGCGCATTACTTGGCCATTTTTTATCAGTCTTAGAATCCGTAGTGGTACTGTATTAATTGGCCACTCTATTTAAGTCAAAGTTCGAATAACTCTCGTAATATTTTGCCACTTTACAACAGTCTTATAATCTGAAAAACTCCGACATCATACTTATAAACTTAATATTGTATTTTTCCGGGTTCCAGTTATTAAGAATCAGAGGTTTCGAAAAACCAGGAAATTAATTTTTCGTGAATTTCCACTTTAGTTGCATTTTACTTTCTATATCCACAAAAATGTGTACAATTTTTACGACGTCGGGACCGTAGTGAGTGCCTTTCCTTACAGAGTTTTTCGAACATGTGGTGGGTCTTTGCTTTTGTCGGACGCTTGAGCACATAATAATCTCAAGTGCCGGGGACATTAAAATAAGGTTTTACTGTGTATAACCCTTGGTGTTGGAACCTGACCTATCTGGAGAATGCTTTCTATACACGTCAAACTCTGAACACTAGTCTTCCTAAATACGACTTCTTCCCAAATCAGTTTTCTTTTAGCCATGTGGCAGAGTGGTGGACTTACTTTCGTCTGTCATCTCTGCGGCTTCGGAAAAAATACAAAATAAAGATTTTTCCGTACCAATTACATCGTTCTTATTGTTTTAACTTCAGTGTCCTTTACTTCTGGTGCTCGTGAATGTGTGTGGTTTGCTGTGCGTGCTTTACCAAGGATCCACGTTATATTCTCCATCGTGTTGTTTCTTTCTTTGGTGAAATAATTGTGTTTATATATGTGCCCTTGAGAGAGTGCGTTCCGCGGTCGCATTTTTCACGGTTCCTGTGGGAGAGGATTACTCGTTGGAACAGTTTTTGGAACGGCCTGGTTCCTTCACACCTAGGAACTCTCTTACCCATAAGTCTTTCCGCATGTTTACTCTATCTTTTTCTAATATCAATAATCAAAGGAAAAAAAGAAAAAAACAAAAAATACAATAATTATTAAGTTGCATGTCTTAGTTAATAAATATTTAAAGGTTACTATTAAGCTAATTGGCACTGAAGAGGGCCCCCATTTGTGGCCGAAACGTTTACCTTTTGTATTTTTTATGTGTTCTATCACTTAAAAAAATAAATCCGTATCAAAACTGACCCCATGCCAAATTAACTATTACAAAAAAATTGATTGATAATATTCAATAAATCTTGTGCAGCCTTTTATTTTATTAATTAAATTCTGGCGTTATACTTATTTACCCGGTAAGCTGTTGTAACCTTGCCTTGACCCTGTCTTGTTTTCAGTTTCGAGTCTCATCATTGTTTTAAAAATAAATTCGTCACTAACCAGGGTGACTGGCGCTCAATAAGTTATTAAGAGAACATTTTATTTTCAGGTAAATTTTATACGAGATAAAATTAGTTGGGTCAGCCCGTTTAAAGAGTGCTATGTTACGGGTAAAACCGGCATCTCAGGTTGCTATGGTTATAACCAGAGCCGGCTTGAGAAAATTTGTCGCCCTAGGCAGAATAAATATTTCCGCCCCTTCAATCTGAAGATAGATTAATTTATTTCTATATTAAGCAATCTGGAATTATATTTCCGCGACGAAATTAATAAAAGTCAAGATTTCCCAGTTAAATCAACACAATTTTTTAATCTCACACAATTGCAACCTAAAATACACTCTTTTTTAATAACGAAATTACAATACAAATACTTGCTACAATCTATCTTAATTGGATAATCACAAGTTTTTTTTTGTGGTAAATTTAAAATAAGAGATAAATATTTTATATTTTTTCCATCGATTTCTCGTTATAAAAATGAAAATTTCACCCCGACTTTGCCACCCCTAAATTTTGACGCCCTAGGCAGTTGCCTATTTCGCCTACATAGCAAAGTCGGCCCTGGTTATAACAGTTTAAAAATAACATCGGTAGCGACAATAGCGCCACCACTTGTTGATATCAAACATTTTAATTCGTTCCCCTTTTCTCCTATATGAGTGTACCCACTGTGCAAGCCGCCGAGCTCACTATCCAGTCCAGCATCCCCTTTTTATATCATTCCGCTCATCTCTCATTATGGTCTATGTATCCTGAGTGGGGATGCTGAGCCTGCGCGTTTATGTTACGCCAGATGCTGGACTTTCCTATATCGTGGCTGTAGAGCGGTGATAATAGTTGCCGCTATACAGGGGCTAATAATATCCGCTTATAATATTTTATTAAATAATGTGCTAAGCCTTAATATAGCCTGGCAATTATTCAATTTTAGGATCTTATAATTAACATTTTATTGTATAGGGTGCTGTACCTTGATAAAGCCAGACAGTTATTTAATATTTGATTCTATAATTAATATGCGGACAGTATCGATGCAGTAAGGTATTTCCAGGCCTCACAGTCCCTTTGTTGATAAAAAGTAGGGTGTATAGGGACCTTTTTTCTTGCCCATAGGGACCTTTTTTACGCTCATAGGGTACATTTTTTAACAAAAAATTAGATATGAAAGAAAGTTATTGATAAGATTAAACTCTTGATAAAATGTAAATAAAGACGTAATACTTTTTATTTTAGTAAGTAATAAATATATTCAAATTAATTAGTTGAGTTTGAAAGAGCAGTCGACCGGTAATCAAAAGACTTGCGCTCGAATTCCAGCGGAGTCGAAAGCGTCTTTTTTTCCACAGAAAGATTTTCAAATTCTTTAAATATATTCATATTTTGTACACAACTGTACTTCACAAATTTTCGGACGTGAGTATTAAATAGGAAATTACCTACATATCACGACTATGTACTCTCTAAATCTGAATCAGTCGAATTTTCACTGATTGAATCAGTAATTTGCCTTTTCACTGATTCATCAGTGCAAAAATATTTTCCACAGACAAATCAGTTGATTTTTACTGATTGAATCACTAAAAAAGGTATTTTTCACTGTTAAATCAGTTGATTTCCACTGAAGTAATGAATGAAATTTGACTGATTTACAGTAACCTCTTTTTAGCTATTTGAATCAGTCAAATTTCACTAATAATCAGTAGATTTTGACTGATTCAGATTTATAGAGTATTAAATTAAATTAAATTTCAATTAACTCTCAACAAAATTTCCTTTTTTTTTATATATTTTATACTTTGGCTAAAGAATGAATGTTATTTCTTTAAATTTCAGTCTTTTCATTAATAAGTATACTTCTAATAACACAATATGAGTTTTCTTGACTTAATTTTAAGTTTAAAGAAATTACTAATACAATACTACTGTATCGGTTACATCTATAGACTTCTTTTTAAATTCTTAGGTCTTTTAAATTCCGAATGATATTTATATCATTATTGCGATGGTTTTACCTATTACACCTAACATTAACATGTCGTTCGTCGCTGATGTTATTGGCTGAGGCAGTGCGTACATCGACCAATCATAATTTCTGGAATAAAAGCGCTCGAAATTTAAATATTATTTAATGGCAGTTTCAAATAGTGAGGTCATTAGAAAAATGCAATGTTTGTATACTTCCATTTTATATACAAATTTTAAAAAATGCACACTAATGGCTGAAAATAAGGTACTTTAGGGACCAAATCGTGAAAATAGGGGACTTTAGGGACCTCAAGTAAATATAGAGGACAATAGGGGATATAGGGACCGGTCTGTAAGGCCTGTATTTCTTTAGTTTTTAAATTCGTAATTTTTCGCAATTTCATTAAAATAGGGTGTCGATTATCAAGGTTCGTCGGACAGTTGCTTATTATTTAGTTTACGTTTTCCGGGATAGATGTTCTACAAGTTCGCCAGATCTCGAATGTGGTTTCTTGATTGACATTCAAGAACCGTGTGCAACATTTTTAAATCCAAGTTAAGTAAAATGAATTTAATGAACACTTAATTCACCCAACTCGAATAATAATGAGCGTTACATAGGGAATAGTGAGCAGTTCAGTAAAACGTGGTCTAGGACAAGGCATCCATATTAGAGGTGTGCAAAAAGATTCGATTTTCGATCCGATATTGGCCTCCGTCGAATGTCGAATATTCGACATCCGAAGAAGGGTGTTTCGGATGTCGAATATTCGACATTCGACGGACGGCCGATCGAATCGAAAAAATCCGATCCGAAGAAGGGTGCTTCGGATGTCGAATATTCGACATTCGACTATACGGCCGATCGAATCGAAAAAATCCGATCCGAAAAAGGGTGCTTCGAATGTCGAATATTCGACATTCGACGAGCGGCTGATCGAATGCCGAATATTCGACATTCGACTATGCGGCCGATCGAATCGAAAAAATCCGATCCGAAGAAGGGTGCTTCGGATGTCGAATATTCGACATTCGACTTTGCGGCCGATCAAATCGAAAAAATCCGATCCGAGGAAGGGTGCTCCGAATGTCGAATATTCGACATTCGACTATGCGGCCGATCGAATCGAATTTGCGACATTCGATCCGACAAAATGCACACGTCTAATCTAGAGTTCAATATGGCGGACTAACATTTTAAGAAATACTCATAAACCTTTAGATAATATTATATACTATTATATTATTATATCATAATAATATATAACTATTATATTATAATAATCTATGATAATAACCCAAAGCCTAAAAAACTCGGCTAGTTCGAACTTTAAATTTCGTGTTTTGGACATCTTTTGTCGAATACATTTCTTTTCAAAAGTGTGCATCTATTCAAGTATGTTCACACAGCATTGTTGTAATAAACTTCCATAATTTTTATTGTAAAATTACTACAGAGATTTTTATCAGTGTACTTAAACGCGTTTGAAATCTTTTCATATATTTTGGTAAAGATTGTTTGGGAAAAAGGTTTCTAAACATGATCAGGTGTATTGTGAATTGTAGTTGTACTAGTAATCACCAATAAAGAGTAGATTTCCTGGTTCAAATATAAATTGAAATTATATATGTGAAGCGTTCTCGTACAAACAGACCACCTAGAAAGTGAAGCTGATAATATTCTAGCAACTACTCTCGGCTAAATGCTATTCCCGGCATTATTATACACACTTAATATTATCTGCTTTACAATCTACAGATATAAATATGTAATGAACGTTTATGTGTCGAATATTCGACATCCGAAGTGCGTCCGTCGAATGTGGAATAATCGACATCCGGAGCATGTCCGATCGAATGACAGATTTTTAACTTTCGACCGGCGCAGTATGTAGTTTGCAATTTTTAATCAGAAATTACACAATAAACATTGAATAGTTGTATTTTAATTTTATATCGTCATATTTAAAGAATAAACAAATATTAATTATTTCAATTTGACACATTAATGTTACATAATTTTAAATTAATTAGTTGAGTTTGAAATTTTTGTCACTGCCTACATTATCGGAGGATCACTAGTCGCGTATCAGATAGGATACGTTGTCGACAGGTGTCCTCGTAGACAATTTCAAACTCTTATATCGCAAATAATGCAAATAAATTCAATATTTAAAGAATTTGAAAATCTTTCTGTGGAAAAAATGACGCTTTCGACTGCGCTGGGATTCGAGCCCAGGTCTTTCGATTGCCGGTCGACTGCTCTAACCACTGAGCTACACAGGCGTCCGACATCTCTTTCTCCACAGGGAGATCTCCTTATATCGCCTAGTGGCTCAGCCTTGTGGCTGTAAATGATTTCAAATTAATTAGTGGGCTCAAATCCCAGCGCAGTCGAAAGCGTCATTTTTTCCACAGAAAGATTTTCAAATTCTTTAAATATTGAATTTATTTGCATTATTTGCGATATAAGAGTTTGAAATTGTCTACGAGGACACCTGTCGACAACGTATCCTATCTGATACGCGACTAGTGATCCTCCGATAATGTAGGCAGTGACAAAAATTTCAAACTCAACTAATTAATTTGAAATCATTTACAGCCGCAAGGCTGAGCCACTAGGCGATATAAGGAGATCTTCCTGTGGAGAAAGAGATGTCGGACGCCTGTGTAGCTCAGTGGTTAGAGCAGTCGACCGGCAATCGAAAGACCTGGGCTCGAATCCCAGCGCAGTCGAAAGCGTCATTTTTTCCACAGAAAGATTTTCAAATTCTTTAAATATTGTTACATAATTTTAACTAATTTTTTAAAAATATATAATTATTCATTTAATTAAATGTAAATATAATATTAAATGTAAAATAATTCGTGAATACATTTTTCAAGTTATTATTAATAGTTTATCATATTGGAATCGTGAGTCGAAAGAATTCGTTTTTTTCATATGTGATATATTCATATCATTTAAAGGAATGTGCATTAAAATTGTTTGAAGAATCAGGCAACGTGATTTGTATTTGATAAAATAACTACAAAATCAAATTCTATATGCCTGAAAACTCGAGAAAAATAAGTATATACCCGATTACTACCTTACTTTTTTAAACCAACTTCCAGCACGCAGGAAGTCTACGCAGGCGCACAGAAGTCAGATTAGGTTAGACAGTTAGATCATAAAATGTCCTTGAAATATTTATTTAAACTATATATAGTTTGAATTTTCCCGCATTTCTGTTTGAAACTTTGAAATATTTCATGAGACCCCAATGTTTCATGAAACTTTGCATTAGATCAAAGTTTCATGAAATTTTACAACCCTACACCCGGACACGTGGACATAGCGAATATAGTGCCTGCAAGAATTATTAAGAGCTTGTAAGAATTCCAGTGTCATGACTAGAGTTTTTGGGCCTCACTCGAGTCAAATAAATCGACTTTTTAAAATAAATTATTCGTTAAATATAAACAAAATTCAATATAAATAATTAATTATGACAATTAAAATTATTAATATATACTATATATCATAATATGATCAATAATTAATATTCAATATATATTTTTATGACAACTACGTATGAAGTTTAATAAAACTAAATTTTGAAATGTATATTCTAAAAATTGCATTATTATCAAAAAGTATCTCGTGTAAAAGCATTTATAAAAAGATTCTTTCATTTTCTGTGTTGTATATTTCCAGAAGATGTATTTTATAATTGTGAATTCCAAATTATTATTATGCCTAATAAATTTATGAGAATTCTAAATCCTGTGGAAATTTTTTATATTTAATGTAATGCAGTTATCTAGACTTTTGCTTTTTAAATTTTCATAAAATCAATTTAATTTAAAAAACTTAAGTGAAAAATAAAGAAGTAATTATAAATGAATTAAGAAAAAATTATGAATCAAGAATTTATTAAACTTGAAGAATCCCAAAACTGGATTATGTGAAATTTTTGAATAATTTATATAAACTGTTAGATTAAAACAGGATTCGTCATAAAAGTGTTTGGATGAGAAAAATTACTTTTTTTAAATAAATTGACTATAGTTTTTATACTGTAAAAGTAACGAAAGATTCAGATGGAATGAGAATAAAAATTGTTATTGTAGCCACTTGTCACCGACTTCTAGATAGGACTAAAATTGTAAAAAAATGTATTGACGATTTCAATAATTATTCCGTACACCTTTCAATGAATGCTTCTAAAAAAGTGGTCGAAATTCTCATTGACTAGTCATATCCAAAAGCCGATGACAATTGAAGAAAGTTTCGACAACTAATATTTTCCGTCCAGGAGCATTCATTTCAATCTATTGAGATCCAATTAATAACTCCCTACTAAAATAAACTGAAATTGTATTTTGCATGTTTATAATTGGTTTTGATTATTAAATATAATAACGTCGAAAATCATTATGCTGAAAATTCAACACTTTTCTGAAATCAGGATACTTTTATGTGTGTATACGTTTTTGGACATAACAGCATTATTGAAATTATGCTATATTATCATGTAAAAGATATAGAAACAAGATAATTAATTGCTGAAGTCAAAGTATAAGAATAAAAAGACGAGTCAGTGCAATTATACTTTAGTACGATATATATATTGTATAGATCGTAAAAGACAAAAGAAAGAAGTACTCTATTGAATATCGATGGACTTTAATCCCAATAGTATGACCTGCCTGGGAGCGCACCGCGAGTTCAAGAGTTTACGCGATTGTCAGCAAACATGGTCATTGACATTACTGCCAGGCGCGTACCAATAAACAAATTATCGAGATACGTGCCGATTAACAAATTAGCGAGCACTCTCATATTATGGCTATAACCAATAATATATAAACCCCAGAATTACTTCTCGCGGTTGTCTTTTCGTCGATCGTCTCACGTCTAATAATCGGTTGTCGTTCAGTCTACAAGTCATACTGTCGGTATAATGATCTGACCTATCGATATTCGTATTTTTATCTTCGTACACAAGAATTACTTCGGTACTTGATAAATATAGCTCCTGATTCCTAAGCGGTGCAAGACCGGTAACCGTAGACCATCAAGCCCCGTTAAAATACATATATCGTCGTATTGAGCCGTGTTCTGTGCTGTAGTAACTGTGGAGGACGAACTTAACCAGTGTTTAGCAAGCAAATTTGGTAGCCTCATATGCTTCATGTACTACTTGACTAACAATACTTGACGGCAGCCAGGATTGTGTCGTTATCCAGCTACCACAAAGGAGAACTGTACGACAAAAACCCTTTCTCTTTTGCCTTCTCGATGTGATAAGCAGCGTCAGTTTTATACATAAATATCTCAAAACTTATTAATATAACTTGTACACACACATTTATTATTTAAAGCAACTAGTAACATTGTCTTTTAATTATATTTATTATTATTGTGAACAACACGAACCACATAGGTTTCACAAGTGACCATGATTCCACAAGCTATAAATAATCAGAATTTCAAACCTGAACTCGAACCCGTATCACTACTACTATAACTCGAATTCCTCCCAACGTCCAAATAAAAGTATAATTAAAAATGTCAAGAATTCGAAACCACTCGAATCCTCAAAACATAAAAAACTCGACCAAATTTGATGATACGTTATTGTGTGCACCTTTGGATTAGTTGCAAACAGTTATAGATACTTTCAATGACTATCACCCAAGAATTCAATTTATCCACACGGAGAAAAATAGTTGAAGTAATTTTACTCAACCCTGTCGATTAGACGTGGGACATAAGGACATTTGAACATCTATTAAATCCTAGTGGGGTAAAATAAATTTCATAAATACCTAATTCACCCAAAGTGAATAACAATAAGCGTTACATAGGGAATAGTAAGGAGTTGAGTAAAACGTTATCGACGATAGGGCACCAACATGCGTCAGTGGGTTAACATGAAATGTGTAATTATATCACCGACACTTGATGTGCTTCAAATCGTAGTTGAGTAAAATGAACATCGGGCGTATTATTTTAACTGGCAATGGTATGGTTCTCTTAAATAAAAAAAAATTCTTACCTTAAGACTGCCATTAGTCATCCGATACATACATACATACATACATAAACAGCATACAAATACATTCATACCATTCAGTCGAAGCCAATCATATTTTAAATCACAAATACACTTAAACATATAACCTTACATATATAAACCTAATTACATTCCTGAGACATAAAATTTGGAACTTTGTTATATAGTGACTGCAAGGGTTATTCAGAGCTTGTGGACCAGTGTCGTAACTAGTTTTCTTGAGCCTACTCAAGTAAAAATAAATCAACTTTTTTCATAAATTATTCAGAAAATATTTTAAAAAATTAATATAATTAATCAATTATTATAACTATGATTATTGATATATATAATATGATCATTACATTATATTTAGTATACATTTTGATTATGACTACGTATGAAGTTTAATGAAACTAAATTTTCAAATGTATATTAAAAAATTGCATTATTATCAAAAAGCATCTTGTGTAAAAACATTTGAAAGAAGGTTCTTTTATTTTCTGTGTTGTGTATTTTCAAAATATGAATTATACAATTGTGAATTCCAAATTATTATTGTACCTAAGAAATTTATGTAAAATCTAAATCCTATGTAGATTTTTTATATTTTATGTTAAAAATTTATCAAGACCTTTGCTGTTTAAATTTTTGTAAAATCAATTTAATTTAAAAAACCTAAGTGAAAAATAAAGGAGTAATTATAAATGAATTAAGTTTTAAATGATATATTTGATATTGTGAATCAAAACGAATATTTCCTTTGAAGAGACTGATAAATCTTCAACCCTATGAAATATATTCCATATTTGAAAGTATGTACACGGAGAGACTTTTTGTTGTAATCTATGTAAAAAATCACAGTACATTTTACTATTTTGAGGTAGCAAAGTAGGGAAAATAGGGAACTACGTGACTATTTATTGTTGAAGTATTAAGATGTACTACTTTTATTTCGACGTGTTCTTTTTCAAAGGAACAACTTTTAATATTTTCTGTAGGAAAATTAGTAAGTAGGATTAATTAGTAGAGAAATTAATTAATTATACAAAAATAATAGAGGAAATAAGTATTTAAAGCATTAAAAATAGCTAAAATGATGAGATAAATTACTATCGTCTGTAAGAACGTGAGAGTTTTATAAACATTTTTTCTATATAAGGTATTTCTATAGAAATTTTTTTGATATAAGGTAGCAAAAATGAAAAAATTTCTTTGTGAATACTTCTATCAACTGTAGTAATTTTTGCGCTTGTGTTTGCTTATATTCGTTCGGCTGCCCGAACGAAGCCGAACGCTTTCGAAGCTAGCCGACCAACGATCACCGAGTGATTCGTATTTTTGTACATTTATAATTCATAACAGTAGTAAAGTCCTTGATAATCTATTAAAAATAATATTCAATAGCATGTTTCTTTAGCAATTTTAGTTGAAAAATAAAGTTACTCCAGGTATAATTTAAAAGCCAACTTTGAAGTTTCAGATATAACCATTCATTGTGGTAAATTATTGATTTAATTAAAATCACATGACCAATTAAAAATTTATACTATTATAAAAATAAAAAAATTAGTTATCTTCCTGAAGATGTCGAAGATTTATTGAAATAATTACTTTTAGTGACCTGCTCCTTTGGCAATAATAAATTAACAGGGACGAATTTTGTATCTTTCATAAAATAAAATAGAAATTTCTGTTGATCTATGATTAATTAGTAGTTAATACTTACAATTCATTTTCATTGTGATGATTTTTTTACTCATAGGTGAGTAAACTAAATTAATACTTACAGGTTTTAAGAAGTAGACAAAAAATAATTTTTACCTCTCAAGGTATTTCGGCATTTACTACAATATCAAATTGTCAAACTGATATTAATTTTGTTGAGATTTGAGTATTTAATTCTAAAATTTTGATTGGCGTTTTTTGAATCTCCAAAATGTTGCAGATCGATCGGATATGCGACGTTTTATTGACGTTTTGTAGTTTTTATTCTTGTGATTCTTATTTCGAATTTGAATTTAGTACGTTCTTTTCTCAATAGGTGGCTACTGAGATCTCTAGTAGTGAAAATGTTCTTGCAGGCGGTGAAACATTCTTCCATTAGTATATAGTATAAGGAAACTAAGCTCTAACGAACCATATGTAACTTGCGTTGTATATAGTTAGTGTATGCGATTAGGTATAGAAACGGTTAAACTACGTATATATGTAATAAGCGTGCGGCGTGGCGTTTTACTTTAGTAAAAGCGTTATTGTATACGTTAAGAATTCATATATATATATATGTATAAAAGTGAAAAATTGTGGTTGTAGATAAATCCCCATCGCGTGTTTGCTTTTTTTATTTGCTGTTCCGGCTATAGGAGTTTTTACAAAAAACTATAGTAATTTGATTGGCGCTTGGACCGTCAAATTACTATAGTCCTTTGTAAACACTGCAACCTTCTATAGATATCAATGTAATAAGTTTTGAATTTTATCCTATCTGAATTAGTAAGTGGCTGCGATGAACCACTTTTAATTTTACTACAGAATTTTGCAAATATTTAAAACCTTTTTTGAAATAAATGCAATATTTTTAGATTTTATTATTATCAATTTAGTAATTCTGGAAATTACTACTCAAAGTGGTAATAATTACAAAAATCCCCTATTTTCCCTACTTTGCTACCTCAAAATAGTAAAATGTTCTGTGATTTTCTACATAGTTTACTACAAAAAGTTTCTCCGTGTATGTGCATGCTTGTATCAACTATGGCAAACAGTTGAATAGAAAAAAAATGTATACTATGGTGGGACGAATATTTGTTTGGAATGATACATTTCAAGTTGATAATGAGAGCGAATGTTTCTTACACTGAGAGAAATCGGCTTTGGTTCCTGTGCACATAGCACATAAATTTTTTGTACAGTAGTTGCCTTGACCAAAAAAGTTGAGAGAAGCTACTACTTTTATAGTTATCATGACAGTAATTTGGACTTTTTTGTGTAATCGGTTGTTGTGACCAAAGTTGATGATTAGAATGAGCTTTATACGTACCCCAACGGTTAGTACACGTACATTTTCTTTATGTGTACTGCCAAGCTCCTTTGGTTACTACAACCACAGCGTTCGCTGTTGCGCTAGACTAATCAAGTATAACTTTCATTTTTTACAACGAGGTAAGCCTGTCGTGACAACTATTAAATCTTGTAATAGTCATACAATTCAACTTGCACTGCACTGGAGATGAGTAGTTACTTCCAAAAAGATATGCAGTCTAAGTTGAATCCTGCCAATTCTCGTTCTCGATTCCTGGACTGTATTTCACCGTCCCAAGCATTATCAGGTAAATAATTCTATTATAAATATAGTTTGACAATTCTTTCTAAATGATAATCGATTTTGTTCGGGGACAATGCAATGCGTTCCAATTTTGCTGTCTCGTCGTATTTTGTCAAAACTATAGTCAGTCAAAAAAAGTTTATGGTGATGGAAAAAGTGACAATTTTTTAACTTAATCGACGAAAGTTATCATAAATATCATTATACCGGATTATTTTTCTTAGATCTTTTCGGTGAAACTTTATTTTTTCTAATCAAATTGAATTTGTATTTTGATAACTAAGAGAACCATATCTATAACCTCAAAAATAATTTTGGCTGGGTATTTACTGTTCGTAGACTTAGTCATTTTAACTAAACTCTATGCGCGGCTTTACGATGGACTTTGGTTCCTATAACCGCAGCGCTATGGTATTTCAAGTACCAGAATCGTGGTCTCAGTGACGTTCCTTGCAGTTGAAGTAAACACTTTTCCAATGTATGACAGCCACTACCATGATTGTCATGAGAACTTTAACATTTTTGTAAAGACGATTTTAACAAAAAAACTTTGGTCAGTGAAACCTAAAATTTCTCTCTGTGTAGAACGAGAACGATAAATTTTCAATTGTATAGAAAATATGTTTTAAGTTTAAAAAACTCGTAATCATAACAACTATGCCAAACGTTTAAATGGAATATACAAATTTTTTAAACGAAAAATACCACAGTTTTTTCAAAAAAATATTTCTTTCTTTTAAAAAATTGGTTATTTTGGATTAAATTATTTTATATTGATAATGTAGGCGGGTATTTCCTAGGAGAAATCTAATAAAGATTTAATTCTACAAAATATGTTGCAAGTTCAAAAAGATTCACAATTGTAACAATGATGCCAAACATTTATATAAAAGAAATTAATTATTTTAACTAAACGTACTTGCAGTTATTTTAACAAAATATCGTTTTCTTTAAAATAAATGTCCTTTTTGAATGAATTCTTCCATTCTACTCTCTAAACCTGAATCAGTGAAATAGTCACAGTAATTATTTCTCACGATCAAATTGGTAAGTCATTATAACCTTAAATTTTTTCATCGATTCGATCGATTTTTTCTTTTTTTTTCAACGATTAAAATGTTAAAATCACAAAGCAAATTAAGCTTAATTGATAATTAAAAGTATTGTACCTTATATTGGCCCTTAATATACCATTAATTGATAATTTTTGGTCGAATAATAATATAATCAGAGTAAATATATGTCGTGAGAAATTTCGATATAATATATATTCCACTCCTAGCAAATATTTTATTAACCTTTAACAAAAGAATACCTTATGCTTCATCCAAGGAGATGGGTGGTTCCTTACTCCTCCATTATCATCGCCTGTTTCGACTTTTAATCTCTTGTTCAAAGTCTATTACGTTTTCAATCTCCAATTTCCAACCTCGCTCATTAACTTTTTTAATTTCTTCGCGAACTATGTGTATGGCATCGATTCTATTTTCATGAATTCTGTTTCATCACTCCACAACAATACTAATAGTTTTAAAAATATATCGTCGGTACCATCTATTTCAAATGCAGAATAATAATTACAATGAATAATAATAATTACGTAATTTCATTTTAATGTTGTTTAACCTTAAATAAACGTGTTCATCGA
This sequence comes from Diplolepis rosae, assembly GCA_030998225.1. NCBI lineage: Eukaryota > Metazoa > Arthropoda > Insecta > Hymenoptera > Diplolepididae > Diplolepis > Diplolepis rosae. The sequence continues at coordinate 5,439,623 of JAPYXD010000553.1, read as the reverse complement.
TCGTTAAAATATATAGCTGATTTTGTTATTCAAACCTGAAGATTTCACTGATTCAATAAGTGAGTTCAATCTATTTCAGTGATTCATCAGTCGAATTGCACTGATTCTCAGTGAAATATTTATAGCTGCTGCCATCAGTGAATAGTCACTGCGAATCAGTGACCGTACACTGATTCAGGTTTAGAGAGTACTGTCCACAAAAAACATTTCTTTCAACTAAAGAAATAAATATTTATGTAAACACAATATTTTATTCATATAAAGAAATGTTACATTGATATACATGTATCAACTCTTTGAATCGAATAAATATCTTCCTAAATTAATTAATTAATGCCTCAATTAAATTAATATTTCCTTGATTCAACTAAACCTAGAGCTTGATTCATCCATAGAAAAATTATTTAATTCAAATGCGTCTTGTTGAATTAAAAAAATGGGACATATTGAATCAAATAAATATTTCTTTGAGTGCGAGAACAAGATTCAAATAAACTAGGTACTTAGTTTCAAAGACATGATTCGGTTGAGTCAATTCGCTCACATTCACAAGCAAAGAAATATTTCTTTGTATTGAAGAAATGCCTATCAAATAAATTATTTCTTTGAATCAAAGCACGCGTTTCATGGTTCTAAAAAATATTTAATTGAAATGGGTAACGAATATTCCACCAGCTAAATCTATTCACGCAGGAACGAATGAAAGTAATCTGCCCCTAGGGCACACAGAAACATTTTTTAATGTCAAAAATGTGTTGAATTTTTAACATACTGATGTTCCACATTATTATATTTAATAATCAAAATCAATTAAAAACATACAAAATACAATTGCAGTTTATTTTAGTACTCTCTAAATCCAAAATAGTGGAATAGCCACTGTTTTATCTAGTGCATAATGCACCACTTACTTAATAGTGGATTCTACATACTAATAAACTAGTGATTTTAAACATTCATCGTACTTTGATGATTATCCACTAGTTTATATAATTTATTTAAAAGTTTCACATAATCTAGTTATATAGATTCTGTAAGTTTAATAAACTTTCGATACAAAATTTTTTCTTAATTTATTTATAATTACTTCTTTCTTTTCCACTTAAGTTTTTTAAATTAAATTGATTTCATGATAATTTAAACAGCAAAAGTCTTGATAAGTGTATTACATAAAATTTAAAAAATCTACACAGGATTTTGATTTCACATAAATTTCTTAGGCACAATAATAATTTTAAATTCGCAATTGTAAAATCCATATTTTGAAAATATACAACACAGAAAATAAAAAAATCTTCTTTTAAATGTTTTTAAACAAGATACTTTTTGATACACGGAGAAAAATAGTTGAAGTAATTTTACTCAACTCTGTCGATTAAACTTGGGACATAAGGACATTTGAACATCTATTAAATTCTAGTCGGGTTAAATCGATTTGATATATACCTAATTCACCCAAATTGAATAACAATAAGCGTTACATAGGGAATAGTAAGGAGTTGAGTAAAACGTTATCGACGACAGGGCACCAACATGCGTCAGTGGGTTAACATGAAATGTAAAAGTATATCACCGACGCTTGAGGTGCTTCAAACCGTAGTTGGGTAAAATGAGCATCGGCTGTATTTGTTTCAACTGGCAATAATATGGTTCTCTCAAATAAACAAAAATTCTTACCTCGAGCCTGTCAATAGTCATCCGGTACATACATAAACAACTTACAAATACATTCACACCATTCAGACGTAGCCAATCACATTTCAAATTACAAATACACTTAAACATATAACTCAGTTCCAAAGTAAATACGTTACTGACAGCAGTGGTGATAAATATGTTTGGATACAATTCCATTTACATTCTGACTTAAGGTTAGTCTCAATTATTTTTTATCGTCTAATGTTTCTATTAAAATAAATTAAAAACTGTATCTATATACAACTTCCTGATGAGGCTGAAAAATTTAGAATTTATTCCCCCTTTTACCACAATGTTTATTTGTCACTCTTGCAATTTTTTAAGTTTCTTCCACTTGTATTTTTACAGAACAAATTATGTACGGTTTATATTTTTGTAGATTTAGTTATTCAGACCAATTTTACAGTTCACACGTGCAATTCTTTATAAAAATTTTTTTTTACCTAAATGGTTTTCCGTCCCGTGTTACTGCAATGTTTATCCATGAGACTTCAATTCTTTAAGTTTCTTCATTATGTATTCTTATATATTAAGACCAATTTGATAGTGTCATATATGCAACTCTTTTATATCAGTTTTACCACAAAGTTTTTCGTCACAAGTGCAATTTTAAGGTTCTTCCTTTGCATTTTTATAGGGGAAAATTTTTCACAGGATGTAATTTCACACAAAAAAACCTTTTGTATAGTTTCTTTCGCAAACTCAGTTATTCAGACCAATTTTATAGTTTCAAACGTGCAATTCTTTCATATCATTTTTTACCATAATGTCTATCCGTCACATGTGTAATTTTTAAAGTTCTTCCTTTGCATTTTTTATAGAAAAATTCTGCACACTTTTTATTTTTTTGTTCGAATTTAGTTAGTATGGACCAAATATATGGTTTACATGTGCAATTTTATCATAATGTTATTCGTCACACGTGTTCAAATTTTTTAAGTCCCTTCCCTATGTATTTTTATAGCAAATTTTGTACAATTTTCTATTTTTAATACGTAAAATAAGTTAGACCTATTCGATAGTTTCAAAAGTGCAATCCATTTATATCGTTTGTCAACACAATGTCTATCTGTCACATGTGTAATTTTTAAGGTTCTTCCTTTGCATTTTTTATAGAAAAATTCTGCACATTTTTTATTTTTTTGTTCGAATTTAGTTATTATGGACCAAATATATGGTTTACATGTGCAATTTTATCATAATGTTATTCGTCACACGTGTTCAAATTTTTTAAGTCCCTTCCCTATGTATTTTTATAGCAAATTTTGTACAATTTTCTATTTTTTATTCGTAAATTTAGTTAGACCTATTCTATACACAAGTGCAATTCATTTATATCGTTTGTCAACACAATGTTTATCCGTCATACGTGCAATTTTTTATTCTTTTCTTCCTTTGTATTTTTATACAAATAAATCTCACTGATGAGGACTCCAATCTGAGTCGAAACGTTTGAGGAAAAAATGAAACCCTGAGTTTACATTATTTCTGGACCCTAAAGCCAAAGTAAAAAATCATCTATCTATTAATATTATTGAGGGTCGATATAAGCCAGTTATTTATAAATGTAATACTTCCACTACACCCACAATAGATTTGAACTCAATATCTCAAATATTTCTGTGTTTTATTCATAGATAAAATTGTTATGTCTCTATTGGAAAACCCTTTATAGTGACTGCAAGAGTTATTCAAAGCTTGTGAGAATAAGTGCCGTCAATAAAATTTTTGAGCCTTACTCAAGTAAAAGTAAATCAACTTTTTTCATAAATTATTCATAAAATATTTTTTAAAATTAATATAATTAATTAATAAATTATTATAATTGTGATTGTTGATATATATAATATAATTATTAATTAATATTAAGTATACATTTTTATTATAACTACGTAAGAAGTTTAATGAAACTAAAGTTTGAAATGTACATTCAAAAATTGCATTATTATCAAAAAGCATCTTGTGTAAAAACATTTGAAAGAAGGTTCTTTTATTTTCTGTGTTGTGTATTTTCAAAATATGGGTTTTACAATTGCAATTTCCAAATTATTATTATCCCTAATAAATTTATGTGCAATCTAAATCCTATGTAGATTTTTCAAATTTTATGTAAACACTTATCAAGAGTTTTGTTGTTTAAATTTTCATAAAATGAATTTAATTTAAAAAACTTAAGTGAAAAATAAAGTCGTAATTATACACAAGATCGATAAAACCAAAATGGCCGGGACTAGTTGTGACATATCAAGTGTAATGACTAGCGCTGAAAACAACTAAAATACTAGATTAGATTCGAGTGTACGCATAAAAACTCGTATCCGCACCAAAGTCACATAAAATAGAATACGTGCTAATGCACACAATTCGGGAAATTGCGAGACTCGCGACAATGCTCGCAGGACTGATCACGCCTCGGCTTCGATCTTCTGCCAGCATTGTCGCTCGTCACGCAATAACCTTCATTGTGTGCCTAGGCACGTAATATACTATAAGTTATTAGAACCCATAATTAACCCTCTAACCTACCTATATCTAGATAACAAAACACAGTCCTAACACCTAAAGCTTTTCGACTATTCTCGCTTACCATATTCCGAAAAAAATCTCGCTTATAAGCTACTGCTGCAAAGACCATATAAAATGGGTCTGTGCCCTGTTAATAAGCAATCTTTTTGTTTTAAGTATTTTAATCAGTTATGGGTTTAACATTTTTCCATTTTCAATGACTGAATTAAATTTCTATAAAACACAGTATTTTTGATGATATAGAAGTTTAAGACGTCTAAAAACCAAAATTGTGACGAATTGTGAGACGAAATATTAGGAAGGAAATTCTTGTACGTAACGGAAATTTATCCCTAGATCAGGTAACGGAAGAAGACAATAGAAGCAATAAACAATACCTCTATAAACCAAAGGACTTTTATACCTAAGTTCGGGATGAAATTTACATGCAAAGAAACCTTGGGACAGACGAAAATTTTATTACTTAGAGGTTAAGGAAGAATGTTCGTAAAAAACTCTTCTCACATTTTAAACCTACATGTGCGAAGTCCGCAAAGATTGCATATATGCTATAAGCCGAATCGTCCCAAATTTTGTCGGCCAGCTTGAACTCGAACCCAAAAGTAGGTAGAGGGTCATGAGAATAGAGGCAATAAACCGTACGTGCGGCGTACTCTTAATTCAAAATTGATTTTATCCTTAATTAACCAATGAGATTGAACATCATAGAGTTTTTTCGCGAAACACATCATATGAGTGTAACGTCACATATGAGAACGCGAATTGTGGAATGCCCATAAAGTGGCTGTAATTTTAATAAAAAAGTAATCTGAAGTATTGAATTCGAATCAAACATACTGTTTTGGGACATAATAGAGTAAAAAATTATGAAAACTGAGTATGTTCCAATTAATCTTTTATGAGCAATGATTTAGAATGACTGCACAAATTTGTCATAAATATTTTGAAAAACATGCGTTCCTTGCATGCAGAAAGTATGATTTTACATCATACTTTATTTATATGCATTTCTGGGTGAGTTACGTTACTTTTTGTAAAAGTAACAAGTTGAAATTAAGTTACTTTTCGAAAAAAGTAACTTTTCAAACTTAGAGTTACTAGAGAACAAACAGATCGAGTCATCAAAGTGTTTTACAAAAAGTATAAATGATGAAGCAAAAATTGGTAGCATCAAACGGATTGCCGATATTATACACAAAATTTCCCAGTCGTAAGCAATACATTAACTTAGTAGACGGACGAAAAAAACTATGACGGCCTCCTATTTTTTGAACTTTCAAACCTCTAATTGATAGAGAAACGTAACTTGATTTCAACTTGTTACTTTTACAAAAAGTAACGTAACTCACTCAGAAATGCATATAAATAAAGTATGATGTAAAATCATACATTCTGTATGCAAGAACGCATGTTTTTCAAAATATTTATGACAAATTTGTGCAGTCATTCTAAATCATTGCTCATAAGAGATTAATTAGAACATACTCAGTATTCATAAGTTTTTACTCTATTATGTCCCAAGGGTTCTATCCATGTAAATTTCATCCCCAACTTACGTATAAAAGTCCTTTGGTTTATAGAGGTACTATTTATTGCTTCTTTTGTCTTCTTTCGTTACCTGATCTAGGGATAAATTTCTGTCACGTACAAGAATTTCCTTCCTAATATTTCGTCTCACAATTCGTCACAATTTTGGTTTTTAGATGTTTCAAACTTCTATATCATGTATTTTTGTATGAAATTTGGAAAAAAAAATTTCTTGATCTCCTAGCCGAAAGCTAGGAGTGCTAGCTCAGTAGTGCCGCTAAATTTATCGTATAATTCGTTTGTTTAATTTGTTTAATTCATCTGTATGTACGAAAGAGTAACTCTTAAAAAGAAAAACAAAAAATTGATGTACACGGTTTATTTTATATCAATAATTATAGTCATAAAAGTAATAATAATTATTGTATTAAGATTAGTATTACTGGATGTGTGATGTTAAAGTTACTGCTGATCAATATTAATATTGTTATCTAAGAATAATTTTTATCTGGTATTTGTTAATTTAAAGAAATTTTGTTGATTTTCAATTTTTTTTGCAGTTATTATATGATTGCATTTTATTTTAAATTTGTTTCTAATGCCCGTCCCAACCAGCAGAAACCTCGGTTTCGCCTCGGTTTTGCAAAAGTCGGGCGGACCTCCCCCTGCCCCCTACAAAACCTCCGCGTCGCCTCAGTTTTGAGCGTACTTTCGGCTGTAGATCAAGAAAAATAGTATACGACTCACGGCCAGAATGTTGGATGCCCTGACGTATGTGGTATATGCCAGGGCATCCAATCCAATCGATGTACAAAAATTTCAAATTTTGAAATTGCAAACACTTTTCCAACTTGTTTCTTGACATTAAAATGTAAAAAGTGATATACTATATAAATTATTACTAACGTACTGTAAAAATTTATATTTCTAAAGTATACAACTTTTTATTAGATAATGTTTTTAATAAATAGTATATTACGACCCACGGCCAGAATGTTGGATGCCCTAACGTATGTGGTATACAAACTTTACAAAAAGCGAGAAAAACATGCTTTTGTTGTATAAAGTACCATGTACAACACGGGGGTAAGATCATTTAAAATCTCGTGCGATGTTTACTGTTCTCGGCTTCGGCTCGCATTGCGCACTCGGCTTCGCCTCGTGCGCGCTTGCCTTCGCCTCGAAATCTAAACATCGCACTCGCCTTAAATGATCAACTTTACCCCCTTGTTGTACAATGTACTATTAGAACATTTGAGTGAATACAACTAAATTTAGTTCCTTCAAGTTTTACCTGGTGAAGTAAGTGTAGTATTAACTACTCCATCGCAATCGAATATGCGACAACGAGCTGGTGTAAATTGTACTTCCTACTCAAAGATTTGAGGAAAGTCAGTTCTTTTTAAAACGTCTATATAAATAGAGAGAACATGTAGCTTTCTATCTTGACTATGAGCACATTTCACATTTTTCACATGTGTAGCGCTGTCTTAAACTATATGTGTCTCTCATTAACTGTGCACACAATTTATCTATGACTGCTGCGCAATCTATCAAAACGTACTGATTTTCAGTATTTTCATTGCTTGCTTTGAATAAGGGATATAAAATTTCGGCCCGTTGTTTATATATTTGGCTGCTTATCCCCTTTTCGGCTGCTATCCCAATAAGCTCAAAGAAGCGATTTTCAGTGGCAAGTATATTAATTTGCGCTCTAAACAGATGTCTATCTACATAAGTGCCAAGTATCAACTGGAAGAGACTATCGAAAGGACAAGTACTGTTCAATGTCAAATTTTTATCATGAATCTCGATTGGTTTTAATTTCATGACACTCCCGTTTTTTAAAATGGGTACTGCTGACAGTTTTTTATTCAATAGAAATTCATTGTCCAAATATAAATCATTGGGCTTAACAGATGCTTTATCATTTAAACCACTACAGTTTTCTTTGTGTCTAATGGAAGCGATTTCATATGTTGACTGTTTGCATGACAAAGATAGTCGTTCTTCCCTGTATCCTTCTGATTCTATGTCTATGACTTCAGATTCAATGGTATTTAATTATCCATGGTAGATAGAGTAAAGCGTTAAAAAAATGTGAAAAAACTAAAAAAGAAGAAAGGCAAACGATAACTTTTGAATGAAGAAAATAAGGAGAAACTGACGCTATGCCAAAACAACAAAAATGAGTGCAAATCCTGTAATTTTTGAGTCAATATAGAAGCAGTCTTATTCCCAAATATGTCACGTTATAATGTAAAAAAGGACACATGCAATTCTTTCAGTATAAAGTTACAATTCTTCTTCTTATTATTATTATTATGGTTCTGGATTCACATTTTTGTCATTAAGAATTATTTTGGACATCTTTTATAGAAATTTTCTCAGCATGGTCTCTACATGGCCATGCAGGGGTGCATTTTGATGTTAAGGGTTGGAGCCCAAAAATCGATATGGGTATTTTTGAGGAGCCCGAAAATCAGAGAGTACTTCTAGATCTTAAAATGAACAAAAAGATGATTTTTAGTCAAAGTCGTCTTTACATGTCCATGCAGGGGTGCATTTTAGTGTTAAGGGTTGGAGCCCAAAAATCGATATGGACATTTTTAAAGAGCCCGAAAATCAGAGAGTATTCCTAGACAATAAAGTTTGCAAAAAGATGAATTTTAGTGAAAGTAGTCTCTACATGGCCATGCAGGGGTGCATTTTTGGGTTAAGGGTTGGAGCCCAAAAATCGATATGGACATTTTTAAAGAGCCAGAAAATAGCCCAATATTCTTAAATAGTTTTTTTTGTTCAAAATGTATTTTCCAAAATTAAGGGTTGCTTTTCGGTGATAGGGGTTGTTTTTTCAAAAATGATTTTTGTCTATTTAGAAAGCCCGAAAATAGCCCGAAATTCTTGGGTAGTTAATACCACGAAAAAGTATTTTTAAAAATTAAGGGTTGCTTGTTAGTGACAGGGGTTGTTTTTCCGAAATTGGTTTTGGGGTATTTCAAGAGACCGAAAATAGCCCGAAATTCGGGTAAAGTCAGTTTTTGAAATTTTGAGGCTTTTATGTACTGGAGGTGCTACACGGAGAAAAATGGAGATCAGAGAAATATGGGTGATTACTGGAAAATAGGAAAAATTATTAGATGACAGAAGAGAGTGTTACATTGTTTGGGAATCAGTCTTGTGCTGTCAAATACTCTTTTCTCTTTTATAGTAATCATTCTTAATTCTCAGTAATCGTTCGTATTCTCCTGATCTCCATTTTTCTCCGTGTAGCTGATTGGGCAGTCAGCACCTCCACCTAAAATTTGGTTTTTTGAGAAAAATACAAGAGCCCAAAAATCGGCATTACCGCCCAAAATTAGCCCGTGATTAGCCCGAAAATGTGGCATAAAGTAAATAGTAATATTCCGTTGTGGAGGTGCCCAGCTGATCGGACCTTTATTGGAGCCCAAATAGTAAGAACAAGTTCGTTAACACTTTCGTAAATGCCGTTTTTTCTGACTCAAGAGGTCATAAACCAATACATTCTCATATGATGAGTATGTAAAAATATACATGTTGTAAGTAATACAATATTTCATACCAATAATTTTCACTTCTGTAATAACAAAAATCTTGTGATAAAGCTGAGCCATTCGCCTGAGTTTTTTCAACACGGAAAAACTGTTGACAGGCAAAAAAAAATTTTTCTAGATGAGGATTTAAAAAAACCTATTATACTGATCCTTTAACTACAAACAATATTTTTTTAAACAATGGCATTTTCAACAAAAATGCACATAAAAACTTTCAATTTTGAAATTTTGTCTGGTTCTTAATATATTAACCTCGTTTTCTGTTTTGGTAAAAAAAAAACTCATAAGGTATGTTTTCTTCTTTTTTGATTGATACTCAAAAAAGTTACATATAATAATATATAATTATACAAAATATATAAAAAATAATAATAATTTATATTTATATTAATTATTTGAAAGGTACATTTATTTTACACTTTATTTATGCAATAATAAACATTCATTTACATATTTAGGAAATATTACTTCAAAGAATATTCTATCAGGCATATAAAAGGAATATGAGGCTTCACTGTTATGACCTAATAAACATTTATTGTTAGTTCTTTGATTTATTGTAAAATATCAATTTTTTTTAAAGATGGACCTCACCGGCCTTTACTCACTCGGCGCGTGCGAAAACCTCAATTTTCAAAATTCAATTTCTCGAAATAACTGAGGTATCTATAATACATTCATCTTTAAAAAATAAGAAAAAATGTGATTTTAGTATTCGTGATATTAAGTATCACAATATCTCATAGTTCTGACCATTTTCAGAACAAATTAAATTTAATAATACTTTTCAAATGTGATACTTAATATTACGAATACTAAAATTGCATTTTTGTTATTTTTTAAAGTGTGAGATCCGAACTGAATATATGAGACTGAATAGTTTTAATTTGACATGAGATGGCTCTGCGACTTTGTATCTGATGGCTAGCCAGTCCGCTTCCGACCGGCAATCTGTAAGCATTGATTACTAATAAACTGGTATCTATTATATTAATCCTTCTGATTATTCCCTTACAAACTTCAGAAGTGGGATACAAATGTTCCTAAAGTGCCCGCAAGGAACTGTAAAGTGACGATATATAATTAAAATTATTTTTCTCGGTAAAAAGACCTGATCTGATTCGGTCGCGTGCCTCGTGTTTAGACGCTCTTCAGTTTTCCAAACTTCTGGGTCTTAGCGAGACTTTCGATATCTCCTGAGTAGACGTGTGCATTCTGTCGGATCGAATGTCGCAAATTCGATTCGATTCGCCTTATTTGTCGGATCGGATTTTTTCGATTCGATCGGCCGCATAGTCGAATGTCGAATATTCGACATCCGAAGCACCCTTCTTCGGATGTCGGATTTTTTCGATTCGATCGGCCGTCCGTCGAATGTCGAATATTCGACATCCGAAGCACTCTTTTTCGGATCGGATTTTTTCGATTTGATCGGCCGCATAGTCGAATGTCGAATATTCGACATCCGAAGCACCCTTCTTCGGATGTCGGATTTCTTCGATTCGATCGGCCGTCCGTCGAATGTCGAATATTCGACATCCGAAGCACTCTTTTTCGGATCGGATTTTTTCGATTTGATCGGCCGCATAGTCGAATTGTCGAATATTCGACATTCGAAGCACCCTTCTTCGAATCGGATTTTTTCGATTCGATCGGCCGCATAGTCGAATATTCGACATTCGAAGCACCCTTCTTCGGATCGGATTTTTTCGATTCGATCGGCCGCATAGTCGAATGTCGAATATTCGACATCCAAAGCACTCTTCTTCGGATGTCGAATATTCGACACCCGAAGTGCCTCAATTCGGATATTGAACATTCGATGAGCGCAGGATGTAGTTTGCAACTTTTAACCAGACATCACAGAATATACATACATTGTATAATTGTATTTTGATTTTATATCGCCATAGGCGAAAGAATGTATTACATTCTCATGATGGATGAGAAGGTATTGGTTTTATGTGAAAAATGACTGTCGAAATTTTCATCAAATCTTTACGTTTTGAGACCCCCTGAGTCAGAAAAAACGGTTTTTACGAAAGTGTCTGTCTGTCTGTAGTAGGTCGTGTGCGGCATAACTGTCGATAGAATTATCAGATTGAATTGAGCTTTGGTACACTTTATCGGAGCCGAAAACGTAAGGACTAGTTCATTAACCAGCCTCATCCAATCAAAATTGAGGGATTGAGCACTACTTTTGTGATTTTGAAAATAACTTTTTGAAAGAATCAAAAATTTCAATACAGGTTTTTGATAGTGCTCATAAATCTCTACAAATTATCCCCATAACATTTTTTGATTAAATCAAAATTAGAAATGTTACAGCATATTCAAATTGGAAAAAAATCAATATCAAAATTCCATTTTGCAGTTAAATTATACGAGATACGAAAAAACGTTGTGACACAATATTATTTTCTACATAAAGACCTACAAATTTGAATTGTAACATTTTTCCATAAGATGCATATTTTTCTTTTTAATTAAAAAAAAAAAAAACTATTGAAAATCCAAAATTCAATTTTTTAACAATAATATGTGAAATACGAAAAAAACGTAAGAATACAAAGTTGTTTGTTTCAAAAAGATCTACAAATTTTGTCTGACACAGTTTCTGATGAAACATATATTTTTCGTTTCAATTCCAAAAAATACGATTAAAATTCTGAAATTCCATTTTTTAGACAAAATATGTGAGATACAAAAAAAACGTTTAGATGGAAAATTGTTTGCCTAAATGAGGTCTACAAATTCTCGTTAGGACATTTCGGGACAGGATGTATATTTTATGTTTTGATTTTTAATATTAAAAAATTTATAGGAAGCGTGATGGTAACATTTTGTTTTATGTGCCTGAAAGTATGGAGAGCAATGTGATAAGAAAGTACCATGACGAAATGGGTCATTTCGATTCTGAAAAGACATGTGAGGCGATTTTGAGGAATTAATGGTTCCCACGAATGAGTGAGGAAGTCAAAACTCATATTGCAAATTGTCTGGAGTGCGTCGCTTTCTCCCTCTCTACGGGAAAGAAGGAGGGATATTTGAACCCGATTCCGAAGGGCGATGTTCCCTTTTCGACTTGCCATATTGACCACTTCGGTCCAATTGACCCCAAAATTCATGCGAAAAAGCATATCTTGCTTGTCATCGATGGTTTTGCCAAGTTCCTTAAACTGTATGCTGTGAAAACGACCGAAAGTAAAGAATCAATAAATTGTCTTATCGAATATTTCAGAAACTATAGTAGACCAAAGACAATAATTTCTGACCGTGGTAGCTGTTTCACATCACAGGAGTTTAAATCGTTTGTGGATGAAAATAATGTCAAACATGTTTTAATTGCAACCGCGTCACCCAAGGCCAATGGGCAGGTCGAGAGGGTGAACAGAGTTCTGGGCCCCATGTTGGCTAAAATTTCTGTTCCTGGATCTGGGAAATATTGGTATAAAATGCTTGCCGATGTTGAGTTCGCTTTAAACAATGTCATTCATAGCACGACCGGGACAACTCCTAGCAAATTGCTATTTGGAGTAAACCAACGCGGAAAAGTCATTGACGAAGTGGCTGAAGGTTTGGAGCGGACTGAACAAAATAAAAATACAAGAGACCTTGAGAGTATTCGAAGCGTAACGAGTAAAAATATCGAAAAATCTCAGATTTATAATAAAAGATACTTTGACAAGAAGCGTAAAGACCCACATAATTATGAGTTAGGAGATTTTGTAATGACAAAGAATTTCGACACAACGGTAGGAGCGGCGAAAAAGCTAATACCTCAATATAAACGTCCTTATCAAGTCATAAAGAAACTCCGAAACGATAGGTATGTCTTGTCAGATATAGAAAACTTTCAATTAATCCAAAAACCGTATATTGGTACTTGGGAGGCATGTAATTTGAAGCCTTGGCATTCAGATTTTGTAGCTGTGCTGTGTGAACAATATTTTGAACACTTCTCTAGTTGTAATTTTGACTTGTCTGCGAAAATGTTTTAATTCCCATAAAACGACTTATGTTTATTTTGTACAAAAGAATGTGTGTACTACAGTTCGAGGCGAACTGTAGGTCAGGATGACCGAACTGTGAGATTCGAACTGAATATATGAGACTGAATAGTTTTAATTTGACATGAGATGGCTCTGCGACTTTGTATCTGATGGCTAGCCAGTCCGCTTCCGACCGGCAATCTGTAAGCATTGATTACTAATAAACTGTTATCTATTATATTAATCCTTCTGATTATTCCCTTACAAAAGATAAATGTATTATTTTTCAAAACATGTCAGAATAAATATGAATGCAGTAATAAACAACTTTCAATTTTTTAATTTATTTCTTAAGATACTCAAATAATATTGAGTAAAACTACATGTATAAATATTATAATAATTTATGTTTCTGTAATGCCTTGCTTGAAAATTCAATGTTAAATGGATTGTCCATGAAGCTGATATAAAAAATCGTTTCTTGAAAAATACACTCCTTCGTCCACTCGTGAAAATCGCCATAAACGTCTCGAATTTCTTAACTAGGTAGCAAAGTCTTCACGAAAAGTTTTCAAAAATGTAAACCTTGTTCACGTCCCGAGTCGAAAAATCGAAGGCCTCATTTGAGCCTCTGCGACATAATTTTGAGGCTGAAGAGGGGTAAAAGAGGTTCTTGTTCGTATTTTTAAACCTCTTTTAAGCCTCCAGACTTGACTTACGTCCGTTTTAGGCTCAAGAGGTTCAAAGGAGGTCATACATTACGACGGGAAAAGTGCCTGTGAGGATCTTCTCGATCGAAGGGGTTCCTGAGCGTTAAAAGAGGTTGAAAAATAAAATACAGAGGCTAAAGAGGGTTAAATGGTGACTTAACGATTATCAATAGGCTTTAAAGAGGTTGTGGAGGCTTAAAATGTTTCAAATGAGCTTCAAAATCACCAAAAGACTCATGAAGTCCCTCAAAATTTCGACTCGGGGTTTTTCCATTGATAACCAATTTGGAATCCTTCTTTAATAATAAAATTTTTTAAAAATTCCGGTCGGTTCGTGTGCAAAATTTTTTATGTTTCTTCATTTATCCAGTTTTTTATTCACAGTGAACTCTAAATATTTTTTCAATTCGTGATGCTGCATACTGGACTACTTCATTTTAAATTGCAAGCTATGAGATAAGTTTTTGAATTCTATGATAATCATTATTTTAATTATCTCCTATATTCTAATATTTTACAGAAATTTTGAATTAATCTTTGAATTTATGGCACTGAAGAGGGCCCCCATATGTGGCCCAAACGTTTGCCTTGCTTTCTTTTATGAGTATTTTTATATCTAACAGTGATAATTTTAATCGAAGAAAATAAAAAGAATCTGGCCCGATGTCAAAATAACGAGAAATGAAGAAAAAATTCTATGAATTTTGGGTCAATATAATAGCAGACATGTTATCAAACATGTCACTTTAAAAGTTATATTTTAATTTTATTTCGTCATATTTAAAGAATAAAAAAATATTAATTATTTCAATTTGACACATTAATGTTACATAATTTTAACTAATTATTTAAAAATATATTATTATTCATTTTATTAAATGTAAATATAATATTCATAAAGTAGGATTAAATTTAAAATAATTTGTAAATAAATTTTTCAAGTTATTATTAATAGTTTATCATATCGGAATCGTGAGTCAAAAGAATTCGTTTTTTTCATATGCGATTTATTCATATCATTTAAAGGAATTGTATTAAAATTGTTTCGGATGTCGAATATTCGACATTCGGCGGACAGCTAATCGAATGTCGAAAAACCGACATCCGAAGAAGGGCGCCTCGGATATCGAATATTCGACATTCGACGGAGGCCAATATCGGATCGAAAATCGAATCTTTTTGCACACCTCTACTGAGGTAGTGGGTCCTGTCATTCCGGCATTATTACTCATTCATATCGAACTTTCGCTACTGCAAGTTTCGTTCAGAAAGCTCAGGGAAGATTGACGCACTCCCATTGTTAATGAAAAAATCCAAAATTCTAAAAATTAGAACAATTAGAAAAGTTACAGTATGTTAAAACTTGAAAAAAGCCAATGTCTAAATTCCAGTTTTCCGATAAATTTTTCGGGGATCACTAGAGCTATTTGAAACAACCCATAGTTTCGATCTAAGCGAACGCGCTTGGAACGATATAACCATTTTTTCACTTTTTTGAGTCTTTTTTTGATAAGGGTGTTTTATCTAATTTCGTGCCCTATTTTTTGAAAGAAATTAGATTTTTTTAAATCATGTAAATTACTAGGAAATTACAGAAATGTATACGGGAAATCGAGCGCGAAGTACAAATGTCATGAAGAGGATGTGTTCCTCAAGGTTGATAAAAAAATAAAAACACGACATTTAAAGCCAAGTAGATGTGCTTCGGCTGGAATAGCCATTTTTTTCCACTTTTTCGGGTCTTTTTTAGATAAGGGTGGTTTATCTAATTTCGTCCCCTATTTTTTGAAGGTGTCAATCTTTCGGGCATCACTATAGAGCTATTCAATACGGCGCAAAATTTTGATCTAAGCTAACGCGCTTGGGACGATATAGCACATTTTCCACTATTTTGGGTCTTTTTTTGATAAGGGTGGTTTATAAAATTTCGTCCCCTATTTTTTGAAGGTGCCAATCTGTCGGGCATCGCAAGACCCATTTATAGCAACATGAAATTTTGCTCTAAGCGAACGTGCTTGGGACGAAATACCAATTTTTACACTTTTTAAGTCATTAACGGGTGTTTTCCACCCCTGGTATTAAAAACTTCAAAATTTTTTAGTACCGATCGTATTTTTGAGGCACCCTAATTCTATACATACCCAAAGTTTTGCTTTTGAAGAAAATTTTTTTCATCGTTCAATGAACGTTCAAAACTGTAAGTACATTAATAGAAGCTTATTTAGAAAGCATCCACAAAGATAACGGAAAATTAATGTTTGATAGGAGGCGATGGAAAATAGGCCACCTTTTCCAATAAAAAAACTACAATAATTAAGTGCTTATAAAATGTAGTTAAAAACTATGTACTATATGTCAAAAACATGTTCACGAACACTAAGCTAAGCTTTACCGAAAAGTATAGACCATTGCAGCAACAAGTAATGAAACTATAATTGCAATAACTAGTAATTTAAATTATATAACTTTCAAAGCAGGTTAGCAAAATTACCATTGTCAATAGCATTAGATAAGGAAAGGAGAAAGATTTAAATATTTTGCAGTTTGAAATTGAATATAGTGTATTGTCAAAATTCTTATTGAAATTAGTAAAATTATTTCGCAGTAACTTCATAACAGCCAAATGCTTCCAATACTACTCGAACACCAGTATGTTAATATTTATTTCATATGGGCGATCAAATTCTCTATTCTTATATAAAATTATTTCCTTCATCCAAGTAAATAAACCAAATATTTCCCTGAGTCTATGTAAGATGAATTAATTCAAATACTTGATGAACTCACTTATATCATCTTCCAAGATACTTTCTGAAAGTATCAGTATTTCAGTCTGTTGCATATTTCGGTGTTGTCTGTTAAAAAAATGGATATTAGATTTTTTATTAAAGTTTTAAAATTCTGCAACAGGACTGTTACGCAGCCCTCAATTATAATGTAGAAAACAATTTGTTTTCTTTTCAATTTTTCCTACGATAATATCATTATAAAATTGATCTGGCACTATCATGAAATTTTTTTAAAGGGGACTGGGATGGCTAAGATCGTGAAAAATATCAATTTTTTTATGTGCTAATTTTATTTTTTAAGATTTTATCTTTCATCCGGTATCAAGTTTATATGTATACGAGCATGTATTAGGTATGAGTAATTACATTTTTTATGTCAATTTACCTTCAATCGCGATTTCTGGAAAACTAATTTTCATAGGTAAAAAGACCTTTTTCTCAGGAACGGATTGAGATATTTGCATAACTTTATTTATTTTTGTTCCTCTAACTGAACTACATATTTTAAACAGAAGGAATGTGAAAATTCTATCCTGAACTAAATTTATAACACATTATTAGTGAAATTTTATGAAATATTTTGGTATTATTTTTAAAAAATCATTATTAACTTAAATATATATATATTATTTTTAAATCCTTCTGCTCAAAGAGTTTTGTATGAACATCTTAAACAGTATCTGTGTAAAAGGTACTTAAAGATGTTAAAATTAAGGTTGTGAAGATAGGGTCATCCTAGTCCCCTTAATGCAGAGCATTAAATTTGGCAAAACGGCAATGAAATAACCATAAATGAGCCTTTAATTATAATTCAGGCCACAGCCCTCTTTAACAATGTGGTCGTGCGACAATAAAATAGCTGACGTGTCTGAAGGACACAAACAAATAAACGTATATTAGTTAAAGATAGATTAAAATCAAAAGATTAAGATTAAAAAAATGGAGCTCCATTGTAGATTAAAGAAGAGATAGAAATGAATTAACATGGGTAACAAATGATATATATGGATACATTTTGCTGCTTCATTTGAATCATGAAGATTGAAAAATTCAAATTAATAGACATTTCATCAATTTAGTTTCTCCTCGGATATATAAGTGTTTCAAATATATCGAAGTATCGCATATATTACGCTTTAGTAACCATTGTTCTCAATGCAATTTTTTTTAAACATATCAAGAAAACTGTTTTGAACAAATTTTTTTGTTTCAAAGAAATTTTATGCATTGAATTACACAAACCAATTAACCGACTAAAATAAATATTCACCACTCGATGTAACCCTGAAAATTTTAATTTCATGTGTATTCATTTCTTCTTCTAGAATCGCAAGAATCGCAATTTTCATTGCTTCATAGCGATTCTTAAAATTCTTGTCAAATAACCATGTTGAAAATGATCATTTAAAATTTTATGCCGAAATTTCGTTAGGAATTTTGCGGTTCTTGAAATTTTAGTTATTCTCAATTTAATGAATTGAATGATTAAAATTTTGCAATCAATGTAGTCACTGTCATAAGGATATTTAGCAATGCATATGACGAAAATGTAATCAGAGGTTTCTTTGATTTATTTACTGTATAATACTTGATAGGAATAAATTAGTGAATATATAGTTTGACTAAAATATAATCCTACAAAAACTACTGTATAATACTTGATAGGAATAAATTAGTGAATATATAGTTTGACTAAAATATAATCCTACAAAAACAAGTTAACACTTACAGTTTTAATTAATTGAAAATTGTCAAATGTCTAAAATAAAAATGAACATTTTTACACTGCAATAACTGTTTGCATGAGCCGTTGATGAAAATAAAGTGTTAAATTCACTCTTATTTATACTGGTATCAATCGAATGTGTCTATGTCTATGCTGCCTTTCGTTTATAATGATGCACAACGTGACAGTAACTTCAACACTGTTCAACAATGTTTTTACAATACTTTTGCGTCCAAAAAATTGAGATGAAATCCAGAAAAAGTATAAACAGCTGTATTCAAAGTTTTGTGTGTTTATGGAAAGTTTTCTTAGCGATTAATTATTTTGTTCGTAGAATAACCCGCTACATTGATTAACTTACCTATGATGCTTCCGGAGGTTGCGTCGGAGCAACATGCGACTGACAGGAAGGCCAGGGCCAGAGCAACAGCGAGCAACGGCGACGAGAGCAAGTTGGTGAGCGCCATGATGATGTTGTGCACGGACCCTTAAGTCAAGTGTACTCCGACTCACTAAAAAACACGATTTGAACGGTAATTGGCCACGATTTCGTCATGTCTCGTTTGAGTTCAACGAGGGCACCATCTCCATGACCCGCCTAGGATGGTAATATATTTCATACTTAGTCACTCAGCAGCTCGGTAAAGATAAAAACATACACTCTCCCGTCCTCGTTAAACTTCCATAGGTTACTGAAAGTGATTTTTGTCTTGCCACCAGATGCCGCACGCCTCCGTAAACATAAGGAAGGGGGTTCATGTGATATATCCAGCACCACTAGCATGAGAGCTTGCGCACCGCTTCACATTGCGTGAACTTTGTTCAGTTTATAATTCGCCAACAACTTGCATTAATAAATAAATAAAAGGGTTCACTCACCATCTATATAAATATGTTACTACATATTTTCTAACATCATAACCTTCTTCAATTAATTATATTCTCGAACGAAAATGGTCACTTCGGCAAATTTTCTTGTAATAATAATAATAATAATAATAATATATATCATATATGTGCATACAAACACACATAACCACTGGAAATGATCGTTTCTTTAATTATTATAAGATTAAAATTGACAAAAGTTATTACATTTTTCAAGTTCTCGGGCTCATTTTAAACGTATTTTCTTGTAGCTAGAAGTATCACGTATTATAGGTACTTTTCAAATTACGTATAGAATATAAACATCACTTGGATTTTTAAATTCAATTGAATTTTTTTAATTTAAATTGATTATTTAAATTTTAGATTATACACAGAGAAAAATAGTTGAGGTAATTTTACTCAACTCTGTCGATTAAACTTTGGACATACGGACATTTGAGCATTTATTAAATCCTAGTCGGGTAAAATGAATTTGATAAATACCTAATTTACCCAAAGTGAATAGTAAATAATAGTAAGCAGTTGAGTAAAACGTCATCGACGACAGGGCATCAACATTCGTCAGTGGATTAACAAGAAATGTATTAATATATCACCGACGCTTGAGGAATTTCAAATTGTTGTTGAGTGAAATGAGCTTTGGGCGTATTATTATCTTGAATAAAAAAAAATTTTTACCTCGAGTCAGCCATTAGTCATCCGATACATACATACATACATAAACAGCATTCAAATACATTCACACCATTCATGAATGGTGTGAATGTATTTGAATGCTGTTTTGATTTGCTACGACTGCAGTCGTAGCCAATCATATTTTTAATCAAAAATACACTTAAACATATAACCCTACATAAATAAACCTAATAACTACACTTATATACAGTACTCTCTAAACCTGAATCAGTGAAATAGTCACTGATTATATTAGCGAAAATATATCAACTGATGAATCAGTGCCCTGCTTTGATTTCACTGAGGAATCAGTGAACGCGTCACGTGAACATAACTTTTGAATTCGCGAGTTCAAAACTTTCAACTACACTTTACTGATTTACCGTCCCTTAAAAATAATAATTACGTAATTTCGTTTTAGTGTTGTTTAGCCTAAAATAAACGAGTTCATCGATCGTTAAAATATATTGCTGGTTTTATTATTCCCACCTGAAGATTTCACTGAATCAATAAGTGAATTCAATCTATAAAGACTTATAGCTGCTGCCATAAGTGAATAGTCACTGCGAATCAGTGGCCGTTCACTGATTCAGATTTAAAGAGTACGATACGCTTTCGTCGAATCACGCACATGCTCACTTACAATTCTGAGGCATAAAACTTGGAACTTTCTTATATAGTGACTGCAAGAGTTATGCAGAGCTTGTGAGAGTAAGAGTCGTGACTAGAGTTTTTGAGCCTTACTCAAGTAAAGATAAATCAACTTTTTTCATAAATTATTCATAAAATTTTTTTTAAATTAATATAATTAATTAATTAATTATTATAATTATGATTGTTGTTATAAATAATATAATTATTAATTACTATTCAGTATACATTTTTATTATAACTACGTATGAAGTTTAATGAAACTAAAGTTTGAAATGTTCATTAAAAAATTGCATTATTACACTTACCAAGACTTTTGTTGTTTAAATTTTCATGAAATCAACTTAATTTGAAAAACTTAAGTGAAGAAGAAAGAAGTAATTATAAATGAATTAAGAAAAAACGTTGTAACAAGAATTTATTAAACTTACAGAACCTATATATAACTACTGGATAATCATGAAAACAAATTTAGTAAAATGAATTTTTAAACTAACTAGTTTAATAAGTGGAATCTACTATTTTGGATTTAGAGAGTGCTAAAAGAAACTGTAATTGTATTTCGTATGTTTTTAATTGATTTTAATTATTAAATATAATAACTTGGAACATCAGTATGCTGAAAATTCAACACGTTATTCAAATTAAAAATATTTTATGTGTGCCCAAGTCGCAGATTACTTTCATTCGTTGCTGCGTGAATAGATATAGCTGGTGGAATAAGTCTTGCGATTCACGGTTTACTCAACTCTTGATTGAAGCGTAGAGTTGAATGAACGGAAAGCTCTACTATTTTTGTGATTTCATAAAAGATTGGTTTTTTATAATTATACTAAGAGCAATAATATATATATATTTAGAAATTTTTAGTGCACGCTTTCAGACTTCACCCTACAATTTTGAATTTTACTCAACTTTGATTCATTTTTGAACATTTAATATATCACAAATAATTATAATGATATACTGAATAACTTCTAACTTGTCCATATGTCCCAAATTTGATTGGAAGTTGAGTAAAATTACTTTAACTATTTCTCTCCGTGTATATAAGAAATAAACATATTGCAGAAGAAAACAAAGCGATGGACATTAGGTCTGAAATAAGTTATTGAAAAATTGTGTACCAGGCACTGTGTTTGCTGATGCAAATCTACTCTTAAGTTCTTGAGCTGTGATGGCGTGATTTTCTTTGGGATTAAAGAATACTAAAGTTTCAACTAAATTTTTCTTTGCCCATTGATACAAGGCATCAGCAGTCAAAATCGGATCTTTAGATGACGCTTGTAGGCTAGCACGCGCTGCGAGTCTTTTTAAATTTCCCCCAATACCACCACAAGGGCCTTTTCCGTGCGCCGTTGCATGGAAATGCCACTCGGCTGGAATACCAAAATCCATTTCATGATGGAGCAAATTGATGAAGTTGTATTTATTTTTAAAGTGCTGGGCGGCTCCATCTATAAAATAAATCATTTTTCTGGGTTGAAAATTCTCTTTCAAATATTTGTACTAATTTTTTCGGCGGGTTTTTCAAATTCTCTCTAAAGTCTTAAAAATGAAGTATCGACATAAAAGTGGATTTTACTTGTCCAATAAATAATAAAAATTATTATCCGTGAAATGATATATAACGATAATAATTATTTGGTTAAAAAATGTAGTTTGTAGTCGATTATTTTTAGTTGACTAGAAACCGTACATTCTGAATTTGAAGCATGGGCGCTCGCGAGGCAGAAGCCGCGCGCAAGCAGTGTTATATATCTCCAACAACTTTCGCCCCACTTTCGACCATGGCTCTTTTTAAACGGAAAAAATCAAGCTTTTTTTAAACATAATTTTGGAGAGAAAATTAACGGCCGCACTTGGAGAAAAACTCAAAAATATGTTTAAAATTAAAAAATGAAGCTCAAATAATTTTTCTAATCTAAAACCATTGCCGTCAGCGTAAAGCTGATGAAAAAACGTTTCTAAGACCTCCATAAAAAAATTAATTTGGATAACTTTTGTAGAAGTTATGGTTAATTGAGTATCAGCGTGCGCGGTAAAAGGTTGAAAATTCGAGCCCCTGTATGAAATAATGTTTGTATACAACTACTTGTATTACCTAACATTCCATTTACCCGGTCAGGACACAGTTGCTTTCTAGGTGGCAAATCTTTATTTTTATGCAGGTTTAATACTTTTCCAGTCAAACTTGATTCTGCCAGCTCTTTTCTCTCGAAGACTATCACAGCCAGTTCCGATGTGAAGTTTGACACGCTGTCTTTATTACAACATGCCACCCTATTTGAGCTCTACTCTCTTCCACCAATGGTAATGAATTTTCCCTATGTGAGGCAAGTATAATATAATTTTTCAATAATAAATGAAAGAACATTTCATAAATTTTTATCTATTGAACCATATGATTTTCTTCACATTTTGTCGATTCATATTTCAAATGTTGAAAAACTATATAGCACTTGTTTGTAAATGACCTCACTGATAGAAATGGTTCGGAAGTTTTAGCCATTCGGTTG
Organism: Diplolepis rosae; assembly: GCA_030998225.1. Classification (NCBI taxonomy): domain Eukaryota; kingdom Metazoa; phylum Arthropoda; class Insecta; order Hymenoptera; family Diplolepididae; genus Diplolepis; species Diplolepis rosae. The sequence goes on along the minus strand of JAPYXD010000553.1, from coordinate 5,416,344 downwards.
TAGGTTGGGAATTTATAATTGTATTTATAAAATAATATGTCTCTCTGAACAACGCAGGATGTTGAATACAGAAATCAAAATATTGTAAGTGAAACTGGTCGAATCAGAAATATAATATGGGAAGGCGAACAATACATTTTTCCATAGCAACAAATAATATTGTTGATTCGTTCATATTTATTCAGTTATATTCGGATGGTTAAAATACAAATCTCATATTGCTGTATCTATGCCAGCAATAAGGTAAGGTTAAATTAATCATAAATATCGTTGTAACAGCCATTCTTTTCTATCAGTGCTGTTTGTACTAAAAATTATGGCTTATTAATATGGCTTAAAACGATAAAAAACATTCAAAACATTGCAATTATGATTCTGTGGCAAAATTTGGAATAGAAAGTGTAGTAATAAATACAATAATTTCATTTTTCAGCGATAAAAAATAGAAAACTTTTACCACACTCATAAAAAAAGTAAAACGATTCTCGTGACGATTTATGGAAATACGGGACAAATAGAAAATGGTATTCTTTATGCAAAAAAAATATATATCTTCCAAGTTTTTGAAATAGTACGTTTTAATGAGAAACCAATATGAATAAAAGAGTTCTGATATCGAGAGTATTTGAAGTGGAAAAATATGAAAAAAATTCTGCATGCTTCGCGAGCACATTCTTATCATTTCTTCATTTCTTGTAATTTTATACTGAATCTCTTTTATACTGAATATAATATTATGGTTGTGAATTACATTTTCTCAAAACAACTGAATTTATGTTTGATTTTGAATGAAAAAGTAAATTTAATTTAATTAAGGCTCTATCAGTCTTAAGGAACACTTGCGCTTCACGCTCGATTTTCTGTATACATTTCTGTAACTTTCTAATGAATTACACGATTAAAATAATTTATTTTCTTCCAAATATCTCAAAAAGAAAAAACAATCGTAGACTTTATTTAAGGAAACAATTTTGCATTTCAACGCTCATTTCGTATCTCACATATTTTGTTTAAAAATGGAATTTTTGAAACTTGAACGATAAATATATTAAGTGTACAACTTTGCTTCCGCCGTTTTCGATAGGTGGCTGTAGCGGTGAGTGCTGGTCAAAATAGACAGATCAAAAATATCACACAGTAAGCTTTGGACATCTGTCAACATAACGACAGCACCACATCAGTGAATTTGTATTTGCATCATAAATTTATTCTCGATCGAAGATGTCAGTTTTCGAGCCAAATTCTTGTCATTTGCGGGAAGTTTTAATTTTCTGCTTTTATTTGAAGAAAACTGCAGCTGAGTCTCATCGAATGCTCTTAAGTACTTATGGTGAGACTGCTCTTAGTGAAAGAACGTGTCGTGAGGTCGTTTCAACGCTTCAAGAGCGGTGATTTTGATGTCGAGGACCGGCATGGTGGTGGAAAAGAGAACATTTTTGAAGATTCCGAATTGGAGGCATTACTTGCTGAACACTCGTGCCAACGCAAGGACCAGTGAAAATCTACTTGGAAACGCTGAAATGGGAGGTCTTACACCACCCAACGTACTCTCCAGACGTTGCTCCTTCCGACTACCATTTGTTTCGATCGATGGCACACGGCCTGGCTCATCAGCATTTTTGCTCTTATAAAGAAGTTAAAAAATGGATCGATTTGTGGATCACCTCAAAAGACGCATCGTTTTTTCGAGATGGTATCCGACCATTGCCAGAAAGATGGAAAAAGTAGTGACTAACGACGAACAGTACTTTGAATCATAAGTAGGTAATCATTTTAATAAAGCCTCAAATTTTGGGAAAAAGCGGCGGAAGCAAAGTTGTACCATGTTGTTACCATAAGACTAAGCTTTTCTGAAATATCCGTGTGAAAGGAGAGCATTGTAGCAGAAATTCATAATTGTTTCAAATTTGTTTTTCTTTCGTTTTCTGGAGAGACACATACTATTTTTACTGTCGTCACCGCGATTTTAACTTTCGAACTGAGTTATGCTAAAGCATGCTTGACAGACCTTGTAGGGTCAAGAGGAGGGTACTGTTTTTTTATGAAGTCTTTTTACTTAAAGAGAAAAGAAGCATTTAGAAAGATGCCATACAGGTTTATAATATTAAGCGAAACAAGTGTGTAAACTAGTTGAAGCGATGTCATTTTTGTGTGAAATTAAATTTTGTCATTTGACAGATGGAGGTAAAAAATAGATAAGTTCTCTGTGTCTGTTCTCTGGTTCACAATAACATGAGAATTGCTGGCTATTTGGGTCATTTCCAGCATCATTTGTTTTTTGTACTATAAATATCGCTTCTACCGTGAATTGTGACTTTATCAAAGTTTAATATATGATTCCGCTGCCACGCATGTTTAATTAAGGCCGTCCATTTGTTAGGGGGATGATTGTAGACATCTTTGACGTGTTTATGAATTCTATTTTTGAGGGAACGTTTACGGGTACCTATGTAATTTGCTGCACATCCAGTTTCTGGGAATATTGTAAAAATCGTCTGCAATATCCAGTTTTGGAATAGGACTTTAGAAGATTTGAAAAATATGCTGAATTATTTGTATTAAACGAAGCGTATTTGATATTATATACCCGACAACCTTTCAAATAATTCTTATACACATATTTAGGGACTTGATATGACGGGTTTGGTTGTGTAGAGTTTGTGTGTGTGTTTATAGGTGTGGTAACAATTTTTGTTTGTTCAATTCGCCTGAAATTCTGTTTTTTGAGATCGGATTGGCCAACTGTTATTTTTAAGTGACATTATTCATATTTTCAAATAATTTCCATTGTTCAGATAATAAAATTATTATTTATTTTCAACATTCCATCATTTATTCAAGCAAATTTAATTGTCTGAATATTTTTTCGGGAAGGAGTTAAATTTTTTCTTCAAATAATAAATATTCTAATTAGTGATTTCCAAAGTCAAACAATTTTATTACTTACATTTCTTTATTCATTTCTCAGTCTACATTGCCTACCACTGTGCGTCGCGAGATAGTGTTGATTTGTTTATGTCTTAGTCCAAGCAACAGGGAATTTATTATGACATTATTTATTTCAGAAAACGGACTGCGCCATCAGAAGAAAGGTTGGTCATACAGTAATTGTGTCATGTTTTTGGACAACGAAATATGATTTATAAATTTTTTATCAACATTTAAGACCAAAAAATCGCACTTTTTCAGTTTTTTGTTTATAATATTAAAGGTAATTATCCAATCTTAATAAAATTAATTGAGAAGTTGTAGACAATTAAATTGCGAACAAAATGAGCCATCGCTTGATCTGATTGGATAATTAGAAGCGGGGAAAATTGGGAAAAACCGGGAAATTTAGCTTTTGACAAACATTAATATCTCAGTTAATGTTGAACTTTTTAGGTTGACGTTTGGTGGAAAAGTAGCAGACTTTATGCTCTTCAAATGTATAAAAAAATGGACACTTTAAGATAATACGTTTTCGCGCTATTGACACTTCAATTTATTTAATGCGTTAATTGTAAAATGTCTGCTTGCCGCAGAAATGGTCCGATTTTTATTTTGAAAACGGCCTTTAAAAATATAAATCAAGCACAACAGAACCTCAATCTTGGTTGTTCGCTGAAATGTTGCAAAGTTTATTTTAAAAAGTCCCAAACATGGCTCCAAACGCCTGAACGCAGCAAAGTGACTCAGTGAGCTCACTCGCCTTCTCCCCCCACCACTGTCACTTTGCTGCTTTCAGGAGTTTGAAGTCATGTTTGGACCTTTTTTTAATGAAATTTGCAACATTTTAGCGAAAAACCAGGATTGACATTCTTTTGTGCTTCATTTATATTTTTAAAAGCCATTTTCAAAATAATAATCGGACCACCTCTGCGGCAAGCAGACATTTTACAATTAACGCATTAAATAAATTAAAGTGTCAATAGCGCGAAAACGTATTTTCATAAAGTATTCGTTTTTTTATACATTCAAAGAGCATAAAGCAGTGATCCCAGAACGTGGGAGCTGGTGGCCCCCGCCATAGATCCTACCAGCTCATCGCTTCTTCCTCGTTCGACTGCCATAGGTTGGTTGAATGAGGAAGACACAATGAGCTCGAGGCATCTATGGTGGGGGCCGCCAGCTCCCACGTTCTGGGATCACTGGCATTTTGTTCGCAATTTAATTGTCTACAACTTCTCAATTAATTTTATTAAGATTGGATAATTACCTTTAATATTATAAACAAAAAACTAAAAAAGTGCGATTTTTTGGTCTTAAATGTTGATAAAAAATTTATAAATCATATTTCGTTGTCCAAAAACATGACACAATTACTGTATGACCAACCTTTCTTCTGATGGCGCAGTCCGTTTTCTGAAATAAATAATGTCATAAATCATTCATAATAAATGCCCTGTTGCTTGGACTATCTTGAAACTTTTCCCTGTACTCTCTAGCAACTTGCGATAAGAATTGTTTTCGATCCTCATCTCTCGTTATCAAATCATTGAAGTCAGACATTAATTTGACACCTCTCTTTGCAACATTGCTGACCACTTTGAGCTGAGAAACAATTTTCTTCCCTTTGTCATAGGCTGCATTCCCTATTCAGTGTGAAGCGTCTTCTTCAAGGTAGGATGTTTATATCTGGAAAGCTGAAAGAATCTTATTGATTCTTTAGAAATTAAGTATTCAATTTCTTTATCTAGCAGTTTCTCGTACTTTCTTGCTTGGATACGTTTGTAATCCATAATTGGTTTCTTGGATTCTTGGGATAAAGCCTGAACCATCAAATTTTTTCTCACTGCTGGAATTTCATCGTTGAAGAAAGCTAACGTAGCAGTTTTCGGTACAAGGTACCAAAGATGTAAGATCAACTTTTCGAAGATAGCAGTGGAAATTTCTCGATCCTGTTTTGCAAAGTGATTAATTGATTTAAACATCTAAAGGTCTTTTTGTGGTGCCTTGGTAGCAAGAGGTGCATTGAACCATATTTTAATGTAAAATGTTACTAGAAATATACAAATTTCGCGGCAAGACTTCAGATCACTGCTAGACAGAGGATGTACGTTTCGGAAGAGAAATATTTTGAAGATGTAAAGGAATTTTACCAACCATCTAGCCTGGTGTATTGCTCCAGAAACTCGAAAGGAAACTCCTTGCGGTGGTTCCTGTCCTAGGAAAATTACAACAAGTTCTAGGAATTCTCGGTAATTTTCTCGACAGTGTTGATAATTCAGTTTCCCTCTCGCAAAAAGAAGAAGTTCATTACTTCACGTCGAAGAGCTTTCACCACCAACTGATCTGCCGCTCCAGACTAGAATTTTGTGTGATGTATGGTACTCCAGGAATCTTGAAATTTCTTGATGAACGGAATATTCGGACCCGTTGTCTGCCCAAACTTTGTTTCAAAAGCCGCTCTCAAGTATATTTCAGCCATATGATTACGACGAGAAAACAGTATTTTATCATCCCCCATGGCACCCTCTAGCAACTTACAAACACCGTTGTTTTTTCCAGTATTTGAAGCTGTCGTATCACAGCAGAAAGCTTTCATCTTATTAAGGGAGTCCCACTGTAAAAAAGTTTCATACACAGCATCGGCTTCATCTTTCCCCGTTCCTGATTTAGCTTCGGGGGCTCCAAAAACATTTTCTCACCTTCTGTGGTGATTAGAATAGGCAGTCGATCGACTTCTTACTTCTTACTTTTCTTTCGAATTTCCTCCATGTACTATATTCTGCATTTTTGACTGGATCGATGTACAGAAGATCTGCTTAAAACAGCAGAAGAGAAATTGACTCCTAGAGCATCAGCACAAGCCCTAAGGATATGAACTGCTTGTCTGTCACTCAATTTCGCTGCGTCAGAAACTACAGCAAGTCTTCCAATTGAAACGGTTATTTTCGGAGGTCTTTGGGTACCAGATGGGCCAGGTAATGATTCCATTTCTACATCTTCAGAAGAAAAGCTGGTGTTGAAGGTCCTTGGCGATTCACTGCTACTAGTTGACGATTTCAATTCCACATTAGTGTCTAAAATGGAAAATTTCAATGAAATTCTAATGTTAATAATTTTATTTACTTCATAACTTCAAAAGTTTCGATGAATACATAAAACAAATTATGGTATGAATGAATAAATAGATAAATAATTTTCTTGGAAAAAATTTCGGAGATATTACATTAAAAAATGTTGAAAAGTGTTAGAAGTAACCATCTTCAATGTTTTTCCCTTTGTTCCATTTGTAAAACTTATTTGTAAAAAAATGCGGAATGAGCACGTTTTTTCCGAATTTCAAGAATTTCCAATTTTCTCCTTTTTTTTAGCAATGTATGTTCTTACGGGTACAAGACATCCTTCTCGGTTCTCCTTCCTTTGATTAGTTAAAAATAATTTAGCTTTGGCTGAAACTTTTGAGTCCTCAAACACTGATTGCGGTGCGATGTCGAAGATCTTTTTCAGATTTTGTAAAAAATCATTCACCTTCTTTACTTGTGCCTCTATTCTCGAGTAAGAATTTTTTTGTATCTTTCTTTATTCTTCAAACAACTTTTCTACTTTTTCCACGCAGCGTTGGTGATCTCTTATCGATAGATTTGTCTTTGTCCAGAAAACTTTCTCTTTCAACGACAAGATAAGCACTCTGTCTTAAATTTAATTTTACGTATTTCATATTATATAGTAAAACACTCAAAACATGTAAATTTTTCAGAAGTTTACTTCCAACAATTTGCTGTTATTCAAAATCAACTAGAAACTGTGTCACAGCCAAGAGAATAATGGATCCTACTAACGGTACGAAGGGACAGGACAACGAAGGAAGCAGCAGCCCTATTCAACATGAAGGGTCCTTTCGAAAAAGTGGGGAACAAGAATACAATTATACAAAGAGTCGAAGGTCTCTACTGAATATAAATCCCTAGCAGGGGTATACTATACCTGAGAATGTTGGAGAAGTCTCTCCATAGAAATATTTGAGATCAGATATTATAATACTGTTAGTAGAAGTCGCCAGTGACCATTAGTACAAGTAGTCAATGGGACTTTAAGCACTCAATGAAAAAACTGTTAGTAGAGAAGAGAAATATACCAATTTCGTGCGAGAATATTTTTTCAAAATTGATTGAAGTTGGCCAGTCTGATCTCAAAAAAAAGAATTTTAGGCGAATTGAACAAACAAAAATTGTTTAAACAATTTAGGATTTATTAGATAATGTAGACAAGATACATTGAAATTGAAATACATAGGTTTATTACAATACAAGGTGACATTTCTACCATAATTAGAAAAAAAGTTGAATATTTAAAATAATTAATTGTTTAAACAATAGGAAGAAATTTGAAAATGAATAAAGTCACTGAGAAAATAAAACGCGATTCCGATCTCAAAAAACAGATGTTAGACGAATTTTAGAGAAAAAAAGATTATTTAAACAAATAGAATTTATTTAAATAAATGGAAATTAACTAAAAAACATTTGTGAACATTTCAATAGACCTATAGTAATGATTTCTGGGAAAAAGAGGAGAAAAAGCTGCTGTATAATTGGTAAAATTCTTTGCTGGAAAGTTCTGTACAAGTCTTATGAATTTAATATCAACTTTTCCCTAACCATGAACAATTATTCGAAAAATACTAAAAAGTGACTTTCTTATGCATTTTTCCATGTAAATTTGAAGTTCCAACAGGCACCATTAAAAATAAAAATTTTGAAAAAAAAACGTGACCACTTCAATTTCAAATTTGAAATTTTCAATTTAGACACGTTTAGAACATTGAATTTTCCATAATAGAAAAAACAACCAATTGTACAATAAACCGGCCTAATTTCTTGAGACTTTACATTCATTTTTAATCAAGATTATTCCTTTTCTTTGGGAAAAAAATATCTCTTCATCATCAAATGTTAAATTCGTAGGGTTACAGGCTTCAAAATGTAATTAATGCTTTATTTCAAAATATTTCAATTTTTCCGTTGTTCTTAAAATTCAAATTTAAAGAATTTTAAATCTTTCTGTGGAAAAAAGACGCTTACGACTGCGCTGGGATTCAAGTCCAAGTCTTCAGATTGCCAGTCGACTGCTCTAACTCTCTAAATTGTTCTAAACCTCAAGTTTCCAATGTTTATAATGATTTCATATTGTATAATTCTAAATGCTCCAAATTTAATATTAGTCAATTTGTAACGCATCAAATATTTTGTTCTTTGGAAGAATCTTATTAAACATGAGTTATGCTGCGACTAAATATTATACACTTTTTATTAAAAAATTTTAACCTCAAGAATCTCTCTACTATGAATGTATATTCTAAGTTACACCGTAATATGAAATTTTCACCTCCCCTTGGACTGCGACCTTGACAAAGTCCTTCTCTTGGCATTGCCATAAAAGGACGGGTCGGGAGGCTTAGCAAACGGCCCTAGGGCCATGAAGGTTGTAGTGTACCGATGAATCGGTGAACAAATGCAGCAGCCTCTATAGACGGGCACTTCCCATTGCGTGAAGGGTGCCCTATAAACGGGTCTATCCTAGGTTGAAAGCGGGGGACGCTATAGACGCGCCTATCCCCATGCATGGAGGTATGTATGCCCCAGGCAGCGGCGCTGAGAATGAGTCTGCGAGTGCCTGTGAGGAATGAGTGAACTGAATGAATGTCAGCACCACATGACTGTGATATGTGTCCTTCGAATGTGAGAGAAGAACCTATAGACGGGCTCTCTCTTGAATGAGGCAAAGAGGGAATTGGTGTATGGAATCTCCTGGGGGACACTGCAATGCCTCCACAGTCTGTGACCAAGAACAGTCCAAACGATCGTTTCCGTATGGAGTCCCACTGGGGTAAAGGCCGCAGTGATCCGGTTGGCTGAGGCAGACACAGCGCGTCTACTTCAGGTAGGTAAGGCCCTGATTTGAGCCTCGGGGATTTTCTGGAGTTCGACGAGGGGTTCGTTTGGGTGGCCCACCTAGATAGGAGTGGAATCTTGGTTGGCGAGATGGTCGCTAGGAAAGACCTGATCGTCTTAAATCAGGGCAAGGAGTTTACGTTCAGACGAGGAGCAGGCGGATTTATTATTGCCCTCGCGATTGCCGCATCCCGTCTCACCTCAAAGATAGGTCACTGGTGCGTCCTCGAGGTAATAACCTTGAGTGACCACCGGTGCATCGAATTCAGTTTAGAACAACGGTGACAAGCAGTGGATAAGGGTAGGGGCGGCAAAGGAAGGAGCCCTTCCTGGAACGCGAGACGACTCTGCAGGGAGAGACGTAGAATCCATCTCGAGACGACCAGGCTCATTGATGAGCTTGGTTGGGTCGGGCCTGCTGGGTCGTTGGAGGACACTGTGCGCTCGGCGAGGCAAAAGGTGGCCGCAGTTTGTGACTACTCAATGCATCGCCACAAGCGCAGGTGAGCCAGTTGGCGGCCCTACGTCGAGAATTCCTCGCAGCCCGGCGAAAATTTACCCGCTCAAGAAGGGATGCCATGTCGCACGAGGCATGGAAAGGGGCAAAAGCAGCTTTAAAGCGAAGCATAAAGTAAAGCCGACTTCAATGCTGGAAAGACTTGATCGGTGAGGTCGAGAAGGACCCATGGGGTCTCGCCTTCAAAATAGTCACCAAGAGATTGGTGACTAGAAGAAAGACCCCGGGCCTGGATAATCCCGGTCGAGTCAAGTACATTGTGTGGAGCTTGTTTCCACATGTAGAGCAGTTCCAAAGACAGGACCGAAGTTCCTGCGTGGTCTGGCGCGAAGAACTCTTCACTCTCGAAGAACTAAAGAGAGCGGGTGAAGGGCTTAAGGCAAATACAGTGCCGAGTATCGACGGGGTGCAGAACGAGATCCTCAAAGAGGTGATCGGGGCTTATCCGGAGATTCTCCTAGAAGCCTTTAACCACTGTCTTCGGGGGGGGGGGGGGGAGTTCTTCGTAGACTGGAAGAAGCAGAGGTTGGTCCTGCTGAGGAAGGGCAACAAACCTCCAGGGGCTGCCTCGTCGTATAGACCAATATGTCTATTGGATACGATGGGGAAGCTTCTGGAGGAGTTGATTCTGCAACGGCTTCAGGCTCTCTTGGTCGGGGAGAACGGTCTCTCGGAAAACCAGTTCAGGTTCAGGAAAGGCAGGTCGCACTGTGGACGCTATCCAAGCTGTGGTTAACATCGCCACAAATGCAACAAAAGGAACTGGTAAGCGTAAGGGATTCGGCGCGTTGATCAGCATTGACATACGCAATGCGTTCAATACCGCAAGGTGGAATATCTGCATCGAGGCGATGATGCGGAAAAAGGTTCCAGACTACCTGTTGCGAATGATAAATGACTATCTGAGCGACAGGTGGGTGATATACGAGGGCGACAAATGGTCTCTCAAAGAAGAGATGACATGTGGCGCCCCTCAAGGATCACGGGTGGGTCCACTCGTTTGGAACGTCATGTACGACGACTTCCTGTGCATGGACCTTCCTGCTGGAACGAGCATCGTCGGCTTCGCAGATGACGCACTCGTCGTGTTCGCCGCTGACGACGTCAGAATCCTTGAGCTGAGGATCAATGGAAGTTTGTGGCGAGCGAAGCGCTGGTTGGATAGCAGGGGCCTGAAAATGGCCCCTGAGAAAACCGAGGCTTTGCTCGTTACGGACAGGAGGAGATCTTTCTAATACCCTAGGGTCGTTCTCGGAGAGCATGAGCTCGAATGGAAAATAAGCACCTGGCTGAATAGAGAGCACGGGGATGTCGGCTTTTACTTGGCGCATGCGCTCTCAGGCCATGGCTGTTTCGACGCGTACCTGAGGCGCTTTAAGAATAAAGACGAGGAGATGTGTTGCTACTGCGATTTCCCTGTGGATAATGCACAGCACGCACTTTTCGTCTCCGCAAAATGGGGTGTGGCAAGGGAGGCCCTCAGTCAGGCAGTGGGTGCCGAGCTCACTCCTGACACGATGGTCTTTCTCATGCTTCAGTCTGAGCGGAACTGGACGTACATCGAGTCATTCGTCACACTTGTGATGAAGACGAGAGAGCTCGATGGGCGTCGAGAGCATAACAACAGGGAGGGCCTGTAGAAATCGCATCAGGGCCCGCGGATGAAAGTCCCGTGTGTACGTTCTGTACAACGTCAATAAAAGATTTCGCTATTTTTACTCCTCACCAAAAAAAAATATGAAATTTTTAGAACCATGGACAAACCGAAGAAAAATTGAATCAATGTATAGAAGGTCATTTGACAAAACAGAAGTGGAAGGGATATGAAAATTCCCAGAGCTCTCCTTAGTGCTTCTTCTATTTTCTGCTTTGAAGAATAAAGCTCTAGGCCAGGACAATATGAAGATAAACTAACGAAACTTGTAGGTTTATTTAAGTATTATAGATTATTGTATTTTCCTAATTTTTTAAATTATTCAAATACTTCTTATATTCAATGTCAGCATGGGTACCATCAACGCCTGAGAGACTCTAAAGTGTGCGAGTTCCTCATTTGTGCTCTGAGGTTGTCATGACCGGTTAATTAATCTGCCAATTGAATTGGAAGTCAGTAAATGGCGCAGATGAATTTGGTAATACAATCGTATGCAGTGTACTGTATGTTGAATTAAATATTCCTTGAAACTCGCATGGTATTTAATTGAAGACACGAGAATGAATGAAAGAATCGAAGGTGTAGGCATGTAGCGGTGTCTAAGCGGGTCATAGTGGGGAAATAAATTGACAGGTTGGGCTGTGCGCTCTGGGTGTCTAAACAGGTCTACCGTGATTCTATCAGGGATCTCTTGAATCGAAAGTATGGGCGTCTAACTGGTTCGAACCCGTGTAGAACCCGATAGTCGCACAATTTTTGTGTCCATTTAGACCCCTTTAGAACCCTTCTTAGGACCGGATAAAACCCGGGGCAGGACCCATTTGCAAAAACCGTGTACAACTCCGTTTACACCCAAGTAGAAACCTATGTTCTAACAGGGTTCGATCGGTTTTTTTAATTAGGGAGTAGAAGATGCAGGAGTAGATGGGGACGACTATGACGACGATGATAACTAGTTCTCATAATACAATTTTTTGAAGTTTAGTCTCCATTTCACTGCCGGATATTTATTTATTAAACTACAGAATGGATTTATATTAAATCGTCCATTTCCAGAAATTTTTAGATTACCAGTATCTTCAGCAATTCGGAATCTAAATAGGAGTTTTATACCTATTGGAATGTGGCCCTGGCAAATTGGAATTATCCATTTCCGGAGGCATCTTGGGAACTGTAACGGTCCTTTTCAAATCATCCGTTGAGTGAACTTTAGGAGAGTTTACAATTTATAAAATGTTTATAATTTGAAATAGTTGAAATAATTGACCCTCTATTTTTGATTATATTTCAAGTTGCTTTCCAGGAAGGAACTTCACAAGTGTTTTCTATCTCTTTATCACCGGTATGATATGTGGGGTTATGTCCCGGGGAAAAAAGTCGTGATACGAGAGACCGCACTTCGTCGCCACCTGAGAGCACTCGTAATACTTATCACGCACTACCCGCACTTACGCTTCCTGTCTCGTCTGTTTCCTACACGACACGAATATGACGGCACCAAAGGACAGTGGCGTTGGAGATGCGGAACGACCGGCTTCCGAGCAGACGTACATACTGGCAGCCATGCCGCCTTATTAAGCTTCGATACTCGACAAGTCTCGACCGATCGAAGGATCGATTATCGCCGCCATTACTGCCAGGACGACCAGCTGTAACCATGTGACCTGGAAGATACAGTCCGGGGCACACTGACCTCAGGACTTTATATATAGTATTACAGGCATTGGAGATACTAAATTTATGTTATTTAATACTATTGTCGCTGGCTCAGAATCTTCCGAGATTTGTAAAGTTTCAATTTTTCTTTTATATTCTGGCATTCTCCTTTTAAAAAAATTTTAGTTCATATAGAGTTTTCTTTTTCTTTTAAAATAAAATTTATTATGCCAAACTGTTATTTGCTTTTTTTATAGATGCTATTTGTTACTGTATTTGATATAATCTGATATGGTATTATTTGTTGCTTTATTCCGATTTTCTTTGACACTTGTTTTGACAATTATTATGTATATTTCTTGCTATCCCTATCGCTATTGTAACTTTTTTTTTGCGCCTGATCATTGCTGGTGACGATTATTTTCCGCTTATGAATACTTTTGGGCTATTGTAAATTTTGCAAACTATCACCATTACGCAGCTTGCTTCTTGCCACTTTCTAATTTTTCTCGTGTGCTTTAATAAGTGGTATATTCGAAATAATTGACAAAATATCTTTTTTCGGTTTATTGGAAAATTATGAGGCAAAGCTTATCTTTCGAAGTTATTCGAGCAATTTTAAAATTGTCGCCATTGACTCTAGGAGCACCTGTCGCTAGAATTCGGAAAGTTTAGAAGAAAATTGGAAGCAACCGCCATATCTCTGGTAGAAGAGATCCTTTCTTGCCCTACGCAGGAGCAGTTCCTGATTTACCTGTCCGAACAATCGGATCAGGAATTGGGAGAAGCCTTAGTTGAGGTCGAATTGGTTAACACCGGGAATAGAGGGTCTAGGATTAAACGGCTTTGAAATTACGTGTTCCGTATGAAGGGATTCTCGGGCAAATCTTTTTCAGACACCTCTTCTAATGCTACGCAGGATAACTCAAACGACTTAGGTGATATTAGGGGATTACCTGCGCATGATCTTAACGGCAGTTTGAACGAAATCCCAGTATCGGTCCCAGCCCCGGTCATGGTTACAGCTAGCGAGGTTGTATCAAAATTGGGCTATGGCGTCACTACATCGACGGTAACACCCTCTACGCCGACGGTACCGTCTGGCTTAGCATTGGCATACGGTTAGGCGAACATCTCGTATACCGGGCCACGTGATTCATTTCATTTACCTGACCCGATGTTCCGCCTATGTGACTCTCGCGGGTATCAGGAGAGACGACTGAAGGAGACGCGCGACCTGGCATGATTGACATACCACCTTCCAAGGAACATTGAGAGCCATGTTTTCGGGATACGGTACGTGGAGGTCAGAGTAAACTTCACAAGGAGAGAGATTTAAGCCCACTAATACAGCCGACCGCTCCTCATAGTATCTTTAACTCCTCTAATTTAGATCGACTTGATCTCGGTGGAGAAAGAGTACCGAATGTAGCTTCGGAACAATTTGGCCGCGCCCACAGTGGACCCGAGGTGTCCAGTAGCCATGCTGGAGTTGTTAGAGACGGACGTTTGGACCCCAACCTTAACCTGGAGACAGTCAATCAGACTGGGGTTCCAGATGAGTTTATGCGGGGACCTAATCTAGTTGGATATGATTCGGAAGGGGGGCTGAATCGTTTCTCACGGTATAAGGCGGATTTCAGGCCCCTAAATTTTGATGCGAATCAAGAGCCGAGAACACATGATGACCAGGGCCAATACAACCAACCTCTAAGTTATTTGAGGGAAAAGTATAGCAAACGTCAGCAGGGGGAGACTAGACTACCAGAACGTCGTAACGTAGATGGCTACCCGGAAAATCGCGATTTAGGACTTACCAGCTCTTGGTTTGAAGCGCGGAGAGAAATCCAGGACTTGAGCCGATTTTTATATAAGGAATAAGGAAAAATGGGTGGTGGAGTTGGTCGAAATTTAGGACTGATTTCAGGCGAAGATTCGGTGACTATGACTTCGCGGCACGTGTTCGAGAACAAATTTCAAGTCGAGCTCCAGGTCCGAAGGAAAATGTAGATGACTATTTAACCCACTTGGAAGAATTGATCGCGATGCTGACAAACGAAGTACCATTGGTCGAGCAATTAGATTGGGCCTGTCGTTGATTGAGACCGGAATTTAAGAAAGTAATTCGGAAGTTTGATTTCTGAGATTTTGATTAATTGAGGGTCTCCGTGCAATAACCGTTTAGGCGCGCGAGACATCTTTCGTTTCTCTGTTCGCGAGACAAAGTGCCGGAAAAGTATTGTCCCAGAGAAAATTTCGGAAAATGAAGGAAAAAAAATATGAGCCTATAGAATATCAAAAAAGGCACAAATTATGTTTGAGCAATTTTTCGATCTGACTTGTCATGTACGAAATAAAAAATACAATGTGCTTTACAAATTCGATCGAAATCAATACTTTTTTTGTGCCTAACTCGTCAAAAATTTGTTTTTTATCGACGAAATAAGCTTAAATTTGACACACTAGCGTGAAATACGTTAGCGATGCTCACAAGAATTGATTTGGGACAAAAAAAGTAATTTGTTAATTAATATTTCAATGTTTATCAAAGCGCGTCGAGCACCGTGTTTTTCGAGCTTCCCCAAAAAAAAGTATCGAGAAAATTTTCGAGTTCGAAAAACTTCCAGCGAGAAAGTTTTTCATTAGAGTTCAAAGAAGTTATCTAGAAAATTTCACAACTCTAGAACAAAAACTTCGGAAGAAACAATTGAAAATGGTTTGCGCTGGAACGTTGTAGATTGTCCAGTTCGAGCTCTCGCTTGTTTCGAGTATAGATAGGCTCCGCGTTGAGAGAAAATGATCGGTCAACGTGTGAGAGCGACAAAGGAAACGCGAAAACGATCGTCTTTTGACTTTGACGAAATAATTCAATCTTTTGTTGACATTTAGGGAAGTCAGATGCATTATCTATCACGCATCAAAATATCAAATCATAGTACACGTATCTTCTGGAGCTTCGTAATCACAAGTTTCTTTATTTGATGGCCCAAAAATTCCCAAAGAAAGCCATTTGAAAATGTCGAATCAAGGCACCAAAAACATACGGAGAAAAAGGATTCGTAACGAAGATAGTTGGCGAAAAAATGTGAATAAAAAAGCAAGACAAGAGGTACGATAGTAATGTTTTTATTGATTAAATTATTCTGAGAAAATTTTTCCTTTGCCGTTTTACCGAAATGCGCAAAATTGACGTAGATTGGTGTAAATTTTCGAAATTTGCATCAGTCGATCAAATTATGTGAAGTACTTCAAATTTTTCAAAATTCTGAAAATTTCTAGTTCTTTTATCTAAAAAGCGATATAAATTTCGAAAATTTTTTTCATTCATTCATTCATTAATTGTTGAAAAAACCTGGTGATGACTTAGATAATTTTGCAACTTTCGGCGAATCCTTTTGCTCCCTATGTTATTGTTGTCTGAATTCGACATTTTCAAATAGCTTTCTTTGGGAATTATTGGGCCATCAAATAAAGAAACTTGTGATTACAATGCTCTGGAAGATACGTGTACTATGATTTGATATTTTGTTGCGTGATAGATAATGCGTCTGACTTCCCTAAATGTCAACAAAAGATTGAATTATTTCGTCAACGTCAAAAGACGATCGTTTTCGCGTTTCCTTTGTCACTCTCACACGTTGACCGATCATTTTCTCTCAACGCGAAGCCTATCTATACTCGAAAAAAGCGAGAGCTCGAACTGGACAATCTACAACGTTCCGGCGCAAACCATTTTCAATTGTTTCTTCCGAAGTTTTTGTTCTAGAGTTGTGAAATTTTCTAGATAACTTCTTTGAACTCTAATGAAAAACTTTCTCGCTGGAAGTTTTTCGAACTCGAAAATTTCCTCGATACTTTTTTTTGGGGAAGCTCGAAAAACACGGTGCTCGACGCGCTTTGATAAACATCGAAATATTAATTAACAAATTACTTTTTTTGTCCCAAATCAGGTCTTGTGAGCATCGCTAACGTATTTCACGCTAGTGTATACAATTTAAGCTCATTTCGTGGATAAAAAACAAAGTTTTGACGAGTTAGGCACAAAAAAGCACATTGTATTTTTTATTTCGTACATGACAAGTCAGATCGAAAAATTGCTTCAACATAATTTGTGCCTTTTTTGATATTCTATAGACTCATATTTTTTTCCTTCATTTTCCAAAATTTTCTCTGGGACAATACTTTTCCGGCACTTTGCCTCGCGAACAGAGAAACGGAAGATGTCTCGCGTGCCTAAACGGTTATTGCATGGAGACCCTCAATTGGTCTAAACAGGTAGAAGTTGGGAAATGGCGTGGTCAGTGGCTAAGGAATAACGAGCTCCACCACCGCGAGAAAACTCCTTCCTTCCCGAGCTTGCGTATCGGGCGGAAACCACGTTGGCTGTGCATAAACGGACTCCAGTTTCGGCTGTTACCGAAACCGCACCACCTCCGAGAAACTCGGGAGGATCGAACCTCGGACGCCGAAATATCGAAAACCGGGAAAATAAAAACGGAAGCAAGTTTATGAACAATGACCGCCCAACGGGACTCGCGAGGGATAGATTTAGAAAGAGCGAAGAACCCGGAAGTCCGAGAAATTTTAATGGTACCATGGGTGACTTTAAGGAGGGGGGAGATCAGCAACGTCCGAGTACGTCTGATGAAAAGGCGCCTTAAGACTCAGGAAAAGAAAAAGAGGTCATTTGTTTTAGGTGCCAGAAACCTGGCCATTGTCAAAAACGTTGCCCCCTACCAAGGAAACTAATATGTTAACGCTGTAAAACAGAGTACTATACAATTAAACATTGCCCTTACTGCTCGGGAAACGGGGAAAATAAGCAGTGAGACCTGTCTGCACTGGCTCTCAACCTTCCGTGACCAAAAAGAAATTCTATATAGGCATTAAGGTTAGTTTCAAATGCACTTTAAACATCTCGGGCCCGGTAACGACGACGACAGTTCTCGTGACAATAGATATGCCAGAATATAGACGCGTTAACATGTCTGGCGTCGACGAATTCGATTTGGTAAGTAGCGATTGAATCGTCAATAATATGGAAGACTTTAAGGACATTGTTAAAGATTTAGGAAATTTAGAGATGAAGGATTCGGAAGAACCTCGTGAGCTCCCGTATAATAGTATAGATTTGACAGATTATAGCGTGGAGCCCATGAATACCGAAGAGGTTAAGGAACTTTGGAGACAGGGTAAAGAATTCATAGCCAAAGAGCATACACAGATTATTGTCCAAGCTCAAGTACATAGGGTGGACGATGCTGAAAGACCTTCCAGTCTTGAGACTTTGGTAGAGAAGACTGGACCAGACGCGACTCTATTAACTCCGAGTACCCCGGTGGAAGTTATTGCGGAGGAGTCAGCTCACTCGGACTCATTAAATTTTGTTAAGGCTGAGATCTATGCGAATGAGGGTCTGAAGATTGAATTTAATAGCGGCATCATCCCTACCGACGAAGTTCGCGGTAGAATATATCTAGCCGTGGAAATAGGATCGGTTACCCTAGATGCGTTGTACGACCCGAGATCTACAAGGACTTTTGTTAGGAATAAAGTGGGTCAGGAGATTTTGGGCAGTACCGCGAAAGAGCTGGACAGATCGCATAAATCAATGATGATTTTAACCAATGGATCTGTGCAGGTTATCGAAGGAAAAGTCGAGTTACCATTGGCCATTGAAGAGCTAACTAGACTTTGTGAGATTAGGTTTGCAGAGCTCCTCGATACCGAGATAATTATGGGGTTAGATGCACAGGCTGAATTTGATATGTATTTCAGATCTAGGTTGAAGAAAGTCTTCATGCCTGACGAATCCGGAAGACACAACCCTTTAAAGACAGGACAGGATAAAAGAACTTGTGGGTAAAAAGCTTCCGTTTAAAGTCGAGGGTCAGCTTGATTGTAAACATTGGAAAATGTGAGTTTTGTTGTTCCGAGGTAAAGTATCTGGATTATGTAGCAAAAGAGATGGCTTAAGTGTTAACCCCGAAAAGACAAAACCAATTTTGACCTACCCAGCCTCGAAGAATAGCCAAGGAGGGTCTCGGGCGGATGGATGACGGAAGAGTCGTTGACGACTTTAATCCGGAACACATAAAGCCTTCATCATTTAATTTTATGATAAGGTCATCTATAACTAATGGCCACTGGGTAGAGGAAAATACTAAGCTCTAAGGACACCCTTTCATTATTTTCGCTTTCATGTTTTCGCCATTAAGAGAAGTATGAACGATTGTACTCTCTAACACGGATCTCATTCTCCCATCAACAGTGGTGTTAATTTCAGTCTCACTAGTTTATTCATAAATTGTATTAATAGGAGTGTTGCTGAATTAACACACTACGTCTAAAAGTCCCTGATTTTGCTACATTATTTTCCCAGATCTCCGTCTGCACCGTGGACGTAATTTGCGAACAGAGTATCAGCAATAGATTTGCCTTTCTGAGAGGGAAACTGATTACAGTTATAAATTGATGCAAGTTATCTGTTAAGATTTCCTCGTTTAAATGCAAGTCCACTAATTTTTTCGAAGTTTTTGTTATGCAGGCTCTAAAGACATTGTACAACGGGTCAATAAAACCTTCCTCGCTCTATGGCTTGATCTGAGAAAATTGTGTGGGATATAAGCCTCCTCATTTAGTGAGAATTCAAATTCTGGTCCGGAAAAATGCACCTGTACTAGGTACCATCTTGAACTTCAGATCTCTCTCAGAAAAGTAACAACCCCGGAATTCTCTTAGAAAAGTGACTCTCGAGAAACTGACTTCAAGTTCGGTACTCGATACTTTTCTTAGAAAGCAAATTCAATCGTCACTCATTTCCATCAGTTTATCAGTTCGTTCATCATTGTGAATATCAATTGGATTATCAGTGCTGTTGAGGAATTTAAATATTGGATCTACATAAATTATCCTCATCATAGTACCCAGGGGACATAAGGATTGGGTGGACTCGAATCACTAACATAAAGCATTTACTGTAAGTACCAAATTTTTATTAAGTCCCTAATTTAACTTGAATATATCTATAAATTCTCCCCTTTCATTTTCAAGCTGCTTTCCAGGAGGAATTTTCAAGGGGAATTTCTATCACATTTGTATTCAAAATATTTAAACAAAAGGGTTAATAATTGTAATATTCTTGAGTTTTATTGTTGGCTATCCTCAACCCTTGTTTCGGTTAAGATATCTTTTCAGGTCTCTTTTCTGAACAAAAAACGAGGAAAAAATAAATAATATAATAAAAGGTGAGTAACCAAGACCTTACACTATTAAAATATAAAATTTCAATAAAAATAAAAATATAAAAGAATTTGAAAATCTTTCAGTGGAAAAAAAGACGCTTTCCACTGCGCTGGGATTCGAACCCAGGTCTTTAAATCTTTACGATTATGAGTTTTGTTAAATTTTGCAACATCACAAACTCAAGTGCGATAGTCGATTGCAAACACGAAACAAGCTCGATAATGGCACGTCTTACATCAACATAATGATAACTCATATTATTGTATTATGTTGGATACTTGTATCAGAGTTCGGCCATCAATTCTGCCTACAATGTTGGGTAAAAGACATGTAGAAACTGGATAACATCCAGTTTCAGGAATTACAGGGTTATATCCAGCTTCTACCCGGTCTCAGTTCCAAATTTTAGAAATGTATTCGGATCCTACCCGGTCTTTATTCGGGCAATGGCTACAAAAAACAAGTTATAAAAATATTCTACCCAGTTTCTATCCGGTAAATAAAACCGGAAATTCTATATTGTGTAACCTAGAGCGCAGGTTACACTAAAATGAATGGGGGGAATAAGGAAAAGGGCGCCAAATAGGGAGAGTAAAGAGACCAGAATGTTGGTATTTCAACATCGACAAAAAAGTCGTTTTGGGAGAACTGTCATAACTTTGCTATTTATCAACTGATTGAAGCACAATTGGCATTGCCAGAAAGAGGAATGTCACAGCTTTCAAACGCCAGTCTGAATACATAGATGGCACTACTAATTACTCAAATATGGTTCGAGTATCGGAACTTATTTGTCGTACTGTGTATTCTAGCGTAGCTTCTAGTCTGAGAAGCATTGGTAGAACGCCTCTTTCGGTATCGCTTTCAGCTCGGTCTACGATTTCGCCCTTATTCTTACTCCTACTCCTCCCCCTATAAAAACGATGAAGGACTCTAGTGATTTCAATTTTAATAGGTTACAATTTCGGTGGTGCCTCTCCTTGAAGGACTCGGATAAGAACCATGTAGGAACTAGGTAGTAGAATCTTGAGGACCTAGATACATACCGGGTAAGTACCGAGTATAAACAGGTGACAAAAACCGGATACAATCTGATCAGGGTCGTGTATGTAGGAAGCAACATTTAATCTGTTTATTACTGGTTCTGACCGTTTTTTTGAAGCACGGAAGCGATGGTCTACCATACGTGAGCGGATTTCCTAAAAATAAAATATCAGAAAGCTAATGTCATATGGTTTTGAACAAAAATACTGCTTATAATATTACCTTGAACTTACTATCGGTACATATTGATTTGTTCATTGTTTCAGTTTATCACAATCTTAATTGACCACAAAATCAATAAAACTAACTATTGGGTTGGCAACAAAGTCATTTCCCTTTTTTCCGCTAGATGGCTTTGTTCGTTCGAGGTCGTTCTTCTCTATTGCAAACTTCAGACCTTATATGGTATTTGACAGCTGACGTTTCATAGATTATTTAGTAAAAAAAAAGTTTCAAGTTTTGTTGTTTATTTAATGTTTTGCATTTTTTTGAAATGGAGAATCCTGACGATCATTTTCGTCATATTATACTTTATGATGGGTAGTTTTCGTGCAATCTAGTTCCTGCTACGTCCCCTAGATGTCGCTGATATAAATTCATTCGCCCCGCCAAAATCTGTAAGTACCCCTTCAAAATACATGGGAGTGGGCACACCGTGCACATAAGGGACAACATTTGCCCCTTACTTTCGCGCATCTTTACGCCCGAAATCTGTGCAACGGTTGGTCCGAATATGCAGTGCAGCCGGTATACTGTAGGTGGTGCAACCGGTGCACCGAAATTTTTTCAGAGTAGCAACTCGTAAATGCGTCATCTTCCAGCAAGATAACGCCAGACCACATACGTCTTTGGTCACTCGCAAAAAATTATTGGAGTTAGGCTGGGAAGTGATGCCTCGTCCACCGTATAGTCCTGACCTTGCACCATCCCATTATCCTTTATTCCGTTCACATCAAAACCATTTGAAAAGAAGAACATTCGATTCAAATGAGGCTGTCAAAAATGAGTTGATTCAGTTTTTTGCCTCTAAGAACCAAACTTTCTACGAAAGCGGAATTATGAAGCTGACTGAAAGATGGCAAAAGGTCATCGAACAAAATGTTCAATACATAATTAATTAATGTTTGTCATTTATATTAATAAACTTGCTTTGAAAATCATGAAAAAAAAAGAATGACTTTGTTGCCAACCCAATATTACTCAATGAATTCATTCGGCGACTTATAGTATGTTTTGGCGATTTTTTTGGTCAATTGAGATTGCGGTAAACTGAAACTATGGACAAATCAATACGTACCCTTGCTATCAGCTCCAATTCGGAAATACAATAATCTTTATTATTTTCAATGATCTTAACGCTGAAAAAGGCACTTTTTAAATAATTTCTGACTTCAAATTTTCAAACATCATAATTTATTATGTTGGACATGAATAGAAAATAATTTAGTGATACAATCATCAATTCTTACTTGGAAGTATGTATAAAGCAAATGATAATTATAAAGGAAACAAATTTTATAAATATGCACGATGCAGGAAGAGTCATCAATCCAACTCGAAAATGACTTAGTAAGATCCTTTTGCAACATGCATCCGGATGAAGCTATGCTACAAAATATTACTTTACGGGTTCCTTTACCAGTGATTGGTCTGAAAACAGTTTAACGTTCAAATTAATGAGCTTTTGTCAATCCATAACTAATGTTTTTATTGGATTTAGTAGTTATTAAACAGTTCATTTTTGATATGCCATCAGATGTGACCGTCCGCGAAGAAAGGGACCTATCCCAGAAAAATCAGCTTTCAGTTTCTTACACCAATTGATAGTTTTTGAGTCGCTCTTTCGTTCGCAATAATCGAGAAATTTTCATGTCAGTTTTTTTTTTTATGTCGAGTTACAAAGGTAGGCATAATATGCGCAAACCCTAACACGATTGTTAACGGACTCTCTTACGATCGCCCGTCCTGTATAATTTATCTTTCGAGCGCAACTGATGTCATTGAATTTCTAGGATTCACCTGCATTCATTTTAGGTAGAAGATTCTTCTTTTGGGATTCCGTACCATATTGGTACAGTGGAAACATTTATGGAAAGCTTAGTTTGTTACAGTCTTGTAGCTTGTAATTTATTTCATATATTGCAGAAAGCACAATGAGAATCCTTTTCTAGTCTTAAATATAGGTAGAATTAAAATTTTCTTTATGTAAAATACTCAAACGAGGTAACACTAAAAAGGTTATAAATTTAGGTGGAAAGAAATAAGATGCAAAATACGTTCCTTGTCATATGCTTTTGTCTATATTAGCGCTTTAGGAAATTATGTTACTCGTTTCCGTAGTACAAATGGCACTTTAAAAACGTAGGAAGCAGCATTCAAAAGTCAAAATGGGCGAATAAAGATTATGATTTCAATTGATTTTCAGAATACAGAGAAAAAAAGCAGTAAATCAATTTGCACAGTTTATTTATTACAGTTATAGAATCTTGAAACCTGATTTTGTGTTTTCGAGCACAGATAGAATTTAAAAAATTTGCATCTCTTTCTGGGAAGGAGGTTGCTGTTGGGAAAGAATTAGAGAGAAATGAAAAAAAACTTTCTTACATGGAGGAAAATGTTATAAATATACAAAAGTCCCAGTTAAGAGAAAAGACGAAAAATAACTACTTTTGTTATTGGAAAGAAAAAAAAGGAAGGAAAGGGAATTATATTACATTATCAGGCTACGCAGATGAACTACAAAGTTCAGAAATCCGCCATCCTCATCAAATGGGGAAAACAAATATTATATCATTTATTTACATAAGATATTTATAGTTTATTTATTAAAATTATAGAAATTGATCTTTACGATTTGATCCATAAATTCCATTTCTGATAGAAACTTTTTACTCAATAGGACATTCGAAATAATGCAAAGATGTATGAACATATTTTTACAGAAGATTGTTAAAATATAAGAAAGTAGAACGGAATCCGGAAAACTCATTTTCTTGATCTCCTAGCCGAAAATACGGTCCTCCCGGCCGCATTTCACTCCAGAAAGAACGACTTTTGTGGTCTTTTTTTGTTTTCTTCGGCTGAGTAATGTCGCTAAATTCATCGTATAATTCGTTTGTTTAATTTAATTTAATGTGACTTCATGCAATTGCACGAAAGAGTAACTCTTAAAAAGACAAACAAAAAATTTATGTACACGGTTTATATTATATTAATAATTATATTAATAAAAGTAATAATAATTATTGTAATAAGATTAGTATTACTGGATGTGTGATGTTAAAGTTACTGTTGATCAATATTAATATTGTTATCCAAGAATAAATTTCCTCTGGTATTTGTTAATTTTTAAAAAAATTTTGATTTTCATTTTTTTTTGCAGTTATTGTATGATTGAATTTTATTTTAAAGTTTCTAATGCCCGCCCCGACTTTTGCAAAAAAAAAAAAACTTTCGGCTGGAGATCAAGAAAAATAGTATACGACCCACAGCCAGAATGTTGGATGCCCTGGCGTATGTGATATGAATGCCTCGGCTTCGCCTCGGAATTTATAACACATACGCCAGGAACTCAAACTTACTGGCCTAGGGTCGTAATATACTATTAAGCTCACAAAAGGAAGTAGAGTAAAGACCTGCAAAGGAGCCTAATTCCGACATGGCAGAAAGATCAAGTTTATCTATAGTAGTGCATCGATAAAAATGCAATGATGAAAATAAAGTTGATGAAATGTTGGCCAAAAAATAGTGAATGATATACAGTCCCATTTCTTTATAAAAGTATATAAAAGTATAAAAGTATGTTTACTTTTGCTTTTGTCACGAATAAAAATAAAATTGAAGCAAAGCAACATAATTTTGTGTCATAAATTTCCAGAGCAAACCTCAAATGCATATGTAATTTGAAAGGAGATTTTTTTTCAAAATTATCTCATATCGAATAAAGAAAAAACTATTTTCATTTAGCAAGCTGCACTTCCGTCTGAAAAATTATGGTCTTAGACAATTTATTCGTTACCCGATATCTACCTTATCGAATTGATTTTCTTTGTAAATTTATGTTTATTAAAAGTAAATAATGTAGCTGACAGTTTGCAAAATTAAAGTATGGAGAATTAGGTAAAGCCTGTCAACTCTTAGATTTTCATTAGCAAGTAAGAAATTCTTTCTAAAGTATTCCTCTTGTAACTAAAAAAATGTAAAAGTTGATAATCCTTTCCTAGTACCTTTTTCTTTATTTCGCCAATTTCTAACTCGATGTCTTATTTTGCATGGATATAAATTAACAAGCAAACACAATTTCGTCAACAATAAAAATAAAGTTAAAGCAACACGATATGCTGCAATTTAGTCTAAAACATTATATCATGAAATGGCAACCAAAAACTATCTTGTAATTCCAAAAACTATAAAAATTGTGTTAAAGCGAAACGATATAATTTTATGTTAGCAATTTGTAAGACTTATTTTGGATGGGTTTGTAACTTAAAAAAAGATATATGTCCTTTTGAGGCATTAGGATTAAGTATATTGTCTGTGAGCAACGGATGATGACCAGAATCTTGCCTATTACGACAGGTATCTTTCAGAGTGAATTATTTAGCTTAATCATTGACATTGCAATTTCTCTCAACAAAAATATCCAACTGTAATATACGACTAAGATACAAAAGTATGGCCATCAAAGCCACGAAATTTTAGTTTGTAATATACAATCTATTACCTCTCACCCCATTGTGATTTCGGCCACAGAGAATGTGCATACGAAGTGTATTAACACGTGGATCAATAAGTCCCGGGACTAACTAGGGAAAACACATTTTCTTGGCAAAACTCGACTTTATTCATCAACATAGTCTCCTTCAAAAGCAACACAATCAGTCCAGCGCAACCTTTCAATACCTTTCTTGTAGAACGATTTATTCTCTTTAAAGGATAAAGAGAATTGCATTGAGTTGTAGTAATTTTATTAATCAGAAATCCGCCATCCTCATCAAATGGGGAAAACAAATATTATATCATTTATTTACATAAGATATTTATAGTTTATTTATTAAAATTATAGAAATTGATCTTTACGATTTGATCCATAAATTCCATTTCTGATAGAAACTTTTTACTCAATAGGACATTCGAAATAATGCAAAGATGTATGAACATATTTTTACAGAAGATTGTTAAAATATAAGAAAGTAGAACGGAATCCGGAAAACTCATTTTCTTGATCTCCTAGCCGAAAATACGGTCCTCCCGGCCGCATTTCACTCCAGAAAGAACGACTTTTGTGGTCTTTTTTTGTTTTCTTCGGCTGAGTAATGTCGCTAAATTCATCGTATAATTCGTTTGTTTAATTTAATTTAATGTGACTTCATGCAATTGCACGAAAGAGTAACTCTTAAAAAGACAAACAAAAAATTTATGTACACGGTTTATATTATATTAATAATTATATTAATAAAAGTAATAATAATTATTGTAATAAGATTAGTATTACTGGATGTGTGATGTTAAAGTTACTGTTGATCAATATTAATATTGTTATCCAAGAATAAATTTCCTCTGGTATTTGTTAATTTTTTAAAAAATTTTGATTTTCATTTTTTTTTGCAGTTATTGTATGATTGAATTTTATTTTAAAGTTTCTAATGCCCGCCCCGACTTTTGCAAAAAAAAAAAAACTTTCGGCTGGAGATCAAGAAAAATAGTATACGACCCACAGCCAGAATGTTGGATGCCCTGGCGTATGTGGTATAGCCATGCGGTATCTATACAATGCGCTCGCTTATGCATATATGCGTGTGTAATCAATAATATTTTATTAACCTATATTAAATCTCTGAACCATACACATATGTACATTTTCAATGTAAAATTTCTTAAAATATCTCAAGAGTGAAAATAAAATAACTTGAGAAATGGTCAGAAAACCACTACAATATCGTGCGTACAAATAAAATTTTTCCAACCTTTGACATGCAGACGTGTAGTTAACAATATTTACAAGTATTATTCTTAGTCATTTATCAATTAAGCACTAAAACTTAAAAAGACATCTTCAGTCTTCTTGGCATGCTGATTTCTTCCAAAAATTGCCCATCTGATTAGGAAAAAATGTATTACTAATTACTTTATACTATAAATAACTTTGAAAAATTCCAAAAAATTCACAAATTTAAATTGAGTTTTACAGTTTAAAAATTTTTTTTAAAATTAATTTTGATGTTTCAAAATTACGAATTCATCTCGTGGAAGAAATTTGGCGCAATGCTAAGTATGTTACTGAAAAGTTCTTTCGACGTAAAAAATGTCTACAGCGAAAAACATCGAAAGCTTTAAGACAAACAAATAGCTTGTACATGTAGAAGTTGATCATTTGTCAATTTGATTGATTTCTAATCGTTAGCCAAGAAGTTCGAACTCTTCGTCTGATGTGTCGTATTGTCGATCGAAATGCTCAAATTCGAGAGCTGAAAATACAATTACAATAGCATGAAAAATGTGTAAATTAGAAGAGGGAAATATTTAAAGTCTTCGATCTTGAAGTATACAAAGTATTTAGAGTTTTAAAAATACTTATAAATATAATAATACTTTAAGAATACCTCCAGCAAAGCTTAATATTCAAAAACGCTCATTAAAACTCTCTATAGAAACAATTTGTGTTGCAAATAATTCTGTCTGTTTATATACAAAATTATTTTTACCAGTGGAATCTGTTGCCCCTAAAGCTTCTGAGACCATGACATCTTCTGCCGGAGACCAATGAGCGGGCCTTTCCGCATACAATTCAAAAAGCGGCTGCTTTTCCGATGAAATCAGTTTTTCCTGCATTAGTTTGCACAATGATTTAAATTCCTTTTCATTCTCACAGAAAAAACACTGAAATGGAAATAAAAACTTATTCAAATTTTTATAATATGGTTGATATGTTCATAGCTGCAATAGGAGAAATGTAGACAGACTGTTTTTGTCATAATTATTCCGATGATAAAATACCTACTATTTCAAATTGCTCTAAGTTATTATTTAATATACAAGAACAATTATATATATATATATGAAGAGTCGCATTCCATAACGGGATAAGGAACAAAATGGCAATTTTACTGGAGAGCGAAAAACACTGTGTAAAATAAAATTTGATAAAGAAAATAAAAGTTGGATCGGAAAAGTACTCTAGTTTAGAGGAAATTAGGTTTTAATTTTAACGTTGGAATATAGTGGGTTTTAAAAGTAGTTCCAAATCGCGATAAAAAATCTTATTTTCAATTTGAAAAAAACTGTTTAACCGTCCAAGGATGATGAATTGTTGAGCACGGAATAAAAAGTTTTTACGTTCTTAGAAAATCAAGTTTGAATATGACAGTGTCGCAGTGTAGCAGACGCTTTTTTGCTTTGTGGTAGTGACAAAAAAATGCATATTTTTTCGTTAAAAAATAAAGCTATTTCAATAAACATCTTTGCTGCGTAAAGTAAAAAATAGTTGAATTAAAAACAGTATTTTTTTTTTCAATGCACTAATGCTTTCCCAGTGACTATTTGACACAGGTCCTTACTGTATAGAGGGTGGGTTTTTTTTATCCTGAGACACCAGAATATTTCAAAAATAAAAAAGTTTTTATTGCGGACATTTCTTTTGTAAGATGTATATTTCTTGAAATATTTCGATGTCTTAAGATAAAAGAACTCACCTTGTATATAATTGCAAGTTTGCTCCTTTATAAACAGAGACTCTTCAAATTATGAACGCTTCAATTAATTTGAAAATTAGTATGTGGTTTATATAACACCGTACAACAATAAATTCAGCGGCAATATTGGGAAGTGATTCTTAGTAAATATGTGATCATTGAATTAAATCTGGCCCTAAAAATAGCGTAGCACATCAGGTTTCTCAGGTATCCCAACTTGAAGGCGTAAAAAATTATGTCTTTGGCTATATTCAACAAGCTATAAAATCTGATGCTCTTTTTATATCAGCATTAACACTAATTTAAAAATGGAGTAGTATTTTTTGAACTTTCAAATAGATTTTGGTTTGCCCCGATTTCACTGTTTTCTCCAAGATATCCTAGGCGAAAGTTTCGAATTGGAATTCAATCTGATCGAATAAGATATGGGGTGTGTACCCAGTTAGTAAAAGCAATATAAGGGGTGCACAGTGCATACCCAGATAGTGAAAGCAAGATAGGGGTGTATACCAAGAACCTAGGAATAAAGGTATGTCATGGCAACTTGGATGAGAGTCGGTGGCGCCATGGTTAATCTTTTATTAAATAATAATCGGTATGTAATCAGCACAGATGGATACTTGTTACTCCAGTGAAGTAATACAACTTTCAACGTTTCTTTTGACAAGTCTATAAATAATTTCTACTACAGTGGTTTATGACTGTAACCATCTTTTTTCATCAAGTCATCAATATCTTTAAAGTAACACAGTTCTTTATCTGTTATGAAGTAGCTACATTCTGGTGACGTTTACAGCAATTGGCAATTTAAGTGTATTTCTATAATAGATTCTATTGTTTTTAACGAGAGTCACAAAGCTCCGCTTTATCTATTAGTAAGTCAAGATCTCTAACTGAATCACTTGAGTCAGTCTGTATTATCATATATATGGGCTAAAATTTGCCAAGTGTACCCACCTAAAAATTTGTTGTTGCCTATCTTATTGAAACTCCGCCAGATTGTAGTGTCAATAGACCTCTTTAAATTCTGTAAAGGGGGTGCACCTAGTATAACGGGTTTTCAAGATACAGGGGTCCGAATTTTCGACGATTCACCCCGACCGTTTACTTCAATTGTACATATCTCCTGATGCAGTTATCCAAACTCTGTTACTATCGCATGTCAGAAGGCTTCACAAGTGAGCCACTAAAGGCATCACCTGACGGAAATTTCAAATTTGTATTTGTTCCTTTTGACCAGCCTAAAAATTGTTCTTAATCTTCGTAATTCAAATCCGCCCCTCGAAGTTTTAAGTCAATGGGTCAGGTCGATCCAGAGACGATTCAGATTATTGGTTGCCTGGCGCCGTCGTCCTAACAAGGTGAGTCATCAGCGAAAATCTCGGCTTCTGGGCGTGCGCCACCTTTTCCAGCTGATGTAGTAAAACTGCGTGACACATACGGCGCACAGCTTCATTCTGTCGTTGTCCAACGAGTGGTCACGTCATGGGATCTTTTTTTTTATTGTAAAAATGGACGCCCACGATTTTGATCTCGACGCGTTGAGTTCCGAGATCGCGGCCAGCTCACGGGCTTTCTTAAACCCTTGTTCTTTTTTTTGTTTTTTCTCTAGGCGTTGGACGTCACATCACCTCAAATTCTCTTTTTTCAATTTTGTATCGAGCCATGACTTTGCCCATTATTTAAAATAAATTGTAGCCTTTTAGATTAAATGCTCCTTAATTTTTATTTTCTTTCAAACACAAGAGCTTTTTATGTGGTAAATTAAGTTCCTAACTTCAAACTCATGGTCCGGCACTCCCGAATCCAACCGGCACCCCTTTTGCTTGCTTATTTTTGTGTGTGCAAAGTCTTTTCTTTTAGGGTAGACAAATCATGAATATGGCGTCAAGAGAGGCCAGGCGCTCATTTATAAGCAGCCATTGTTAACGCCAGTGACGCCAAGGGTGCTCCCGAATCCTCGGGTCTGCTTCGATATTATCTGTCTCCTTTTTTTTACTTTGCAGCAGGCAGTCACACATGCTATAGTGAGTTGTAAAATATAAATAAATTCAAGTGACAAAATTTCTATTCTAAAAAATATTTCTTTTTATCTACAAAGAAAAAATCAAATAACTCATATTTAATTCTAATTCGCTTGTAAAATATAAATAATTAATTTAATGTACAATTCTAATATCATAAATAAATGGTGAATTCAACTGATACAATTTCAAAGATAATTTTTTAACTTACAAGTGCGACTGAGGGATCCATTCCACTAATTGGAATACGACTAGCGATTTTGCAATGATACGTTGAATCGAGATCAACTTCATTTTCATCCAACTTTTGATCAACACATCCCGACCTTTGTGTCGTATGAGGGTCCAAAAATATCACCTCATCGCCTGCAAAAGTTGAGTAACTCTTGTCAAATCACATTTGTAATTCTTTTCATGAAGTAATTTCGAAAGATATTAGAATAAATCAAGCTACAAATTTTTTTTCAAGAAAAATATAATTTAATGGAGCAACAATTGAAAAATTCAAAAAATAAAGTGAACATCAAGAAGATAAGTTTGAAAGTTAGATATATAAAAATGTAGTGTAGAATAATGATAAAAATGAAATTTCTTGCAATAAATATATTTTCAAAAATTTTCTAAAAACATGATAGGAAAGTAACTACAAGAATATAAGTTTTATATTCGGCCATAGAAAGTCGACCAGACTTTTCTTCCTAGGTGTATTGATATTTTGAATATCTAAATCGTTAAACTTACCTACACATCCGATAAAGTAGAGAGCTAGATTTGGTTTCCCTCCAATAACTCCTAAGGATTGTGGAAATTGAAAAGATGTCTGAAAAAAATGTTCATTTCTTTATTTTCCCTAATTGAAACACAAAAATATTAAAAGAAAAATGTGATGATGAAATTCGGATAAAATAACTGGAAGAAAATTTCATTTTCTCCAAATGATAAAATTTCTAGCTTTTTAACGCATTCTAATTAAAATGTTGACTTTAAATAAAAATATTTTGAATATCAATGGATTAAATTTCTACGTTTCCCAACATAACACCAATTTAAATTAAATTTTTTTTTTCTTCTTCAAGAATGTAATGAATTTTCAAATTAAGTTCACTTGCTTTAAGGCCATTTATGTAAACTGGATTAATTTCACTTAAGCCGAGCCTGAGTGGAATTAAAAGAAGAAGAGGTTTCCATTGACTTGGTGCTTTCAATGGAACTTCGCCATCCGCTTCTGCAGTTGTTGCTCCCTCGACTTTACATTGCCTCACTATAAATATACAAGCAAAAATCATTCTACACTATACATTTTTATACATAATCAACTAAATCTATGCTCTATTTCACGAGAGAAGGGTCTGATTTCACACATTGCTTAGGCAAGTGGGGATGAAGTTCATGGAAATAGGGAAAGTGGGTGATGTGTGGGCGACATAGTGCTGTACGCGAAAAAGGTCATTACGGGGTTAAAAGAAATGTTGTTCATTGCGTTCAATTTTCACACTATTTTTTTTTTAAACGTTTCTGAATTTAAAAGAGTTCAATCGCTTCCTAAAACCGAACTCAGTTAGCTTGTCGATAATGCTAGGGAATGACATAATGACATAATACATGTATGTATAGCACTAAAGGAAACGGTGAACGAGGGGGAACTTGGGAAAAGCGAATAAAAGTGCGTTTTGTGCAAAATCCTTCTTTCG
Source organism: Diplolepis rosae (assembly GCA_030998225.1). Classification (NCBI taxonomy): domain Eukaryota; kingdom Metazoa; phylum Arthropoda; class Insecta; order Hymenoptera; family Diplolepididae; genus Diplolepis; species Diplolepis rosae. Next base: position 5,383,943 of record JAPYXD010000553.1, on the reverse strand, counting down.
TGAACCGGAGTATTTACACAACTAATTCCAGTATCTTTTGTGGAAAAATCCATAAAGGATAATTAAATGGATTCTTTCAAAAAAATAAATGTCTACATCAAAGATTCTTTAATTATATTTCTTTTACTCCCTCCACACTATGACATATCTTGACATAATATGACCTCAAGAATCTAAAAAAAAGGCTTTCAGAAGGTATGTATACGCGCGTGCACATGTGTTTCCTACTGTAAAATACGGCACAAGATCCGGCGCTAGATCATAATATAACAGGAATTTGGAAGCTACACTGGAATCTACGCCAGAATTTACGTCGGAGCAATTATTATCAGATGTTGACAGAATTCTAATCCAGCCCCAGAACTTACAACTACAATAGCCGAAGTTGCATGAAACATGAACATGGCGCCACGTTGATTGCAGTGATAAGTGGAGGGACAGATTTTCGGGGCCTACCTTTCACATTCTGGTTCTTCGTTTATACGCTCTGTGCGTGACTGCAGCGCCATAGCATGAGTGAACTAAAGGAGGCTGTTCGAGAGCTTTTACAATGTATTATAATGGGGCTTAGTTATAAAAATGTTTATTATTAATAAAAAAAAACAAAAAAAAAAACAATTTAATTCACTTTAAAATTCAATTGTTTTTCCTTGTGAAGTATTTGTGTGAAATCAGCAGTAAAAAGTAAGTATTATTCATAATAAAAATGATATAGAAACCAGTAAATATAAGGTTAAGTTAATGACAGATCAAAACAGACATCACACCGTCATGAAAAATTTCTACAAACAGCATTATTGAAGGCTGAAGAATTTTATTTTAAAAATTATTTAAATGCTTTATATAAGGCTGTGATTGCCGAAGAACTCAACGATGAAAATAATACTGAAAATTTAGAAAACTGTGAATGTTTAAGTAATAGTAAAGATGAAGAGATATTATTTAAGCGAAGTTTTACTGGAACTGATATCAGCAATACTTTAAACAAATAATATAGCTTCTATGACTTCAAGTTTAGGTGTACGTTAAGTTAAATAAATATATTTAAACGTTTGTTACACATACTTTATTCCAAAATATTTTGTTAAAAGTCGAAGAATTTATGTTACAAAATTTATTAATATTATATCAAATACTAAATTATGATAAATTAGATGAATACGTTTTACAATTATTACTTGTTACAGCTTAAAAAATATATACTGCAGCTACCCACTTATTCCTTTGATTTATTTTCCATTTAGACGTTGGAAATTTGTAAAATTTACACTCACTTTTCCTGCTTGTTTTTACAAGTCACAATACAACAACTTCGGTGGCTCATTTTAGCTAAATTTTTTTAATTAAAACAAAATTTAGATTTGCATGTGTATTTTGATTGCTCGGAAATATAAAACAGCCTCCTTTAACGCCAAAATTATCCACTGCGTACGCTGGCGTCGAACTGACTCTCCATACCATGACTTCGCACGGAGCGTGTAGTCACTCTTTCAAATTCTCGCCCAGTAAAATCTTGCCTTGCAGCCTTAGGTATCTTCCCTCGTGATAGGTCACATATACAGGGTGAGGCACATAAAGTGTTACAGAGCGATAACACTCAAACTATTGATCAAATCCAAAAATGTTTTAGACAAAAGTTTCAGTGTTCGAGAAGACCGTCATACTCGATCACCCTATTTTTATATCGGTGGAGGCGCTGAAGCTACGTCAAGGTGAACTCCACTTTTTTAAATGGAACCATGTATTTTTTTTCGATGACATTATTACCGATTTTAAGACGAATTCAGCGACCTACAACACAAGGTCATTCCAGTCACGCAAAGTATGAAAATAGTCGAAACATCATTTTCATTTCTTACGATACCCATGATAATACACATCGATAGGGAATTGTTGACAAGTTGACATCGACAGAAAGTAAGCATTTTCTGTTGATATATCAGTTAGTCAATTTTTCGTCATAAAAAATGATCGAAAATCATTGTTTTTCAAAACATAAATTGCTATTACTCGGTCAATTTTTGACGAAGTCGTTTGTTTTTTTTTTAAACATTAGACGTGGAATGCTTTAGCGGAGCTAGTGTATTAAATGAAATATGTCGAAACATTTCTCTTTAAATAATATTTTAATGTAAATAAAAAACCATGTTTTTGTGGTTGTCCCGGTAAAAAGTCTCTAATAAATTTTTGATTTCAGAAAACTTCCAGCGACAAAGTTGTTTCTTACCGTTAGAGGAAGTTTTCTGGAAATTTTCAGTAACATTTGTTTATTATTGTGGATTTGGCAGCGATGTATTTCATGCGTGGAAAATAGTTTTCCGCCATCTCGAGCGCTTGGCGAGTTATTGCTGGTGGCCCTTCATTAAAATATGCTTCATAGTTCCAGATTCGCGTGTACGCAGAAAAACTCGTAAATGCGCCGAAGTCACATAAAATAGTATATTCGCCAATGCACACAATTCGGGTAATTACGAGACTCACTTAAAATGCTCGTAGGACTGATCTCGGCTTCGTCTCGGCTTTGCCTCAGCTACGCCTCGACTACGCCTTGGCTTCGATGTCCTGCGAGCATTGTCTCTCGTCGCGTAATAACCCTCATTCTGCGCCTCGGCGCATAATATACTATTACATGACAGATTCAATAAATAAGTGTTAATTAAGGGGTTCAATATTTAAGTAAGTTAATAATTTATAATCTATTTCACATACGAAATTACAATTACTTAACAATTTTTTTGTATGAAGTTAATTTAACAAACCTTTACTATTGAGTAAAATACTTTAAATACTATTTTTTTTAAAAATTCATAACATCTTTTACGTGGCAATTTCAATAGATAAGTGTAAACAAAAGGTTTTTTTTAAATGAATAAATTATATTTAAATTTGCATACGAAATTACACATTGAAATATTTTTGTTATCAAGTAAAAGTGAAAAATATCATTAAAAAAACTTTTAAAAAAAGTTTTAGAATAATTAACAGTTTTTATATGACAATTTCAATGTATAAATGTAAATAAAAGGTTTGATTATTAAAAAAAGTGATATTGTTTTAAATTTTCAATTAAGTGATTTAGTTTTATTTCGACTTGATGAGCCCATTGTCTTATTTTTCTAAAGTACAATATATGATGTACTAATTCCAGTATCGGTTGTGTTATTCCAGGTTTAAGGGGTTAGTCTAGTATGGAACTTTCAAAAAATCGATTTTTATTTTTTTGCATTTTTCGAAAGTAAATGTATCTAAAAATATCGTGTCAAAATTTTATAAAGATTTGTGCAGTCTAACTATTTTTTTAGGGGCCTTAGCTTTGCTACCTGCGCGCGATTACCTGAAAACAACAACAAGAGCTTCAACAACTGTGTTTGGAATATGGCTCCTAAACATCTTTTCAATGGAAAGAAAGTCGTCGAAATTGCATGCAAAACATTAGCTTGCATATTTAATGAAGCCTTTCATCCAGTGTTGAAAATAATGGAAGTACTGGGAATCAAACTCGGCCAAATTGCTTTCTCGAACATCGAAAAGCTTGATACTGAGCGTATCACCATTGCGAACCCCCGCAGCTTAGATGCATAAAAAGAGGCCAGAACGTTATGCAGACAAGCTAGATTAGAAGAAAATAAAAATTTTGAGCAATCAGAAGGTACTTCATACGGAGCAGGCATCGCTGATCAAGTTTAGGTAAGAGTTTTTCAAAATATTTCATTAAAAATAACTTTAAGCGCGTTTTTCTTGAAACAACGTTTTTTCAACTGGTACGCACGATTACACCGAAACTACTCTACCTATCCTTCTGCCATTTTAACCACTTATTCTACACATAAATAGTTTTCGTGTGAACCTCGATCAAGTTGAAATTTTGATTCTTAATCAATTATTTTGCAAAAAACTGTTAAAAAAGTCGATTTTTTAAAAATGTTGTTTGCAAAATTCCACCGTATTGTTATTTATTAAAAAATATATCTTTCATAGGTTTATACGATAGCCATAGTGATACTGAATACAAAACTATTTGATTTTTTTGTTTCAGATGAGGCATTATTGAAATACCCTGCGTACTACCAACCTATCTACTTTTCACGTAGAGTTCACGTGTAGTTTTTGTATATAAAAATTGAATAAGTTGTCTCAAATAAAATTTTTTTTTCAATTTTAAGACTTTATTCAGGATAGCTAATAACTTTTATATCAATATATATTACAGTATGCTCAGAAAAAATTCCAAAAAATAGCCTTTATCTGAGCGCCTAAAGTATACTAAACCCTTAAGATAGTTTCGATATATTTTTGTTGTATTTTGTAAATTTCTTGTGTTTTTTGGTCTATTTTAAGAAGGTGAATATTAATTATTCCTGACTTGGCAATGTGTGTCTGGTTTTATAAATATTTTACTGAGGTTGTTTTCTGTAGCTGAAATTTTTTTCCCGGTGGATATTGTTTTATTTCAGATAGTATTATGTTTAGGTCTTCGTTCATGTTTTCAACTTGCTTTAATTTTTCATTCCACAGATCGACTTTGATTTCATTCCTGTAATCCTGTTCTGTAGATCGATTTAAGCAGGTCGAATAAACATGATTTATTAATCTTGGTAGATATTATTTTGAATTGCCAGTGAGCGTACAGGTGCTGTGAATCTATATATACGAAGATTCTTCAGTAAGCATAGGTAGTACGCAAAGGTTCTAACTTTGCGTAGAAAAATCCCGGTTTATTCTTCAGAGGTTGAATTTCGTATTGTGAAACAGTGGCTAGAGTTGGAAAAGGCATCAGCAGCATCTGGGTCCATGATATCGAATCAAAGGCTACAAATTGGATGTCAATTCTGCTACTTCCGGGGTCTGTGTATTAGAAAACTATATAAGTATTACACTTTCTCACGATTAAATTTTGCACCCCTTTCACTTTCCTGAAATTTAATAATTTAAAACGTAGGTAGGAAAAAGGTAGTTATTAATTCATTTTCTTCCTTATTTATAATTTTAGTAGTAAACGAATTTGAATGCTAGAATCAATTTTAAATTTCATTCTTGATCAAGTATAGCATAGGTGCAATACAATATCATTATAAAATAAACTAGGGTTATACAATATCTATTAATGTTTTTAAAAAATAGTGGTAATTTTATTGCTTTTGTATCAAATTGCATGTACATGTGGGGCATACGAGGGCTCTTCAACAAGTCAGTGACTTCTCGAAAGATGGTGCTGTTATCGTAAATATGTAACTACTCTATGAGAATACCATCTAATATCAGTGCGTATACAAAGTTTCAAGTCAGTACGTTAATTAGAAAATTTTTTATGGCCAGTTGAATTTAGTTTGTCATTGTTAAAACAAAACCGTAGAAAAAAGCGAGTTTCGCGTGCTCATTGAACATTATTTCCTACGAGGAAAATCAATCAAAGAAACTGAAGAAAAGCTCGCAAGATATTATAAAGAGTCTGCTCCATCGCATAGCATCGTTCATAAGTGGTTCACTGAATTTCGTTGCGGCCGTATTAGACATCGTACTCAACGATCGTCGATTGAAAGTGTGTGAGATTAGTGAGACTGTAAACATTTACACGTAATTCAAAGGAATTTTTGCGACGTTATGTAACTGTTCATGAAACGTGGATTTTGTGCCTGAAAAAGTGTTTTTGCGGGGAGTTCTTCTTCATTACTTTAATATGAAGAAAACTGCTGCCGAAAGTCATCGTATTTTGGTGGAAAAAAAAAGTTTGAAGATGAAGAACTGGAAGCATCACTCGATGAAGATTGTTGCCAAACACAAGAAGAGCTCGCAGAATCTTTGGGAGTCACTCAAGCAGCCATTTCAAAACGTTTAAAAGCAGCCGGATACATTCAAAAGCAAGGAAATTGGGTTCCACATGAACTCAAGCCGAGAGACGTTAAAAGGCGGTTTTGCATGTCCGAAATGCTGCTGGAACGCCACAAAAAGAAGTCATTTTTGCGTCGGATTGTTACTGGTGATGAAAAATGGATTCATTACGACAACCCCAAGCGCAAAAAATCATATGTGAAACCCGGCCAACTAGCCAAATCAACGGCAAAGCCGAATATCCATGGAGCGAAGGTAATGCTCTGTATTTGGTGGGATCAGAAGGATGTGCTGTATTATGAGCTGCTGAAACCGGGTGAAAACATCAATGGAGAACGCTACCGAACACAATTAATCCGTTTGAAGAGAGCAATAGCCGAAAAACGCCCGGAATATGCGACCAGACACGAGGCAATAATTTTCCATCATGACAACGCTCGGCCCCATGTTGCTGTTCCGGTTACGAACTATTTGGAAAACAGTGTTTGAACGAAGCGTGGAATAATATTCCACCTCAAACACTTCAAAAACTCATCGAAAGAATGCCAAAATTGTGCGCTGCATTCATTAAAGCAAAAGGTGCCCATTTTCAAGAAAATCGCTTGATGTAACATATTCACTGTTTCCTTATAAATGTTGATGAAAATTTAGGTGAAATGCATTAAAAATGTCTTCGAAAAATGAAGCTACATTGGACGTACAAAACTACAGCGAATATGTGAGTAATATTTCAATAAATGATACGATAAACTGACAAAAACAACTTTTTAAATCTTGTTCTAATATTTTCCGACTGTACTGTAGATCCAATATGTATTACCACAGGCTTACATGGTTTTCAACCCGAACAATGATTAAGCCATTTCTAAAAATTGTACTCGTACACTATAAATTGTCATTTTATTTGAAAAAATATGCTATGAACATACAAAATCTCAAAAATCACCCCTGATGGCAAGAAACGGGTGACAGATTTGCATTCAGCACCCAAAAATAAGTAAAAAAATACTCTCGTCTTCTTGAGTAAACAAATTTACCGCTATTTGTAAACCAATGTTATTGGTGTTAACTCAATGTTAATGAGTTTTCTCAATAGATCTTATTTTTGCTATTATTATCACTCACAGTTACTTAAGGTAGATAATGTAGATTTATTTATAACGACCTGGCGCGTGGTCAGTACTGAAATGATTGCACGTGGATTTTGTATCCTCTGCTAATTATCGATTTGTCTCCCTCTTTCTTATCTTGAAATTCACAGAAGTTCCAAAGAAGATTTTTCTCGGAAACTTAAAAAGATAAAATTCTGAGAAAATACTACTTGTAACATTGAATATAATTCTCAAAACGAAACTAAATTGCACAGTTTGCGACCAATCGGTGGTGGGCCCAAAAACCGCCCTTATTGACCCTCCTCCTTTAAAAATATAATATTTCAAATTAACAAGTATGTGTCAGATGTTCAAATAAATTTCCGCCCTTTGACAAAAGTTGGTGCCACCAGTAACTTTTGGTTGAAATTGACAGATGTAAAACGTCACTGTCGTAAGGTTGGACATCTGTCAAGAACATAACCTTGAAGTATTAGTGAATTTTTATCAGTATAATATATTCTTTTGTGTGCGAAAATGTCGAGTTTTGAGCCCAATAAGCGTCATTTGCGGGAACTTTTGATTTACTTCTTAAATTTGAAGAAATCGGCAGCTGAGGCGGATCGATTGCTTGTAGAAACATATGGTGAGGCTGCCTTAAGTGAGAGAAGTTGTCGTGAGTGGCTTCAAAAGTTTAAGAATGGTGAATTTGACATCAAAGACAAAGAAGGTAGCGAAAGGCCGACAGTGTGCGAAGACGCGGAATTGGAAGCATTATTGAATCAAGATTCGTGCCAAACGCAAGAAGAACAATACGATGGACAATACTTCGAATAAAACATAAGGTTTCCATCTTTCAGAATAAATGCCCAATTTTTGATAAAAAACGTCGAAAACTTATTTTTACACCTGATATATGTCAATTAGGATGATATTGTCAACTATAACATTATTGGTTCATTTGAATTGATTTGTTCCTGAATATTTATTCGATAATCAATTTCTTAAATGTTCAATGTTGAAAGAAGATGTTAAATCCTTTCGATTAAACTGGCAAAAAGAATGCAGACTTACCAAATTACACTGTTCGACATTTTCGAACTTTTCTTTGACACTTGACCAATGATAACTGATTTCGATAGGTTTTTTCCCGTAGAATCGGAATCCGGACACGGAAGTAGAAATTTGTCTCTAGTTTTCGAGTGAAACGGGGTTAAAAGTCCCAAAAAATGTGTTTTTGGCCATTTTTAAGGACGTATAAAAATGTAACACGAGCCAATAGAACCTTCTGAGAATGATGAAATGAAAGCTTTGTTCTTGCCCTTTCGGAGTAAAAACAAAAAACCAGGTGCCATGATATTGAAATGGTCGGGAACAGACTTATTACATGTGCGCGCACCGATTCCACCACATGCTTGCACCTTTGAGCCTGCTGAACTCAGAAAAAGAACGTGGTTTCAACTGGAATCGTGGGAGCGTATCAATTTGAACTGAAAGAAATATGAACTCTTCAGAGGGCATCACCGTCTATATGATTCAAAATGCGTTCAAGTTGATACGCAAGAAAAATGACCTCACGTTTTTTCTGTGCTCTCCGCTCTCTCACATGCCTCTTATTTTATAAGTATCCGTCTCTTTCATGAATTGATTTGACTTCCAGTTGTTTGGCATGAACATTCCTGAACCATCATTCTGGTCCTGTTTTATTCACTCTCGAACATTTTTAACCGATTTTTATTTTTTTTTAAGTTCAGCAGCTTCATGCGTTCGCATACTTCTGATCTACATACTATTATCGCTATTAGATTTTCTTTGTGGAGCGTAGTTACCGATGCTTACGTCCTCCAAGAAAGCGTCCACATTTTCTGGGCTTGCGAATTCCAATACTATTCGACTTCTTCGCTCATAATCTATTGGCTGATACTCATTTGTTCCCACTCTCAATGGTTCTGACGTTAAGTTGTTCTCAAGTTCATCTGTTTTATAGAAGCGTTTACGCAAATATCATCACGTCGTATGATTCACTCTCTTGAGTTATAATGTGATAGATTTACTAGATAAAGCTTCATCCTATGGACCAATATGTCTATTGGACACAATGGGGAAGCTTCTAGAGGATTTAATTCCGCACTATCAGGTGAACGGATAATGGAAGAGTTGCAAAGCGACTTAAAGCTGGGAACTGCTACCGTCGAAATTCGAAGCCAAAAGGCGGTTCCGCGAGCGGTAATATGGTCCAAGAGAGGGGTTTTTGGTTTTAACAGGTATACCTCGACCCGTCCTAGGAGAGTTCTGTACTACATATATAAAAGATTTTGCCATTTTTACCTCCTCAAAAAAAAACGTACCTTGCCTCATAGTGACATTCTTCCTGTCATCTTTCAGTTCCAGTGGCATATTCGTGAGTCATGAAAGAAACCGCTAATGCTTTTTCTACAATATAAGACAGAAGAATGTTATCTAAAAACATATTATAGATACTAAAAAATCACTTTACCGCCGCTCTACATCAAGTTAGGTGTAGCAAAAAACTTGATAAAAGCTACGAAGAAAAGCTAGGCTTTTGTTATCTTAAAAAGATACTTCCAGGGCTAACTCAGGCGAAGCTAAACGAAGGTATACTCAATGACCACAAATAAAGGCTATTTTCAAAGATTGCAACTTCAAAAGAACATTAAATCAATAAGAAAAGAGAGCTAGGAATGCTTTCGAAGCAGTTTCTAAAGGCTTTTTAGGTAATGCAAAGGATCCTGAGTATAAGAAGATTATTAATGAATTGCTGATTGCTTATAAAGCATTGGGGTGTGACGTGTCTCTGAAAATTCATTTTATGCATTCTAATTTGGATATTTTTTTAACCAAATCTAGGAGTTGTCAGCGATGAACAGGGCGAGCGACTCCATCAAAACATTGTCACTATGGAAAAAGGATATCAAGGAAAATCTACGGTGAATATGCTGGCAGATTATTGCAGGATGCTCATTCATGATTCTCCTGGTACTACCTACAAAAGGAAAGCACCACGATCCGTAAAAGGACAAGGAATTTGCATTCCAAACAGCATCTAATGTCGTGAGAGGCTAGGGGTTTCACAATAAAAATCTCAGAAGGTTCTATTGGTTCGCGTTACTTTTTTACACGTCCTAAAAAATGACCAAAAACACTTTTTTTGTGACTTTTGACCCCATTTCATTCGAAAACTAGAGCCAATTCTCTACTTCCGTGTCCGGAATTGTATTCTACTTTAAAAAACCTATCGAAATCAGTTATCATTGGTCAAGTGCCAAAATTCATGTCGAACAGTTTTATTACTTCATCTGTTCTAATTTGATTCTAGAATTATTTATTTTATTAAAACTAATAATTTCAATCATAAAGGATTAGTCTGTCCAGACTCAAGAGCAAAACCCTGAATAATCGTAACAGTCACATAAATTATTTTACCATATGATTAAATTGCAATGATGTGACTACAGGTTCGTCACTTGTCTAGCTGTATTCCGGGTTTGTTTAATACAGGCAGAAACTTCAAATCAAAGTTACAGGGATGTAACAAATGTCACGAATACAAAATTTTTCAAAAATTTAATTTACTTTTTCTAAACATGTCAGAATGAAACAAAAGCTATAGATAACAATTTTCACTGTTGAATATATATAAATAATAATGGAAAAAATGCTAAATATTGAAATTACTGCATATTATTGCTTGTGGATTTTATATTGAATGGGATGTATAAAAAGTCGATATTAAAATTTTTCAAAAATACACGCTGTCGTCTCTTCGTAAGAACCATCTTTTCTTGAACGATCTCTAATTTCTCAACTAGGTATAGGACATTATTTTTTCCTCAAAGGAAAAAAACCTCACAGTATAGCTCAAAAACCTGTAAAAAACAGAAGTTAAAAAGAATTTGTTTGGGATTCGTACTTTTCCTAATTGAAGATAAAATAACTTTTGGATATATTCTTAATTTTTTATCTGGCGGTTTTAATTGCAAGTTACAAAGTCGTGTTCGTTTTACCATGGTATTTGTATATATTGGATTTTACAACTTTATTTTGTATAAGATTTCTAGACTGGACTTCTTTATTTTGATTCTCAAGCTTCAAGTTCTTCAGTTCTATGACTTTCATTACTTTCTATCATTTACCAAAATTTTGATATAATCTACAAATTTATAGCACTGAAGAGGGCCTCCATATACAGCTGAAATGTTTGCTTGCTTTTTGGAGATTTTTTTTCAATACGCCCTTGATAATATTTCTGTATGAAATATAAATGTTAAAATGTTGCTGTTGGTTTTCATTTATAAAAAATTACACATGTAGTATTGATCACAATAATGAACTGCTCAAAATTATACATACTGATTAATTGTAATTATATAAAATTTTCATACATATTGTTTAAAAAGGGAGAATTTTACTTATCTACAGTAATGTGTGAAATATCAAAATTTCCAAAAAAACTTATGCAATTTTAATGTTTGATAACCGACTTTACACCAAAATATTAAAAACTCTACATTGGAAAAATTAAATATTAAATTTTTCATTTCAAATACTGTAAAATTACACAATTAAGTAATATTTCGATAATTGACCAATTATTTTCTCATTAATCCGTTGAGGGCCAACATGGCATAAACGATACACTGGTCTTTGAGGCCGTGTAACTTATGCTATTCGCAACTGAAAAAATTGAGAGGGACATATTTTTGAAGTTCAAAGCTTGCCCTTTCCGATGGTATATACAAAATTGATATAAAACAATATTAATTATAAAAAAATTAAGTTTAAAAAAAAGCACGATTTTTTCGATCTTTTTTTTTTTGAAAGCGAGTTTTGAAAGGTTTCCCGGTCTGTCAACGACCTGGAACATTTTTAACCGGTGGAATAAATGCCTGAACTATAAAAAGGTGTGGTTCAGAGATTAATTTTTCACTTTGGTCTTTACATAATGGCGCCCGAATTACAAAATTTTCATGAATATATTCAGGATTTTTTTTGTCAGAAAATATGAACAAACTAAGGAAATTACTATAAATTAAAAGTTCTTAGAATCACTCAACGAATACGTCTGAATTTTTTCAAAACGTTTCGAGCAACTTTTCAATTTTGCAAATAACATAAATTTTTGCAAAATCAAAAAATTGCTTAAAACACCTCGAAAAAATTTGTATGCATTCTTTTACCAATTTTAAGAACTTTTTACTCTTGGTAATTTTTGCTATAAGTCTATTGCTTTCAAGAAAAATATTCTCAAAGAGCAAATTAGTATCTGATATGAAAATCCGCGAATCGACATATTTATCGATTTAAAGTCGTGAACAAAAACCCGAAAAAAAATCCTCGATCTCCAATGCAATTCATGAAATTCGAGAAAAAGCGGGAGAGAGATAAACATAGAGACGGATAGAATCTTTAAGGTCGATAGCGTTAATAGTGTCTTCATTTCTGCGAAGCTTTGTTCTCATGCCGGCGTCCCGAGTGAAAATCGTTTACGACTGCAGCAGACCTGCATATTTGGTTTCAATCTGTGGGTGTGCTGCAGACCTCTTACAGGCGTGTGATTGAATGCAGGCCTGCAACAGGCCTGTTGCAGGTCTCTAAACGAGCTGCAGGCCTGCTACAGTCGTAAACGATTTTCACCCGGGGTTGCCTCTCGATATCCAATTTTTCTCAACATCGCCTCAATTCGATCAATCGAATATACTGCGGTACTTTCGAGGTTATTGAGAATATTTTTCTTGAAAGCAATAGACTTATAGCAAAAATTACCAAGAGTAAAAAGTTTTTTAAAATTGGTCAAAAAATACATAAAAATTTTTTCGAGGTGTTTTAAGCAATTTTTTGATTTTGCAAAAATTATGCTATTTGCAAAATTGAAAAGTTGCTCGAAACGTTTTGAAAAAATTCAGACGTATTTTTTTAATCGTTTAATGTTTCAGTAAAAGTTTTACCAAGTTTCAAACAAAACTTAATATTCGCTCTTTGTTCGAAGTTCATTTTTCGACCGATGCTATAAACACACTGTCACATATAAAGCAATAACTCGGCTTCTAATTGTCCGTTGGTCATGAAATTTTGACAGAACGTCATTGAAAGATGTACCATTCCAAATCCTACTCCCGTCAAAAGACAGCGCCGCTATAAGTAGCTATTTTGAAAAAGTCTCGTTTACTTTGCGACAGACCTTGTATGTAAGTACACACAGTTTAAGCAAACTCAGAGCCAAGTAGTTTTTAGAAGTACAACCAGGTAAATTTGACGCGTTTATCCCTATATTCTCTTCAATTTTTCTATTTTTTAAAGAGTTGTAATACTCACAGACGTCGTTAACTACCAAAGTATTGTCAAGGGCAACATGTATTGTTATGGAGCTCCACTCATCGTATACGACTAGTTTCCTGAAATAAAAACATAAACCTTTTAATAATTTCAAATCAATATTAGTTTACCAGTTTATCATTTATAAAAATAAATTTGATTACCTTCATGGAAATCATTACAAATTTACTTCAAATTTATTTGGAATTTGTATTATTTATTAAGAATTAAGACGTAAATGTTTAAATAAAGGGTTTTCCAATAAGGACATAACAATTTCATATCTTTATATGAACGCACCCTTAAACTTTTTTAATGAACTTTCAATGTCAAAACGTTAGTTAAAGTCAACATTTTCATCATGGTAAAGTTCACGAACCAGCAACGTTTGGAAATTATTAAAAATTACTACCGAAATTCTGAATCGGTGGTCGCAACTTTAAGAGCGCTTACTCCAATTTTCGGCCGTAATAATAGTCCCATCCGACAGGCTGTGCGTGCTATAGTGGATAAATTCGAGACCAAATTTACACTATTGGACGTTTCGGTGCGAAAAAGACGTTGTATTGCTCGAAGCGAAGAAATAATCGCAGCCGTAAGTGCATCGATTAAAAATTAGCCAAATCAGTCGATTCCACGTCGTTCTCAAGAATTTGGCATCGCTCAAGATTATTTGTGACCAGAATTGGATGAACTTGACATCAACGATATGTGGTTTCAGCAAGACGGTGCCACACAGCACGCGTCACAATCGATTTATTGAAAAGAAAATTCGGTGAACGTGTTATCTCGAGAAATGGTCCGGTCGAATGGCCGCCTCATTCATGCGATCTAACGCCATTGGATTTCTTTTTATGGGGCCATATCAAGTCACTGGTCTATACCAACAAGCCAGCAACTTTAGACGACCTCAAAGACAACATCCAACGCGAAATTGCCAACGTTCCGGTCGAAATGTGTGGCAGAGTGGTGGAAAATTGGGTCCATAGAATCGACCGCTGTAAACGGGCTCGTGGTGGTCATATGACCGATATCAAATTTCATTCATAAAATGTAATGCTTGCACTACTCCCACAATAAATTTGAACTCAATATCTCAAATATTTATGTGTTTTATTCATAGATAAAATTGTTATGTCCCTATTGGAAAACCCTTTATATGGGTCAAAGAAGGCAAACACATAGATTAGGGCCCAAAATCTGTCAAGTCGTCATTATTCTTTCTTGCCCCCTTTAATGGGATTAAGTGCGTGGTACGGCAAGTAAGACGAACGACAAAACCGAAACCTGACAAAACAAATACAAACTAACAAACGGAACTAGAAAAGTCTCAAATAACCCTAACCAATCTCTTTTCTGGAACGGTATAGATTTGCCTGTTCCAGACCTTTCAAAATCAACCAACTCCCAGTCGGACAAGGAAATAACAGGTAATGGAACATTTCAAATAGACTCTTTCCTAGAAGAAAATAATCAATTCCTGATAGAAACAAACGAGTTAATAAGACATTATGACGTACAAGTAATTAGGGAATGCAGAACATTTATTGAAAAAGTAGAAGAAAAATGTAAAAAAAAAATGAATAAATAAAACAGCTAAACCTTCAGCCCACAGCTTATTTGAAAGAGAATTCAGAAATAATGAAAAATGGCAATCGGAAGATTTTGGAAATAGAAATGAAGTATTAAATAAACAATCGGTCCAATTCGATGTAGGGAAGAAACCTCGGGAATTATGGCAGGAACAATCGGGAAATTACGACAATGAAAGAAGAAATAACCGGAGAAATTTTGATACGGATGATAACTAACCATTAGAAATGAGAGGAAATTTAAATCAAAATATAACTTGCCGATCAACGATTTGTAATAGGTCAACCAGACGCTTACAGGTAAACCAATAAAATCAAGAAATAAAGGACGATTCAGACCTAAGCGACAACAATCACACAATGCCAACAACACACTTTCCCTTTGGCATAACCCAAACCCCGTTTCAAATAATGAGTAATTGGCCACTCAAATTTAGAAATAACAAAGAAGACAACTCAGCTCATTTTTTGGATGACCTAAAAAAAGATTTAAAAGGGGATACCAAATAAGTAGTAGGAATATTTTAGAAAACTTGGATGCGTTATTGATTGAGGACGTTAAAGATTGGTGCTTAATATATAGAAATTCGCGGAGGATGTTATAAAATTTTTCTAAAGAGTTTACGAACACATACATATAAAGATGAAATTTTTTTGGATGGAATGAAACAAAAAATTAAATTTTGAAACCAAAGACGAACTCAAGATATTCACTCTTACTTAACAGAAATTAGAAAACTTTTTACAAAACTTCACTCTGGAAAAAGTCTAGAATGGGAATTACGTGGCGCATACGAAAAATCTAAGATTTGAATATAAAATGTATATTAAATGCAACAATTTCGAAACATTGGAAGAACTCGAAGATCTAGGTAAAGAGTGAGAGACCGAGTTAGCAAAGTCCAGAATCAGGAGACAATTTTTTACAAATAACGGAACCAAGGATAGAAAATAACAAAAACAGAAAGAAATACTACGAGACTGACTAGCAATATGGAAACAAAAACCAAAATTTTCAAAATGGGAGACAAAAAAAAACCTGGGGCCTCGTGGATACAGCGAAGATATAATATCCCACAATATCAAATACCTTCTCTACAGAGATTCAACCTCTACCCTGCATTCTGAAACACTTCTCAACCAGGATTTTCACAAGGTTTCCAGTCTAGATACCGAAATAATCAATATACATATCAGTACAACCCTTATAATGAAATAATACCCAAGATAAATCAATTATCCAGGTCAATTACCAGGTCTAATACAGTCCACTATAAAATTTCTAACGGAAAATCGGAAAAACCCACGAGAAAATGGACAACAAACTTTCAAAAACAATTTGCGAGTAACGAGAACCTAAACCAGAGAAGCGGAAATTGGAACAATAGAATACAAGATATCCCAAATTGGTTGAAACAAGGTGCGCAGTCGCATAATGCGATCGTGAATGAAAATTTAATACAGTTAAACTATTATAAGTGCAAAACACCGGGACACTTCAAAAGGGAATGCTCATACTTGAGTCACAACTAGGGAAACTAAAAAGATGGGTAATGGGAACAACATTAACAAGACCCATTACCAGAACGCCATAGTATTTAACTTCGGTCATAGCGGGGACAGATTGACAAATTTGTCCACGTGCGCTCTGTGTTTCTAAACGGGTTGACCGTGCTTTTACCAGGGGTCTCTTGAATCGCAGGTATGGGCGTCTAACAGGGTCTGAACGGGTCATAGCGGGAAAATAGATTGACAAATTTGGTCAAGTGCGCTCTGCGTGTCCAAAAGGGCCTAGCATAAATCTAGCGAAGATCCCATAAGTCGAAGGTGTAGGCGTGTAGCGGGGTCTAAGTGGGCCATAGCGGGGAAATAGATTGACAAATTGGGTTGTGCGCTCTGGGCAGGCCGTGCAAACCTAATGGAAAGGTGGTGGACCGCTAACAACTAGCGCCGCTTATATCCCTGCACATGAACTACCATTATGTATGCACGTGTTAGTGCATATACATGCATACGTAGGTTCTTTAAATGTGTTACAGAGAATATATTCAAATATAATTAAAAGGAAATTGAAGATTTAACGCAAAATTGTGAAATGTAATTCAAGAGTGAGAAGTTAATAACAACTCACTCTTCAATTACATTTTCACAATTTTGCCTTAAATCTTGGTTTTGTCGTAATAAGTAAAAATCAAAAATATCTGTAATTTGTATTTGTATTGATTTTTATTTTCAGAAAATATACAGAAAATATACGAAATATACTAATAATAAAAAATGTTATGAAAAATGATAATACTGCTGACTTCAACGGAAATCGGAGAGACAAAAAATATTAATTTTACAGCTTATACAAGGCTTCAATAAACATAATCATATAATTAAAAAACTCCTTGGTTTTATCGACTTGAGGACTCGTGAGTCCAAAAATGGCGGCTAATCTATCTCCTATTGAAAATTCCGACGTTGGAAACGACATTGGAAACGTTATCGCAAGCGATATCGTAAGTGATACCGTAAACGACGTAGGATTTTCGGACCATATACGATATCGTTTACGATGTCGTAAATGATACCGATTACAACCTTTTTTTTTAATTAAATAAGACAAAATATTTTATTATTGTTACAATTTAAATCTATTTTACTGTATGAAATGAATATGAAGACAATGGAAATTAATAAAAACATTTTATATGTGTGTATTTAATTTCGAACGATTGTGAATATTTGTGTGCTGTTCCGAATTTGCACTCTTATTAAACTTTCATGGTGCCGAAAGATCATAGACAAAAATATGTTTATAGGTAAACAAATATGTTAATAACAGTTTCCATTGTTTTTATATTCCTTCCATACAGTTAAATAGATTTAAATTTTAACAATAATAAAATATTTTGTCTTATTTAATTCTGAATCGGTTTCACCAATGGCATGTAGCTTGATGTAGCTCAGAAAGAGTATACAACAATGGCCGAACTCATACGAAGCCGTTCCCCTTGCCGCACTCCATCCGCTTCCGACAACTAGCGCCGCGTATATCCCTGCACCTGAACTACCCTACGGGGACACCCAATACATTAGAGGTTGACCTGCCCTGGCTCTGGGTGTCTAAACGGGTCTACCGTGGTATGGGCATCTAACAGGGTCTGAACGGGTCATAGCGAGGACATAGATTGACAAATTTGGTCAAGTGCGCTCTGCCTGTCTAAAAGGGCCATATCGTTCTTTTATATACAAAAAAAAAAAAATTTCCGGCCGGGTTGGTTGCAAATTTTTAAGTTTTTTTTTTCATTCTATATATATATGTTTTTTGTGTTATTTCATATATAGCATTGATAATTTTAATTGAAGAAAATAAAAAGAAATGAGAACTTAAAAAAATTCTGTGAATTTTGGGTCAATATAATAACGTACAAGTTATCAAACATGTCACTTTACAATATCAAATAAAATTTAATTTTTAAAGAACCAACCCCTCTCCATTATCCGGATAAGGGACTGAGCTAGTAAGAAATTTTAATTAAGATCCGCCACAAAATTTATTTGATTTAGCTTTTGATTATCATTGTTTATTTTTTTTGTTGAATTAAATAATTTATTAATTTGATCCATGAAAGAACTGGCGCCCAGAAGTAAGAACAAACTAGTATAATTATTTATAATTTTTTAAAAAATTATATTAATTAAAGAATAAGTTTTGTGCCGAAGGTGATTAGAAAAAGGTGTTATCACAAGAGAAACAGTGATATCACTGCTTGATTCTTTTTCTTTGTTTTGTCTTTCTTTCACATATATGTTATAGATATAGAGAAACCATGGCGGAAAACTGGAGGCATACCATCGCCAAGTCGGCCGGGACATACAGCGAATAAGTTTTGTGCCGAAGGTGATTAGAAAAAGGTGTTATCACAAGAGAAACAGTGATATCACTGCTTGATTCTTTTTCTTTGTTTTGTCTTTCTTTCACATATATGTTATAGATATAGAGAAACCATGGCGGAAAACTGGAGGCATACCATCGCCAAGTCGGCCGGGACATGGAGGAGTCTAGTAGAAGAAAACTCCGAAGGATTAAGAAGTCGATTCTGCAACAAATGGATACCGACTTTGCTATATACGATACATGACTCTTTATGTGACAATACCATCTGATCAAATTTGACTCTGACTGTGGTCCAGTTAAATCGCGCGCGTAAACAGAAACGGTAAAAAGTTCTTTTTCTGGGTGGGTAACACCTTCTTTGAAAGTTGTGTGAAGTTTGAGCGGGAGAAGTCCATTAGTGTGTGTTTAGCAGCCTTTGGTTTACGACGCGAAAAGTTTGTCTGGCGATTTTTACTATGGGGAAAAAAATTGAACAACAAGTTTGCTTGAAATTTTGTGTTTCCAATGGAATTACGGCTACGGAATCATTGAAAATGTTGCAGAAGTGTTTTGGGGAGTCTACTCTATCGAGAACGCAAGTATTTGAGTGGCATAAAGCATTCAGTGAGGGTCGTGAGGTCGTAGAAAGCTTGCCTCATTTGAGTCGTCTATCCACCCCTGTTAACGACGATAACATCGAAAAAGTGAAGAAAATTGTGCTCGAAAATCGTCGTGTTGGCATTAGAGAGGTAGCAGAGTCTCTCAAAATCTCTTATGAATCGACTCAAAACATTGTGGTTTATGTTTTGGGTAAAAAGCGCGTCGCCGACAGATTCGTACAACCGACATGGGCCCGAGCAGAGTCAAGATCACCCGAAGAACCTCGAGGGGACGAAATGTCACTTATTCTACATGATCTGTCAAGGAGAGTTACCGAAATTGTCGTCGGCTTTGTGAGTGCTGTTCTGCTTTTGCATCTTCTGGTGATCAAAGGAAGTGTTGGTCGTCCGACTATTAGAATAGAGTGTCCGGTCCGCTCTTGTGGATGTTTTAGTAAATAAGCAATCCTGCTTGTATGTCACAATAAAGTGTTTCAACTGTCACAAGTGCCTGTTTCAAGTGATTCTACCCTGGCTCTCGGCATCCTTTCCTTATATACCCCCCCCCCCCACTGTATAGCTACCTAGTTATATAATTAAAAAACACACACATACGCACGCACACACACACACGCACAACCACGTAAAGCCGATTTAATCAAAACTCTGCCTGGTATCAGGATGCATCAAGGAGGGCCGGCATCCTTGTTTGTAGCTCTAACTTGAGCGTCGGGGATTTTCTGGAGTACGACGCGGGGTTCGTTTGGGTGGAGGTGGCGGTTGTGCGTGTGTACAGCTGCTACTTCTCCCCCAACGATCCTTTCGAGGTCTACGAGACCCAGATCCTCCTTCTCGAGTAAAGCATCAGTGACGCTGTTGGGCGTTGCCTCGTAGAGGGTGACTTTAATAGTAAGTCGCCCGAGTGGAGCGACGCCCGCTTAGATAGGAGGGGAATCTTGGTTGGCGAGATGGTCGCTAGGAATGACCTGATCGTCTCAAATCAGGGCAAGGAGTTTACGTTCAGACGAGGAGTGGGGGTTTCTATTATTTACCTCACGATTGCCGCACCCCGTCTCACCTCTAAGATGGGTCACTGGTTTGTCCTCGAGGTAATAACCTTGAGTGACCACCGGTGCATCGAATTCAGTTTAGAACAACGGTGCCAAGCAGTGGATAAGGGTAGGGGCGGCGAAGCAAGGAGCCCCTCCTGGAACAGGAGGCCAATCTGCAGGGAGAGATTTAGAATCCATCTCGAGACAACCAGACTTGGTTGGGTCGGGCCTGCTGGGTCGTTGGGGGACACTGTGCGCTCGGCGAAGCGAAAGGTGGTCGCGGCTTCCGACTACTCGATGCCTCGCCGCAAACGCAGGCAAGCCAAGGGTTCGATGTACTGGTGGAATGATCAGTTGGTGGCCCTACGTCGAGAATGCCTCGCAGCACGGCGAAAATTCACCCGCCCAAAGGGGGATGCTATGCTCCACGAGGCGTGGAAAGGGGCAAAAGCAGCTTTGAGACGAGGCAAGAAGAAAAGCCGACTTCAATGCTGGAATGAATTGATCGGTGAGGTAGAGAAGGACCCATGGGGTCTCGCCTTCAAAATAGTCACCAAGAGATTGATGACTAGAAGAAAGACCCCGGGCCTGTATAATCCCGATCGAGTCAAGTACATTGTGCGGAGCTTGTTTCTACACGTAGAGCCGTTCCAAAGACAGGACCGCAGTTCCTGCGTGGTCCGGCGCGAAGAACTCTTCACTCTCGAAGAACTAAAGAGAGCGGGTGGAAGGATTAAGGCAAATACAGCTCCGAATATCGACAGGGTGCCGAACGAGATCCTCAAAGAGGTGATCGGGGCATAGCCGGAGGTCCTCCTAGAAGCCTTCAACTCCTGTCTTCAGGAGGGGAAGTTTTTCGTAGACTGGAAGAAGCAGAGGTTGGTTCTGCTGAGGAAGGGCAACAAACCTCCAGGGGCTGCCTCGTCTTATAGACCAATATGTCTATTGGATACGATGGGGAAGCTTCTGGAGGAGTTGATACTGCAACAGCTTCGGGCTCTCCTGGTCGGGAAGAACGGTCTCTCGGAAAACCAGTTCGGATTCAGAAAAGGCAGGTCCACTGTGGACGCTATCCAAGCTGTGGTTAACATTGATGGACCCAGGGAAGCGAAAAGGAGACTGGTGGCGAGCGTGGTCTATTCGAAGCTGCTCTATGCAGCTCCAGTCTGGGCTAATGCCCTGCAAGACCATGCTATCCAGAGGAGGCTGTTCTCGGGGCAGAGATCCGTCGCGCTGAGAATAGTTTCAGCATATAGGACTGTCTCGACGAGTGCTGTGTTGGTTCTGGCGAGCGTTACATCAATAGAGCATGGAGAAGTCGGCTTTTACTTGGCGCAAGCGCTCTCAGGCCATGGCTGTTTTAACGCGTACCTGAGGCGCTTTAAGAAGAGAGACGAGGAGAACTGTTGCTACTGCGATGTCCCTGTGGATAATGCTGAGCACGCACTCTTTGTCTGCGCAAAATGGGGCGTGGCAAGGGAGGCCCTCAGTCAGGCAGTGGGTGCCGAGCTCACTCCTGACACGATGGTCTTTCTCATGCTCCAGTCTGGAGCTCATCTGGACGCTCATCGAGTCTTTCGTCACACTTGTGATGAAGACGAGAGGGCTCGATTGGCGTTGAGAGCGCAACAACGGGGAGGGCCAGTAGAAATCACATCGGGGCCTGCACCTGCGGTCCTAGGAGAGTCCTGTATAACGTCTATAAAAGATTTTGCCATTTTTTCCTCCTCACCAAAAAAAAAAAATATATATATACACCTAATTTTCGTCACTGTCTTCCTCTACCACGGGATTCATATCGTTTTGTTTGAACAATTTACTGAGAATTTCAGCAGGTCTTACGATTTTTGACAAATATCTCGCGTCTGATAAATAATAAATAATAGCTGCTATGAGAACAGCAGCCAACTGTTCTTCGACCATTGGCAGAATCACAGGCATATCTTTCAATTTCTGCAACACCTATACTGTTTGGTCTGTAACCAATAAAATAACTATATAATTTCCGACTGTGTCTTGATTGTACATGGATCTTTAAAATATTTGCCTGCTCTTTCACTAATTGTAAATTGATGGACCCATTATCGTTAATCATTTCCGCCAGGTACAAAACTACTTGTGCAGAAATGCTACAATTTCAAAATACAACCCAACACTTGGGAGCATTTTGTTATCAATTATATGATCCAGTAATCGATATTTTTCTTCAATTATTGACAGACAGATTCCACTGACCAGCAAATTTTTGTCACGAAACGAGACTGGTTTGCTTCTTTAGTTGTCGGCTGATTTCTCTTCCACTTTAACGCTGGTATCAGTACAGTAAAGCCTTTTAACTCCAGTACGTATTTCGCATCTTGAAAACCACGATCAAGGAAAAGTTTGTCGCCTCCATTCAATAATTGACACAATCCATGCAGATCTTCATTAAGATTCTTTATAATTTCAGCGTCATTCTGATTCGCATAAAATGGTCCTGCCATGTCTAGTACTCGTCCGTTTGTTGTACAGACTCCCTGAATCGTAAACACTTTTTTTTACTTTTTTTCTATCAATGCGAGATACTTGTCGAAAATCGTAAGACCTGCTGAAATTCACAGTAAATTGTTTACACAAAACAATATGAATCCCGTGATAGAGGAAGACAGTGACGAAGATTAGGTTTATATCATATTAGAGTGTGTAAATTTTTCTTTTTGATTGCCTTAATACCCTCTACAATATATATTAGAGGCATGAAAATCGGTTCAGTCAATTTTGAGAAATTCGAATTTTTTTATTTTCAAAATTTGTTTATAATTTTTGTAAAAAAAATTTTGAAGTTATTATTTGGGGTAAATTGGTTTTATAATGGTACAAACTTATCAACCATATGTGAATCAAATCCAAGCGGGGGCAGCCCAACCATGCTTATCTAGCTATGCCCTTTTTCTTGAAGTTTGGCAGTTTGGAGCTCTAACGAACTATGTAAATGAGACATATTTTTTTAAATGTACCCAACTAAAAAAAAAGTTGTCCGATCAGGCTGGGAATTTGGCAAGTTGTAGTCCTATTGGATGGTACATTTCACACGAAAATTAATTCATTTTGACAAATATTTAAACTCTTATTCTTGAAATGTTGCCTTGCACCATCAGTGAAATAGTAGATTTTCTTTGGCCTCAATTGAATTTTCAATTAATCAACTATTATTTTCTGATAGTCGTTAACAGCCACAGCCATATGATTGTGTGAATATGTTATGATTGTTATTCCGGTTGAATGATTGCGCTGCATTCTGAACTATTATTAAAGCGTACTTTTAAGCGAAATAAAAAAAAATAAAAAATTCACCAGACAATACATTTTCCGTCAGGTTTAAAAAAAATGATGATTGCTTATTTGACAAAAAGTAATGAGTTTTTTATTTCAACAACCGTTCACAAAAATCATTTAGGAATTTATCAGCATCCATCACTAGAGTCTTCATAGTACATCTGTCAGTCTGTAACCAAATTGGAAATCTGACTTCATTAATCCTATGCTTATCAAAAACTTTTGTCATGTTATCTTTCATGTTTGCAGTACCTGAACAGTTTTCCATTTCTCCTAAATGACAGGGACTTGAAGAGTCAGGACATACAAAAGCATCCAGACAGTTTTGATAATTTTTCAACATTATGTCAGTATCCTCTTTTAAATGTTGAATATTTATCTCATTCGACAATAACTTTACATTCTCATGATACATGCATACGCACACAGTATGAGTGCCACTGCTTCGTGCTAGAACACAATGGCGAGGTCTGACTTTAGTGCATCTTTGTGTCTAAGAAATCTAAATCACTTTCGTTGTCATATAGCTAATCTTCATCATCGTCAAAAATCATTTCATGCTCTTTAGTATCTAACTGATCTCTATCAGAGAGCTCTGCAATTTTAATGGAGTTCCAGAATGATGATATTCCCGTTGTGTCGATGAGTTGGAATCTACATGAACTGCAAATTTGAGATCCTTCTGGTAGTGTAGGAAATTTCAAATGCAAAAATGGTTATGACCATATGAAAATTGGTAAAAATCTATCGAAAACATTGCGTGTGAAAGTTTACTTCATTCATCAGGAAAAAGTTACAAATGTTTGCAGATAAGGTTTTGCATCAAAGTCCCAAAACAAACAAGGTAAACTCTTAGGAAAATAATTTCAAAGACATTTCTTACATATTAGGTGCGCAACTAAGTTCACGCTGTTCGTCAATAGATGGCTCCAGCAGGAAGTGCTGGTCGATTTTGACGTATCCAAAACGTCATGAACCAAGCTTAGACATATGGTAAACAAACCAGTTTGACACATTAGTGATTTTGTTTTGGCGTCATGTACTTTTGGTTGTATGGAAATGTCTGATTTTGTGCCAAATAATCGTCATTTGCGGGAAGTGTGGATTTTCTTCTTTCATCCGAAGAAAACGGCGGCTGAAGCGCATCGAGAGCTCCAAAAAGTTTACGGAGATGCTGCTCTAAGTGAAACAACGTGCCGTGATTGGTTGCGTTGCTTCAAAGACGGGGATTTCGATGTTGACGACCATCCGCGCGAAGGAAGGCTAAAAACCTTCGAAGACGCTGTTGTTATTTATTATAAGCTGTTGAAACCGAACGAAACCATCACTTGGGAACGGTATCGAACGCAATTGGAGCGTTTGAGCCGATCACTGCGCGAAAAATGGCCACAATACGAGCAGGGGAACGAAAAAGTGATTCTACAGCATGACAACGCTCGGCCTCACGTTGCCAAATCCGTTAAAACCTACCTGGAAACACTCAAATGGGAAGTCCTATCCCACCCGCCCTATTCCCCAGATATTGCGCCGTCCGAATATTACTTGTTTCGGTCGATGGCTCATGGTCTGGCTGATCAGCAGTTCGACTCATATGAAGACATCGAAAAATGGCTTGATTCGTGGATAGCCTCAAAAAATGAACACTTTTACCGTAACAGTATTCGAGCTCTTCCAGAAAGATGGACAAAAGTTGTAGCTAACGATGAGCAATACTCTTAATGATTCATTTCTAACAATTTTTTCACAATAAAGTTGCATTTTCATCAAAAAAACAGCAGGAACTTAGTTGCGCATCTAATAGCATATGAAATTTGAATTAGAAGGTGTAGGAATAAATACAATAATTTCATTTTTCAGCCATAAAAACTAGAAAAATATCGTATACCTGTCATTGCAGACAATGCAGTTGTTTATAATTGGCGGAACGTCTCCACCGACAGGATTGGCCACTGGTAGAAGTGAGATAAAAGTAAGTAGTTGTGTCTCACTTCAACCAATAATCAACCTTGACGATAGAGAATAGTCAGAGAACAGTCAGAGTATTCTCTGCCCGTTCTCTAAACCGGGTCCGCTAGGATTAAAATTGAATGGGATGAAACTTTCGATTGGTTCCTGGAATGACATGAAAGAAACCCTTAAAAATATATCTCTTGTAAAAAGCAATACATACTTCAGTACTTGTGCCACAGTGTTAGGTCCAAACCACTGGCCGACTTCTTTCCCCTCAGAGGCACCCATAAGAGCAATTTGATGAATTGAAAATGGGGCTGCTCTTCTGTCTTCAAATCGACTTAAAATTTTCAGGTACGTACTGTCTTTTGTTCTTATGGTCCATTCCCAGTCTTTACCTAGCATTAAACAATTTTTCAATTTTATTTATACATTGGAACGTCTTGAATATCCAATTTGGTAGACTTTAAAATCAAGATTTTTGAAGTTTTTTTATAGCAAAAAATATCTAAGTTTGAGGTCATTACTACATATATTTTTTTAGTGTATTTGATAGTATTCAAGGAAATAAATTAATTTAAAAAAATCCAAAGAAATAATTGTAAATCACCTGAACTTGAAGTTTGGAACATTTATATTTAAAAGCTTTGGAATTAGATATTATATTCAAAATTACTTTTTAAATGTATATAAGATAAAAAAAATGAAACTTCTACCTAAGTGTAAAGAAAGTAAGGCCTGGCCAAGTACCATTTGACCACATCTTAGCATGCAGCCCCAGCCTTTATCCGAGGTGAATGTTGATCCAAAACCTCCAATGGGCACGAAATTCTTCCGATAGGTAAACCATAACTTGGACTGTATATCTCTTCGAATTATATCGATTTCTACAAATATGAATTACATGTAAAGTTAATTAAAAAATCGAAATTTAATTATTAGATACTTATTAACAATTTTGAAATGTAAAGCGAATGACCCCAATTTTTTTAGCACACTGTTTATATACGTATTTAGACACGCTAATTTCTAACTGCATCTTATATGCTCTTCATATCGTATTTAGAAAAAACGTACACTGCTAAACAGGGAGACATATTAATGTGATCATACTTGCTCTTTTCATCGTATTTTAAAAGAACGTACACATCAGAAAGGAATACCCTATTCATTTTGTTTACCCTTCTCCTGTCGTTATAATTATTATTATTATTTTTTGAATAATTTTTTTAGAGAAAAAATGTAAATATCATAAAAGATGTAACTTTTTATAAACTGCAACTTTGGTGCGGACGGTAGAATCACCTAACTTCGGTCACCCATTTCTCTTTGTTTTTAGATAATTAAATGATATAAAAGTATCATAAATTAAAAGCTCAAGGCCTAACATCATCCGTTTAACGGAACCTTATTCACAATTTGCACTTGCTTAATCACCGTGTTACCTTTCATCGCATTGTATCTCCGTCCTAAAATCCAGACCGGCTCCTCAGTTTGGGGGATGTCTTCTAAATCTTCAAAGGCATTTTGAGTGAAAAGAGAATCCATTCCAAAGACCTTTTCAATCCAAAAAGCAATGTTCGATTTTAATTACAACAACCAAAATAGACCTAAAAATATCAACAAATAATGCAATAATAATGGAATACACACGTAATACTTTTTATAACTTTTAATTTCTAAACAATGTGGATGTGTAAAAGAATTCTAAACAGAAGAAACGTGGAGGAAAATAAATTAAATTTTACTTTTAATATACACAGTTTACTAAACTATGCTCGAAAAAGTTACATAACATCTCAAATCAATTATGATTTTCTAATGCATGTAGGTTCATAACCGTGTTCAACAACAGTTTTCTTTTAATGTTAAGAATTTCATTCTGTAATTTTTCAATTTTTTGTCAAGATAAAAAATATAATTAAGATTATTTTTACAACTTTTTGAGTAATATAATGAACAAAGAACACATCCCTTGGTTATTCAAGTCCAATGAGATCCCACTCCTACTCTACTAACAAAAATAAATGATTATTATATTAGATTTGAAAATTAAAAAAAAAAAAACTGGTACAATTTTAGAATTCGTTAGAACAATGTTCATTAAGTATCTAAAAATACTGACTTCATAACATAATTCTGGAAAATAAACACCATTGCCAGTTCAAATAATACGCCTGATGTTCATTTTACCCAACTACGGTTTGAAGCACCTCAAGCGTCAGTGATATACATTTCATGTTAACCCACTGACGCATGTTGGTGCCCTGTCGTCGATAACGTTTTACTCAACTCCTTACTATTCCCTATGTAACGTTTATTGTTATTCACTTTGGGTGAATTAGGTATATATCAAATTGATTATTGTTTAATCGACAGAGTTGAGTAAAATTACTTCAACTATTTTTCTCCGTGTACTATAAAACCACCACTAAAAACAAGAATCCACGAATATAAGAGGACAACAACCTTCCGGACAAATAGACTGCTTCAATAAAACACGCATGGGAACAAGACCACAGATTTAACTTTGACAGTTACAAAAAACGAATTATTCTAGAGATGACACATATAGCCAGTAATCCAAAATCAATTAACTTAGTTAAATTCTAATTAAAATCAGTAAAGACTGGGGAGTTTGGATATCTAATTGCATTTACATTTTCATTTCCTATCTCAAGATGCAAAAATGTTTGCCGCCAGATCTTAATTTTCTATTCCAAAGAATTTTCATGTGTGATCATCAAAAGTTTTGAAAGGTACTAATAATATTATACACACTGTTAATAGAACTCTAGTTTCTTTTCTTTTAAGTATCTCAGAATTTCAGAAATAAAAATATACAAATTTTGAATTTACTCGCATATTCTGCACTTCCTGCTCTTGTTTTATTTTATTTCTGGATTTATTCTGACTTTGATCATTCTATCTACAAATCTCTTTTTCAATTTAAAAAAGCACTTTTTTCACGATGCCCTCTGAAAAATTAATCAAAATTTGGAAAAATAAATGCATTGATCCTTTTCAAAAAGAGAGGAATAAAGCAACTAACCTTAAATTTCATGGTGTTTTGCACGACTTGCGTTTGAAATTTTCGATACTACCAGAAGGATCTCAAATTTAAAGTTCACGTAAATCTCAACTCATCGATACAAGGGGAATATCATCATCTTTGGACTCTATCAATATTTCACGATGATGAAGATTAGCTATATGACAACGAAAGTGATTTAGATTTCTTAGACACAAAGATGCAGTGTAAGAACAAGTATTATAAAGTGGGCGTTGAAGTACTTGATCAAACTATCGAAAAATGCAATGCGTTCACAAATCCAGAAAAGGTTATTACTATGTAATCTCAACGAGTTATACCCTCAACTTACGTCAGAACACGAAGGCCTGAAGATCATTATTTTTAAATTCACAAAACACAGACCTCGTCATTGCATTATAGCAGGAAGCAGTAGCACTCAAAGTGTGTGCGTTTGCGTGCATCATGAGAATGTCAAATTAATGTCAAATGAGATAAATATTAAACATTTACCACAGGATAATGATATGATGTTGAAAAAAACTTGAAGGAAAATGTATTGTCTGGTGAGTTTTTGATTTGCTTTGATTTTCGCTGGAAATTACGCTTTCATAATTTAGAATACAGCGCAATCATTCCACTGGAATAACGACCAAGCTATAATATTTATTTACTGTGGTGAATTATTATAAAGAAGATGAAGAGCTCAAGCATATAAGTATCGTAATCATATCCGATAACTTAGTTCATGACACGGTGGCTGTTCACGAGTATCAGAAGATAATAGTTGATTATTTGAAAATTCATTTCAGGCCAAAGAAAATCTATTATTTCACTAATGGTGCAGGACAACGTTTTAAGAATAAGAGTAGCTTTGCTTATCTCCAAGCCTATGAAGAAGATTTCGGTATCTCAGCAGAATGACACTTCGTCGAACCGCTTTCCTTTGAGCGCCATTTTCAATTTTAGAAGGTCGGCCAGAACGAGGGTCACTGTCAACAGATGTGTGGCCATTTTTAAACCACCTGTACCACTCCTTTATCTGTGTTATGACTATACTTTCGTCCACAAAGGCCTTCTGTATCATTTCAATCGTCTCCGTACAACTCTTGCCGAGATTGAAGCAAAACTTGATGCAAATTCGTTGATCTGCTCTTTCTGTCATTTTTAACTGTAAAAAAATGCGACGAACGGAAAAAGCACGTTGGACATAAACACACGCTGCGCGCGACCCAATGCGTCCGGCCGGTAACTACGGCATTCAGGGAGTTCGTGAGGGACTACTGGTTACGCTCATACCCTGCAGAGGCCAATCGAGCACTCTGGCGCGAAGATATAAACGGTCAACAATAAATACAATAAAGGTAATTGCTTATTGGTAGTATAAATATCGCAACCACCTAAAATCCTCCAGACGCTATCAGATATTTAACGGTCCAATATTAACCCTTTATATCTAATACTACAATATTGATACGCGACTAGTGATCCTCCGATAATGTAGGCAGTGACAAAAATTTCAAACTCAACTAATTAATTTGAAATTATATTTATCAGCCAGGTATGTTCATAATGGAAGAACAGGATAAATAACAATCATAAGTTGTGTAGGATCATTATGCAGAAACAATTTGTTTTAATTTTTTTATTTGTCAAGCTACAATATCAAATAATATGGAAATTTCACATCTTTGCATTATTTACGTTTATATTTATAAGCATGC
Organism: Diplolepis rosae; assembly: GCA_030998225.1. Lineage (NCBI taxonomy): Eukaryota > Metazoa > Arthropoda > Insecta > Hymenoptera > Diplolepididae > Diplolepis > Diplolepis rosae. The sequence continues at coordinate 5,353,562 of JAPYXD010000553.1, read as the reverse complement.
CTTTAGCTCAAGAAATGTTAATGTGTCAGATTAGTCTACTAGGTTGTTCAAGTAAAAGATTTTCATAGAGTCAAAGTGACACACTAATTCCTGTTTATTTCTTTTGTAAAAATTTCTCATTAAACGATTTATTATTGAAAGAAAATCTTTCAAGGGGGGCAGAATGTCGCCGAGTGCAGCACCTTTAGTGTCAGCCAAGATGGCGATATGGAATGTACATTAAATAAATCGTTCTGCATAAAATGATACAGATATTGTGTACGTCACTTCCCCCACACCAAATGTCATGAATTTTATACTCTAATTACAATTAGTTATTCGACGAATACAACTTTTTCAGTCTAAACGATAATTTTGCATGTAAAACAATAGTATATTACGTGCCTAGGCGCACAATGAGGGTTATTGCGTGACGAGCGACAATGCTCGCAGGACGTCGAAGCCGAGGCGCGATCAGTCCTGAGAGCATTGTCGCGAGTCTCGTAATTTCCCGAATTGTGTGCATTGGCACGTATTTTATTTTATGTGATTTCGGTGCGGATACGAGTTTTTATGCGTACACTCGAATCTAATCTAGTATTGTAGTTGTTTGCGGCGCTAGTCATTACACTTAATATTTCACGACTAGTCCCAGCCATTTTGATTTTATCGATCTTGTGTAGTAGTAGCTTGTTGTAATAGAGCATGCGCAGTTCAAATGTACAAGGCTTTGTCAGTAGGGTGTTAACGCTGTACGAAGAAGAAGAAGAAGAAGAATAAGAAGATACTGCTCCAATGTAAGACTATATGCACATGCGCAGTTCAATTTTTACATTATATTCCTCTGTAACGGAATACACAACATTCCGTTACTCTCAGCTGTAACGGAAAAACGAGTTTCCGCGCCGGAGGCACATAAAATATAAACATGTACATACATCCTTTTGGAAGGAATTTAGAATCAGAAAAAGCTTCAATCGTGATGAAGAATGTATGTACTCACGTTTCGCTTAAAAAGGATTGTAGGCCTCAATCAAGCTAGAATACTTTTTTCAAAAAACGTATCTGCGTAGATTCCCACATTCTTTACCAGGATTAAAGCTTTTTTTGATTCTAAATTCCTCCCAAAACGACGTATCTACATGTTTATATGGTGAGAATTTTGTAATATAAGGTTTTAAATCAGAATCCGAACCACAGAAAAAGGTGGCCATAATACCTTTATCATTATATATGATTTTGTACTAATTTTTGAACAGTTGAATTCGTATTTCCATGACGAATCAAAATATATAAAAATTAAAGTGGTCATGCAAATTCCCGGGCTGCAAAAAAATTTGTTTTCCATAATTTGAAATTTCTCGAATACTTCTATGTGTGGAATATCATAAAATTTTCAACAATACGAAAAGGTTTATTTTCACAAAAATTTAGGTTAGCCCTTTTTAACCTGCGGATCCTTCATTTTATCTTCTAGCTATTGATTAGCTATTAAAAGAAAAAAAATATCTGATTTTGACGGAATTTCGTACTTCAATTTTAACTACTGGAAGAATGTAGAAATATTAATTTGGAAATTTGACATTTTTTAAAAGTTATCTTTAGGATTGTAGATTTCATTTGAGCCATCAAACTTTGAAACGTCTTTCTTATTCATCATAAACTTGCCTAAAGTTTCGAAAATTCAAATGAACACATTTTTTTCTACTAAAATTTCTTTTAAAATTTTTTTGCAATTAGAAACATAAATAAGACTTCTAAGTTTTTCGATTGATAAATTATTTTTTCTCACCATGTAAATCAATGATCAGTGTTCATAAAAACCATAAAATATGCACTTATCGAGACGCTCGAATTTTGCACGCTCGTAAAGAAAATAGTATTTTTTGAACCAGCAAACGATTTTTTAAAGTTCGATGGCTCAAATAAAAGCTACAATCCTGAAGATAACTTTTGCAAAATATCAAATTTTTAAATTACTTTTCGTACATTTTTCCAATAGTTAAAAAGTTGAAGTACGAAATTCCGTCAAAATCGGATTTTTTCCCTCTTTTTCATATGATAAGTCAATAATAAAGAGACTAAATATTTTCAACTAGAGCTTATTTAAGGCAGAATTTAGTAAGCTTTCCAATGGTTTTTTAATATTTTTTATCTTAATTTTAGACGGTGGTATTATCTTTCAAAGTCAACAATAATTTTATATAAGTCGTGCGCTAACTGGTCCGATTCTTTCTGGAGGTAGTGTAAGTAGTTAAATGTTAAAATATTTAAAAAGAAATAAGCAATCAAAAGCTTCAATCAGATAAAAATGTTCTTGATTTACAATCGTTTCGCCCAAAAACAGCTAGAAATTCTGTTTATCGATTTCGACATTAAAAATTTTTATAATTTTATAATTTTTTATTTTGGTAAGGCGACTACTTCAAGCAATTGTATTAAGTAGTCAACTTACCAAAATATTCCTTCAATTTCAGACGCTAAAAGAATTTTTATTCCATAGTTTTTATCAGAGTATTTATAATTTCAATAATTTTTAGAAACAATCACAAGATATTTATTAACTTGAAAGTTTGTCCACCATTACTTTTTTCCAGATCAAAATAATGAAATACATAATAAGAAAAAAATTTCCTACAGATACATACTTTATTGGAAATTTTAAAATGAAAATAATTTACTGCAAATGATTCTTCAATAAATGATGTTTATTGAAAAAAAATTCCTATACTTTTAGTGTAGCAAATAAATTTTCAAAACATGCCATGCAAAACTTCTGTGATCTTCGAAAAACTATTTTAAAAGAAACTTTCTCTCTGATTTCCATTATACTTCACTCCCATGCCTTCTACTCTCTTTAATATTCTTGTTCAAACTTACCAACAATTAACATTTTTTGCGGTTGTATGAACGTTTACGTATGAATAAAATTAATTAATTATCGTTGTTTTTTTAAATTTCTCAAGTGGTATTTTTCGAGTTCCAATCTTATACTTAAATTGAACGTTTATGGATTATTTAAGTCTATGAAAATGATTTATACAATTTTTAGATTAATTTTTATTTTTAATTTGTCAATTTGTAGTTGTGAACAAATTCACGGAGCAAACATGTCAGTAATATTTACTAAAAACTATTTCGATGCAAGGACTTCATCCTAATATCAGGATGACCTGAATTTAATGAAAAGAAACAATCCTACTCACCGATAACATTAATCATTGCATTTTTGACAATGATCCCATTACTTTTTTCTTATTGTCGAGTAAAAGAAGCACGGAAATTCAAAACCTGATCAACAAATGTCAATATAAAATGACTGTCAGAACTAGTATATTTCAAGGGATCTATTCGTGAAATTCAAACATTCTAGATGTTGTATGTAAACGAAACAAGCTACCTCTTTTTCACTACTACCCTCTAAAAAGAAAAGCCTACACTTATCACAAGAAAATTGTTTGAGAAAACTTCAGATTGAGACTAAGCATAATAAAATCGGGCGTTCTAGGGTTAAATCCAGGGTTGCGTGCGTAATATACCTTAGGTAAATCACGTAGTATTTTACCTGTAAATTACGTATGTAATTTACGTCCCTACTTTTTGACATGTCATTTACGTTTTCAAGATGGCGACTGCGCTTATATAGAAAATAAACATAACCTAATTCTTTAACACTGCATGCTAAGCTTGGCAACACGAACTTGACAGCTTATTGAGATATTTAAAAAACGATTAGATGTGGCAGGCCTAGAAATTCCTTTTGGGAGGAATTAAATTATATTTTAAGAAGAGAAAAGGGCATAAATTTTGTATCGTAAATTTCTTTTGCATCTTTAACAGCTGCATCTGAAACTTATTTCAAAGCAACCGCAGTTTTATTTTTTTGAGTGAAATCCCAGGTATTCAAAAACACTCTTTCTCTATTAGCGTTGTGAAGAACACCAACTACATATTTTTCATTTTTGCTCGAGTTGTTCCATCCATCTAAAAGTAATACGCTGTTATCTTAAATTAAAGAGGAATTTTTCTTTAGCGTATTTTTATAAATGCATCTAGTATCAAACCAATTAAGGTATTTCTAGAAGGTGCATCGTAATTCGGATTTAATTTGTATAAGAAATTATGAAAATGATTCGAATCAACAGTCGGAAACGGTATATTATAACCGAAGAAAAATTTCGCCAAAGTTTAGTCAATTTCTGATTTAGTCTCACCCGTCGAAGGATTGGAACTTGATGGAGTGTCGATCTTAGCAAATTTTTTTTACGTCTTTTCACTGGCGGAACTTCCAGAGAGTTTTTTGGTTTTGCAGCTGTTTCTTGAATTAAAATAAATACAGTCAGAAGATTTTAAAAATGAAATATAATCATTTATATTAACGAATGATAAATAATATTTATGTGCCTCTGGCGCGGAAACTCGTTTTTCCGTTACAGCTGAGAGTAACGGAATGTTGTGTATTCCGTTACAGAGGAATATAATGTAAAAATTGAACTGCGCATGCGCATATAGTCTTACAGTGGAGCAGTATCTTCTTCTTATTCTTCTTTTCCTTTTTCTTCGTACAGCGTTAGCACCCTACTGACAAAGCCTTGTACATTTGAACTGCGCATGCGCTATTACAACAAGCTACTACTACACAAGATCGATAAAATCAAAATGGCTGGGACTAGTCGCAAAACATCAAGTGTAATGACTAGCGCCGTAAACAACTACAATACTGGATTAGATTCGAGTGTACGCATAAAAACTCGTATCCGCACCGAAGTCACATAAAATAGAATACGTGCCAATGCACACAATTCGGGAAATTACGAGACTCGCGACAATGCTCGCAGGACTGATCGCGCCTCGGCTTCGTATCAGCATTGTCTCGGCTTTACCTCAGCTACGTCTCGACTACGCATCGGCTATACCTCGACTACGCCTTGGCTTCGATCTCCTGCGAGCATTATCGCTCGTCACGCAATAACCCTCATTGTGCGCCTAGGCTCATAATATACTATTACATACCTGTCAGTTAGAAGATGGTCGTAGTTGGTAATTTTAAAAATAATATTACAAATTGAGCATTTTGAAACTGCTTCATTTTAAACTGTTAACAGCTCAAACTTCAGTTCTTCCCAAGGGATTTTTTGTCCCTTTTTACTTCCAAATTTTGATTCACTCATTTTGAAAATCTTATTATATGAGGAATAATTCACTTAATCTCGCACTTAATGCATTCCCGCATAAGGAATAAGTAAGGTTATATTATGCTTTTTTTCCTCACCCTGCTGCATCAACAGAAGTCCACCCTTTTTTTACGTTTTTTACATTATTCACGTAAAATGCGTAATTTACGTTTAAACGTATAAAAGTTCGAGTTACACGTAACCGTGCAACCCTGGTTAAATCCCATCGCGATAAGGCTGCCGTCCCATGAAAAAAATTAGCAGAATAGTCATCGACCAATAGTGTGGTAGGTATACATTGTACCATAGTTTTAGTTGCCCAAAGTTTCAATTGCCCATAAAATCACCATATTATATAATATTATATGCGATCTTCAAAATCTTGAAAATTTCTCGGATTAAATTCCCTCACCTTTAAAGGAAAAAACTATTCAACATTATTTTACACACGATTTACGAAGTAATAACAAATACCATAATTTCAATTTCAAGATTTACAATCTTATTGTATTCGATATATACTTACCACTTTTATAATGCATTCCTTTAGCTTTATAGGAGTCCTGAGATAATAACTTTTTTTTAAAACTAAATTGAAATTGAACTAATATCTGCCGCTTGCAAATGATCAAAAAATCAATCAACAAAACCACTCTGGCTTAGATCAATTTGACAAATTCGTCTCGCACATTTTCCCGTGAGTAAGAAGAGGACAACTGCGCACTTGCGCACTCCTTTCCACTACTTCCAACTTACAAGCCGGGCACTTACCGTGCCGTTGCTCCTGCCAAATCGCTTACATGGAGATAGGTCTCCTTATTATTCCTTCGTGTAGTATGGACAGGTCTGGCAACTCCCGTGGTGGGGAATGTTCCCTTATCGTGACGAGTAGTAGTTTCGAAAGTGACCGCTTGGGCAGCGCTGCAATCGAGTAGTTGAAGGAATACCCGTGGTTCACAGAAACAGGCAGGCAGCTTTCACAGCCAGCCCCCTGCATCTTAGCCAGAATGCACGTAATCCGCGAAATGAAAATGTCAAAAGAATTGACCGTGGCCGCTAGGGGCACTGATTGTTCATGAGGACTGAATTCATTTTAATGCATGGGAAAAATGCATAAAAATTAAATTTTTGAGGATAAAAACTACTTGATCATATTTTTTTTTACAACACATTAAACTAGAAAGTTTTAAATATTATTTAAAGCAATTTTTACTGATATAAAGGGTAATATGCTTGGAATTTGGGCGAAAATTTTCTTTATAATTCTGGCTGGAAATTAAAATCAAAGTTCTGTTATCTTCGTTTTAACATTAAAATTTACATTGTGATTATTAAATAAAAATACAATATTTATTTATATTATCAATATTATTGATATTATATCAGTCTTACATATTATAATAGAAAAATTGGCTATTGAAATTCCATCAAATTGAATTATAATACGGGTATTAATTATATCATCTTGATTTTGTTAGAAAAATTAGATTTTATTATAGGACATTTTGTATTTTATATTTTAAAACTTCTCAGTAATTGAAAAAATTACATTTTTATGAACAAAACTTTCACATAAGGAATGAACGTACATTTGAAAAAGTAACAAATATAAAGAATTTATAAAATTCCTTTATAAGTATTTGAAAACACTAAGAACAAAGATGTTTGTAATAAATAATAATCAACATAATATACTATATTTCATAATAATATAATGGATATTTAGATCTCATATGCACATAATTTATTATGTGTATTTTATCTATAATTAGGGATGGGCGATCTCGATTCGATTCTACGGGGATCAATCTTTTTTACTCGATTAATCGGTTGGATTGATATTTTTTTTTCGGTCTTTACGAAAGATTCTCCTTTCTTTTTTTCCTGTTTCCTATTTCTATGAACTGTTCCTATGAACTGTTTTTTAGTTTAAAAGTGAGATCAAGGGGTCGACCACGAGAATATCCTTAATGTGATATACAAAGTATATTAATATTATAAACTTTATAATAATACTTCATATTTATGCCAGACATTTTATCATAAATAATACTTTAAGTGATATGCAAAGTTCAAAGTATATTAATATTATAAACTTTATAGTAATACTTCATATTTATGTTAGAAACTTTATCACTAATATTACGCATTGCTTTAGAAATTGTGCAATTTAAAAAAATAAAAAACGTTCCTGATTCGCAAATATAGTGTGTTTTGTAAGCCTAATTTCCTTTTTTATTGATATAAACACTTTTTTATTTTGATAATTTAAATTCACAAAATATGCAAGTAACAATTATATCTCCAATTGTTATAAAACATTTTAAAAAAAGGTTATTTTACCTACAGCAACAAATTTCCGCTTTTTCACATAAATTTTTATATCACCGACTGTTAAAACCATTCCAATTTACCTAAAAAGCACACAAAAGCACTTTAGACACCATTTTTTCACAAAAAACGTTAGATTTCAATGTTCTATAATGCTAATCTGTATAAGGTCGGCCTCATGAACAGCCAGCGCCACGGTGGCCAACGGTCAACATCTGTGACATTTTCAACTCCAGACATTCCGGGGGCTGTTCACAGCTGACTACGTTCTGGGTATGTCTATATACATACATGCTACGGTAAGGTCATTTGGGCCACTACTCGATACTAGCGCTATCCGTGGTAAAAATATGAAACATTCTGACTACAATAACGGAACATCCCCCACCACGGGAGATGCCAGACCTGTCTAACCGACCGTGTTCGGGCCACTACTCGATATTAGCGCCATCCGTGGCGAAAATATGAAACATTCTGACTACAAGAAGGAAACATCCTCCACCACGGGAGTTGCCAGACCTGTCTATAATACCGAGAATCTTCCTCATGGGAATTCACCCTGAAAGCGTCAAACTAGGCTTAATTGCGAGAGTGACAGAGATAGAAGTATACTTTTCCTTCTTTCACTCTTACTATGACACTCAGGAGCCTGATTCTTGACTTTGTGCTCACAAAGTGAGCTGAGCATGCTAACTTGTAAAGTGAGCACGTAATTGATTCAGAAGAGAGCCGCTGCCATCTTCGGCAACTGCCGAATCTTACCGAGCGTTTTCGAAACGACGAAATCTTAGTGACGTATCATTGCTTTTCCTCCATCAAAATTTTTCTTTTATATTATGCGGAAGTCGCAATGAATTCGAAGAAAAAAGGTAAGTGTGACAATTTGCGTGGTTATGTTTTCTTTGCTGTTTAGATAGTTTGGTTAGGTTTCTCTATCATTTGTATCAAAAAGTTCGACAATAAACGCGGAGAATCATCATCGTACACGGAGAAAAAAATCTGACTATAATAAAGGGTTTCCCAATAAGGGTGATATGTTTTGAAATTGAAAAAAAACACTGAATATTCATTCGGAATTGATCGAAATCTTTTTTATTATATTGGATATTCTATGCCATTTATGATTTAAACAATATATCGGCCAAATGTCCCCCGAGACTTGAGCCAAAAATGCGCCTCATCAGAAAAGATGATTTTTTGATGAAAATTGGGATCATTTTCAATTGATTCCAGAGCCCAATCCGCGAACTCCCGACGCAAACGATGGTCATTAGGCTTCAGTTCTTGGGCCAGAATCATCTTATAGGGATGCAGGCCAAGATCCAATCGCAAAATACGCCAGGTAGTCATCCTGGACAGGCCCAATTCCTGAGATCGGCGTGGCACGGACAATTCACGGTTTTCCTCGATACTGGCCTGTACGGCGGCTATATTCTGTGTAGAACGTGCGGTACGCATACGATTTTTAGGCTTAGTATCCAATAGAGTAAATTCACTCTCCAACTTATCGATTATTCGACGAATTGAGAGCGCGGATGGAGCAGAATGACGACCATATTTTGCACGATATGCTCTTTGAACACCGACAAAACTTCTCGAATTTTGATAAAATAATTGGACAATTTCCAAACGTTGTGGAAGCGTGAAACTACTCATGATTAAATGGCAAACCTTACTGATGACAACTGACAGCAGACGTCAAAAATTTCAGTTCAAATGAGCCTGATAGGGACATTCAAAATCATATCACCCCTATTGGGAAACCCTTTAGTAAGAACACTAGTCATGCTTTTGTAGAAGATTTCGTTCTTGCTGTCCTGGTGAAAAAAACATACATTTTAAGCAGGGATCCCTTCACGCTAAAAAAGTACCAAGTTTCATGATTTTAAAGTAGTTATGCCTTGCGAAAATAGTTCGAACTTCGCCTTACTATAGTTGCAAGAAACCCATCCTGTTTCAGTATGAGTTCTTTTACAACCGAGATTTTAGGTCACGCCTACTTTCAAACGTAACACTTCACGTGTTCTCTCGGTTGTAAGAGAACTCATACTGAAATAGGATAAGTTTCTCGCAACCATAGTCAGGCGAGAACATTGCTCTGACAGCATATGACATTAGCAATAATGGCATGCGTTTGTTTCTTTTATGGTATAAGACATTCCCCTAGCGAACTGACTGAACGCTAGCTTTACGCTATTTTCACTAGAGCCTCCCGAATAAAAGTGGATGAGATTTGCGTGAATACGTTGAAAAATGAATTTCATACGGCGCGTTGAGTATTCAAAAACATGGATTTTTCAATAACGAAATTTCGCGGTTTTTATTTTTTGTCGCAAAAACTATCAGCTCAATGAAAAAAGCGTAAATGTAAACTAATACTCATTTTTCAAAACCTATCGATCAGTATTTTTTATTATTGAAAATTTGGACTCTTGATTATATAGCGTAACGTCACCGCGCGGACAATACTTTTCCGTTTTTTCGAGCGTGCGACCGGTTATTGCATGAACGCGCTCAATTGGGACATTCACATTAAAAGAAAGCGGAAAAAAGTTCGGGAAACATTAATAAAGTAGAATTTAAAGTGTGAGTGGAAGCGCTCATTTAGGGGAACAAAAAAAGTTTGTTACACAATAATCGATCAAGAAATCTATATGACAATGACAGATCTTGTTAGATATTGCGCGTACAGAGTTCTATGGAGACGGTCGGTGTTCGCATAACTATGGTCATTAATTGATATTTTCTTTAAATTTATAAAAATTTGGGACTAGATAAACCTTCTTTATTGTCTTTTATGAAATTTCCCCAAGTTTCAAAAATATATCTCACTTCGTGTGAAAATGGGACAGGCAACAAAAATTTTCCATATTAATTCATACCATTTTTGTTCGAAAAATTTTTTTTCGAAATTGTTATACAAATGAAGCAGACAAAAGTAGTTTATTATTCTCTCTACCAATTACCGAAGTATTAGAATAATATTTTCATTACAAGAAAAGTTATATAGGCAAAAAAAATTGAAAGAAATGTCGATATCAAGATATACATTCTGTACCGGGAATTGATCATTCAAAAAGCCCGCTTAAAGAGATTGTCAAAAATCTTTTTGACGTTAAGATGGCACCACTGTCCTCTCTGCCGACACCTTGTCAACAAATACATGTCAGGGTCAGAGTTGGGTAAGTAAAATACTCTAGGTAATTTACGTAGTTTTTACCGTAAATTACTAGGTATTTTACCCCACTAGTTCTCTACATGATGTAAATGACGTGATTCTAAAATGGTGGATGATCCTGCATTTTCCTAAAAAATTAGATAATTTTCGATGTTAAGAACAGTGTAAGATGCGAATACAGCAAGTATGGTTTACTTTCTTTAAATTCCCAGCATATTTACAAGACCACAAATAGAATAATAAACAAATAGAATAATCTATATTTTCAATAAATATTATCAAAATTAAGAAACATAAAATTTAAAGCAAAAATAATAAAATCATTGTTTTTGTTTAGTTTTTTAAAAATAGGTTTAAACTTATATCAATAAAGAATATTTTTTAAAAAAGAAAAGAATAAGAAACCACAAATTTATACCAAATATTCTTAAATAATTTAAAGGACTTACTTGAAAATTTCCACTTTTTAGTTCAGATGTAGAAACATCATTGTCCGCAATTATGATGTCCTCTCTGATTGGAGTATTATTTTTTCCACTAGCATGAATGCTGCTTAGTCGACTGCAAACATTCCTTGAATAAAATGTTTAAAATAATTCACATAAATTTATTTATGTGAAATAAATCTTTTTTTATGTGTAATTTATGTTTATTTATGTGAAAATAAAAAAATTAATTTTATTTATCAATATCCCTATTGAAAAAATTCTCGTGTTATTTTCGGACGAGGAAAACACGAGGAAATCCGCGAGGATTTTTAAATTCCTCGAGGAAATCCGCGAGTCAGAGAATTAATCCTCGCAGAATTCCTCGAGGAATTTGAAAATCCTCGTGGATTTTCTCATGTTTTAATGAAATTTAGAAAAGCCTCGAGGAAATCCTCGTGTTATTTTCGGACGAGGAAAACACGAGGAAATTCGCGAGGATTTTCAAATTCCTCGAGGAAATGGAATGGATTAAAGGGATATAAAGATAAATTTTGGAATTAAATAAGTACCGTGATGATTAATATGAACGTATCTGGGAATAAAATATTAGACCAGATTTTATATATAGATATTTTATTATACGCGTAAAAAATACTAACTATAAAGTAATTAAAATAAATATCCATTCCATTTCATCCGAATTCTTCCAGTGAAAAATAAATATCGAAGAAAGCACTTTTATATTTTTTTACAAAATGGATTTGTATAAGAAATATAGTGTCGTTGATGTTGCATTCAAAATCCATTTAGTATTTCTTTAGTTTCCTTAATTTAAGAAAATTTAACTGAACAAGATAAAAATATTTTATTCAGTATGAGATTACGAATGGAATATGATCAATACTTTATAAAAGTTTCACTAATTTTTTGTTCCTTTCCTTTTGTTTAGAGATTTTTTGACACTATCAGATTAGCTGGAGGAACAAATGATCTTCCTTGTACACCAACCTTCTTGCAAATATACAAGATATTAGCTGCCTTTAGCATTTTGAAACCTGCAAAGCTTTGAAATTGTAGTACTTTCGATGGCAACCCTCCACAGCCCTTAATAACAATTTCAAAATTGAAAGAATTACATCAGTCGAATAGTAAAAGCGCAATTCAAGAAATTCGAGAAAAGTTAAAAGCAATAATCGATTGTGAAGACACTGATTTTAGTGATTTTGCAGATGCAGTTATATGGGGATAACATAAAAAAAATTTTGTTCAGGGTCTCAAGAATTCTTCATGCGTATCCACAGTATATATTTTACGAAGTTTAATGTGTTCTTTTTTTTATTTTGTGTTAATTGATTTATGCAAAATGTGTATTTTATGTCCTAGAATCATTTTAGGAACATTTTTTCATTTCATATTGCTCAGAAACTTAATTATTTAAATTTTTTAAAATATTAAAATATAAAATATAAAATATTTGTGCAGCGCCAATCTGGTGAGAAAACTTCGCACATAGAAACTATAATCACTAAGGAACCACCATTTTGTTTTTAGCCGGACAGGGCTGCCCGTGGTTTACAGACAGCTTTCACAGCTGACTACGTTCTGGGTATATCTATATACATACATGCTACGGTGCTATCATTCGGGCCACTACTCGATACTAGCGCTATCCGTGGAAAAAATATGAAACATTCTGACTACAATAAGGGAACATCCCCCACCAAGGGAGATGCCAGACCTGTCTATACGACCGTGGCCCAGTCCCATGTCGAGGAGAATAGGGCAATAGACCTTTTCATCTTGAATATTTTTTGGTGCGCATGCGTCTCGAGTAATTCAAGTTTCGGTGAAGAGTAGGTCATTTCAGTGCAAAGTACATTACGAATTGGCAATAATATTATTTAAAAAATAATTTGATAAAGTTTAAGTAGAAAAGTGAGTAAAAAAAAAATTATTTACAAACTTGATATCTTAACTTCAAATTGTGTGAAAATATAATTTAAGGTTGCCATATTCTCGAACCAAAATCGAAGTCTTGTCATCAACTTCTTTATGTCATCAACTTATTTCTTACATTCGTAAAAATATCTGTATATAAATTAAAAATATATCAACTTCTTTCTCTTTAAACGATTAATTTGCACAATAAAACGGAACCACCGGGCAGTAATACGAAATAATACGTACAAATATTATTTGTTTGGAAATAATTCTTTTTTTATTTGAACATTTATCTTCGAGAAAAGGCAGCGTTACATATATATACTGAGTATATTTCTTCAGAAAATTTTATAACAAATACTTTTTCTTTATTATAACTCCCCTATTGAAAAATCCTATGTTAGGATACCACATAGGATCTCATATAGGATCTTACATAGGATCCTACATAAGATCCTACATAGGATCCTACATAAGATCCTACATAGGATCCTGTGTAAGATCTTATATAAGATCCTATGTATTTTAAAGTAATAATTTTCAACTTTACATTCTAATTCAAAATTTTCTGAATAATCTGATCTATCAGGATGCTAGCAGCAGAATTTCATTAATGAGTAACTAAATACATTTTAACGATATTTTTTACTATAAAAGGAAAATAATATAGATCAGATTATTTAGAAAATTTTAAATCAGAATGTAAAGTTGAAAAATATTACTTTAAAATACATAGGATCTTATATAGAATCTTATGTAAGATCTTATGTGAGTTCTTATGTGGTATCCTACATAGGATTTTTCAATAGGGTCATTAAATATAAATTTCCACATCACGTAACGCCCTCTAATTAACAATTAAATACTTCACCATTTTCATAAAAAAAGTAGATATTAGTTCAAATATACTACTTTTTATCATTAAAACTACAAGTGCCGACCTGATTTTTAAACTTTTTATAATATTGCATTGTTTTTCATAGAATATTTACATGAGAAAGCAAACATCACGCATCATGAAAGCATAACCTCTCACCTTGCAATTAAATCGTGTTTTCTTTCTGTAGTCGGTTGTTTTCGACAACTCAGCCACCTTCGCAGTTGTTCACTGCTGTTGCTTTCCACTTTTCTATGTGGCAATATTGCACCCGGTATATCTTTCTCCTTTAAATTTATTTTTGAATAAGGTACACTTGCAGCACACATGTTGATATCCAAAATATGACCTAATTTATGAATTTCGCGGGAAATGCCATGGCAGTCGCGTTTGCGCACATCAACTTCCTATTCAAGAAGAAAAGGTCTATAGTGGTCAGATAGAGGTACCAGCGTTGAGTGAAGATAGGTATAGAGCAGCCCCCTGCATCTCTGAGTTGAAAATGACATGAATTGTGACTGGCTGCTATGGTGGCGCTGAGTGTTCATTGGGCCGACTTACAAGAAAATCACATTATAAAATGTAGTTTTTTAAGCTTTTCCCTGTAATTTTCAAATTTTCGAGTTCTTGAACAGTACTGAGATTAATTCCGCGAGTATAGAAACAAATGTCCAAAAAAATTGGTGCAAAAAATGGCGAAATGTGTCTTTTTTGGGTGTAAATCCGGATATATGTCTTGCTCCGATAAAGTTAATTTTTTCATTGTACCGAAGGATAAAAATACAATAAAATTACGGCAAATTGCTATCCTTTGGGATGATGTGAAATTGAAAGCAGGTCATGCGATTTGCGAAAAGCATTTTAAGACAGAAGATATTCTTCAAAAGAGATTAACCTATGCGCCTGGTGGAGTAAAAGTTTTGGGAAGAGCAAGTACGTCGAACATATTGTTTATTTTCTTAATTGGTTTAAAATAAAACATTTTATTTGATAGATATATTAATAATTAAATACATAATATAATAAAGATCAATGTCTCAATATTAATTAATTGTATCTACCTATGCAATGAATTTCTTTTGCACCGTAATAAATGTCTCTCAAATGCTTACCGCAAATAAATTCAGTTGCAAACATTTTGTGTGATAGAAGTTAAAAAATAGATGAATGAAAGTGACTGAAATAAAAAAGAGATGAGAAAGAATATTTTTTAAAATTCTGAATTGAAGTTAATGTGAGCTTGTTAAAATTGGATTGTGTAGAAGTGGAAAAAAATATCTGATTTCTAACAATTTTGATATTAGAATGAAGTTTTGGACTTTAAAAAGGAATATAAGTTCAGATTTTTTGTTAATTTAGATTCCTTATTTTTTAATGCATATATTTTTACTGAATTACATGGAATTCTTAAAGTAACAGAAATTAAAAACTTAAATTCATAATTTTACGATACATGAATTTCAAAATAAAATAATACAACGCAGATAAATAAAAAAAGAAGTAAATAAAAAAATTAAGAAATTATAAAAAATTGATTAAATATGCTATGAATACATAAATAGAAAAATAAGTAAAGTATATTTGTAGATAAAGAAATTTTTTCAGAGCACTTATGAGAGACCTCAATTATTTCACTGCTTTGAACTATAATATATAATAATAATATATTATTAATATATTTCATTAATAAATAAATTATTTAATAGTATAATATTAACAAATTATCAGTTCAAAATCCAAACAGTACTTTTGAAATGTTTATATTTTAAAAAAAGTTTTATTTAATTACAGTAGTAATATATAGTTTATATACTATATTATATTTATTGTAATTTTATAATAACGATGTTAATTATTAGTATTCATATTCAAATTAACTTAAAACAATTATAAAATAAAGAACATTACACAAATAATGCAATTCCCGCCAGAATTTGGATATTAGATTTTTGCCTAAAGTGAATTTCTTATCCTTAACCTTTTTACCTCTTTTTCTTCTACTTCGCTCTTTACTAGTCTTTTCCTAAGATCGGATATATATTAAATATATATATAAAATATTTTATATTATAAATTTTATAATAGAATATATATAAAAAATATTTTATATTATAAATGTTATAAAATATTTTATATTATAAATTTTGTATTATAATATATAAAAGCATATATATAAATATTAAATATATACAAAAGAACAATTTATTGAAAATAACAATTTTTTTTTTTATATTTATTAGATATTTATTGACAAATTGTTTTCAACATTCTTTCATTATCTTGATTACAATAATGAAGATATAAAGAAAATGGAAATAAATTATCAATGATGATATTTCGAAAGTTTAATATTCACGGAGAAAAATGGATATTGACCCATAATATCTAGATATTGAGGCACAATGTCAGTAGCATTCAACTATGTGACAAACATTTAGATATTCTACTTCAATGCCTGCAGATATTGAAAAAAGATATTAGCCACCAGTATCTCAGATATTGAGCTTGATTATCTCAGATATTAAGAATGAATATTCATGATACTAAACTTCTGAATATCTTTGTTAGTAAACTTGAATGTCTGAGGTACTAGAGTTGAATATCTCAGATATTTAACATCAATATCAGGTATACTGAAAAGGTAAGTTATAGATGTTACAGCTCAATGTCTAAGATACTCAAAAAATTATTTTAAAGGTTATAAAATAACTACATGTTCAGTTTTTAGAAAAAAGTCAAATTATATTTTATTATTTTCTTTTCTATAAAAGTAATGTAGATGTTTGAACCAAATTTTCATTATCTGGCATGTCTAAAATTAATTTAATGTTATTGTTAGAAACTTAACCTCAACACTAAGGATAGAATTCAGTCTCGGCTATAAACCACATATAGAGAAAATATATAACTTATATGTTTTACTTACTGCATCTCAAGTTAAAGATCTGATCACTTTTATTCTATTAGAAACACTTATTAGAATTTAAGGAAATTTATCTTTCCGGAACGCTGCAAGCATGTCAATCTTAGATTCACTTAGATTTCGATGACAGCGAAAAAGTGATCACATGACCTTTATATATATGCGCGCACACTTCATGCTTCAATATCTAAACTATTGAATCTGAATATCAAATGTTACTTCTCGGCAAAATCTTATATATTGAAAAAAAAAATTTTAATATTGCGTGTCAATATGTAGATATTATGGATGAATATCTCCTATTTGAATATCTACTTTTCAATATCTATTTTTCTCCGTGTTCATACAATATATTTTTCCTTTATACAATACGGTTACAAAATTAATATTATTCTCTATAGGGATACAATAATAATTGATTTTTTAAAGAAATTTACAATTCTCAGAGAAATTAAAATTAAAACAAAGTATTCCTCTTAATATATAATAATTTATTAGAGAATGTAAATGACCAGCTTCAGATATGAAGTTATTTTATAGACTTTGAGAGTAAGATAGGCGAAAGGGCTCTTTTACGTCTATTTAACAGTTACTGTAAAGCAGCATCGTAATTATAAAGAACCATCTCTTCGATCGTCATCTTTTCAGATTATAAATCTCAAATCCACCTATCTGCAGGTGCAAAGTATACGCGTTATGAAAGAATTTTTATGTGCCATCGGCGCGCAAACTCGTTTTTTCGCTACAGTTAACAGTAGCGCAATGTAGTACATTTCGCCAGAAAGGAATGAAATGTAAAAATTGAACTGCGCATTCGCCCATAGCCATGAAACGAAGCTCAATCCTTCTTATTCTTCTTCTTCTTCGTACAGCGTTAGCATCTTACTGGCAAAGCCTTGTACATTTGAACTGCGCATGCGTCTACTAAAATCCATTACTACTACACAAGATCGATAAAATCAAAATGGCCGGGACTAGTCGTGACATATCAAGTGTAATGACTAGCGCCGCAAACAACTACAATACTAGTTTAGATTCCAGTGCCTTAGCTTCGATCTCCTGCGAGCATTGTCGCTCGTCGCGCAATGACCCTCATTCTGCGCCTGGGCACGTAATGTACTATTACAAAGGATTAATAAAATCTTAACTTAGTTTTCAGATCTACAGAATTATGACATGAATTAACATTATTATTTGTACAAATACATCAATATTTTTCTTTGAATTTAAAAACTCTTCGATCACGTAACTGTTTGTCTTCCAAATCGAAAAGTGAATCGTCACCGCTACGAAGAATCCACTCCATACACCTATGTAAAATATTAAAATTTTTGCTTGATACCACACCACTATTTTATATTCCGATTTTTCATAAATAAATTAAAAGAAGATCTTTATGTCCAGGAAGTTAGCACCGCCATTTTGTTTTAAAAAAAAAACAAAAGCTGTGCTGAATTGCGCTAAGTTTGTAATGAATTTTGCCGCAATTTTTGAAAAAAATAAAAATTAGGACCGAAATTTTGTAAAACGTTTTTTTACCAGCACCACCATTTTCTTTTTTTAAAAAAACAAAAGTTATTCTGAGTTTTGCTAAGCAAGCTCATTAAATCTTTTTCTCAACAATTTTTTGTCAGACACATCCTTTTAAAAATAAATACTTTTTTGTCAATTTGGAAATTTGCATAAACATATAATTTCCAAAAATGTGAATTTTGAAAAAAAAAGTTCTGCTGAGTAGTGCTAGGCGAGCACAATAAATCGCTTCCTCAACAATTTTCTCTCATGATTAAATTTAAAGCAATCAAAATTCTTTATAAAATGAACCCAGCATGAATTCGTTTTGTTAAATTTTGAAGAAGTTATTGCAGAAATAGTCAAGATTTCAATGCTTTCTTAAATTTTAAATAACTTTCGAAGTAATCAACATTTTTTAAGGTTCTTGGGCTCATTTTAGA
Source organism: Diplolepis rosae (assembly GCA_030998225.1). Classification (NCBI taxonomy): domain Eukaryota; kingdom Metazoa; phylum Arthropoda; class Insecta; order Hymenoptera; family Diplolepididae; genus Diplolepis; species Diplolepis rosae. The sequence continues at coordinate 5,334,776 of JAPYXD010000553.1, read as the reverse complement.
GCTAAGTTTCTACAGAATCACATTAAATTATCATTATAAATCTATAAATTTTTTCTTGCATAATGAAAGGAGTTAAAATTGTAACAAAAAAGTAGGGAAATTTCGAAAACATTTTATCTGTAGGTAAATCATAATAAAGATCATATGAATATATATTTTAAGGGGATTCGATACAAAATTCATGATTATATGTTTTATATATCTTATAAAAATGTTTTTCTAGGCAAAAGCATCATTGGAATTTTCCAGCTTTTTGATTTGAACTTTAACCTCGTGCAGTATGTAAGAAAAAAATTACACATCAATTCCAAGAATTTTGATCGATTTTGTAGAAATTTAGCTTTAAAATTAGTCCAAGAACATTAAAAAATGTTGATTACTTTGAAATTTATTTAAAATTTAAGAAGCATTGAAATCGTATTTCTGCAATAACCTTTTAAAATTTAACAAAACGAATTCATGCTGGAGCTCATTTTATAAAGAATTTTTGATAGCTTTAAATTTAATTAAGAGGAAAAAATTTTTTCACTTACATAATTCAAATTAGGATAATTTAAGAAATTATCGAAAAACAGGTAGCCGGACATTTCTGACCGGTACTGTATATAATTTTCAAAAACGCGAATTTTTAACAAAATATAAAATGGTTAAATGTTTAATAAAAAAAAATTCTTACAAATTTTTGTCATCAACTGGGAAACGATGAAATGACACTCCTTTCAGCTGACACCATACTTGCTCATGCAATTCTTGAATTTGCACGTCATAGTTCTTTTTTACACTTTTTGTATTTGAACACACTTTCAATTCATTCACTGAGATCTCAATCTTCGACGAAAATTTTATACTTTTTTGCTTCACACAACTGTTTTGTTCGAAGAGTCAGTAGCTACTGACAATTAGGAAAAATAGTCTTGAAATTAATTTTTATGATTGAAAAATTCAGGTATTTTTCTTTGCCTTCTAAATAAAAGTTATTTTATAGACTTTGACAGTAAGATAGGCAAAAGAGGCTCTCTTTACCACTGGTTTAGCAGTTTCATAGTTTCTGGCAGGCAGTATCGTAATGTTGATTACTTCGAAAGTTATTTAAAATTTAAGAAAGCATTGAAATCTTGACTATTTCTGCAATAACTTCTTCAAAATTTAACAAAACGAATTCATGCTGGGTTCATTTTATAAAGAATTTTGATTGCTTTATATTTAATCATGAGAGAAAATTGTTGAGGAAGAGAGTTATTGTGCTCGCCTATAGCACTACTCAGCAGAACTTTTTTTTTCAAAATTCACATTTTTGGAAATTATATGTTTATGCAAATTTCCAAATTGACAAAAAAGTATTTATTTTTAAAAGGATGTGTCTGACAAAAAATTGTTGAGAAAAAGATTTAATGAGCTTGCTTAACAAAACTCAGAATAACTTTTGTTTTTTTAAAAAAAGAAAATGGTGGTGCTGGTAAAAAAACGTTTTACAAAATTTCGGTCCTAATTTTTATTTTTATCAAAAATTGCGGCAAAATTCATTACAAACTTAGCGCAATTCAGCACAGCTTTTGTTTTTTTTAAAAACAAAATGGCGGTGCTAACTTCCTGGACATAAAAGATCTTCTTTTAATTTATTTATGAAAAATCGGAATATAAAATAGTGGTGTGGTATCAAGCAAAAATTTTAATATTTTGTAGGTGTATGGAGTGGATTCTTCGTAGCGGTGACGATTCACTTTTCGATTTTGAAGACAAACAGTTACGTGATCGAAGAGTTTTTAAATTCAAAGAAAAATATTGATGTATTTGTACAAATAATAATGTTAATTCATGTCATAATTCTGTAGATCTGAAAACTAAGTTAAGATTTTATTAATCCTTTGTAAAAATTCTTTCATAACGCCTATACTTTGCACCTGCAGATAGGTGGATTTGAGATTTATAATCTGAAAAGATGACGATCGAAGAGATGGTTCTTTATAATTACGATGCTGCTTTACAGTAACTGTTAAATAGTTGTAAAAGAGCCCTTTCGCCTATCTTACTCTCAAAGTCTATAAAATAACTTCAGATCTGAAGCTGGTCATTTACATTCTCTAATAAATTATTATATATTAAGAGGAATACCTTTGTTTTAATTTCAATTTCTCTGAGAATTGTAAATTTCTTTAAAAAATCAATTATTATTGTATCCCTATAGAGAATAATATTAATTTTGTAACCGTATTGTATAAAGGAAAAATATATTGTATGAATATTAAACTTTCAAAATATCATCATTGATAATTTATTTCCATTTTCTTTATATCTTCATTATTGTAATCAAGATAATGAAAGAATGTTGAAAACAATTTGTCAATAAATATCTAATAAATATCAAAAAAAAAATTGTTATTTTCAATAAATTGTTCTTTTATATATATTTAATATTTATATATATTCTTTTATATATTATAATACAAAATTTATAATATAAAATATTTTATATATATATTATATTATAAAATTTAAAATATTTTATACATATATTATTTTATAACATTTATAATATAAAATATTTTTTATATATATTCTATTATAAAATTTATAATATAAAATATTTTATATATATATTTAATATATATCCGATCTTAGGAAAAGACTAGTAAAGAGCGAAGTAGAAGGAAAAGAGGTAAAAAGCTATTTTGTAAAATCTTGTCGACAAGCTACGGTTGAATTGACGAGGACTACCTGACCCATCACGAATACAGCAGACTCACCAACACAAGTTTGGGCCTTACTCCTACAACTTACTTCTTATCCGTGAGATTTTGGCGATTTGTTACGTGTTGAGCATTCGCACATACGAAAAGCTCTTATTGGTAGGGTTTTCGCCAATTAATTATAAATATAAACCCGGGAGTTTTAAAAGAAACTATAAACTTCTATAAATGTGAAAGTATAATTTTATTTAAGAAAGATTCGAGTTAAACAAAATTAGAGCCAGAGCCGAAATAAATGTTTGAGAGTTAAAAGCAAACGTCTGACTACTCTCTTTTTTCAAGATCTAGATCTCTCGCGCTAGTCTATCCTCGCTAGCTAGATCTTTGACACTCCCCCACCTCACATTCATCCAATTACCGCTTTACATTAAGTTGACGTTAACATACGTCACTCATACGTCCAACCAATAAGAAGGTCTTAATTCTTTATAGAAAGACCACCCTAAGTTCACAAGCTAGTTTAATAGCTTCCTAGAAAACCTTTTAAATCTCGAGTACGATTCAAATTTCTCTAAGACCTCACGCACTCGCTGTCAAGATAAATTTTAATAAACATATCATTCACATATGATAAATTATACCTTGGAATGTTCTTTAGTTAATTAAATCTGATAACTCATTCGGCTTTTCGCTTACAAACGGTTTCTTATATCTAAGTTTACATTTTATAAAACCTCGTGCTCGTCCAGGGTTCTCTGAAGCCCTTGCCACGACACTCAAATTTTATTTAGCTTTGATTACTCTATAATTTCTTCGTCGTTCTCAAACTAAATATTATGACTTATAATATTAATCATTCCTAATCTAACTACGCACCGAGTCCAACCACTTCTTGAAATTTATGTTATTAGTTTCTCTTTATATGCTTCTTCTTTATACTTTTTTACAGTAAGGTAAATTTCAAATATTAATTTATTGCAAATCTTAAATATTCAAATAATTCCGCGCAAATTTGTACCGGTAAGTGCTTCCCTCTTGCGCAGACACGAGCGAGAGATGAGTTCTAAAGAGTTTATGTGACCGAGAATATGTCTGGGAGCACGGGAATATGACGGAGAATTTCTCTGATGAATGTGCTCTCCGAGAATTTATGAGAATTTAAAAATATTTTTCCGTAACGGTTCAAGCTTTCAATTGTTTTTGATAAATGCTTTGTTCTGGAAATTCGTGTAACGTGCGCAATAAAAATGGGAAAAAAAAGTATATAGTTTGGAATTTGTTTTTTAAATTATTGATAAACAAAATAAAGCTTCTTTCAAGTGCAAATACTGTGATCAGATGAACAGAAAGCATGCCACTCGACAAATAGAGCACTTAAAAAAGTGCATAAACTGTCCCGAAACTGTCAAAAAATTATTTAAATCAAAGCGTAATTTGTGCGAAGAAAACTTGAATTACTTGTTCTTTATGTTTGAATTTAATAAAATGGCTATAAAAAAATTTTGATATTGAATTCCGATAAATCTTGACATTTTTCGTAGTTTTATTTTTATGAAACCTTCACTATTGCAATTCATAGTGTTTGGAAATAAATTTAATGTGTATAAAGGTGCCATCCCATGACTGCAGAAAACGCAAAGCAGAAAACGAACATCCAATTACAGAACTCCTTTAAGAAGAAAGAAATCTAAAGATCTTCTGTAATTGGCTGTCCGATTTCTGCTTTGCGTTTTCTGTTGTCATGGGATTTCACCTTAAGGTTTAATGATAAAGAAAATATTGGGGATGATAAAATTCTCTTAAATTCTCTGTAAATTCTCAAGTTGTCTTAAAATGACGGTCACAGTCACGAGAACGTGACCGGATTTTAAATGTCCGAGAAATTTAGAACTCTAGTGTCGATCCTCGTGTTCGGGTTTGGAACTTTACCTACCCCTGGCGTCTTTCCCCGCAAGGTTAGGACCATTCAATCGCCCTCGATGTCTCCTCTATACCTATCTTCACTCAACGGTACCAGGCAACAGGATTCAACCTATGAAATAATCGCACGGAACCAAAGCGAATATCTCATTGGTTGAATGCTGTTCCCCTTTTCCTCTATTATCCTATTCTCCACGACATTGGATTGCGACCTCAATTATGCTCAGGGCATATGTCTATTTTTCATGTGATATATTTATCTCCTGCTTGACAGTGGTTTCTAATCTCCAAACATGATGTCGCGAGTGCAGAACGAGTAGAATGTCAAAAAGCTTATCCAGCATGGGAATAATAAGTTTTGACACTTGTCTTTCAAAAACGATGTTATAGTGAACAATTGTTATACTTACAAACACAAATATTCTCAATAACTTTCCTTTCAAGTATTTTTACCTGCGTTTTGGATTCATAACCTTTATCAGAGACATCCCTGTACGTCATACTTTATAAATAAATTTTTCACTATTTGCAAATCATTACAATGAATAAAACACTTTCTTAATTAAGAAAGAAGTTTTTAAATCTTTCTCAAAATATAACTTGATGTTCAATCACGATTTCTAAAAAATGATTTATTTCAATTGACATAGGAAACTGAGGTAGATGACCCAGCAATCGTACTAGATCCAATAATCGTGCAATTTCGGTGTGAAAGTCACTAGTATTTTCACCATGAAAGGACAATAATAGTAGATTTATAGGAAACTTTAGTGTTCGTCATAAAAATCTTTTACATTATTTACAAAATGAATCGAGGAATATCGCTAAAGGTTCAGAATAAGATATATGATTCTGCTTTAGAGGTCAGTGATATAAAACAATCACTTGCTCTTGACTGACATCGTTTTCCCATAAAAAATAAATTCTGTTTTATAAAATGATGTGTGATTTGCATTTAGAATCTTTTTTGCGCGAGATTTACTTTACAATACAGAAGATTAGGTTTTTTAAGGTTATATATACCTTTAATTTATTTAAAATAAGGTAATAAAATTGTAAAGCAATTAGTGCATTGTGTCTTAACTCATTACAAATTAGAGTCGGCATTACATATGTTGTAATAAAACAATCACTTGCTCTTGATTGACATCGTTTTCCTATGAAAAATAAATTCTGTTTTATAAAATGATGTGTGATTTGCATTTAGAATCTTTTTTGCGCTAGATTTATATTACAATACAATAGATTGGATTTTAAGGTTGTATATACCTTTAATTTAATTAAAATAAGGTAATAAAATTGTAAAGCAATCAGTGCATTATGTCTTAACTCATTATAAATTAGAGTCGGCATTGTATATGTTGTAAAACACATTTTTATAGTAGTGTAGAAAGTTCTATGCTTTAATTAGTTTTAACACTTTTTCAAATTATCCTTCCTAACACAATTTTCTGAAAATATCGAGTCAGTGAAATCTCTAAACGTTATGATTACTGGGACATCTATCTTAATTTTTAATGATTTTAAGACTTTATTGCAGTATGACTTAAAGGTATCTCTTACGTTTAAATTATTTTTAGACAGAGTATTTCAGAAAAACATGGTATATTGCTAAGTGTGATAAAAGAGTCAATTTTGTATTGAAACTTGGTAGGTAAATGTGTGGGCATCGAAGACAACATTTAATGTATTGCCCTTCGGACTCGATTTTCGCCATTAACCCGTCTCTAGTTTGTCCTGTAATTACATTCTTTTCTCACTCGTTGCCCTAACTTCATCCCGGAAGTAAGACGCAGATGAACGTTAGTGAATTATACCTTAGTGTTTATTATTTTAAAAAAATGAATAATTAACAATAAATATTATAAGTGCTAATTCATATATCCTTCGTAGCGGACCCGATCCAGTAAACGGTCAGCGAATTCGCTCACCATTCACTAACTGTTCGCTGACCATTCGCTGACCTCGTAATAATATGAAAAAGAACATAAAAAATTGTATCAACTTTGATACCTTCAAACATAAAATGTACCGCAGAATTATAATTAAAAGAATTTCAATATTTTTTGTTTACTTCTTCATATTATTACGAGGTCAGCGAATGGTCAGTGAACGGTCAGTGAATTTGCTTACCCTTCCCTGGATCGGGTCCGCTAGGGCCAAAAACATTTTACTGACAAGTTTTAATACGAAATGGCTTGTATTTTTTAAGTTAATATGGAAAAAACACTTACGAACAGAAATTTTTAACTAGTTCTGAAATTAGTACTTATGGTGACATTCATTAGGTTTGAATAGCAAACAAAAACGTGAATCAACAATTTTAAATGTTACACCTAGAGAATTTTGACGCAACAGATGCGCTACCTATAGCACAGTATCTGTACACATGGCTCGAGACTGCTGTGCAGAAATTCTTTCGGTGCAAATTAATCCCATTTATGTTGATTTGAGTTGCATCCCAATTTCATGATTTACTTTTCAATGGGTATAGGTGGCGTTGTAAAGTTAACACCACGTTTTTGAAATTTTAAAAGTTTAACTTTTGAGTTATATGTAGCTTTTTGTTTCAAATTAGTTGTGCAGTGCCAAAATTTGTAGCGCGATTTTTTTTATTAATGGGTGAAAATTTCACGTGGTTTTTGAGCGGCGTCTTGAAACAGGTCACGGGGAATTCTCCCTATTTAAATGCATTTATTTCAATTTAGAAGATAAACAAATTCCACGTGCATTCTTCGAAAACGTCACCTGAAATTTGTCCATGGAATTATACGTTGAATTTAAAACAGTAACGCACATAACAACAAGTAGGGCATGAAGGGGTTCCCTCTCGCGCTCTTTGCAGAGAACACTGCGGAGCTCGAGCTTCTCGTTGGAGGGAATCTCGAGTGTACTCAAAATGGATGTAAAAAAACTGTTGAAAAAAAAGAAAACAATTTTCATAACACATGCATGAAATATGCCACTTTTTGTGCATGTAGAACGCGCCGGAAAATGAACTATTTCAGGTCGATGGTGGAAAATAATATTTCCTATGCACTCCTATGATAAAATTCAAAATTCTGAGTATTTTTGTTTAACAGGGACAATTGAAAGTCGATTCTGCATGCTCTACATGCACGGTAAGTGCCATAATATTTACATTTGTTGTAAAAAGTATCGTGTGCAATATGTAAGAGAATCATACAATCCTCACTTGTGTCAAGTTTGCAGCAGTCGTCTGGAATTGCATGCTTCCCTCACTTGTTGCATAATATATGTAATAATTTAAGATAAATACCATGTATAGTATGACAAATTTTGATATACATTTTTTAGTTTTTTTTTTGAAGCTGAGCAACTTTTTCTTTTACACTATTAACGAAAAAAACTGTTTTCGGGTAGAATATGCAGAAAACGCGTTTTTGGTAACTTTGGCACACTCTACTTTTTGCATTTTTCGCCGTAGCGCAGTGACCCAATGGCACTAATTATAGATTTTTTTTGTCTATCAACAGAATCGTATCACTTGTAGGATTAATATTCGGGGTGAGTAAATGAATAGAGACCAAGTCTTAACAGTTAAAAAGAAAGAACTTATTTATTAAAAATGAATGAGCAAGGAAAGTCGAGTCGCGGTGAGAAGTTTGAAGCTGGGCTTGCTTGGACGGAGGTCTTGTACTCACTAACTTCAACCCTGCAGTTAGAAGGGCTGATTCACATTTTGCATAGTTGCAGATGAATAAGAGTGAAAAGTATAAAAAGAGAAAATTGGGAATGTGACAACGTCGAATCTTGACCTGGCCTAGTCCCGGTCGGTTTATTTTATTGCTTTGCAGTGCAAGCGTACTGCAATAGGGGTAACGCTCGAGACCTATGTACGTACAGAGGTGGAACGTACCTGGACAAAAGGTAACGGTAAAAATGTACAAAAGTTGGGTGTAGCTCTGCTGCTTACCATTCCTATTTTAAATGAAAATATAATATTTTTCGCCCCCTGCTAGTGATCGAGTTAATGCAATATAAATGAATGAGATTACGATACGAAAAAAAAACTGTTTACTAAAAACCAATATCTTTAGGAGAAAAACAATTGTAAAAGAAATGTGATTGAAGAAATGAGGTTTTACTACTTCGAGAAAAAATTAAATTTTATGTAAAACTTCCTTGATGTCGGTCTGGAAATCTGAAATTTCTTTTGGGCCGTCTTTGTGAAGTTTCTGGAATTACGTTTTTTGTTTGTATCGGCTGTTGATTTTGATTTCGTGTATGTTCCTTTGGTAGAGCTGCATCTTCCTCTTCCGGAACGACACAGGCTGGTTTTAGTCTGTCGATGAACACAGTAACATTTTTTCCGCAGTATGTAAATCTTTGAAGATGAAGATTATCTTTTCTTCATGACGAGGTACTGGGACTGGTTTGAGATTTTGGAAAGTTTCTCTCAAATTGCGCACGAATTCTGAAGCTTCGATAGTTTCTTTATTGCTTCGTGGTGCCAGGAACTTGCCAGGGAGTCGCAATGTTTCGCCGTAAATGAGTTCCGTTTATTTATCTGTTTCGTGTCACTTGATTGTGGTTTTGAGTTGACGATGCATGCGTTCAACAAGCCCGTTTGAAGCAGGGTGGTAGGCCGTTGTGCGAAGATGTTGTGATCCAAGTAAATTGTTAAGTTCTCGAAATACATGTGATTCGAATTGTCGACCTTGATCCGTGGTGATTCGCAGAGGAGTTCCAAACCTTGAAATCCATCCAGAAAGAAAAGCTTTTGCCACTGTGGTTACTTGGATATCTTCGATGGGAATTGTTTCAGGCCAACGAGAGAATCTGTCAACAAGAGTCAGGAAATACTTATATCCTTGTGAAGATGGTAAGGGTCCAACGATGTCCATGTGCACATGCTCGAATCTTGAAGAAGGAGGGATGAAAGCTGCCACCGGTGGTGAGACATGTTGTGCAATTTTGGCTCGCTCACACTGGATACAAGCTCGTGTCCAAATCTTGCAATCTGCTTGCATGTGAGGCCAAACGTATCGTTCTGAAACCAGTTTTGCTGTAGTTGTTGCTCCAGGATGCGAGAGTTGATGTGGCGAATTGAAAGCTGCTCGTCTGAAGAATTTTGTGACGAAAGGGCGAGCTGTGGAAGTAGAGACATCACAGTACAGATTTATATCTGTATATCCTGATCCTGCGCCAAGTTTGTGAAGTTGATACCGGTTGAAAATTGTTCGATCCTGGAGAGTGCATCTGCCACGATATTGTCACATCCAGATATGTACCTTATATCGGTGGTGAATTGTCCGATGAAATCGAGGTGTCTGAATTGGCGTGGAGAACATTTGTCCGATTTTTGTTGGAAGGCGAAAGTGATCAGTTTATGGTCTGTGTATACCACAAAGTTCCTACCTTCAACCATGAATCGAAAATCAAAAATTGGCGAATGCGTCAACAAAGCATGCATGATAAACACGAGTTTGATGCGCAATCATACAAGTTTGTTGAGCCAACCAACGCTCGTTATTGCAATGAATGTGTGATTTCAGAACACTACAAATGTTGTTCTGCTAATATTTTACACTCAAACCAAAAACAATATCCTTTCGATGACATAAAAAATTGATGGCGACACAATAGAAGTTGATGCTCAATCAAACAAATCACTAATGTATGTTTGTTGCTTCATCAAACAAAACTGAATGGAACATCAAAAAGAAAAAAGATACCCGTATAATAACATTTAGTGCACCATCAAAGTTTCTCGTATCAAAACGTCGATCATGTCGCGTCAAACATAATTCTAAGCGTGTATATAGGGAATAGTAAGGAGTTGAGTAAAACGTTGTTGACGACAGCGTATCAACATGCGTCAGTAGGTTAAAATGAAACGTATAAGTATATCACCGATGCTCGAAGAGCTTAAAACGATAGTTAAGTAAAATGAGCATCGGGCGTATTACTTTAACCGGCAGTAGTATGGCTCTCTTAAATAGAAAAAAATGTTTTACTTCGAACCTGCCATTATTCATCCTATACATACATACATAAACATCATACAAATACATTCACACCATTCAGTCGCAGCCAATCATATTTTCTATCACAAATATACTTAAATGTACAATCTCACATATATAAACCTAATAACTACACTTATACAGGGTGAGGCACATAAAGTGTTATAGAGCGATAGCACTCAAACTATTGATCATATCCAAAAATGTCTTAAAATTCGTCTTAAAATCGCTAATAATGTCATTGAAAAAAAACATGGTTCCATTTAAAAAAGTGGAGTTGACTTTGACGTAGCTTCAGCGCCTCCACCGATAAAAAAAAGGGTGGTCCAGTAAGACGGCCTTCTCGAACACTGAAACTTTTGTCTGAAATATTTTTGGATACGATCAATAGTTTGAGTGCTATCGCTCTGTAACACTTTATATGCCTCACCCTGTATATAGGACGATACGCTTTCGTCAAATCAGGCACACGCTCGCTTACAATCCTGAGACATAAAACTTGGAACTTTCTTATATAGTAACTGCAAGAGTTATTCAGAGCTTGTGAGAGTACCATAAGTGCCGTGACTAAAGTTTTTGAGCCTTACTCAATTAAAAATAAATCAACTTTTTTCACAAATTATTCATAAAATATTTTTTTAACTTAATATAATTGATTAATTAATATAATGATGATTATTGATATGTAAATAATATAATTATTAATTAATTTCAAATTAATTAGTTGAGTTTGAAATTTTTGTCACTGCCTACATTATCGGAGGATCACTAGTCGCGTGTCAGATAGGATACGTTGTCGACAGGTGTCCTCGTAGACAATTTCAAACTCCTATATCGCAAATAATGCAAATAAATTCAATATTTAAAGAATTTGAAAATCTTTCTGTGGAAAAAATGACGCTTTTTTTCCACAGAAAGATTTTCAAATTCTTTAAAATATTAAATTTATTTGCATTATTTGCGATATAAGAGTTTGAAATTGTCTACGAGGACACCTGTCGACAACGTATCCTATCTGACACGCGACTAGTGATCCTCCGATAATGTAGGCAGTGACAAAAATTTCAAACTCAACTAATTAATTTGAAATCATTTACAGCCGCAAGGCTGAGCCACTAGGCGATATAAGGAGATCTTCCTGTGGAGAAAGAGATGTCGGACGCCTGTGTAGCTCAGTGGTTAGAGCAGTCGACCGGCAATCGAAAGACCTGGGCTCGAATCCCAGCGCAGTCGAAAGCGTCATTTTTTCCACAGAAAGATTTTCAAATTCTTTAAATATTGAATTTATTTGCATTATTTGCGATATAAGAGTTTGAAATTGTCTACGAGGACACCTGTCGACAACGTATCCTATCTGACACGCGACTAGTGATCCTCCGATAATGTAGGCAGTGACAAAAATTTCAAACTCAACTAATTAATTTGAAATCATTTACAGCCGCAAGGCTGAGCCACTAGGCGATATAAGGAGATCTTCCTGTGGAGAAAGGGATGTCGGACGCCTGTGTAGCTCAGTGGCCAGAGCAGTCGACCGGCAATCGAAAGACCTGGGCTCGAATCCCAGCGCAGTCGAAAGCGTCATTTTTTCCACAGAAAGATTTTCAAATTCTTTAAAATATTATTAATTAATATTTAGTATACATTTTTATTAAAACTACGTATGGAGTTTAACGAAACTAAATTTTGAATTGTATATTCAAAAATGGCATTATTATCAAAAGGTATCTTGTGTAAAAACATTTATAAAAAGATTCTTTTATTTTCTGTGTTGTATATTTTCAAAATATGGATTTTAAAATTGCAAATTCCAAATTATTATTGTGCCCAAGAAATTTATGTGTAATCTAAATCCTGTGTAGATTTTTCATATTTTTTGTAATACACTTATCAAGACTTTTGGTGTTTAAATTTTCATAAAATCGATTTAATTTTAGAAACTTAAGTAGAAAATACAGCAGTAATTGAGGCACCGGATTCCACAACCGACGGAGCGCGTGGCTTAGTAGGCAAAAGAGGAGATACCGCAATGCGCGAACGTTTTTTTTTCATTTAAATTACAAATTTGGAAAAATGATCAAAAAAACATGTCAGTACATGTTAAATGTCGTTCCGCATATTTTTTCTTGCATAAATTTTTGTGTTAGTACTTTAGTTTTTTTATAATTGAAGAAAAGCGTATTTTTTGAAGGTACGAAATCAATCGATTTTTTACAATAAACTTTTTGTTTTTCATACAAATTTGTCCGGAATTTGTTAGCCTATTTAATGCAATAAATTACCGTTTTTCGCGATAAATTACATGTTTTCTCTTCAAAGATAAATCATGAATTGACTTAAAAAAAATAAAAACACAAAAAAGCTTCAGAATGTTTTTCCATAAATTATTTTCTGAACCGGCGTAAGCAGAACTGTTCCTAGAACTCCAAACATAGTGCCTTATTAAAGTTCTCTAATGCATTTTTTATATTATTGCCAATATAAAGTGTATATGGGTTATTCCATATCAGATTTACAATCAAAATTTTGATTAACCTGAAAATTTTTTTCCTCGTTCTAGAAAGGAAAAAAAATGACACGTATTTTTTTTTTTCAATATGATATGTAAATTTGTCAAGTTATTGATTTTTTTATTTTCAAAGTGCAAAAAATGTTTTTTTCAATACTGCTTCTAATATTCAACGAAGAGTATAGAATACATAAATGAAATATGCCATGGGATCTACTATTAAGTCCATGCTTTGATCAAAACTCAGAAACGGTATTTAGTACTTTCTATGCAACAATTAAGTAAACAAATGGAATTATCTCAAAAGGGACATGTCTAAATTTAATCATTTTTTGTGTAATTTGTTCGTTAAGTACACAGAACTTTGTGTCAAAATTTGGTAGTGGACCGTTTGATACTTTTCGAGAAAAAAATTGTTTTGTGTGACCGCGCGCTTGGAGCGCGCAACGCGAAGTATAGAGTCGAGCGCACTCAAACATTTGTAAGTGAGTCTACCATATTCCGATGAGGATTTTATGCAGTTCCCACAAATAAAAGTCGGTAAATACTAAAAAGTCTTTTGAGAAAGAAACACTGTTTAATTCGAAAGCAGTCATGTAATTTATTAACAATGCACTTTTATGTCCAATAATTTCAAATAAATGAAAATTAAATTTTTGGCAGTTTGTAATGTTTGTAATGGTGTCGTTAGTTGATCATACACAGACCTTTGAAGACTAGCTTTTCGTGCTTGTCTTTCAGGAGTTTGAAGTCATGTTTGGGCCTTTTTTAAATGTACTTTGCAACATTTTAGCGAAAAACCAAGATTGACGTTATTTTGTGCTTGATTTATATTTTAAAAAGCCGTTTTCAAAATAAAAATCGGACCACCTCTGCGGCAAGCAGACATTTTACAATTAACGGATTAAATAAATTAAAGTGTCAATAGCGCGAAAACGTATTATCTCAAAGTGTCCGTTTTTTATGCATTTGAAGAGCATAAAGTCTGCTACTTTTCCACCAAACCTCAAACGAAAAAGTTAAAAATTAACTGAGATATTAATTTGTTTAACAAAAGCTAAATTTACTGGTTTTACCGAATTTTCTCCGCTTCTAATTATCCAATAAGATCAAGCGACAGCTCATTTTGTTGGCAATTCAATTGTCTACATCTTATCAATTGATGTCGTCAAGATTGGATAATTACCTTTAATGTTATAAACAAAAAAACTAAAAAAAGTACGATTTTTTGGTCTTAAATGTTGATAAAAAATTTATAAATCATATTTCATTGTCCAAAACATGACACAATTACTCTATGACCAACCTTTATTCTAATAGCGCAGTCCGTTTTCTGAAATAAATAATGTCATAAATCATTCATAATAAATGCCTTGTTGCTTGGACTATCGACTCTATACTTCGCGTTGCGCGCTCCAAGTGCACGGTCACACAAAACAAATTTTTTCTCGAGAAGTATCAAACGGCTCACTACCAAATTTTGACACAAAGTTCTGAGTACTTAACGAACAAATTACACAGAAAATGATTCAATTCAAACATGTCCTTTTTGAGATAATATTTTGAATATTAGAAACAGTATTGAAAAAAACATTATTTGCACTTTGAAAATAAAAAAATCAATAACTTGAAAAATTTACATATCATATTGAAAAAAAAAATACGTGTCATTTTTTTTCCTCTCTAGAACGAGGAATAAAATTTTCAGGTTAATCAAAATTTTGATTGTAAATCTGACATGGAATAACTCGTATATATCATTTATTCCCATTCGTCTAGAGTGTTTCTGGATAATTTTTACAGAACAGATATACATAAAATGATGCAAAAATGATGTTGCAACTCTGTCGAATCGCGAGCTCTCGGCATAGGTGCATCTTTCTTTTTCCTGTGTTTGATCGATAAGTCGCACGACAGTATCGGTGCGTTCGAGCGCAGTTAAGTAAATTCTCATCCTGACCGCAGTTTTGGATTCAAAAATCTCAAAATATATTAAAAATCTCCCTGCAAGCCTGCTGAACAACTTTCTCGCTAAAAATACTCTCAACTCTAAACTTCCTCTCATACTTTTTTTCTTTGAAGTAGAAACATGAAAATTCTACCAGCTGCAACTGTTATAATAAAAATTATTAACAAATTGAGAATTTTGTTATGCTTAACATAACCATCTGAAGCTCTAGGGTTTTCTGAGTCTGTTGATAAAATATCAGACTATTCCGGACAAATTTGTACGAAGAACAAAGAGATGATTGTAAAAAATCGATTGATATCGTACCTTCAAAAAGTACGGTTTTCTTTGATTATAAAAAGAACTAGAGTTCTGACACAAAAATTTATGGAAGGGAAAATATGCGGAACGACATTTAATATGTACTAACATGTTTTTATCACCATTTTTCCAAATTTTTAATTTAAATGGAAAAAAAACGTTCGCGCATTGCGGTATCCCCTTTTTTGCCTACTAGGCCACGCGCTCCGTGGGTTATGAAATCCGGTGCCTCAATTATAAATAAATTAAGAAGAAATTATGAATCAAGAATTTATTAAACTTAGAGAATCTATATAACTAGATTATGTAAAAGTTTTAAATAAATTATATAAACTGTTAGACTAAAACAATATTTGCCATAAAAGTATTAGATGAGAAAAATTAGTTTTTTTTTCACTACATTGAGTATAGTTTTTATACTTTAAAAGTAACGAAAGATTCAGATGGAATGGGAATACAAATTCTTATTGTAGTCACATGTCATCGACTTTTTGATAGGAATGAAATTTTTTTAAAATTCATTGACGAATTCAATAATTCCGTACACCTTTAAATGAAAGCTTCTAAAAATTCTAAGAATCTCAAATATTGGTATTTGAATCGAATTTTTGTTTATTTGTGAGAAAAAAGCAACTGCACTCTTGTCAACAGTTGAACTTTGGTCTGTAAAAAATATTGTTGAGAGAAAAGATCAATTCACTTAACACTATCTATTTTCATCTTGTTTAATTTAAGTAATCACTAAACAAGTTACCAGTATTAGAGATTCTATTAGAATATCCATAATAGCTATATTCTACGAAGTTTTGTACTTACGTGTGGCACTATAGCAGCGACTCAGTGATATCAAGGGTGCCTGCATGTCGGGTCTTCATTTCCGTTAAGTGGTGAAGACTCATTGCCTTCTGTTGTCGGGTGATTTCAAATAATATAATGTTACATAATAGCAATCAATAAATGTTCACCATTTCACGCGAGCCAAAGGTCGAAAGGCAAACCAACTTTGGAATTACTGCAACAACTAATGGTCATGTCTGATCTATTCTTAGATGAATTCCCTAAATCTTTTCTATTATAATGTTACGTCAGAAACGTAACATTTCTCTTCTTAAAAGATTCCTCGTTTTATGTTAGGATCGAAAAGGATCCTCTCTAAGGGATGAGGAGAAGTCAGTGATTGAGAATGGTTATTGATATAAAGTATGTTTATTGACAATCAAATTGAGAAACGAATAAGCATCATGGAATTGGAAATCGAATTGAAATTTAGATGTACCTTTGTAATTACCCCGAGTGAAATTTGTCTGATGAATTATTGAGTCCAGTGGAGCGAAGGTGGTCAGTTGAGTCCTCGTTGAGATCGTTGAGATAATACTTGTTTGATGGGAAATTCGTTGTTGAGATGGTTGGTCTAGTCGATTCTTGATCCAAGTTTAGAGAGAATTTTGGACGGTGATTCCCCTTCACTTTCTAATGTCGTTGAACTCAGCGTCGAGTAGGAATTCGTCTGAGTAGCGGTAAAATCTGATGAGGCTGGACTGAACTCGTAGCGTAGAGATAATAAAACTGGACTAGACTCGCTGTGTAGAGATAATGAACTGGACCAGACTCGCGGCGTAGAGATGATGGTACTGGACTGACTTCTCTTGGGATTTTTGCCTTTTATAGAATAGGTTAAATTGAAGCTGAAAATTCTGACAAAAATATATATGCCACGCAGTGATAAAATTAAGTTTACGTATATTTGCATTTTCATGAGAAATTAATTTATAAGGGGTAACCACCCTTAAGTGCATTTTATTATATTTGAACAAAATAAAGTAAATTTCACGTACAAAACCAAGCAGAAAAAATTCTTTTACACAGAGGGTTGAAAAATATAAATTGCTCAATTTAGTCGAAACATTTTATGGGGGTAAACTACCCCAAAAGAGGTTGCGATTATACATGAAATTTACCAAATAGGTTGAATTGAAGCTGAAAATTCTGAAAAAAATATATATGCCACGCTTCTATAAATTAAAAAACTCTATATTATACATATAAGTTTATATTTGCAGAAATACATAAATTACATGTTTGACTCATGCAGAAGGTTAAACTGATTAAGCTGCTATTTACTCGACCCACGTATCTTTACGAATGTATTGAAATGTATATGAGGCTTCATGTATTTGTTTTTCAAGAGCAAGTTTTATTTTTAGAATGCGAACTTTTGTGAAGACTGCGAACAATCGTTCAGTGTTGCTTTCATTGTTCTCGAGTTTAAAAGTCTATTTCTTTGTTTCTGCAGTGAAACATATCAGTGAACAGTTTATCAAGTCTTGTAAGCATGCCTATAAATCCCTTAAATGTAATACAACTTTTGTTAGTTGCATTCCAAACCATGAACATACCTGACAGTGAAGTGAATGATGCAGAACGGCAACTGGCAGATCATTTCAATCAAATACCAATTCAGGCTATGAATGAGTTCAATGGCGTTGAGATTGTTGAAGAAAACACGTTAGACTTTCAGAACCGTATAAAGACTGGGAGCCTTCCGCTGTGGAAGACACCTATGCAGAGTGGACTCCTAAACTTTATTCTAAATCAGATGACGCTGTTTGTTTGAGAGATGATGAAAATGTTGACTTCGATTATAAACAAAGAGCAGTGGAGTTTTGGAGAAGCGGAATGAAAAAAAGCAATCGTGAGTTAAGTGCTGTTCAACATCGGTTCAGAAAAGTAACATCAGTACGTCAATTGAGGCGATGGGCAGGACAAGTAAATAAAGGCGGTACATATTTGGAAAAGTTGCATCCTATTGCGGAGTACGCATTGAACAATTTTAAAAGTGCAATTGATGCTGGTATGATACTTCACGATGTAGACCTACAGAAATGGGGTCTACAAACTAAAAATATCCTTGGTTTTAAAGACACACGATTTAAAGCATCTGACTGGTGGGCGTGGAAGTTTGAACGAACTCACCGAATAGCATCCAGAAAAGTCAATAAAATCATCACCAGAAAAACATTAGAAGATGAGGAAAAGTTAAAAGTAAATGCGGAGAATTTTGTGAATGAAGTGAAGCCGTACATTACTCAATATGGGAGAGAGAATGTTTATAACTCGGATCAAAGTGGATTCCAGTTAGAAATGCATTCTGGGAGAACATCGGTAATTGAAGGTACATGGCAAGTCGAATGTGTCGTCCAATCTATTTCTTCTACAACTCACAACTACACTATCCAACCCACGATTTCTGCGGATGGGAAGCTTTTATCTCCACCTTATCTTGTGTTAAAAGAGCCAAGTGGAAAATTTGGACCCATTGTTCAAGAAACCATTTTTCAGCCTATAAACGTCTTTGTAGCTGCATCCAAATCTGGAAAACTTACGTCTGGTAAATTTGTTTATTGGTAGTAATTTTTGGTCATAAAATAAATTCATTACAGTCTTTAAATTTTTTAAATTATTTTATCTGCAGAACATTTTCAGAGCTGGTTGGAAAATGTTTTTTTCTCGAAGGTAGGGCCGACAAGCGTGTTGCTCATAGATTCTTGGACTGGACACTGCCCAGAAGTTGTACGGCAAGCAACGCCTGCGGGAAAGAATGTTATTCCTATGATTATACCAAAAGGCACTACTGGAAAAGTTCAGCTCCTTGACGTCTACGTATCTCGCATATGGAAAAATTATGTGCGACATTTTTCAGATTCAGTTATACTTTTAGACTATGATTTAAATCTGCACATACGAAATAATATTATAAAATTACAGTCTTTAGTACATAATCAATTATCTTCACCAAGGTATCACAGTCTTTCCAAGTGCTCCTGGTTCTAAATGTCAAAATGTAGCCGCAATTAGATGTTCGTGGTGCAAAAAATCTTTGTGTTTTAAACATTTCTTCGAAGAGCATCACTACTGTACCACGTACAATGAATAAACAAGTCTAATGATAATTGTTGGTCTGATAAATTTTATTTTATTATTGCCTTCAACATACACTTTTTTCAGATTTTTACGACATGAATTAGCACTCATTTGGTAATTTCCTTGTATAATCGTAACTTCTTTTGGGGTATTTCACCCCCATAAAATGTTTCAACTAAATTGAGCAATTTATATTTTTCAGCCCTCTGTGTAAAAGAATTTTTTCTGCTTGGTTTTGTACGCGAAATTAATTTTATTTTGTAGAAATATAATAACATGCACTTAAGGGTGGTTACCCCTTATAAATTAATTTCTCATAAAAATGCAAATACACGTAAACTTAATTTTATCACTGCGTGCAACATATATTTTTTCCAGATTTTTCTGGTTGAAATAATGTCTGTTTGAACATTTTTTGTATAATTAAAATTTATTGTGGGGTAGTTTACCCCCCAAAAATCTTTTTTATCAAGTTGACAAAATCACATATTTCATCTCTCATAGTGAGGATACTTTTCGAGTTGGTTTGATTGTGAAAGATTCTGTTATTATATGTGAAACAATTAAATGGGTATTTGGTATCGCACTTTTCGGGGGTGATTTTTACCTCCTAAAAACCATTTTGGGCACGTGAAAAAAAATACGTGTCGCTTAGTTTTTCGAGTACTACATATGTGCGAACGAACAAAATCGGAGGGGGGCACCTATCTAGGGTTCCTTGTAAGTATACTATAATCATGCATGCATTTAGAATTTTCAAACTGGCACCCAATAGGAATGCGCGCTGATCTAGGACATGCGTCTAATTCGTCCCTTAAATATGGGCTACCAATCAGCGAGCGGTCGCACGACGCATGGATCGACGTCCATGCCCGGAGAAACGCGTATGGCGGGGAAGTTCTCTCTTCCTTCAACGCGTGCGATCCTTTCTTTTCAACGTGAGTAAGCTTTCTAACGCATCCACCGGATGCAGGATGCACTTCTCGAGAAAGGGAAACGCATCATCGTGACCGCGAAAATATCAGCTTTCTTATGATATCAGAATACACGCTCAAAATCGTCTGTAAAGGGTTGAAAATATCGCATAGAAATCTTTTATTTTATCGATCAGACTATGATGGATCGCGGTCGCTAATCAAGACGCGCGTATCCAATTAAAATTGGGGATCCTCCAGAGAGGTGCAAATCCGAGCTGATGAGCTTGGTTACCGATCCTGGAGTTGCAGATAGGGCCTTGCGGGCCTCATTAATTAATAATAAAAAAAGCGCATTTGTGGTCGCGAAAAAATTTTAATTGTTATCTATTTAACAATAAACTATGGAACGTAGATTAAAATTTTCACTCAATATTAGAAATTTTCAACGCTTGTAACTCGGAAACTGCCGATCTTTAGGCACATGTGTGCCTTTCTTATCTTTTCTTATTCCATTACCCCTAACAATATTGCCATGTCTTTTGGAACACGCCCTTTTCCGAAGATGCACGTATACATATCACTCACAAACTTTCAAATATTTTTTATTTACAATACATAATTGTAAATTAAGGAGCTTATCATTAGCTTAAAGATTTGAAAACATAAGGAATTCAATAACAAAAATGAATTTTTACATTTCAGATATTTTGCAATTTTATTAGTTAAAACTAAGCATCATTGAATTACTAAATACAATTGTGGTAAAGTAGTGTCATCTGAAAAATTTGTTCCGAGTTTGAAGGTTTTTAAGATGTCGAAGAACAAATTGAATTTAACGTTACCACCAGGTTCGATCGAACCAGTTCCAGCAGTTTCTCCATCGCCTCCAGTCCCACCACTTCCAACATATTCAGAACCTTCAGTAATTCCAGAGTAAGTATTTTGGTCACTAAGATAATTTAGTATGCTTATTACTTAATATGTCTATGAACACTATATACACTCACTTCTAATCTCGACCTCTCTCAGACGTCGCAATTTTATTTCCAGTGGCGTTATGGGAAAAATGAGTATAGACGCAATTCAAGAAAGGTTGGAGGAGCTCGAAATGGATGAAGAACAGAGAAAAAGACTAGAGAGTTTTTTAGGACAAAAAGAAAAAGTTGGAGAACTCTGTGACGATGATTTTGAAAAACTCGGGGAACTAGGAGCTGGAAATGGTGGCGTTGTCATGAAAGTTAAGCATAAAAAATACGGTCTCATAATGGCGAGAAAGGTACAAAATCCAGTTATTTATTAAAATCATCATTATTATTTATAGAAAATTATTTCAGTATAATGGAATGAGGCTTGAATTTGATATTATTTTTAGTTAATTCATCTAGAAGTGAAACCGGCGATTAAAAAACAGATTATAAGGGAATTAAAAGTCCTTCACGAATGCAATTTTGCTCATATAGTTGGCTTCTATGGCGCATTTTATAGGTGAAATCTTTATCATTTGTTTTTGGATCTACATACATTAGAAATTTTGTTGATTATTCGTGAATATTACTGTTTAGCGATGGAGAGATAAGTATATGTATGGAATATATGGACGGCGGTTCTCTCGATCTCATACTTAAGAAAGCAGGAAGGATACCTGAGCCTATTTTAGGAACAATCACTTCCGCGGTGAGTGAAGTATTTTAAATATTTAAATGTATTATCCTATTCTAAAATGTTCAACTAAAGTTTTGTAAAAGTTTGAACATTTTTCAGTTCTAAAATCAGGTGTACAAATAAGTTGCCGCCGTTTTTGATCAAAAATTGGGCATTTATTTTGAAAGAACGGAACTTTATGTTTTACTCGAAGCATTGTCCATCGTATTGTTCTTCTTGCGTTAGGTACGAATCTTGATCCAATAATGCTTCCTATTTCGCGTCTTCGTACACTTTCGGCCTTTCTCTACGTTACCCGCGAAAAAAAAGTTGATCTTGTTAGATCTGGTCAGATCAAATTCCCAGATCTAACCAGATCTGATCTGATCTAAAGTTGATATGCTCAGATCTAAAGTAGATCTGGTCATATTCAAAGTAGATCTGGTCAGATCTCGACAACATCAAGATCTGGTTAGATCTGGGAATTTGATCTGACCAGATCTAACAAGATCAACTTTTTTTCGCGGGTATTTATCTTCGATGTCAAATTCACTGTTCTTAAACTTTTTAAACCATTCACGACAACTTCTCTCACTTAAGGCAGCCTTACCATATGTTTCTACAAGCAATCGAGGCGCCTCAGCTGCAGATTTCTTCAAATTGAAGAAGTAAATCAAAAGTTCCCACAAATAACACTTATTCGGCTCAAAACTCGACATTTTCGCACACAAAAGAATATATTATACTGATGAAAATTCTCTAATATTTCAAGGTTATGTTGTTGACAGATGTCCAACCTTACGATTAAGAATATAAAAAAAAAAAATTATTTTCAAATTAGGTGGTTGAGTTTGAAATTTGGCACTGTCTACCTTATTGGAGGAACATAAATTTTAAATTTAGAGAATTGGAAATCTTTCTGTGAAAAAAGAGATGCTTTTAACTGTGCCGGGATTTAAGTCCGGGTCCTGCGATTACCGGTCGACTGCTTTAACCGCGTCTGATATCCTTCATTCGACAGGAAGTCCTCGTTATATCGCTTTCCAGCATTGCCTTACGGCTGTAATATTTCCAAATTAAATGGTAGTGTTTGAAATCTATCACTGTCTACCTTATCGGAGTAACACAAATCTTCATATCAGATACCATACGTTCCAACAAGTTTCTTCATAGACGATTTCAAACTCTTATTCCCCAAAAATGCAATTCAAATTTTAATTCAAAGAATTTGAATTACAGTAAGACCATCATATAACGTACCTCCTTATAACGTTTTCCTCTTTACAACGATAAAAATGATCCCCTTATAACGAGCGGAGGCCCCGCTTTCTACTCCCTCTACCGATCGAATTTCAGCTACATGCTGTATTATACGGGGGGACGAAAACAGTTAAAAACCGTGAAACAAACGACGGCTATAGAGTAGGAGAGGTAGTCCCGATTTATTCGTTATAAGGGGGTCCTACTGTATCGATTGTCGGTCGACTGCTCTAACCAACTGTGTAACTTTTGCCACAGAAATATTTTAAATTTGTTTGATTAGAAACTTAATTGCATTGTTACGATATGAGTTTAAAGTTCTCTAGGAGGACGTCTGTCGGAACGTATCAGGTCTGATATGAAGATTTATGCTTCTCCGATAAAGAATACAGTGACAGATTTCAAACACTACGATTTAATTTGAAAATACTACAGCCGTGAGGCAATGCTGGAAAGTGATATAACGAGGTCTTTCTCTTACATGATGGATGTCGAGCGCTTCTGTAACTCAATTGTTTAGAGCAATCGATCGGCAATCTAAAGACCCAGGCACAGTTGAAAATGTCTTTTTTTCCTTAGAAAGATTTCAAATTCTCTGGGTATGAAATTTATATTTTTAAAAGGTTACATTATAATATATTGCGAACTGAACGGAAATTCAATTTGGTAGAAGATTAATTAACTACAAAAAAGCATTATATTTTATTTGAGATTTACACTTGCATATGGAATTTTATAATCCTCAAATTATTAGCAAAAGACAAACAGGAAAAGCCGGTTAAAAGAAAAAATAACAATTTTCTGCAAAATTTATGATTCAATAATATGTTTCCTGCTCGAAAATTCCCCCTGGGTGCCTTCTAATCTCATACCTTCTTAGTTCATCATAAATCCATAAAAATATAGCAAATGTTAAACAGGGCCAGCACCAGAAAACAGATATTGGCATTGTTTTCAAAACAGTCTCGGTCCCTGGTATGTAGAGTAAAACCGCAGTAAGAAAAATTTCGAAAAGAAATGCAAAGTTGAGAAACCAATTCCCCATTCCTTGCTGAAATATCGAGTTTCGTCTTGTTTTACACATTATTAGATCCACCATTTGTGTGATGACAATCGCGAGAAAATATCCAGTTCTTGCTTCGTTTAGCAAGATCATCCTACTTTCGTAGTTCCAAGTCTGGCCCCACGAATCCTGTAGCAAGTAATACATTTTATTATTAAACATATTTTTTATATTTTATATTTTTATTATTATAATTTTATTATTAATACATATATTATTAATATATATATATATATATCGTAGCTTATATAAAGCAAAAAACTTTGATTTTGTATCTGATTAAAACAAAAATGTAAAAACTGAGCACCAAAAAATATATTTATAAAACAGATTCTCTAGCAAAGTTTTTTTTTCAAACATATTTTGTGGTTTTCTGTTTTAAAATTGTTCATTTCATCTTTATTACAATTTTGCCCCTATTGTATGGAGAAAAGTAATGAATTTTGGCAATGCTCAAAAAAATGTTCAAAGTTGCAATTATGAATCTATCTCTCTTTGTCCCTACAAAATCGTACTCTTTATGACTTCTACTGGAAATTTTTTTTCACTCACATAAGAAATCACAGTTTTATGTTGTTGTTGACACCAGAAATCAATAGAGCGCCAAGCTTTACGTAAAGACACATCGTCATAAGTTGGGTCATATGATATAGACAAAAAAACCTTTTTTCGCCAGATCATGATTCATCTTGACTTTTCTGGATTATAGCTCATCTTGGCTTATTTGTCAATATTATGTGGCCATGTAGAGTAAAATTTACGTCGGATTTGATGCTCTATTGATTTCCAGTGTAAAAATAGATCTTTCCACTTGAAGAACAAAAATTTGCTTTGAAATGATCTTTAAATTCAATCTAGGGTACAATATAAGATCATTCGCCAATAGCTCATTTTTTTATCTTAAAATTGTTGTCTCTCACAATCAATATTTCTCGAAGAAATGCATATTTTGTGAGCCATTAGAGGGATTTCGTAATTTTTATACATCTTGAATATAATATATATTGTCTTTCAAAAATAGTAAATCACAATACAAAAAATAATTTTTAAAATTGAAAATAAATTGAACTTTGAATGTTTCTTAACCAAAAGAGAATTAAAACATGAAAACCTTCATTCCGAGAAATTCCAAATGGGAACAAAATCCAAATTAGAAATAAAATCGAAACTTGCTGGCATTTTTGATTCTCGATTTTCCGATTTATGTGTGCTGATGCTAAACATCGCAACAGAATGCTGAAAATGTGTGAGGGAAAGTGGCTATTAGTAGGTCGGGTGGATTTCTAATTCGAGAACTTTTATGTTTCAATATGAAAATTACATACCAGGTCTAAAAGTATGAAACCGGAACCATCTTCTCCCTCTAGCAGCTGAGAAAGATTTTCAGTAGACAACAACCCAAGTTCGATATACCAGTGTATTTACTACAAGCATCAACATGTCGAGTTTTGTGCCTACGAACTACGATTTGCGGACAGCACTGATTTTTTGTTATCACTTGAAGAAAGCTGCTGCAGAATCGTATCGAATGCTTGTCGAATCTTATGGTGAACATGCTCTTGGCAAAACACAGTGTTTCGAGTGGTTTAAAAAATTCAAAATTGGTAATTTTGATGTGAGAAACGAAGATCGTGGAAAATCACCGAAAAAGTTCGAAGACTGGGATCAGAAAACCTGCTGCTGCTAAAACCTTGTGAAACTGTCAACACGAATCGCTACCAACAGCAAATGATCGATTTAAGTCGAGCATTACAAGAAAAACGAACGGATTATCGAAGAAGGCAACACAAAGTCATTTTTCTTCACGATAATGCCCCATCACACACAGCGAAACGGGTCAAGGAAACGATCGAGACGTTCAGTTGAGAAATACTGGCGCATGCCGCTTATTCTCCAGACTTGGCTCCGTCGAATTACCATCTGTTCGCATCACTGGGCCACGCTCTGGCTGAACAACGCTTCACTTCGTACGAAAATGTACGAGAATGGCTGGATAACTGGTTTGATTTAAAAGACGAACAGTTTTATTGGCGTGGCATTCATCACCTTCCGGAGAGGTGGGAAAAATGTGTAAATAGCAATGGAGATTACTTTGAATAAAATATTTTTGATCATTTTCATGCAACAGACGTGTAACTTTTGCAAAAAATTCCGGTTTCATACTTCTAGACCTGGTACTTATCTAAATAGTCCAAATAAAAAAGGCAGGATTTTTTATATTCGACAGAATAAATTTAACGATTTTCTAACATAAATTGTTTTGATTTTTAAGATCACCTAGTAACAATGGGTCACGCGTTCTAAAAAATTGTTTCTTATTGTTAGTTTCAATATTATGTCTTTTTTGCACGTTGCAAAATAACACTGGTCAACAAAAATTACCTATGTGTTCATGGGATGAGATATGTCATTTTCAGAGTAGTTTTTTGTGCTGAATCCGAATGTGGCCTCCATTTTTTCCCAGAACATCAGGTTTTTTAGATTTTTCTAATAAAATTTCTTTTTACAATCACGAATCATGAGATAAAATGTTAAAAATTTCAAGGCATTGTTCAATGCAGAATCCAACGGTGGTTTATTTTTTTGATATCTTGTATTTGTATTTTTTTTAATTTGGATTCCATAAAATTAGAGATGTACAAATTATTTGATACTAAAGGTCAAATTCGCTACAAGATAGTTATGGTATTTTTCTGAAATGTTTAATTTTCTAGGTGCAGTACCCAGAATGTTAAATTTGTTATAAATTGTTTTTTAAATGAATTTGTAAATAAATGGTTGATAATGACGTTTGTTTACTTTGTAGGTTGTTTGATTTCGGTGCAGATTTGTTGGCAATTCTTTAAGAATGTGCTTTTGTCTTTTGATAATTATTTTGCTTAAGTTCGGTAAGAAATTTAATTTAAAGTTATTTTTGTAAGTTTTACCCTGAACCCAAAAGGCTGTTGAATTTTTGTATAGTCATGTAGCGACGTTGATTATTTAATTTTTCGAGCAAAAGGATGTTTTTAATCCATTTTTTGACGAATCCAGTTAATTGCGGAATATTACCAGATCCTAAGTTGTTGTATTAACCTTTTTATTCATAATTATGACCTGAGGTAGAAGTATCCATATTTGTAGCGATTTTGGCCAGTCATTATGTTATTAGTATAATTAAGTAATTCTACTACCCGACGGAGCCATTGTTGTGTAGAATAACATGTGCAAAAGTGAAAGCAATCGGTTGGATAGAATTTTTTTAATCACCCGTGCCGCTTACAAAAATGTTATTTCGAGAAAAATGTGTTTAAAGTTTTGATTTCAGATTTCTTATAAAACATTTAAAAGCCCGAACACGCGACAATATCCTTAAAGGCATTTCGTTTTGGAGCCGTAACCTCTTCAGGAACTGAAAATGCAAATATGGTATCTCTTATTTCTGTCTCGGTTATACATATATGTGTTGGTTTGTACATATTGGTTTCGACAAAAATAGATAACCTACCACATTGTAGTGCCTTATTACAATTTTTTCATCGTTAAAGTTAAGATTTGAAAGTTATTCAAGAAACGTCGGAATAAATTTGTAAATATATGATTTTGTTACAAATTTTTTTTATGATATTGTATATCATTATTAGAAAGAAAAAGAGAGTAGTCCAAATTTGGCAACGGAATGCTACTCGGGCTTTTGCGTTTTAGGAAACCGTCGGCTCGGAAAATTGAGGGGTGCAAGACATCGCGATTGGCCACCGATCCTACGTAGGCCAGTTGGCTTTCTCTGGTGGACCCAGTCCAATGAAGGTCCGCGAATCGCTGATCATTCACTGACCTCGTAATAATATAAATAGGATGAGCATAAAAAAATTTTAATTGTTGCTATTATGATTCTGTGGTACATTTTGATTTTGAAGGTATCAAAGTTAATACAATGATTTTATTTTTTAGCATTAAAAACCAAAGAAATATAATATCTGTCACTGAAGGCAGGGCAGTGGTTCATCAATTGATGATTCACCATGCCATGATTCCACCGTCAGGATTGACTATTTGTCAACCAATAGTCAACTCTAACGATGGAGACGTTCCATAAATGACATTGCCTTCAATCATAGGTATTATGTTTTTTTAGTTTTTAACGCTAAAAAATAAAATTATTGTATTAACAACTTTGATACCTTCAAACTCAAAATGTACCGCAGAATCATAATTGAATTTTATATTTTTATAGTAAACAATTTTGTATCATAACTTTTTTTTCGTATCTCCTATATTTTAACTAGAAAATGGAATTTTAATATTGACTGTTTTCAATTATATGCACTATTAGAAACAAATATTGCAATTTTTGATTTTTTTAAGAACACAAAAAATTTTCTCGTTTTCACAATTTTGGAAGGATGTGGCTGGTTATCAAACTGGTCCTTATTTTTTGGGTTTTGATAAAGTATGCCAAAGTTCATTTTAATCCGATCATTCTATCGAAAGTTATCTCGCATACGACCTATTACTACAGACAGACAGACACTTTCGTAAAAACTGTTGTTTCTGCCCCAGGGAGTCTCAAAACGTAAGGATTTGATAAAAACTTTGAAATTCATGTTTCACATAAAACTAATGCCTTCTCATTCATGATAAGAATGTGATAATTAAATACATGATTTATAATACATTCCAAAAAAAATTGGATATTTTAACGCTCTTTATCTTACAATTAGAGTTTTGAAATTGTTAATTTTTTTAAAATTTGTATAATCTGTTGGTCAGTAACTCAGATGATTCTCTTGTTGGACAGGAAAACTGTTAGACATTATTTGTATTTACTTAGGTTTTTGTATGAGTAGCACCTGGCCCTTTGAACCGATCATTCGAGTTGACATTATGTCTGCTAGTGAGATTATTAGTATCAAAATATACTATTTCACTATTTACGCAGAGATAAAAATATGACTATAATACGAGAGTGGTTCGATAAGTAACTTGGTTCGATGTGAAAGACAACAATCTGGGTTTTGTAGCGTACCTTATTTTCCGACAAAACCTCCTCGATGTTCAACGCACTTGGCCGAACGTTTCTCCAGGTTCCCGATTCCTTACCTGAAGTGGTTTTCTTCAAGACCCTCGAAATAGTCGTTGTCCGCATAGATCGATTCTTCATTGCATACAAATATTTGTCCAGACAGAAAAGTTTTGAGTTTCTGGAACAGATGAAAGTTCGAAGGAGTCAGATCGGGTGTATAGGTTTTGATAGCTGTTTCGTTTCCAGCGTATAATGGTAGATCCAAGTTTCATCTACTGTTACAAAACACCGAAAAAAATCAGTTGAATTCTTCCTCAACAGTTGCAATCATTCGGAAAATATTTATGCACAGTTATTTCATGTGCAATTCATGGTGCAAAATAAAATTTACTCTGTCAATTGAGATAGCTATGGCCTCTACTAACTCACGCACTTTCATTTGCTCGTCAAAAAAAATCGATATTGTAGACTTTGTGAATGTTTTCTGGCGTCACAGCTGATTTTGGACTTCCAGGACGTGATGCTCCTTCGATGCTTGTCGTGCCTCGCTTGAATTCATTTACCCAAAGTCTCACTGTATCATAGGAAGAGCATGAGTCGCTCAATATAATCGCCATCTTCTCAAAAATTTCTTTCGCAGTTTTCTCTTCCAAAAACTTCACTAATACTCAAAACACTTCTATTTAAGCAATAGCCACAGGGCGAATCAGTGTGTGAAAGGTGTTTTTGTTGAACTACAAATTCGAGAACATATATTCGATTCTTATTTTTTTTTAAGTTTAAGTGAGCTTGAAATAAAGATAGTTATCTGTAAAAATTGTTATCAGCAATTTTCGAGGGAAAAAGAAATATAAAAACTACAATCACCTAATCGAGAATATGCTACTAAACTTTCAGAAAATGAATGTGAAGATGTACAGTATAAAAGTAAATGAAAAATTTCTAATTTAGATTTTTTTGCAATATACCTTCAAATCATTGACTGCTTTATTCTCCCATGCCTGCCTCAGTCCAAACAAATCCTGCGGCATGAATCCATTATACAGCAAGATCGTGAAGTACGTAGCAAATCCTGCAACGGATTGAGTCATTCCAATTTGCCCATACGCCATAGAAATAAGTCTCTTATTAACCAGTTTATCCCGATTCGGGTTTCTAGGAGGCCTTTTCATAATATCCGACTCCGGTTTCTCATAAGCAAGAGCAATAGCTGGAAGTAAATCCGTCCCAATATCCACACAAAGCACCAGCTCAATAACAAAAGCCAGTGGAATTGAAAAAACAATACTTGCGAGCATTGGGAGCATCTCGGGAACGCTTGAAGTCAATGTATAAGCAATCGACTTTTTCAAATTGTCAAAAATTAATCTTCCCTCTTCGATTCCAGTCACGATAGAAGCAAAATTGTCATCAATCAAGATCATATCAGCAGCATTTTTTGCGACATCAGATCCTGTGATCCCCATTGCAACACCGATGTTTGCTTTTCTCAAGGCTGGAGAGTCATTTACCCCGTCCCCAGTTACTGCAACGATTTCCCCAAGTCGCTGACAGCTCTCGACTATCAAGAGCTTCTGTTGAGGTGATGTCCTCGCAAAGACAATTTCCTCGTAGCTCTTGATAATATTGTCTAGTTCGAACGAGTTCATGTTTCGCAGTTCTGATCCGGTGATGACGATGGCTTCAACTCCAATGCCTGCTATCTGGGAGATGGATTTGTTGTGGAGGATCGCCTTGTCATATTCGGTTTCGTTATCTTCGCTGATGATTCCGACTTTTTTGGCTACTGCCATCGCAGTCACAGGATGGTCACCTGTTACCATGATTATCTTAATCCCTGCGGTTCGACATTTGTGAACCGCTTCAGGAACTGTAGCTCGAGGAGGGTCTAGGAGACTGACCTGAAAATAAAAAATCATGGTTCAAATCAATAGAAGACTGATAAATCAACTTGTGACGAATTAATGCATCATCAATGCCAAAACAATTATGTAGTACCAGAGAGATTTCATTTTCATTTACGTTCTTAGTTTTTTGAGAGGTACCAAGCTTTGAGAACAAGTGAAATTACGAATGTGAAATAGATGAATTCGAGTGTTTTTCACTAGCCAATTTCACGTGCAACGCACGTGAAATTCAAGCGTTTGGTACACTGGCCCTGTAATATTTACAACGAGTCATCTTGTGGCTAATGCTTGAAGCTCACATAATTCGCATGTGAGCGCAGTGTATCTTGTGCATGGACAATACCATATGTGTTAAGCATAAATATCAAGCTTTTATCGTTCGAACTTAATGGTTTCACCACTTGAATGGGTCTATGTGTTTATTTGAAGTGCGCGGTCTTAGTTATTTCTCTCCGTGTAGTGATACTCTTTGGGTTTTAAGGTAGATGGCATAGTTGAGAGAAAGGGCAGTTTTTTGTGCAATTATTTGTCCTTAACCATTTGGTATAATTGCATGATATCGTAATGTGCCTTAAATTTTGATAGTTTTGCTAAAGCTACTTAAAAAAGCTTTATAACACACATTGCATGTCATCATAGTAGTCGTAGTCAAAGCGAGCGAAGCGCCAGAGGCGCCTTCGATCAGCTTCTGTCTGATTGCTAGAAAACGAAGTCTCCACCTATCATGTGGATAATGCAGATTTGTAGTAGAGAAAGTAAGGTGTATTGTAAGCCTATTGAAGAAAATTAAATATGTCGAAAATAAAAAAGAATCATGCCCAAAATACATGGGTTTTGGGCTCCGGTATGCATTTTGTTCTAAATCTATCCGAATCAAGATATTAATCTTATGGATTAACAGATATATCTCGATTTAGAAACTTGCTTATATAAAAAATTCTGCTTATAACATTAAAAGCAGTGGGGAAATCGAAGAAACTTTAAAATCAATCACGCAGCTGCTCTTTGCCTTCATCACTACTTCCATGTGTGGTAAATGTGAAATATAAAAAATTAGTTGGAAGCGTGAATTTCTCCTGAGAACTACCATAACCTGAAAACAAAATTAACTTCAATGTTTGTGCTCAGCAACTTTAAGTTCATGCACCACTTTTGCAAGTGCAGTAATACTTATCGATGTAAGTCCTCTTTTTTCAGATTTGCTAGTATGTAAAGAAACTACTTTTATGCTGCACTATGACGTAATTGAATTCACTCTAAAAATGACGCTCACTTTGTGCACTGAAACATGGTAGGCTTGCAACAGCAAAGACGTAGAGTATTTATGAACAGATATTTCGTATTTTCTGGCTCCTTTAATATGTTCAGCGTGATAAGAATATACCTGTTTTAGTTCGTATGTTCCTAATGTCAGCAGTTTTAAGTCCTCTTGTATTAGTGGTGAAAATTCGGGTAAAGTAGATGTATTGAGTCTTATGAAGTTCCTTGATTGAGCATTCAAACTCTGTTCTTGTACTAATCGTTGCGAATTGTTTGCTACATCTTCTCTTGTTGAAATGCACTTGGAAATTACCTCATCTTCATGTATAGGTGAGGTGATAATGCAATGGAATGCATTAATCAATATACTAGAAATACGAAAACCGTCTACTTAGTGCGGAATATATTTGTTGCTCCAAATTGTATCGAGACATTTAAGAAAGAATTTTCAGTGTCCATTACGTATTTCCATATTGTAACGATACAATGTTACTTTTCTGCTTTTATTTGCTTGTTCACTTGTTAACTAGAACTTGTTTGGATACAAAAATTCAGACATGTAGATAGAAAAATTACAATGCTGCGTGGTGCTTAATGCATGAGGATAGCCGCGGTCTTCTAAAAACACATAATTTGGCTGAAAGTATGACAGTATCGCACTTATATTATTTCTACCAAAATCATCGCATCCAATTTTTAAGTTTCCACCATCTTTTCAACTTAAAATGCACTATAATCATTATACACTCTTGCTTGCAGTAACTTGTGGAATGGTAAGGTTAATACTCGATACTGCTTCTGATTTGGAAGCTTCCGAAAAGTCTGCTGCTGGCGTTCTTCGTGAAAATTTTATCCAACATTTGTGGCGGATATAAACAGACGAGTCTACTTCCCGCCAAGCAGTCTTGTCTGAACAATGCAAGTATAGATGAGTATAGATGACTTGTTACAACAAATGTTGTGTGCAATTGGTTTTGAACCAGTTGCCAGCTGATCTTCAACATATGACATGGTTTCATATACATGCTGCGGAGGAGACAGTAGCTCAACGTCAGAACCTCTACCTTTTCCTGATGCGTGGGTAGAGTTTTTAGTGGTACGGCCAACCCCACTACTAAACACTTTATTTGTCAGTCATGATGACATCAAATGATAGTAAAGAGCTTTAGCCAGGTTACTAAAACCTGTTGCCCGCCGTCACCACGGGGACGTAGCTCTCAAAGCGAATTTTTATACTCTTATTAAGCATTTGAAAAACAAAACAAAAAAATTAAATATACTAGAATCCCATATAACTACTCGGGCAGGTTTCGTGCACATTCGGGGCCCAAAATGCGCATGGTTCTTTAAATCTTTTTTTTTTTTTAATCATGAAATTTCAAATTTTGAAAAATTCCATTTCCACTTTCTTAAAAAACTGAAAAAATATGAATCAAAAGACTTACTATGAAAGTTATTTGTGTATCTTATCTAATATTATAATATGTACATGGCCTGTGCATTATAATCGCAAGCAAACATAAAGGTAATGTTTTTCGGAAATTATTGTATAGTTCAAGTCCGATAAGTTTCGAGCTTCAGGGCTTGATGTCAGGAAGAATTGAAAAATGAATTGAATTGAATGAAAAACAACATAACCACATAACATTTGAAAGTCCGGTTAGGTAAAGTGTTATTGTCCTACACAGATCAAAAACAGTATTCCAAGCTGAAATATAATTATTAAATAGTAATATAATATGAAGGCATCAAGCGAAATGAGGCAGCTTATAAACTAGCTAGAAAATTAACATCAATTGGTACGGAACCCTAATAATGCGTGTCGTATGTCATAATGTAAAGACGCAATTAACTTATTAAGGCTTACTGTTAAACCAGTATGAAAATCAGGAAAGTAACTACTGAAATTCTGAAAATGCTCCTAGTATTAAATGTTCGCATAATAATTTGAGTTGAAAACAATCGTTTCAACAATTATTATAAACCAATTGGAAATTTCTATTCTGCAAAAAACTTTAGGAAAGCATTTGAAACAAAATAGTATGACATGTATTTACTAAATAATATAATAATTTAATACTTTTAATATAACGCAATGCTTCGACAGTTACTGTGCTAAAATGGAATAAAACTCACAGAATGAATATGCGATGATTCCAACTCTCATATCTCTCTAAATTCCTTGAAATCGTAAAGAGTTTTTTTTAGATGCTTCAAACCATCTTAAAATTTTCTATTTTTCTGAAATTTTTTGAAATTTGGTTTCATGTTACTCAACCGCAAAAATGAAAAAAACGAAAATCGCCAAGGCATGCTTGAAATTTTTTATTTCCAATTTTTTTTTTTTTTAAAACATGATAGAATCGATTTGGCATTTTCATTTACATGATTTCAAAAAATCATTTACTTTAACTTCAACCATGTTGGAGTAATTAATTTCTTTAATGTCAGAAACCAAACAGAAGTTGATAAATATGTCTCATTATGTTCTTTATCTTATCTCTGTAGAAGGCAATTGTTATTTGAGCGAAAAAGTTGCTGAAGCTAAACTTGGTATATTTGATTGTTGATAATCACGCAAATAACCTGGTTACAACCTTTCTTTTATGATTGTAATAATTCTAATCGATAACTAAAAAGATTTTAATTAACAAAATGGAAAAACAAAAACTATGATTTCATTTATCGTAACTTGTAAAAGTATTCAATCCACTTCACTCACCAATCCCAGAAATCTGTATCCTTTTGTCGGAAAATTATACGTCTCCGGTGTTTCCGTATTGAACTGATAATTAGGACCATAAGTCGGACCTTTGAGTATCAAATCGCAATAAGCCAGGACCCTCTCTCCAAGATATCCAAGCTCTGCACAAGCTCGTCGAGATATGTTTAAATCAATAGTACTCATAGATTTAGTTTGTCCCTCTGAATTAAGGATCGTAGTACAAGATTCAAGAATAACCTCTGGCGCTCCTTTCAAAATCATTATAAACGAATTTCCATCTCTATGAATTGACATCTGGTATTTTGCAGTTGAATTGAATGGAATCTCAGCGATCTTAGGAAAAGCAGCTCTAAACATCTTCGTAGGGTGAATATGCTCACAGAATTTTAGGATTCCAGTTTCAGAGGCATCCCCAAATACTTCTCGCTCTTCTATTCTAGCGAATGAATTCAAGTCAGCTTTAAATTCGGCTCTAAGACACAAAGTTGCAGCTTTGATTAAGATATTGAAAGCTGGTTTTTCCAAAAGCAAATCTCTCTCGACTCCCAGCATCTGATCAGCTGGGAAATTATATCTAGAATTTCCGAACCAAAGATTTGAAACTGTCATCTTATTTTGAGTTAGAGTTCCAGTTTTGTCAGAGCAGATGATAGAAGTTGATCCTAAAGTCTCCACAGCTTCCAGATTCTTGACTAAGCAGTTCTTTAGTGTCATTTTCTTAGCGGTTAGAGTCAAGGCTGTGGTGACTGTAACTAAAAGAACTTCAGGGACATTCGCGATCACAATGCCTAGGAGGTAAGTGAAAGCAGTAACAAAATTAGCTTCTATGAGGAGGGAGAGACCGAAGAAGAGGAGGCCGAAGAAGATAGCAATAAAGGTTATGATGTGGACGAAATGTTTGATTTCTTTGGCGATTGGAGTTTCCGTCTTTGTGAGATGCGTCGTGAGACCAGCAAGGCGACCAATCATTGTTCTGTCACCGGTGGCGATTACTATTGCTTTACCATTGCCAACTACAGCGAAAGAGGAAAAAAAGGCAACGTTCTGGCTCTCAAGGATGTTGTAGTCAGTGGGATAGTCAGTTCTTGTTAGGGGTTCACTTTCTCCGGTTATGCTAGAGTTCTCGACTCGAAGTCCATTGGATTGGATAATTCTTATGTCGGCTGGAATCTTATCTCCGAGGCAAATCTGCACTAAATCGCCGACGACGAGTTCTTCTGTTGGAAGTTGTATTTGCTCTTCTTCACGAATAACGTTTGCGAAAGTTGGAACCATTTTTTTGAAGGAATCCATCACTTTGGTGTTCTTACCTGCAGGATTTTTTAAATCATATTTTATTTTTTACAAGCCGCCTAGTTTTTATGCGATGGTTGCAATCAATTTCTTTTAAACTGTATAAATTGTTTAATTCATATTCTTGAAGTATAATTAAGCATACATGAAATGGAAAAATTCGAAAAAAGTTTTTTTAGCTTCAAAATAAATGTTCTTATTTTTACTATAAATACATATTTGAAAAGTCCCACAAATTTTTTCCTGAAAATACTTTGTAGATAACTTATGAAATGAAAATCTTGTAATAATAATATTCATAACATTAGAAATGTCAAAATTTTCAAATTCTTTGGAATTTGAATTTTTTATTAAAATTTAGAAAACTTTACAACACTGTTTTCATTGTAATTCGTTGTAGAGAATTTTGAATTACTCATAAAAATTTTTATGAGTGTCAGAATTTTCAAAGCATTACATTGTTAATAGTTTATTGTTTGAAATAATTTTTAAAGGTAGTTTAAAAAATTTCGAACTTATGAAAACATTAAAAAATAAATATAAATGGAAATCTAAAAAATAATACTTGTCTTCTGTTCATTGGAATTTTTTTACTAGATTATACAAAATATTGTAAAATTTTAACAAACAAAATACACTCTATAAACTACGTTGGCTTTGAAATTGTTTCTTTTTTCACTCAACCCCTCAAGTAATTTGACCGAAAAAAAAGTATTTTAGTGAAAAAGATCGATTAATAATGAAACACTACTTACTTTCCTGAGTATAAGCAAAAAGGCCTGATATGATGCAAATCACGATAATGATTACTCCAAACCATTCTATCCCCTTTCCATGCGAATCTTCTTTTGTGATACTGACTCCATACAAAGTAAAACAAAGTATTGCACAAACCCACAAGAGTGCTGCAAACCCACTATACATGCATTTGAGAAGTTTAATGCACTCTGGAGTCATTTTAGGAGGTGACAAAGCATTAGGACCATCTCTCAAAAGAATTTCTTCAGCTTTATTATGGGTTAATCCTTTCTTCAAATTTGTTTCCAGTTTATCACACAATTTATGCAACGGAATTAAGTGATCGACCGTTTCTAATTCATGGTGAAGATCGTTTACCTCATCTTCAGTTAATTTTTTTTTTTGCATCAGCAATGAAGGTCGAGAGGCTCTATTCATGTCTTATGATTTTAGAGGTTCAGAGAGAAATCGTGACGTTATTATAATTTAAGTTTGTAACTCTGGAGACAACTTCATAGTTTGGGCAATGTTTTGTTTAACATTAAAGCACATGAAGAAAGACACTTGTGAAATTCATTTTTTTTATAATTTTAAAATTCCTCTTCTACAGAATGGGCTATCTAGCCTTTGAAATTTGAATCGGCTATAAAAAAAAACTTATGGATATATTTTCAAAAATATGGTTTTATTAGAAAGATTAAACCTTTCCATTTAGGAATAGAACACAACATCATTCAAATGACTGCCACGGCTGGCCTTACAGTACCCCGTTCGATCAACCCAATTTTTTAGTAAGTATTTTGATCGCGTATAACAGAAGGTCACCACATTATAACGCATTACAAATGGCATCTCTCAGAGTGACACATTTAGCGCGCTGTGGTTCTGTTTGGCTCTCCAACCGTTGAGTAGGACACTTAACAATACGTCCTATGCGTATAGTGTAGGAAGGGATATGGGTGGATACCAACTCATCCACCTTCTTTATATGGATGACCTGAAGTTGTTTGTCAACTTAAGAACAAAATTGCA
The DNA here is from genome assembly GCA_030998225.1 of Diplolepis rosae. Classification (NCBI taxonomy): domain Eukaryota; kingdom Metazoa; phylum Arthropoda; class Insecta; order Hymenoptera; family Diplolepididae; genus Diplolepis; species Diplolepis rosae. The sequence continues at coordinate 5,296,645 of JAPYXD010000553.1, read as the reverse complement.
GTGTGTTCTTGATATCACTCTGCAGTTTTCCAATGACATCGGTAAGAAACGTGGGCTAGACAAGTGTTGAAAAGCACACTTGGTGATGCATAAGACTGACATGCAATTGGGACATAAGGATCAGGCTTTCATTAAAAGGCTGACAGAGAGGGACTCCTATAAATACTTTGGCTTCTTACAGTTAAGGGGCCCTTTTTAATCTGCAATAAAAGGAAGTATTTTAGAGTCATTCTCTAAAAGCTTGTTCTCAATTTTTAAAACTAGTCTCAATTCAGTAAATAAGATCAAGGATATTAACAACCATGCAATTCCTTACAGGTATCACACTTGTGTGAATACTCTAACAACAAATAGGAGTTTTTTCTCTACAGTAACATCTGTAGAAAAGACACTAACTATACATCCTTAAATGTGCCAGATCCAAATTGCCAAAACATCAGGCATCCCATTCCGGAGCAGCTTTCTACGGAGTGGCGAGGACAATATCTACACGGACAGCATCAACTGGTACAAGACCAAACAAGCGTGGATATAAAGGTTTCCAACTTGTGGCTGCGTAAAGGTGAACTATCTCCGGAAACGGAATGGATCGTCGTGGCCACCCAGGGCAAGATAATCGGCACTAGGAACTACCAAAAGTACATCTTACGTTACAACCTTGGCAACAAGTACCGATTATGCGGAAATCCCAATGAAACCATCAGACGCATCATTGATGACTGCAAAATGTTGGCTCAAAAAGAGTACACACGTAGGTGCAATGATGTGTATGGAATTATCTACCAAAAAATAGCCTTGAACTTGGGACTGCTATAAGATTGGAAGCCATACTACCGATACGTCCCAGTGTGTTTTTACTTAAAAGTAAGTCCAACGTAGTTTTTTGTAATAAAAAAACTTGTCAGCAAACGTTTTCAATTTATTTTTTTTGAAAACATTGTTAAAAGTTGATAAATTATATGATGTTCATTAAAAAAATCTGCTTATATGTAAATTTGTCGCATTATTTATAATTATTAATATTTTTTAAATCAACGTGTAGCGTTAAAGAATTATTATAGCTGTGGATTTTGATTAATTTAGGGAAACACAAGTCTCGAATGTCGGGGCTCTGTATGAGGCCAGCGCATATTCGGTCCTGATCGCGAAGCGAGAGTCGACTAACTTCCTTGGATGGCGAGTCGAATGTGCACAACTTTACACATTTAATCATATCTTGAGAACCAATAAAGATATTTCAATTTTTTTAGAACGTTTCAAAGGGGACATTCTTAGGTTTAATATATGTGAATTTCAATCTTTTCTCCATTACTTGCCTGGAACATCATGAGAGCTGAATTTGAATAATGAAAATTTGCAAAAAATTGAAACTAGGTCAGTTTTTCTCAAACGCTAACTCGGTCTCTCTTCATCGAGAATGAATTGAATAAAGCTCATTCAACGTAAAATTTGATAAGCTTTCCAACCATTCTTTGAAAAATATTCTACCTTCATTTTCCACTAAGATATCTGCGAAAAAATAGGGGCATGCTTTTAATACGTTTTTTTTAGTGGACTGAAAATTCTAGCCGGCACTGTATCAATAACAGTAACAATAACATATTATAATTATGTTAGAAAAAGCTAGTTTCATTCTACCTTAAATTTCATTCTCTAAAATATTATTACCTTCAGGTGTTTTTGGTATTCTGATTGTGCGTAATTCAAGACTCTTTACTTTGGAGTGTAGTAAAAATCGTTAAATTAGTTTATTTCAATGTATCGGTTAGTTTTTTAAATTTCAGATTGTATGGTTAACGCTAAATGGTACTGTAGTCCTCTGCGGAATTCTTGTGTATACTCTGTGCAAAGGTTTTAAATTGCGGTAGCTTCTGTCGTTTATGTAAAATTTTAGCTAAAGTACCTCGCGGTTCTCCTTCGGTTGATACAAAATAAGCAGAATTATCCTTACGCATAGTAAATTGGTATTGACATTCGACTTTATTGCGATATATCGTCTGGTTTACGGCCGGTAGGTTCTTCTGAGCGAGAGGTGTGTCTGGAGGCAGTCGATTTTTAAGTCCTTGGATTCTATGTTTTCAGATTGTGAATATAAATCGTCGTAAAGTCTTCATAATTTCCTTCTCCAGTATTTTCCAAAAAATTATTCTCGTGTTGCAGAGTATTGTCATTGATTTAAATATCAGATTTGTCGAAAAAATAATTCAAATCTGTGTTTTAATTTATTAAAGGATTTTTATTAAATTCATAATCTGAATCGATTACATTTTTATCCTTATTCGGATTTTCTTTTTCATTTCTCTTCTGTCGTTTATTCTTATTTTCGTTTGAAATTTTACAGAGGGGTCGAGTGTATTTGGTTGCTGAATGGACGAAGCTGAGTGGTTCCGAAGGACTCTTAAACCCCTCGGTTCAGCTTACCTTCTCATTAAATCAAAATTAAAGTACTCAAAAAATATACATTTTTTGTGGAAATATAAGTTTAAACCATTAAAAAAGAAAACGTTCTTGAAAGAATAAAAAATAAATAAAAACGCACAAATTACAGATCGGGTCAGAACAAAAGTGCCGAACTGCGTAAACTATTGCTAGTGCCCGTTTTTCGTAAGTGTCCAATTTCCTTTCGCTATCGTTAGGTGTACGAGAAGTATAAGCTATCTGTTTATTTTATAAATGTAAATAGGACTTTCTAATTCGATTCATAAGTTCACCAAAATTTTATTAGTGCTCTTTTCATATATGAGCACATAAGACCATTTCATCTAAATAAACAAAAAGCTTGGTTCCTTGTAGACCTGATAATACGATGGTCATGAGTCTGGATTGTTTTTAGTGCACTTTTTAATCCAGAAGGCATTGAATCGAATTCGTAGTCGCCAAATCGAATTGAAAAAGCTGTTTTATGTGACTATTTAGGATCCATTGGGGTATGATGGAATCTAGTTGCTTATTCAAAGACAGAAATATCATGCGTTTTCTAATTGATCTAAAATTTCAATATTATTTAGCAATTGTTAGGCATCTCTAATTCTTTTTTCATTTAATTTAATAAAATCTAAAACCATCCCCCATTTTCTTTGATCATGTGAATCGAGTTTCATAAGTACACTAAATATTGGTGTATTATAGGAATATTTAAAAGTTTCGATCATTTTTTAGTATTAAAAGTTCATCTGGTATTTGGAACCTGTCTGAATATTTAATAATATTTAATCAACTGCATTAGCAAAAAGTTAAAACATTTATCATAAAAAAAAAGTTTTCTCGAAAATATAATTAGAAGTACTCACAAACCACCTTATGAAATCCTGCATGATTTCGAAAAATCATTTAAAGGCAAGATATCACATCCAAAACAGATAAAAGTAATTCATGCTTACATCAACCATTATTTGCTAAACGGTGATGTACAATTTTTTAATAACTATAGAGAAGAAAACTGAACTTTATCTAGCATGAAGCCAAAAATTAAGCTCGCGGACATTAAAGGAGAACCTCCTTTATCTGTTAAAATAACTGAAGCAAGAATGTACACAGTTTCTCTAATTTTCCACATTTTAAGAAATAATAGACATCATTTTTAACTAAGCTTTTAACGTTTTTTATAATAAATTTTTCAACTTTTTGCTTTTTACTTTTTGCTTATCTAGAAGAGTTGTTTTTATTTTTGTTTGTAAAAGTATTAATTCAATATATAGTTGGTTCAATTAAAGTATAATTTACTGGGATTTCTTAAAAATCTTTTAGCGTAACAGTAGGCGTTTCCACTTTTTGTTTGTTACGGAAAGTATTTTCAGTCATATTCAATTTGTCTTAATTTCGTCCTATGCCTGTATATACGAAGGTGTTTCGATAAGTATTGATATATACAAATTTTAAAGAATTTGAAATCTGTCTGTGGAAAAAAGGCGCTTTTGACTGCGCTGGGATTCATGCCCAGGTCTTTAGATTGCCGGTCGAGTACTCTAACCACTGTGCTACACAGGCGTCCGACATCTCCTTCTCCACAGGAAGATCTCCTTATATCGCCTAGTGGTTCAGCCTTGCGGCTGTAAATGGTTTCAAATTAATTAGTTGAGTTTGAAATTTTTGTCACTGCCTACATTATCAGAGGATCACTAGTCGCGTATCAGATAGGATACTTCAAAATTCCAAGAATTCGAAACCGTTCAAATAAAAAAAAACGACCAAATTTAGACCAAAAAATATTACCCAAATCAAACAATGATGAGAAAAATCAATAAAAAAGGAGGAAGCAAAAAAGGAGGCAACCTTCCAAAACCCCTTCCTTCTTTTTCTTTCTTTCGTCCTCTTTTGTCTTTATTTCCCAACACCATTTACATAAAAAAAAAATTGTAAACAACTTGCGCGACGTTTCGGTGCTCTTCCAGCACCCTCTTCAAAGCTGGGATTCTAGAAAAAAATATTTAAAAATTATCTCCCATCACCTTTCATGGGGATCCACAATTCTCCTCTATGAATGCCAAAAGGAAACTAAAACAAATCCTCAGATAGGATACGTTGTCGACAGCTGTCTTTCAAACTCAAGTAATTAATTGATATATACATACAAAAACTAATAGCGTTCTTTTATTTAACTTAGTTATTCTAAGACTTATTTACTCTTCATGATATAAGAGTTTTTTTTATGTAAAAGTATAAGAGATTCAGTTTTCATTTTATAGTTATCAGTAGCTTGCCTTCTATTTGTAACTTTGCACCAACCAATTCAAATGAAATTTATAATCAAGCAGTTCAACGTGTGTCTAATGAATGACATTTCTTTATTTAAAGCTTTTCTTTCTGTCAATGAAATATATTAAAATAGGTGTTATTTTTTAAAAAAATTTCTGATGCATAGGGAATACTCACTTTATACTACACGAAAATAAAAAGATGTCATTCATTAGACACCTGTTAAATTACTTGATTATAAATTTACCTCCAATAAAAGTTAGACAAAATGTACATCAAAGATTAAAGTAAAAATAAATTTATACTTGAAAACAAATATTACAACTCAGGTAAGGATTACATACCGTTTTTGGTGCACAAAAAAGGGCTTCTTTCTCCATTCTTCCGAAAATTAGATTTAATATCAGTGGTAGAGTCATAGCTGAGAATAATGTTACGTACGGCTATTATTAAATAAAATAAAATGCAAAAAGTTAAAATAATTACCCTTGATATATTTTATTCATTAGTATAATGAGTACGCGGAGGTCGTCCAAACTGACGAATTTATCAGGTGTACAAATAAGTTTCCGCCGTGTGACAAAAGTTGGTGCCACCAGTAAGTTTTGGTTGAAATTGACAGATGTAAAACGTCACGGTCGTAAGGTTGGACATCTGTCAACAACATAACCTTGAAATATTAGAGAATTTCCATCAGTATAATATATTCTTTTGTGTGCGAAAATGTCGAGTTTTGAGCCGAATAAGCGTTATTTGTGGGAACTTTTGATTTACTTCTTCAATTTGAAGAAATCTGCAGCTGAGGCGCATCGATTGCTTGTAGAAACATATAGTGAGGCCGCCTTAAGTGAGAGAAGTTGTCGTGAGTGGTTTCAAAAGTTTAAGAACGGTGAATTTAACATCGAAGACAGAGAACGTAGCGGAGGCCGAAAGTGTACGAAGACGCGGGATTGGAAGCATTATTGGATCAAGATTCGTGCCAAACGCAAGAAGAATAATACGATGGACAATACTTCGAATAAAACATAAGGTTCCGTTCTTTCACAATAAATACCCAATTTTTGATAAAAAACGGCATAAACTTATTTGTACAGCTGATAGTTAATACAAATATTAGCTGAATTCGTTTATTATTATGTGGGGTTGTTGGACTTCTACTTTCGGACTGAGAGTGAATTCTACATGCGCCTACGCTTATCACTTTTAATTTTGAAAAAGGGGAAAGGTGCTTTAAATAAGTTCAAATTCACTCGCGCTCACATCCCTTTTCTTTATTTCAACCTAGTAGTTTTAAGGTGAGGAAAAGATAGATACTTTTTAATTAGAAGGGAGGAAGTACTTTCAAATTGACTGTCTTTCGCCACTCTTGTCTCACAATAACCCTGTTTATGGGTGTAAGAAAATAAACTCCTCGTCGGTTTGAGAATCGACGAGATGTAGATTTTCTTAGCTAGTTAGTATTTAACTAACTAGATTTTTAGCTCCAGATCGCGACACATTATTGATACTTGCGACCAATTGACTACCATTGAGCTTCTATGTAGGAAAAACCCGATTTTTGGTAGTAAGAGTATTTCGGAATGCTCTTAGTAGTACAATCCCGCGTTTGACTTCTGTCGGAGAGAAGATTTTGTTATTATTTGCATCCGCCCAATCACTTGTTCCAAACCGCGGATGGGCAAAGTAGAGAAAATATATTCTCTACTTTCCGAATAGTTCTGGTCAGTACCAGGCTGTACTGCAAATAACTGTAACTGCGAGTAACTGCAGATTTGATTAAGTTTAGTTTTTCCTCGAAGACTCGTATCGATGATGCTTAGGTGGGTGATTTCAATGATTTTGGGATTTTCTGAGTGGCCTGATTTTTGAAAGGAATTTATGCTCACCGGTAATTTTGAAATTACCGATTTCCTCAATACTTGGTAGCCTACTTGCAATTACCTGTTGACAAGTGAGATTTTGATGAAATAGCTATATTTGTGATTTTGTTAAAATATTTGGATCATATGGCATGACACCGACAAATCAAATATCGATAAAATTAATTAAATCGATTATTCTGATTAATAATTATGGGTTCTGATACCTTAAATATTTTTCATAATTGGAAAAAACAATGGCTCAGATCCTTTTCAGAAATATCATATACACTGGCTATGATAACTTGTAGCTATCCAAGTTTGTTTATTCTATTGAAGTACCGTAGTACTTATGTGCTTAACAAAAACAAAATAGGAAATTTTGGGAGGAAATATAGGGAAACTATGGAGAACTAGAAAGAAACTATAGAAAAACTATTTTCAAATAACACGTAATCTGAAAACCCACGAAAACGTTAATATAAAAATAGGTGGAAATATGTGGAAAAGTCGAAAAACAGGTCAGATTCCGTACAGCAGAGGCGCTGAAATTCGGCTTAGACAAATTATTATATTTTCCGAATGCACGAATTATTCCAGAAAACTCCGTTGTGACTAATGGCTTTTGATATGTCTCCTTATACTACTCCATACTTTGCGCTTTGAAGGTCATAAAGTGTTCTAGCACTACAAATATTGCGTTAATTTGCTATAGACGCAATAAGGTTTTACATCTGTCGAGGAGCATGTATTGAGGACGTACGCAAAGTAATTAAAGTCATTTGCATCCAATATTCTCTTTTGCGCAAAAAATGTTATAAGTATTTGAACACTTCAAAAATAAGCTTTCATTAAAATTTGATGCCAATAAATGTTTAAAACTTGAATCAATATATATTTTCCTATTTCAATTTCCATACATCTAACTAATTTTACACATTTAAAAAATTTTCAGTTAGAGAGATATTTTCTATTAAGAAGAGATAAACATGAATTTCAAGTTTAAAATTTAGATTCTCAGTTTTATGTTAGAAATATTTTCATTTCACATATTTATAGCCTAAGCACAAACTTTTCATTCAAAAAATGAAATGCTGTACGGAAAGGAAAAATTTTCTAAATTTTTGTTCGAAGTGTTCAAATCTTGTTACAATTTCACAAAATCGTATAGATGATTTTCAGGCGAATGTTTTTCTGAGCATCAAGAAAACGAGTATGTTCTTTTAAATGAAATATTTTGTCATGAAATGGCATACTTCATACATACATTCATACTTGAAAAATAATTGCCTAAATTAAACTTCTAGAAGATCTTGTAAAAGAAATGGAAGATTTTAAAACTCGAAAAATAATTTTTTAGTCAAATTAAAATTCATAAACTGTTGAAGGTTTTAAGTTAAGATATTAATTGAAAAGTTTTGTAGCTTTGTAACATGAAATTGAACTAAAATTTAAATTGAAATCTGGTGCAAAATATTTTTATTGTAGACCTGAGAAATATGGGATAAAACTTTAAGCATTTATTGACTTTGAATTTCATTGAAAGATTCTTCGACCAGTGTTCAAATCTTTCAACAATTTTGCAATATCAACCAAATGCAAAATTTTACGAAATATTGAATTAAAATAATTACACTTAGTTTTTGAATATTTTGAAAAACATTCGCCTAAACTAAAGATTTATAAAATTTTGTAAAATTGTGAGAAGATTTGAACGCTGCAAGACTAACCGTAATTTAATATGCCTTATTTTATTAAATTCAGAATTTTTCACATAATTTTTAAATTGAAGTATTCGATTTACATAGCTAAAAATTGGTCAGCTGATATCTTGATTTAAACTTTGAACATTTGTTGAGTCCAACATTTTACTGAAAGCTTATTTTTGAAGTATTCAAATCTTCCTTTATTTCTACAAGATCTTCAAAACGTTTATGTCAGGCATAAAGTTTTTGAGCTTGAAATCTATATTTTAAATTTTATAATAAAAGTATTTTCATCTAAATTTTTTGTAACCTATGCGCAGACTTTTAGTTTGAAAATTGAGATGCTTTACAGAGAAGAAAAATTGTGTTATTAAAGAAGTTGATTTCCAGAGCTTGAAAATCTTTCACTTAATGTTTCGATTTCTAACATTGAATATTTATTGACTTTGAATTAAACAGAAATATTTAGTTTTCATAAAAAGGTAAATTATTTATGAATTTCTTAAATGTTCATACACTTGTAAAATATAGAATCAGAGAATTATATGCAAAGTATTTGCACAAGGAAGAGATAAACATATGACATAATAAGTTTTAAATCTAAATTCTCAGTTTTATGGTGAAAGTATTTTTATCTTACTTTTTTGTGGCCTTAGCACAGATTTTCAATCCATAATATAAAAATGCTCTACAGAATTGAAGTATTTCATGAATCAAGTTGTTTATTTACAGAGCTTCAAAATTTTGTAATTAAAATCTTAATATAAAACTTTAAGCATTTATTGGCCTTGAATTCCATGGGGAAATTATTTGTTTACTGTTCAAATATTCCTACGATTTCAGAAGAACAGACAAATTAAAAATTACAAAATATTTCATTTAAAAGATTGCACTCGTCTATAAGATTTTGTGAAATTGTAACAAGCTTTGAACACTTCGAACAAAAATTTTTATGTAAAATTTGAAGTCAATAAATATTTGTGTTCATATGAAGGTATCAATGAACACATATTTTAGCCACTTAATTTATCTACTTCTATAAGAAAATTTTTCTCTTCCGTACAGTATTTCATTTTTTTAAAAGTCTGTGCTTAGGCTACAAAATTGTGAAACGAAAATATTTCTAACATAAAACTGAGAAACTCAGATACCGCTGAGCGGGCCCACCCTAAAGGCCGTTATATTGTCTTCTTTCAGAAATATAAACGACGATAACCGACCAAAGAAGCCTGTGTCTGTTCACCCGCTCCGACACACGTTCGATTCGCACACTGACACCTGTACACAAACTTATTGTTCTATATTCATTCACACATACACAGACACAGTTATAAAACTCTTTTCTTTCTAAATTTTTTCTATTAACTTTCTCTAAATAAATGTCTCAATTTATACATATGCGTTTCCGATTTCTTTTATCACCTACCCCCCACTTACCGAACCCTAGCTGACTGTAGCGTCTGTCAACCAGGGAGAGAGTAGGAATGTTACAAAGTATACAATATCGTTTTGTTCGACGAACAAATGAATATACGTGAATCAGCAGAGGTCGTAGGTAACTCAATTGACAGGGTATATTTTATTTTACATCATAAATTGCACATGCACATGAAAAAACTGTGCGCACGACGGGTGTCGCGTTCGCTCACATTAGAACAAAAACGAAATCGTATGCGAACATTTGCCAAATGATTGCAACTGTTTAAGAAGAATTCAGCTTGTTTTTTGCGGTGTTTTGTAACCGTAGATGAAATTTGGATCTACCACTATACGCCGGAAATGAAACAGCTGTCGAAACAGTGGGTTGGACGAAGAGAACTGGCTTCGAAAAAGGTGAAAAGCGTTTCATCCGCTGGGAAGGTGATGGCGTCAGTTTTCTGGAACCTGAAAGGAATCCTCCACATTGACTATCTTGAGAAGGGAAAAGGACAGATTGATGACAGCGATCGCAGAAAAACGTCCAGGGACGGCCAAGAAAAAGGTGTTGTTCGAACTGCGCTTTGAACTACTACTTCGGACTTTTGTCTGTTCCAAAACTTGAAACTTTTCTAACTGAGGAAATATTTCTGCGCAATGAAGAAGCCATCCAAGGCGATCAACGACTATTTCGACGGTCTTGAAGAAAACCAATTCTGGGAAGGAATTGGAAGCCTAGAGAAACGTTGGGCCAAGTGCGTTGAATTTCGAGGAGATTATGTCGGAAAACAAGGTACGCTACAAAACTCAGATTGTTGTCTCACATCGAACCAAGTTACTTATCCAACTATCCTCGTATTGTTGTACGTGATGAGTTTTTGAAATTATTAGCAGATACCACAATAAAAGGATTTGGGCTATCTAAATGTTAATCATTCCTCGCGTCTGTAATATTCTGATTTACCCCGGGTACTTTAATATTTTTGAGATTGCCTCCCTCATTGCACCCTGAGAAGGAAGGAGTCTGGAGTTTCTCTCATTCTGTTGCTTGGATCTTTTAAGTTGTTATTTATATTATTCATTATATGTTCTACGCCTATATTAATCTATAGTTTGCCCTACTTTTTTCCAATATTTACATTGTTTATTGTTGTTGAAATCAGAAAATTTAGATGATTGGTTCTGAATTTTTCTATTCCTACTGAAATTATTATCGGGTTGTTGTTGCCATGAACCTTGGTTTGGTATAGACGATTGCAGTCCCCACTGACCATTGTTTTCTTAATGGTGGTTCATTTGACTCATTTTTGGCTAACTCCATGTAGACTATTGTTTTCATAGACTGTACGTCAATCATAAAAGTTTTAAAAATGAACACATATTTATTTATTGTATTAGGAAATCAATTATTTGAGGAAGCTTAAACATGATTATAATTTCTCGTTTTTCTTTGTTTTTATCAACGAACTCTTTCTGATTTTCAGGTTTTAAAAGGCTTGAGCTATTTAAGAGATAAGCATGCAATCATGCACAGAGACGTAAAGCCAAGTAACATTTTGGTGAACAGCGCAGGGGAAATAAAAATTTGTGATTTTGGAGTCTCCGGGCAATTGATTGACTCCATGGCGAACTCTTTTGTTGGAACTCGAAGTTACATGTCGGTTGGTAATCGTAATTAAGTAATGATATTTCTCTACTTTAACCTTTTTGTTAAAAGTATTGATTATTCAGTTAAGAAATTATTAGAGCATTAGAAAATAAATGGTAAAACTGATTTTTCCATAACCTTGTTTTAGCCTGAGAGGTTGCAAGGTACTCACTACTCTGTTCAAAGCGATATCTGGTCTCTAGGACTTTCTTTGGTAGAAATGGCTATCGGAATGTATCCTATTCCGCCTCCAGATGCGAAAATTCTAGCGTCTATATTTGGCTCACAACATGGCCAGTCAACAACCGAAAATACTGCGATGAATAGTACTCCGTCTCCCTCTTCTCAGTCTCCAGCGCACAGTAAGTTTATACATATGAATTCAATTCTTAAAATTCTCCTTTTATTTATCACGAAGTAATAGTAAGAAGAATTACTGCTAATGCATTTGAGGCTGAAAAGTGTACCCCGAATTTCATACTACGATTGGGTAAGGATGTACCATGACTGACAAACTTCTATTTGTTCACTGTACATCCGCACCCATCAGTCACCTAAAAATAGCAAAAAGTTTGTAACACACGTAGGTGTACGCATTCACAAGACGAGTTTTCGCACTGTTTTGCGCACACTATTTCTCCGGGCATCTTTTATTAACACAAGCGCAGGTTAGTATCTACGCAAATTTAAAATGTGATTGAAAAGTATTCGATACTTATTATATGTATCATCCTAGGAAACAAAAATCCATTTATTACGTTGAAATGGGTTTTGAGGTCTTCTGAATTGCGTATCTGTTCAAAATGTTAGAGTTATTATTCTTACAATGAAATAGTGTAATGAGAATGATTACTTCATAAATATTTAATTAAGAAATAAGTATGATTTTTTTAACTGATTTATTAATATTTTAAAATTTAGAATGAAGGAGGTGTATATGGTATGTTTATTATTTTCAATGAAGGTTATAAATAATTATACAAGAAACAGTTTTAATGAAAATTTAAGAGTTATTAAATAGGTACAGGAAAAAATCTTTCCTGATGTTAGAAGAAGTCGACGTAGTTTAAAATTTATCTCCTTATACATATCTAGCATTTATCAAAGTATTGCATTAAAAATAAATACTCATTTAACTATTACATTAATATAATGGCGCCTGTTTGTTGTTGAACATGTGGCATACTGACTAGAACTCTGTATGCTAATAGTCCTCAACGTTGAAATTAATGAAATGTTTTATTGACGGCTTTTTAAAATATAAATTGTTGAGATGAAATTTAAAAATATATTTCTTTCACTTGAGCGTTTAGAACTTCAGGTACGCAGTTTTTATTTTATTGGATCTATAACTTAATTCGTGCGGTTTTTTTTTCAAAATTTGAACATTTATTCAAGGAAAACATGTATAATAGTATTATTCAAAGTATTTCTCATCTGAAGCTATGACTTTTTCCCATCTTTCTGGCAATTTGTGGGTTCCATCCCAAAAGAACTGCGCCGGCTTGGCGGCCAAGAATGAATCAAGCCAATTTTTGATACCCTGTTCTAATGTGAACCGTATTCCAGTGAGGGCGTTCTGCATCGACCGGAACAAATGGTAGTCAGAAGGGGCAAGGTCTGGGCTATAAGGCTCTCTTCAAACGGATTAATTGTGTTCGGTAGCGTTCTCCATTGATGGTTTCACCCGGTTTTAGCAGCTCATAATACAGCACACCCTTCTGATCCCACCAAATACAGAGCATTACCTTCGCGCCATGGATATTCGCCTTTGCCGTTGATTTGGCTGCTTGGCCGGGTTTCAATATGATTTTTTGCGCTTGGGGTTGTCGTAATAGATCCATTTTTCATCACCAGTAACAATCCGATGTAAAAATGACTTCTTTTTGTGGCGTTCCAGTAGCATTTCGGACATGCAAAACCGCCTTTCAACGTCTCTCGGCTTGAGTTCACGTGGAACCAACCCAATTTCCTTGCTTTTGAATGTATCCGGCTGCTTTTAAACGTTTTTAAATGGCTGCTTGAGTGACTCCCAAAAATTCTCCGAGCTCTTCTTGTGTTTGGCAACAATCTTCATCGAGTAATGCTTCCAGTTCTTCATCTTCAAATTTTTTTGGCTGCCCAGGACGTTCTTCGTCTTCCAAGCCAAAATCATCACTTTTAAATCGTGCAAACCACTTTTGGCACGTTCGCGCAGCTAGAGCATGTTCACCATAAACTTCCACCAAAATACGATGACTTTCGGTAGCAGTTTTCTTCATATTAAAGTAATGAAGAAGAACTCCTCGCAAAAATACTTTTTGAGCCACAAAGTTCGACATATTTGAGTGAAAAAAAATTATTGTTGTTTACGCATCAAATGAATGACATATACTGAAATAGACGCACAATGACAGTAGCTTTCCAACACATGTTCCGAATATTGGAACGATGGAATAATAATCAAGTTACGCCATCTCTTAGCAAACCGCACGAATTAAGTTATAGATCAAATATTATATTTAAATTGATTAAATTTAGGCCTTTTTTTCTGCCGCTAGAGTGGTGTTACCCCTTAAAGAATACATGTTAGACTTCTTCCAAGCATTCCCCCTGATAAATCCGAAGCTTTGAAATTCAAATTTTTATATATTTAAAAATAAAAATAAAAAATGTAGTTTCGCGTACAAATAATTAAAAACTATCAGGTATCGAAAGGAAAGTAAAAATTGCAAATTGAAAATAATAGAAAAAAATATTTTCCAAACATAAAATGCTTCTACTTCAATATAATGAAAATATGGACTGACATAGATTAAAAGTTTTATTTCTTTTGAAATAATTCAAACCCTGTACAAATTTGTGAGATTCAAAAATGCATGAAAATTAAACTCTTTTAGTCTGTAAAAAATTTCTAAATTTTATTCAAATCAATGAAATTTTCAGATTTCAATTAAGAGAAAACAGTGGAACAATTAATAATCAGTTTCCTCATATCTTGGGAGCTACTTTTTAATTTTATGAAGAATTGAAAATTGATAATCATCAAAATTGTTGGGCTTTTTTCTCGGAATTGGCTATACATTTTCTAGAAAAATCCTTTTGTTATCCGCATTCGAAAACTTAATATTTTGGAAGTGAGTTTTCATTTTTTAATTAAAATTATATTTGCATTTTATATCCTAATCCGCAGCAAAGCCTGTAGGTTAGCATGAATTTGAGATTTTCAACTTCCACATGTATTTCCTCAAAAATAGATAACTTTATTCAATTGAATTTTTCTGGCCTCAATTTAGCAAAATTTCCCCTGTAAAAGTGTCTTTTTATATCTAGTTCTGTATCCCTACCCTTCAACTATTCTCTATTTTTCAAAATTTCACAATATTCCATGTTTCATAGATTCTATGCCAGAAAACCAGTCTTCCAAAAAACTGGTCACAGACATGAATTTCCAAGAAGCAGAAGAGTTATGAGAGTCTTCATACCCTTATACTAACATAAAGATGGAAACATAAACCCGTTAACACAATCTAATGAGGATATCGTTGATCTCGTAGAAGAGCACACCTATTGAAAGGAAATTAGATGATGTGGTAGATATTATTTCAGCGTTATTTGCACGATTTAATTTGCCTTACAAAGCGCGGATAAAGATTTTTAAAATGCTTAAAATTTGCGCTGGACCTGAATATATTAATATGGTAATTTCAAATTATATGTTATAACGTGCTTCGTCTGCTGAAACGTCAAAAAAAACAACTTTGAACTGGAAAATTTGAAAAATTCTAATTTTAGCAAATTCTTTCGGAAATTTGTTTTCCATTACCAAAAACAAAAGTAGTCTATCTACGTCAGTTTGTATCCTCTCTACTATTTCCCAAATTTTGAAAACAAAATTAAATGTATTTTGGACGTAAGAATGTAAAAACTGGGCTAAGTTGGTCACAAACTTGTTACTTTTCTCAAGTATCACATGTCCTTAAAATTTATTTCTTTGCTTTCTACTGTTAACTCCTTCAATCGAGCAATGATGCAAAATAGTTTAAAATTCAATGGATGCTACGGTTGCAATTTTCGTGGCGCTCATGAGATATACGCAAATAATGCTATAAGATATTCATCTGAAGTAATCGATTCTCCATTCAGTTCAAACGAATCACGTATGTAGCGTGGAACGAAGAAACCGACCTTATAGCACCAAAAATCGAACGCGAGGTTTTTAATGATTCTAAAGAGCGAAAGCATCATGAGAATAGGATGAGTTTCTTATAACCGTAGTCAGGCGAGAACATTGCTCTGACAGCTTATAATACTAGCAATAATGGCATGCGCTTGTTTCTTTTATAGTATAAGATATTTCATGCTAAAAATGCACGAGTTGATGCCAATACTGGTAGAAGCTCATACCAATTTCGCACATTAAATTCGGTGCTTTAATAGGAAGAGCTCAGCCTACTGTAATAGTTAGATTTTTTTCTCCGTGTAGTCATAAAGATTTTAAGCTTCCTAAAAAACTTAGTGACAAGTCGGTATGGAAGGGATCGGATTGGAAGTCGTGGTTCTCATTTTTCAACTTACCAATATGTTTAGAGTTTATTGCTAATGAACATTCTACGAAATTACGCATTATAAGTTGTCTTTGTATACGCTTCTGAAAGTCGAAATAAGTGAGGAAGAACTCAATCTATGTTATATTACTTGGAAAACCTTCGCTATCAATTTATGCTAATACTGCAGGAGCAGATATTTTCAAAACGATACCATGATTCAGCTGCAATGTGAGTCAATAGCGTTACTTTTGGAAATCATTGATATGCCAGATGATGCAGACGTCTGTTTACGTATGTAGAAAATGGATTCGAAAAACATGATTATCGAAGACTTATAAATACTATATATTTGACAAATTGTAGCTGAATTAGATATGATTGTTGCACCTTTGAAAACAGTACAATCCAAAATAATATTTACTTTCCATGGCATGTAAAGTTGCTTCACTAATTGAAATATAAAATATGCTTTTCTCCGCATATATATGATAAAAATCATGAATAACTCAGTTAGGTTTAAGTGTGCGTAGTATTAATATAGTTTAGTATGCAAGTCATCACCCTGTACTGGAACGGTATGTATTCGAATACGTAATACTTCCACGGGGTTGGTTCTCTCATACTTTAAAACAAATGATTTTTAATTGCCGCACAAGATGGCTGGAAGAAAAGTGTGTGCAGAAGTACGAAAACAAGTCTTGTGCACAGCTATACCTAATTAATCATTTTGACTTGTGACGTCAAAGCAGTATAGCGTCCTATAGCTGGAGGGCCAACATCGCACTAAATGCATGGGATCAACTTCTATTTTTTTTATTATCTGTGTAAAAATTTACTGCAGATTTAAAAAATTAGATTTCTGATACATTTCAAATAAAACAATTCTTTTCAGTATTTGATTAAATGAAGTTAGGTATTAATGCAAGTAAAAATGCTTGATCCACATAATTTAATTCAATGTACTTAATAATTTACCTCATTTTCTTTTGCCGTACTAAGATGTGAGTAGTCCGAGACCAATGGCTATATTCGAACTACTGGACTACATAGTGAATGAACCACCCCCAAAACTACCGCCAGGAGTTTTTGGTCATTCTTTTACCGACTTTGTTGACAGATGTCTAAAGAAAAATCCTGCTGAAAGAGCTGATTTGAAGACCCTTATGGTAAAATTTAATTTAAAATATTTTAACTGTCAAGATACTATGTTAAATTACGTAACATTATGCAAAAATTTGAAGAGAAGCCTCAATTGCCAACCCCTTATATAGTACTTAAGATTTAGTAAAATTTTCATTCACAATCAGAAAATTGAACCTTTAATGGATGAACTCACTCTAATTTCCATTATTTCTTTAGAATCATGAATGGATCAAAAATGCAGAATCAGAAAACGTGGACATTGCTGGTTGGGTTTGTCGCACAATGGATCTTCAGCCTACCAGCCCAACGCGTTTGGCGAATGTGCAGTCTTGAATAAATGTAACTCTTACATACTTAACTACTTACATCCACGTTCAGTGCTCCTAAGTTAATTTAAATTTACTCTCTTTTATTACTCTTTTTCATTCAAAATACATTCTTCGAAATGGCGACGAAAGTAATTCACGATTTAAGAAATATACCTTGTTTCTGGTTCATCGATATTTACACCGAAGTTACGTCAGATAATTGAAAATTTACTCAATTTTGAACAGATAACGCAGAATTACAGATCTATTTTAAAATTGAACCAGAAATATTATTTACAACACGCGCGTCGCTAACAGTAAGATTATTCTTTTGAATTCCGTCCTTGGTTCAATATAACTTTTCTGTTTGAAGTATGTAAGACAATTAAGAAATGAGTTAGTATTGTTGAATACTATCGCAGACATTTTTTTATCAACAAGCATATACGGGGATAAAAATAAATACTATAAATTACCCCATGAATAAAAAGAGATATCTGACAATCTCGATATCATGTTGGAATGAAACAGGTAGCATTAAAGTCAGGATTCAATCGGATTCTCATAGATTTTGTATTTTTAAGACTTGTGACTCAAATATTTACAAAATGAAGAAAATCCACCGTTTTATTATTGGAAGTTGGTTTAAGAGGACTGAGCCAAAAATCGGGCCGGAATCCGAGCGCTCACGGTAGACATGCATTTTCTTGGTCAATACTACTTGAATTTGGATAATTTTTTTTTTTCATTTTGTTCAGGAAATTCTATACTTTCGAATGGTGTAGTCCAAATCTTAAATATGTCCAAAAGGAATCGTAGGATCGGCGAGGAATGCCAGGTTTTAAATGATCAACTCTGTGCCCCCACCAATTTCATACCAATGGACCTAATTCAAATTTTTTTTCTTCTTTTTACTCGTTATACTGTCCTCTTCAATTTGTCATATGCTTATTCGAAAACAAATGGTAAGTGTCAGAATCAGGGTGTGGAATAAGTTGATGGAACATAAGGCAAAATATAAAACGAGATTGTAACATGAGTATTGGGGTAAGAAGCAAAATCGTATGACAAATTTAAGAGGACAGTATAACGAGTAAAAGGAAAAAAAAATTTAAATTAGGTCCATTGATATGGAATCAGTGGGGGGCACAAAGTTGACGTTGGCGTTCTTCGCCGATTCTACGGTTCTTTTTGGACTTATTTGAGATTTGAGCTACACCGTTCGAAAGTATATAGTGTCCTGAACAAAATGAAAAAAAAAAAAATTATCAAAATCCAAGTAGTATTGACCGTGAAAATACATGTCTACCGTGAGCGCTCGAATTCCGGCCCAATTTCTGGTTCAGTCCCCTTAAAGAAGTCTCATTTTTACGCTTTTTCGGCGGCAAAACGCTTTTTAACTTGGAAATTTCTTAGTAGTATTTCTTAAAGCAGGAGAAGTTGATATTAAAAGCGCTTGAAATTCATAAGTACCTCTTTATTTTTCTAGGTCGATATTTCATTTTATTTAGCAATCCTAATACCTCTAACGATCACAGATCTCAAAATTACTGAATATATTTTATATATACATTTTTCCATTATTGAAAAGTTATTACAAAACATGGTTGTTGCAAATATTTGGTATTTACATCTCTACAATAGGTAAACGACTTTTAGTATGCACATAAACTTTATTGATAATTGGTTTCTACAAGACACAAAGAGTCGCAAAACGTGTCTTGTTGTTAATATTACTTGTATGATAGAATCGAATGAATTTCAGGCAGCATTTTTATTAAAATTCCAACATTTTTTTCATATTAAAAAAAGAGATACTGGAAAATAATTGGAAACTAAAGTGGTGATATATATAAAGATTTTTTATGAATATAGTCACTCAAGTATTCCATTCTAATGTAAAGAGTATTTCGGACTCCGATTTTAAGGCAGACTTGAAAACTTTTAATGATGTTCATAAATTGATTACATCGAAAATAACTGTATGATAATTAAAGAATATTTGATAAATATTCAGAAGGCTTAAATTTTGTTTTACTAATGTTATTTAATAATAGAGAAAGAGTGTCTTTGAATGATCGAAAATGAATTTATAAATTTACTGCCTTTAAATCCTTTTCGAGAAAGACTCTCTTATTTTCAACTCTCGCTATCGATCAATTCAACTCTAAACGAATTGAGAGCTATATACTATAGCATAAGAAAATGTTATAAGGAACTTGGGCGTTTTGTACTATGAAGAAAATAAAAACGGTTTGTGTTCTACTTTAAAGGAGTAGAGAGAAAAGTTCAAAGTCCAACTCTGAATCACGACTCCTTTCTGTCTCCTCGGTAGTTCGAGAGCCCTTCCTATATTTTTCCGTAGATGGGCGTAAATTATAAAGTTCGTTGTTACGATTTCTTTTTATAGATTGAGCTTCGGTAAAAATGCTTTCTATGGTGTTCTCAATGCGTGACGAAAATATTCGCCATTGTGCCTAAGCGTTAGACGCTATACACTCAGGGGTAAAGTTCTGATCAGCCGATGTTTATATTTGATTTCCAGAAAGCCACGATTTTCTTAAAAAATTTTGTTGTTGTTGAGGATATAGACTACAATATTCCTTAAAGATTGACAAAAATTACAGACATTTTTTATGAACTCCATTTCACGAGAGTTCGAAAGTTGAAATCTGACTCTTTGGCTAATTAGATTTTAATTCAATCTTTGTAAATATGATTTAATGTTAATTCAGATAGAGATTAATTGTTAGCGCCTCTAGAAAAACTTCTCTCTTGGATTTCGTTTGTAATTAGTTAGTAATAATATGTTTCATTCGCTCATTTTTTATAAGGTTTTCAAATTCTTATGAACAAATTGGATTAAGGGGGAACACTACAGTAACTGTAGGAAAATGAGGCTCGACTTTGAATTTTTATTTTAGAAAGTCAAAATAAGTTACAACATTTTGGTTTTTTTTCTTTGTTTATTCATTAATAACAAGTAAAAAAGTGGTTTTTGGTAGAAATATTTTTCCAAAAATGACGATGCAGCAGCATTTTTCCATTTCATGTTTTTCGTGGAGGGGTCCTACTACTGGAAGTTTTTCTCGGACAATCTGTAACATAAAGCTTTTATATATATTTTTTCTTTTTTGTTAACTAATTGTCCAGGGAACATCGTAGCCTCTTATTTGTATCTCAAAAAATTAGTTTGTTATAAACAAAAATAACAGTCTACTTACGGCCGAAAATATTGATTTTTAATTAAAAATGCGTCATTTTAATAAAAAAAGTGATATAGCGAAAATCCCACGATGTTCCCTAGACAATTAGTTAAAAAAGAAGAAAAAATATATATAAAAGCTTTATGTTACAGATTTTCCGAGAAAAGCTCCCAGTAGTAGGACCCCTCCACGAAAAACATGAAATGGAAAAATGCTGCTGCATCGTCATTTTTGGAAAAATATTTCTACCAAAAACCACTTTTTTACTTGTTATTAATGAATAAACAATGAAAAAAAACCAAAATGTTGTAACTTATTTTGTCTTTCTAAAATAAAAATTCAAAGTCGAGCCTCATTTTCCTACAGTTACTGTAGTGTTCCCCCTCAAACGCTGAAATATGAGACAAATATTAGACATTCTAGCACTTTTTAAGATGCACACCCGTTCCTTGATGTGAAAAAGTGCATATTTACATACGTACCTATATACATGGTCTATCTGTTGTACCAATAAATACTTTATGTTGCTCGTTGATTAACATTTTAAGGGATTTTATCACCTTTGAGCCTCCAAAAATAGTGTCATCTTTATGATTTATTTCCAGGCAGATAACAAAATGTGAAGCAATTAAAATTTATAGAGTTTATTAACTAATATATTGATTATTGCAAAAATGGTGAGTATTTAAACGTAACACTCGATTTTTGCCCCAAAAAAGCGACCTCAATTTGTTAAACAAATAAACATTTGTCAACCAATCTTAAAAATCGTAGGTACTCCACTAGATAATTAAATAATCTTTTACACTCAACTCTCGATTATTTTAACTCTTGGTTATTTTTAAGCCTTTTATTCTACATTTCGTTTATATAACACTTCATAGAGTTTTTCCTCTGTTACAGTTTCAATATGGTTAAAAGCTTCCATTGCAGTTTCTGAACATTCGTTTTCTTTTTGGAACCAGTTTCTAAATTCTTTGAAATTTTTATATATTTTTTTTTTTATTTGAAGCGTAGTTTCAGCGGTAGTTTCTGTGCTATCGTTGTCATCTGAACGCGTACTTGATTCACCTTCTTCTGGCCCTTCCAAGTAGAGGAGATTCTGAAAAATATTCAATTTTCATAACAGTTACGTTGTTTTATTTCTTTATTTATAATTTTTTAAATTTTTTGTTATTTATTCATTTTTTTTTATTTTTATCATTTATAAATTTTTTTATTCTGTTTTACTTCTTTTAGAAGGTTATTACCTCGATGTTGTTCGTTTCTGATACACATGCGATAATCTCTTGGTCCGATGGCTCATAGTATGCCGAAATGTCGGCATCTTCTTGCATCCTTTCATGGGCATCTAAGATTGAATATGATTGACTGCGGTCGATTTTGCCCAGCATAATAGTTACGTTAGATGACACGGTATCTGCTGTGTTCGGGTGAAATTCCTCTCGAAACAATTTTTTCCATGCTTTCGATAAGGTATTTTGGGTAACATCTTTCCAAGAAGCTGATACAGCAAATACCGTATCGTATAGTGTCCAGCTTTTGAAAAACTGCTTCATTCCATTAATGTTAATCGCATCCGCGAGTAACATTTGCTTAATGAAGTACTTTTTGTAATGCTTTTTCATGTTTTCGATAACCCCTTGATCTGTTGGTTGAATTAATGACATCACATTTGGTGGGAGATATTTTACCTCGAATTGAGGATCAATTGAATTTAATTGCTCCAGTGGTGGATGACAAGGGGCATTATCGAGAAGCAATAGAGACTTTTCACATTCCCTTGGCTTCCTATCTTTGACTAATGGAATAAAAACATTTTCCAACCATTCAATGAAAATTTTTCCTGGTATAAAAAAATAAAAATAAATGTAAATTAAATCAAATTGAAATAAAAATATTATCAAAATAAAAATAGTGAAAATGAACAAAAAAAATTGTGAAATTATATACAAAAAGGACCATAATTGAATAAATGAAAATATAGAAAATCTGAATTATAAATAAACAGAAATATGGCGCGGAATTACAAAGAAAATTACCGTTCATCAAAGATTTTTGCTGATTTTTGTAAATCAGCGGCAGTTCCTTGACGTTTTTGTAGCAGCGAGGATGTTCCGATTTTCCAATAAGTAGCATAAGTTTTTGATTTTCCACTTTCGATGAGGTCAATGATAGCATTTTTTTCTTTGATGGAAAGTTTTTTATGTTGTTTATGTTTTTTCGTCCCTTCTTTTTTCTTTAATGTTTTATCTGCAATTATTTTTGGAAATTTTCACTTCTACAATTATTTCGAAAAAAGAAAATGCACAGCTTTTACAGCTCATGCTATTTTCAAGGAAAATGGCAAAAAAAAATTGTTTTCCCTACTTTTTACTGCTTGCACTTGACTTAACATAACCTGACTTTGACAAAACCGCGAGAGTATTATAAAATCAAAATACTTACGTTTTTCAGCCGCTTCCATTTTTTCGATCACACTTCTGATCACACAATCGTATCGATAAGCCTTCTTAAAAAGTTTGTACGTAATTAGCACGAGAAAATCGTGGTTTTTGTTGTTTAAGTTTGATGCGCATAGACTGACGTAACGTAACGCTCCTCCCTCTCTCTCTAACACCACGACTGCCCCTCCGCTCCAACACAGTGGTGGGGCAAAGAAATTTAAAATAACTGATGAGTTGTTTGCGTTTCGAAAGCCTTAAAATAACCGAGAGTTAAGTGTATTTAAAACAAGATTCGTGTCAATCGGTTGAAAATTGTTGAAACGGCGCGTCTTGCCGATTTAAAAGTCAGTTTCGAGAAAAACGCGTTTAAAGTTTTGATAACCTAAAAAAGTACTATAATTACTATACCTCCACGAAAAACCTATTGGGCACCATTCTTGGGACCCTAAGGAACCTTTTTATGCAGTCAAAAAAAAAATTATTTTTTGAAAATGCAAAGGTGATGAAACCCCTTACTTCGTCATTTTTATTCATTATTTGAATGTTAGTCACGTAATTTTATGTATTTTAACAATCAAAGTCTGTAATTTTAAATACAAAGCTGCTTCAATATATTATTATAATTGAATTGTAATTTTTGAGTTACGCAAATTTTATTTATTTATTGAAGATATATGTTGATGTTGGTAATTGGCTTTAGGGTCCAAGGTTGATAAAAACTCAGAGTTTTACATAATCAAACGTTTCGGCTCTGATCGGAGCCCTCATCAGTGATTTATTCAAATCTAAAAATACAGAAAAGGTTTTGCTAACACATAGGATATTTTGTATAAAAATTTTTTGTAAAAATTTAACAAGTAATTATCATTATGTTTTTACATGTAGGTAAATAAATTTTGATATTACTTTGAGGTAAATATTTCATTCACATAACCTAACAAACTAGATACCAGAAAGCATTTTTTTGGAAGGTTGGAATTAAGTGTCTAAATATAAAAAATATTTTTAATTGACATTCGTGAATGGAACACACACACACACACACACACACACACACACACACACACACACACACACACACACACACACACACACACACACACACACACACACACACACACACACACACACACACACACACACACACACATGTATGTGTACGTGTATATATATATATGTGTGTATGTGTGTGTGTCTGTGTGTGTATGTATATATATTGTATTAAAAACTGCACCACAAAAATTTCAATCTACAATTCCATGCACGAATGTCAATTAAAAATATTTTTTATATTTAGACACTTAATTCTAACCTTCCAAAAAATGCTTTCTGGTATCTAGTTTGTTAGGTTATGTGAATGAAATATTTACCTCAAAGTAATATCAAAATTTATTTACCTACATGTAAAAACATAATGATAATTACTTGTTAAATTTTTACAAAAAATTTTTATACAAAATATCCTATGTTAGCAAAACTTTTTCTGTATTTTTAGATTTGAATAAATCACTGATGAGGGCTCCGATCAGAGCCGAAACGTCTGATTATGTAAAACTCTGAGTTTTTATCAACCTTGGACCCTAAAGCCAATTACCAACATCAACATATATCTTCAATTATTAATTAAGGGTCAATATAAGTCCAGAATATGTTTATTTATTTACTTGAAAAATAAGAATTCATCAAAAACAAATTTAATACAAAATGTCGACCCTTATCAAGACTGTAACGAGAATGGTATAAGTATAGTGAATGAATATATATTTTTTTATAAATTGAGCAGTACATATTGTTTACCATATTGCTTATAAAGTGTGATCAAATTGGAGGTACTTTTTCCAATAGGGCTTTATTGACATGTCACGCGTGACTACTGTCAAACTAAATACACAATTTTATTCAGTTTTTATTGACATTTCATCATGGAAAGACTTACGTCTCAACAACGTTTACAAATGGTACAATTATATTACGAAAATGGATGCTCTGTGAAAAGTGTTTATCGCGCGCTCAGGCCAATTTATGGTGTACATAATCGTCCTACCGAACGCACTATTCAGCATACCATCAGCAAACTCGACAATAATTTAACATTATTCGATGATACTCGACCGATTAGATCACGTACAACCTGAACTGTAGAGAATATTGCGGCTGTAAATGAGAGTTTTGCCGAAGACCCGGAAGAATCGATTCGGCGCCAATCTCAACAACTTGGCCTATCTTGTGGCACTACTTGGGCGATTTTTGATGTCGGAAATTAAAGCCCGTAATCTCCACGACATTTGGTTCCAACAAGACGGCGCTACATGTCATACAGCCCGTGAAACAATGGATTTACTGCGTAGTCATTTCGGTGAGCAATTTATCTCTCGTCTCGGACCGATGGATTGGCCTCCAAGATCGTGTGATATCACACCTTTGGACTTTTATTTGTGGGGGTATGTAAAGTCTAAATGTTTTGTGGATAAACCAGCTACTATTGAGGCATTGGAAGCCAACATTACTGAAGTTATTAGCGAGATACCGACCGAAGTCCTCGAGCGAGTCATTCAAAATTGGTGTTTACGGATGGACGAATTAAAGCGCAGTTGCGGCCAACATTTGAAAGGGGTTATCTTTAAAAAATAAATGTCGTGAATGGTTCTACACAAAAATAAAAAAGATTGCCCTATCAATTTGAATTTTCGTTGTTTTATTTCAATTTAAAATCCTATGCCCCTAAATTGATCACCCTTTAGGTGTAAACTTAGAAGAGGACGAAGATGTACGATATTTTTTTTAATTCGTCAAGACCCAGCGTTACATACGTTGTACCATTAAATTATTTAAAACGTTATAACCTTGGATCAACAGTACATTGATTGATAAAATAATTGAATATTGATCTTTGATCAATATTTAAATATTAATTAAATATTAAATATTTTTAATACAAATCAAAAGATACCGGAAATCAGTGCGCAGGATAAAATGCAATACTTTGCGTCCGTCGAACATGTATTCAAAAATTTTATTCTCGATTCCGTTTCTGATTTACAGATTTTGACATTTCAATGCCATTTAATGCCCACCCTCTTAATAGGGTGTTAAGGCCGTGTAGTGGGGTCTGACATCACCAATTACATACGACCACTTTATTAATAAAATAATAGTTTATATAAAATTTCCGGAGAAGACAGCAATACAGAAAAATGTAACGCATTACTGTCTTCTCCGGAAAATTTGTTAAAATTATTTTTTTAATTATAAAGAGGCCGTAGATAATTGGTGACGTCAGATCCTACCATACGGCCTTAACAGTCAACCTTTCTGTGCAAACAAGTCTGAATCTTAATTATAGGCATTTTAAAACATCAGTATGCGGACATAAATAACATTTTCAAAAGAAGTCAAGAAAGATAGACTAGAGTTAATTTCAATGAAGCAACGCCAAAAACCAAGTGCAGTTCATTCCAGAGGAAAAGTACGAAAAGACTTCCAAGTCAGCTTCATGCTTCAACCTTCGCAACCTGGTAGTGTCAGTAATTAGATCTATGAAAATCAGTAAATAACATCTGTATCCTCTTCAATTTTGTTTTATTATCTACAGTGCTGCTTTCTTAGACATCTTTCTTTTATTTATATAACAATAAAAATCTTGAATAAGGGATTTTGCCTGAAAATTATTCATATATCTCTGCAAAATTTACACTTTCCGAAATTCAATAAAAGAAGCAACATTGCCGGTCAGGTAGTCAAACAGATAATAATCTCATAGTTAAAAATAAATAAATTCAAATGATCTATTCTGCATTTTTGAAGCCCCCACGACCCTAATTAATTTTTGGAAGAGAAAATGATTTCATTATTATACTGTTTTTAATAGTAAGAAGTGACAAAGGAAATATGATTCTTAAATTTTTCTGGCTCTGAAGTGTGACGGGTTTATTAAAGAAGAAGTATCATCAAAAGATTGTGTAAATAAACTATAGTTTAGTCACTTTGTACTTTATTTAAGATTGAGCAACTTACAGTCGTTCAGTATGTTATGTTAGATCAGGACGCTGGCTCGAGTACTATTCCATATTTTATCCTATAATGTCATATACTGGGAATGCTGGATACGTTACAGATGCGTATTTCAGGAATTGCAGAGGGTACACGTTTTGTTTATGTGAATTGTAATGTGAGTGTTTTGAGTGTGCTGTTACGTACACGGAGAGAAGAACATAGCACACGCTGCTATACAAACATAGCCGCGGTGATACGGTATGCGTGGCATTGTTCCGCGAACGATGAAACATTGAAACAGACGCTAGAAACATAGCGATCGGCGCTATGTTACATAAATATTAAGATAGTAGCTACTTCCAATATTTCTCTCATGTAGAGAAACAACTGAAGAACGTTGTTTGTTTATCAGTGTTGTATATACTGAGAAAATATGAATAATCTGAAAAACATAAATTCAATACATAAAAAAGTCTATATAACAAGAAAAACATTATTCTTGGATTTTTGATTATTCTCGAATCAATCAATATTTGGGTAACACATACATTTAAAGTTGTGATTAGTTCAAAATTGTGGAAAATTGTTAATCAAGAAATTTTGATAATTTAAAAAAACTTTTAGAGTTAAAAAATACAGGGTTTTCCAATTAGAGGTTTCATTTTGAATAGCCCGCCATTTTGGCAACTGTCATAATAAGAGGTGTCATTTTTTGACAGATGACAACTAAAAACTATGCCATCAATAAAAATGGAACGATACACGCTTCAACAATGCAGAATTGTTGCATTGGGGCTCGGAAAACCCAAAAATGATGATTGAAAAGCCTCTCCATCCGCAACGTGTAACTGTTTGGTACAGTTTTTGGGCAAGAGGGATCATTGGGCCTTATTTTTTTTTTAAATGAAGCTGGAGCGGCTGTTTCGGTTAATGGATTGCGCTATTGAAACATGATTAATGAATTTTTGTGACCAGTTTTGTAAGGTATCGATGTGGACCATGTTTATTTCCAACAATACGGCGCTACGTGCCACACAAGTGGCGAAACCATCGGTATTTTGCGTGAAAAGTTTCCAGGTCGAGTGGTTTCTCGAAACGGCGATTACAATTGGCCGCCGAGATCATGCGATTTAACACCTCTAGACTTTCCGTTATTGAATACAATAAAAATCAAAAAGTTTTTCACAAAAACACGCGTGTTTTTTTAATAAATCAAAATTCCAAATCTCTAATTGGAAAACCCTGTAGTTAGAATTTTGAAGATTTTAAAAATCGAAAAAAGTTCAAAAATAGAACATTTTTGAAAGATTTAAAAACATTGAAAATTTTTGTTAAAATTTAAAATGATAAAAAATTTTCCCAAAGTTTAATGTTTTTAAAAATTGTGACGGACTGTACTCGGCAGTACACTCAGTCACGTTCTCCCCCACCAGCATACCGACCAGCGCGCGCAGCAGCGACCCCCACTACTCTCCGCCTTCCCCCACCACGCGCGAATGGGTATAAAGGGAAGGCTGGAGAGCCGAGAAAGGGCAGTTCGCCCGGGGCGCGGTGTGCCCACTCCTATAGGCCAAGTGGCGAAAGAAAAATAGTAATTGCTACGTCCCCTAGTCGCCGCTAGTGTGTCATCGAAATGAACGTCGCGCGGAGTCGACATGTTGTTACTTGTCTGCATGTTTTAATTGATTAAAATTCATAGCGATTTCAAGTGATTTTAATGAAATTCGATCTATAAAGTGCTAATACCTAATGTGCCAACAATTAGCAGTGCTTTACTGTTTGCCCTCCAAATTAAAATAGTTGTAGCTGCAAATCGGGTAAGTTACCAATAACTTTTGTTTTTAATCTAAAATAAAACTCGTAAAGGCTTGGTTTCTTGTTTTGTGTATACAAATTCATTACGTATTATCATATTGCAAAACCCGTCAAGAAAGCTTGCATTAAAAAGTAGTTTTGTTCTTCAGTTTTAAATCCGCATTTAAGTGTCGATAAAGATAAAACTCCAGTCCCCTTCAAAGCCGATTTAAGCCATCCAAAGTAACCTCAAATATAATAAAATCCGAATTTTTCCTTTTTCGCATGGGATGGGGAAAATTTCGCGCCCTTCATTACTGGATCTGAAGTGGAGGGGGGATGGGTAGTTTTCGTGCAATCTAGTTCCTGATACGTCCCCTAGATGTCGCTGCTATAAATTCATTCGCCCCGCCACCATCTGTAAGTACCCCTTCAAAATACATGGGAGTGGGCACACCGTGGCCCGGGGCGGCGAGCCGGTTCACACCGGAGCGTCGCACTGGTCGGACGGCCAGGAGATGCTTTTCCTGGTGGGTACTCCCCCAGGAAGGTATCTCCAGCACCCTCCGACTTCCTGGTGGAGCCGGACCGAGCGCTGGCGAATAGGCGCTCCCATGGCCAGCTTTTGGTGTGAGCCGGCGCCTAGCTTCAGGTGCTCCTGACTAGGTGCTGCTCAGGCTTCACCAGGATGTGTCATCCCCCGACCGGACTAATCCCCAGAGGATGCCGTGTCGAACACCGACGAATGGGTTCCCCCATGGGCGGCTTTCGACATGGGCCGGGAATCAGCTTCAGGCGCACCTGACTGACCCTGGCCCCGATATCCCTGGGCGAGGACATTTTTGCGCAAACTCGACCCGCACTTAACCCGGACATTTTTGCGCGAACTTGACCCAGACTTGACCTGAGATTGACTTGGACGTTTTACGCGACTTTGATCCGCGCTTAACCCGGACGTTTTACACGAACTTGACCCGCACTTCACCCGGACATTTTACGCGAACTTGACCCACGCTTCACGCATGTTCGACAGACTGGAACGCGACCTGACCCGACCGAACGCACGCCGAAACCAACACCGGGCTCAACCAGCCACGCGACCCGTTTTGATTCCTCACACAAGTCCATCCGCTCCACGCATTCCGCTTTTTCATCCTCACGCTTTCCGGCACACACCAACACACACAGACACACACACACACACACACACGCACGCACGCACGCACACGTAAACTCTTACACGGACACCGGCACACAACGATTTATATTTATATCCACTCACACGCACACACACCCACAGACACACGATTTATCTTGTTCTACCTCGTATTATGTTCTTCATCTAAATTGTACTCGACCGTTTCAACGATTATTTCATTCCCTACTCCCCCACTCCTACCGAACCCTGGCTAACTGAAGCGTCTGGCAACCAGGGGGAAAATAGGGATGTTACAAAATTTTTAAACAAATTTACCCTCCACCCCATAAAAAGAATCGTTTTTTCATGATGACGATATGAAATGCAAGATATTATATTTATTTTTCAATCGTGCTAATGTTGTCATGTAATGAATTGAACACAGCGCTATGGACTAATTGCTGGAAATCAATTGATATTCAATAAGGCATTGCTCGTAACAAAACCGGTAAAATGGCGTCAAAACCTAATTCGCATTTTCGTTCAACTCGTTGTATTTTCGAAAGTAATTGTTCAATTGAGTTGATATTTTCCAAAAAGTTGCTCCATATACTAATGATCAACTTGTTCGCGGGAAGATTACTGTAGCTCAAACTTCCTCGATCACTTTTTCGGTCCGAAGTTCGAAAAACATAATTTTTTCTTCGGATTAAAAAAAAAACCATTTCACAATGAACAAAAAATTTTTTTGCAAGCACCGTCGCCTCCGCCAGAGATTCACGAGTAGAACGCAAAAAAAAATTTCGCAATCCGTTAATTAATGAATTTTTCGAGGCGAGTGGATTCAAATAAAACATGGTTTCTATGCTTTAAAACCAACACACTTTTTATTAATTTACTCGAAAATTTGAAACGTTATAAAAAAACTGTAAGTGGAAACTAACATTCATTTTTCACGAGCTATAAAACCATGTTTTTGGTTTTTTCGAATTTCGATTTTCAATTTTTGACTATGACATCACGAGGCGGACAATACTTTCACAGGTTTTCGAGCGCCTGTCGCCTTATTGAATATAACTCCTCAATTGTTATGTAGGAACACTGGCTAAGTCGACATAGCAACGATTATAGCAGCGTGAGCAATGTTCTTCTCTCCGTGTAGGACAGACGGTGCTATAATCTAAGCTGCTTTACGTGGCGCGCGCGTTCGACACACTTGCATTACAGTTCACATATATAGAACTTGTACCTTCGGTAATTCTCAAAATATGCGTCAGAGTCAAACAAATTTTAAGACTTTCATGTCCCTTTTTCTTTTCTTTATCTCCGCTCATAGTTAACGAAAGTTCTCTAGGAGCACCTTATATACCGGTAAATAAAAATTCTTGAAAGTTTTCTTCGAAAAACTTCTCCTCCCATGTTACTAATGTTCCCATTAAATACGCCGCGCTCCGCAGAAAGGGACCTAAGCGGTAGAATAGAGATTTTACAGTAGGAGCGAGAAAAGCGAGCGTCCTAACTTATGCGTCATTCAAATGTCTCCACTTTCAACATTAATTACGAAAAAAAAATGAAACAGAAATTTTTCGTTTGCGCCATTCGAGAAATCATACCAAAAATCATTATGAACATACAAAACCTGGGAATCGATTTTTTCACCGTTTAAGTCCCTTTCTTAGCAGTGCGTCACAAATACATTACTAAGAACGTTGAAAAGGGCACATTTATAACGTTTATGGGATCCACGATCATTCTTAATATTTTTCGGATATTTACTTCTTTCCACATGATATTGCAGTTTTTAAAATGACAACTTACTTTTTGTTAGTAAATCTTCTGTTTTCTCAGTATACATGAATACCATGCCAAGTAAAAATGAACAGATTAACACATACACATCACATTGAAAAGGTTTATTTATTCTAAAAGAATAAAATTAAAAGGATTGTTTAATTTTTGTTATTTCACTGGAACTCTTCTATTGTGTAAGGATATTGCATCCTGTTTCGGTGATGAGTATTGTGTGTTCAATTTGAGCAGTTCTAGCATCATCTATAGTTTTTGCAGTCCAGCCATCTTCCAAAATTTCGATTTCTGGAACTCCTTGGGTTACAACTGGCTCAATAGTAAATGTCATACCTGGCTGCATTTTCCCGTCAACATTGTTCACTAAACAAAATTTTGTTTTGTAAGTTTAATATGCTTATTAGAAAAATTATGCTTCTACTATGCCTCTAATTATCTTTACAAATTATTTTTAACTTTAAGCATCTATATTTTGATAACAGTACATGAATTAAATTTCAATAGTCATAAATTTTTTTCTATTATGTCCAAAAAATTTTCAAACAAAATTCGAAAATTAATTCCTAATATATTGAACTTTAAATAAATAAACATACCTACATATGTGACCTGTCACAAGAAACGGAACCTAAGGCTACAAGGCAAGATTTTACAGGGCGAGCGTTTGAAAAAGAGGCTAATAACACAAGTGTGAAAGGTAGGCTCCGAGAATCAACGCAACTACAATCAACGCCAGTCACACGAATACGAATACGACCGATGCACAGTTGTCCTAAATATCTTGACCGATTTTGAATTTTGTTTCTTAGAAATTTTCAGAATTTTTGATTGCGATTTTTAAATTTTTTTCACAGAGCAACAATACATAAACAAAAAAAGTGACAAAATTGGGCAGAATTACTGCAACTGCTCTCATAGAATAGAAATAATTTTATTATTACTTAAGTTAATTATTACAAACAATTTTTATGAAAAAATTCTTACTTGCGTGTATTTTTCGTAAAATATTTTTTGTTTGAGTGTAATTGCTAAGATTCTTCATAAAAGTCATAATTTGCACAGGAAAATTCACGTAAGTTAACAATTACATAGAATAATTGTTTATAACAAAAATATATAATTTGTTGATTAATATTGTTGGTGACGTATCACAATTGAGCTTATCGTAACAATAATTGATGAAAAAATTATATTTTTCTATCACATAACGGCAGATTGTAACATTTTTCTATAAAGAATGTTATTAACAATTACACAAATTGTTATTTGAAAGTCTCATATCCAGTTTTAAAATCACTGTTAAGTTATTGGCGGATAATTTTCGTGAAAAATGGCTTGTTTGTATGAAAAAGAGATAAATATAGGTTATTGGTTAAACAAATTTTCCTAACAATCATATACATTATTTTCTAATGAATTTCATTGATCAATTATCACAAAAAATGTCATTCCAATAATAATTGAAGGAAAAATAATTTTTTTTCCAAGAGTAAACAGCCGATTGGGTCATTTGTTTATAAAAATTGTTATTATTAACGAGGTGCCGTTACAATTTTCGTAAGCGACTTTTTATGTGATATTGATATAAAATATTTACCATTTTTGTATAAAATCATACGATTATAGTATGACAATGTCGTATCCGCAAATAGTAAATTCGTATATGAAATTCGCACAAAATTGCGTATACTATAATTGCAGCTTCAGTGTTTTAACAAAAAAGCACCGCACTCTGCTTGCGAAAAACGCACGGAACCTGTATTCTTTCGGTATGGCCAAGTTAGTTTGGCAATGCATGGGCTTAACCCTTAAAGGGCCAAAATGGCATAAACGATGCACCAATCTTTGAGGCCGTGTAACTTATGCTATTCGCGACTGAAAAAATTGAGAGGGATATATTTGTGAAGTTCAAGACGTGCCCTATCCGATGGTGAATACGAAGTTGATCTAAAAAATGATTAATTATAAAAATATTCAGTTTAAAAATGTCATGTTCCATATGCAAAAGTGTCATACTTTGTCATTGTTTTTGAATAATTTAGTGTACGATTGGGTGTCTGCCGCAATAAAAAGATTTCTGCCTACAAGTAAGTAAAAAATATGAATTTAAAGGTACTATGTTACAATTTTATTATTCATGATTATTTCTCGCATGTAATTGTTATTCATAAGTTATATACTTTTTAACCAAATATACTTCTAAAAATTTGAACTTATCATATGGGAAGACACGCAGGACATTAACTTCTGTTGTATTTTTAATTGTGAAAGTTACATGTTTGCTGTACTTTAATATTGAAAAGTTGTCTATGAATGAAAGTGAAAAAAATTCCATATGTGTGTGAATAACTTTTGGTTAAAGGTTCTTAATATCATAATCTTCCCATTATTTGACATGCTCTTGTAAATTTCTTCTTGCGCATAATTGCCAATTGTGTTTCTTGAATTTTTCATAACTTTTATTAGGGATATTTTAGGGATACACGTAATCTCAAATTTAATAACCTTTAAAACAGTCATGTTGTTAAACATGACGAAATTTAAAAGAGGTTCTATAAGTGTTCCTTTTTCTTTAAAATTTTGAGTTTTATCCTTAACTTTCGCTTTTAATAACAATTGTTATTTAGTTTTCATAAAAAAGATTTTTGTACGTTACAAAGTGTTTCAAAATAGTTCAATTCGTATTTTTTAATTAAAATGTTTGCGTAAAGTCTTAAAAAATTATAATCTTGAAGGAATCATTGTAGATTGGAACTTCAAAGCAAAAGCATGGATAGAAATGACTGCATGAGTTATAATTATTCTCCCAATGGTCAAAGTTAACACTTTACAACTTCGAAGTTTAATTTTGAGCAGTATTACCTGCAAAATAGTGAAAACTACTAATACGAGGTCTGTCCGGAAAGTATCGGGCCTACCTTTATATCTCCGCGCCATAGTGTTCGAGCGACCTCTGCGGGGCATGAACGTCAACAGTAAAGCCTCACGAACCTATCGGTTGCTTGCTGACATCTGCCGGACGTATAGTTCATGCGCAGCCTGTCTTTGTTTACAAAGCTATTCTTGAGTTCGACGGATTTTGTGATTGTTAAAAATGACTGAAAAACAAGATCAACGAATTTGCATCAAATTTTGTTTTCAACTCGGAAAAACGAGTTCGGAAACTATTCAGATGATGCAGAAGGCCTTTGGGAATGAGTGTATGAGCGAAACACGAATAAAAAAGTGGTATAATCGTTTCAAAGGAGGCCGCACTTCTGTTGATAGTGATTCTCGTTCTGGCCGACCTTCGACCACAAAAACATTGGATAATATTGAGCGGGTGCGACTTGCGATTGAAGGTGATCGTCAATTAAGGTAGTTGTTGCGCCAAAAATCAGTCTCTGGAAAAAGAAGTTTTTCTATGATTTCAAGACTGGTAATTATATCATCAGCCGTGCCATATGCAAGGAAGACACTCTTTTTAATAAAAAAAATTTAAAAATTATGAAAAATAATATTTTAATAATGTTTTTTGTAATAGGATATTTCCTAATTATCGCTCCATACCAAATTTTCAAAAATGGTGCGATTCTGATAAATCATGAATCATTTTTTTAGGAAAAGGATTCTCTACAACTTTACCGTTTCCGATTTTTGAAAATAAATTCTTTAATGGTTGAAATCATTAAAAAACAATTTTCCAAAACGAAATTTTTATAAACAAATTGCTGAATTTGATAATAATTGATTCATTTTCAAAAATCGGAAACGGTAAAGATGTAGAGAATCCTTTACCTAAAAAAATGATTCATGATTTATCAGAATCGCACCATTTTTGAAAATTTGGTATGGAGCGATAATTAGGAAATATCCTATTACAAAAAACATTATTAAAATATTATTTTTCATAATTTTTAAATTTTTTTTATTAAAAAGAGTGTCTTTCCTTACATATGACACGGCTGATGATATAATTACTAGTCTTAAAATCATAGAAAAACTTCTTTTTCCACAGACTGATTTTTGGCGCGACAACTACCTTAACTGTTCGTGAACTAAAAAATGATCTCGGAATACCAAAAACTACTTTTTGGGAAATTTTGAACAAAATTTTAGGAATGACTCGCGTGTGTGCGGTGACTGGCTTCTTCACCACGATAACGTGCCAGCGCATTCATCGAATCTTGTGCAGCAGTTTCTGAGTAAACATAGTATCGCATTGCTTCGACAAACTCCGTACAATCCCGACATGGCCCCCTGTGACTTTTGGCTGTTTCCAAAACTCAAAAAACCACTCAAAGGACAGCGATTCGATAACAAAACGACGGTTGAAAATAATGCGACGAGCGTACTCAAGGCCATCCCTAAAAGTGAGTTCCAGAACTGTTTCGAGAAGTGGAAACATCGCTGGAACCGTGTTATTCAATCAAGTGTGGATTACTTTGAAGAATGCAACCCGCCCGATAATGAAGAATAACGCCAGCGCGGAGATATAAAGGTAGGCCCGATACTTTCCGGACAGACCTCGTATATACGTTTAATTCATCGCAGGCTTCCAACAGTACATTTGCAATGACAATCCCAGGACCTTGTCAAGTGTAGTCAGAAATTCACTAAATCCAATATGATTTTCTTTATTCGCTGATGCTTCCAATTCATTTTGGTTGTCATATGCATCACTAAAAACACTTTCGAATCCCACTATTTCGCAAAACCTAAATACCTCTTCTGAAAGGTCTTCTTCAAGTTTATTGGATCTTGATAGTTGTCCTTCTGGAATGTCTACTCCAATAAGATCTCACTATCATAATTTCTCGTTAAGAGATAAGCAATCTGAATCATTGACGGTGCAAAACACTGGTTCAATAAATGAAAAGGAGATATTCTCAACAAATAGTATCAAAGGTACATTATAACATTTTTTTTAAAGAATGAGGTCATTATTATAAATTTCATATACATTCATATGTGTAGTGTTTAGTTGTTAAGAATTACCATTTCAATAGATCAATATTTTTTCAATTTATATTTTAGAATCACAAGAATCTAAAGACTTCCATAACTTCAAAACTGCAGTTCAAATTATCGATGAAGACTACAAAAAAAAATGGCGTGAAACTGTCTGTGAAGATAGAATACAATTTTATAAACAAACAGAACTTAAATCTATTCTGGAAACATTCAGCAACCTGAAGCATCCAGTTGGATATATGTTGGTGAAAAAATTTCTCTTATTCCTCAAAATCCAAAACTGGATGGACTCCAGGAAAGTCGGGTATCGCGAAAACTTTTATTTTACACATTAAGGTAATACAGTTTATCATGTGTAAATCCAATGTGCAACGAATCTTAAGTATTAGTGTTAAACTTTTAGAGATGTAAATACTAATACTAACTTACAAATTATACTATTAGGTGTGCAACTAAGTTCTCGCTGTTTGTCAATAGATGGCTCCATAAGTAAGTGCTGGTCGATTTTGACATATCCAAAACGTCATGAACCAAGCTTAAACATATGGTTAACAAACCGTTTTGACATATTAGTGATTTTGTTTTGGCGTTATGTACTTTTGGTTGTATGAAAATGTCTGATTTTGTGCCAAATAATCGTCATTTAGGGGAAGTGTTGATTTTCTTCTTTCATTCGAAGAGAACGGCGGCTGAAGCGCATCGAGAGCTCCAAGTGAAACAACGTGCCGTGATTGGTTCCGTCGTTTCAAAGACGGTGATTTCGATGTTGATGACCGTTCGCATGAAGAAAGGCCAAAAACCTTCGAAGACGCTGAATTAGAGGCATTGCTCGATGATGATCCGTGCGAAACCCAAGAAGAGCTTGCTTCAGCATTAGGAGTTACCCGCCAAGCCATTTCCAAGCGATTGCATGCGTTGAGAATGATTCAAAAACAAGGAACTTGGGTTCCTTATGATTTGAAGTCGAAGGACGTTGAGCGTCGATTTTTTCGCCTGTGAACAACTGCTTTAGCGGCAAAAAAAGAAGGGTTTTCTTCATCGTATCGTGACGGGTGATGAAAAATGGATTCATCACAGCAACCCAAAGAGAAGAAAGTCATGTGGACTGCTCGGTCATGCTTCTACGTCGTCGGCTCGGCCGAATATTCACGCTGCGAAGGTTACGCTGTGTATTTGGTGGGACCAGGTAGGTGTTATTTATTATGAGCTGTTGAAACAGGACGAAACCATCACTTGGGAACGGTATCGAACGCAATTGGTGCGTTTGAGCCGAGCACTGCGCGAAAAACGGCCACAATACGAGCACAGGCACGAAAAAGTGATTCTACAGCATGATAATGCTGGGTCTCACGTTGCCAAACCCGTTAGAACCTAACCGGAAACGCTCAAATGGGAAGTCTTACCCCACCTGCCGTATTCCCCAGATAATGCGCGTGTCCGATTATTACTTGTTCCAATCGATGTCACATGGTCTGACTGATCAGCAGTTCCGCTCACATGAAGACATTGAAAAATGGTTTGATTCGTGGATAGCCTCAAAAGATGAACTTTTACCGTAACGGTATTCGAGCTCTACCAGAAAGACGGGTAAAAGTTGTAGCTAACGATGGGAAATACTTTGAATGATTCATTTGTAACCATTTTTTCACAATCAAGTTGCATTTTCATCAAAAAAACAGCGGGAACTTAGTTGCGCACCTAATATACACTGAATATATTTTATAGGATACAGAAATCTTCAAAGATTCGTTGTAAGCTGCACAAGAAGAGCTACTGGATTTACATAATGATCACAAATTGCAGTTGCATCCATTCATCGTAATTAATGGCCCTTCACTTTGTGATTTAAGTCAGCGTACCTTGTACTTGAAAACATAAATATCAAGTTCAACTGGTTAAAATCACTGATTGATTTGCTATTCCTTAAAAATTTGTATTCCTGTGTTTGAATTTATTGTGTAAAAATATATGTGCATTCTAATGAATTTCTGAACTATATGATTTCATTCAGTGAATTTTTGACTAGTGGGTCTAGATAAGTGAAAGTTTACTGTAATTGTTAACTTATGTGAATTTTTTGGTGGAAATTATGCCTCTTACAAAAAATCATAGCAATTAGAGTAAAAAAAAAATTTCGACGAGAAATACACGCAAGTAAGAATTTTTAAAATGAAAATCCACATATTCATACCAAACAATGTTCGCAATAAAAACTTTTTATTTTCGAGAGAGAAGAGCGACATTGCAAAAATGTATCCCACAACCTTAGGGGACTTGGAAATTTCAAAGGCGAACCTCTATTTTTTATTGCATATTCGGATTCTCAATTTAAAAATATGTAAGTTTTATTCGAAACTTTTTTTTTACTTAAAAAATCAATTTTCAACTTGAAAATGTGTTTAAAGTAATAAAATAAAGTTTTCATTGCGGACAGTTTTTTGAACGATGCGTATTTCTTAAAATATTTCGATGTCTCTACATAAAAGAACTCAACCTGTATACGCAAATACAGGGTGATTTATAACTCATCATAGTGCTGGAGTAAAATCAAACAAAAAAGTCCTATAACAAAATATTGTATGATTAGTTTCTAAAATATTCAGCATTAACAATAGCAAATGAAAGAGTTGAGGTAAGCAGTACCTATTTGAAAACTCTACATGCTATTGTTAGTCACGTACAGCTCTCAAAGTAATAAAACACTAATGAAAAAGTTTTTCCCGTCAGATGTTGCAGCGTTGAGATTTTATCAGCGATCAATATGCTTCTGTCCATTATGCAGTTCCCTATGTAGTTAGTTGTAGTCTGCCAGTCAGAGAGTAAAATGCGAGATCTCTTTCGCATGTAGCATACTTCATTTTTGTACACTATAGTATGAGCCCCGAATAACGCCTAGTACTAAATGTTTAAGAGTTTAAGTGCTTTGTGCAAACAGAAGAAAGAAAAATAGAATCATCCAATTTCAAAATTGAAAAACTCCGTGGCAAACATTTCACTGTAACCATAAGTCGTGATGACATTTTATCCTGCAACCGCCATTTACCGACTTCAAGAAGCTTCGATTGGTTCCGTTCCAAGCTAAGTCTGGAAGTTTCAAGAAGTTTGAAGCATATGACGTGATATTATACCTTTGATTAATGTATAAATTGCTTATCAGTGCATAAAGAAAGGGTGGGGGTGAGGGGAGTCATCTCTTTTGGGAAACGTTTATTTCAAAGATTTTAAGTAGATCTTGAAACGATTGCCTCTAGATCATGTGTTGGTTGTTTTTTAAGACATTTATATTAAAAATATCAAAGATAAAGTGCTAAAAAACTATTTCCTAGAAAGACAAAGGCGTATGATTATGACTTTCTTGGTTTAACCTCAGCATGTATGCAATGTGAAGGACAAATGTTAAAAAATATGCTAGCAAGAGCGAGTGAGAGCGGCTTTGACGTAAATAGATGTTTTTATGTATTTGATTCTAAACAGATTTTCAAAGCTGTATCAGTTTATATAGAATTTTTCATCTCTGATCTGTTAGGATATTCTCGGGTGCTCCAAATAGATATACGAGGTCTGTTCAATAAATAAAGTGAATTTTCATTTTTTTCGAAACATTAATTTATTCATGAATTTCTATGTTGTCCCCTTCAAAGTAATCCCTCTCAGATATAATACACTTGTGCCAGCGTTTTTTTCAATCCTCGAAGCACATCTAATGTGCACTTTTTGGTATGTCCTTAAGCTCTCTCAGCGATTCGGTTTTTATCTTTCCAATCGTGGCAAAACGCCGTCCTTTCATGGGCCTCTTCAATCTTGGGAACAGGAAAAAGTCACAGGGGG
This sequence comes from Diplolepis rosae, assembly GCA_030998225.1. Lineage (NCBI taxonomy): Eukaryota > Metazoa > Arthropoda > Insecta > Hymenoptera > Diplolepididae > Diplolepis > Diplolepis rosae. The sequence continues at coordinate 5,256,176 of JAPYXD010000553.1, read as the reverse complement.
ATAAATCTGATGAATACGATGGCTGAGGTATGATTACGGTGTTGTTTTTGGCCAAAAAATTACGAACAAGCAATGACGAGTGAGCAGGTGCGTTATCGTGATGCAAAAGCCATGAATTGTTTTTCCACAATTCCGGGTATTTCTTTCGTATTGCTTTACGCAAACGGCGCATAATTTTAAGGCAATACTCCTTATTAAACATAAGACCTTGTGGTAAGAACTCCCGATGCACTACGCCATGATAATCAAAGAAAACAGTGAGCAAAACCTTGACATTTGACCGAACTTGACGTGCTTTTTTCGGTCTTGGTGATTTAGTGTGCTTCCATTGGGACGACAGTGCTTTGATTTCGACGTCATAACCATATACCCATGATTCGTCACCAGTTATGACCCTTTTAAGCAAATCGCGGTTGACTTTATTCAACATTTCCTGAGCGATGGTCATGCGACGGGTTTTTTGGTCAAAATTCAGCCATTTTGGAACGAACTTCGCTGCCACACGCTTCAGACCCAAAATATCCAAAAAAATTGCATGGCATGAGCCAACCGATATGCCGACATCCTCGACAACTTCTCTAATAGTGATTCGACGATTCTCCATAACAATTTTCTTCATTGCTTCAGTGTTTTCATTGGTTGTTGACGTGCTGGGCCGTCCAGGGCGAGCGTCGTCATTCACCTCTTCTCGACCTTCTGTGAAGAGCTTGTACCACTTGTAAACACTTTTTTGACTTACATTCTGTCGAAAAAGTACCGGGAATTGGTCAATAAAACACAAACTATCTATTATTCATCCAAATTTATTGTATCGCCTTCAAAGTAGGCCCTTGCCAAAATTATACACTTATGTCAACGAATGATCCAATCATCAAAACATTTTTTATACGCATTTTCCGGAATTGACTTCAGTTCTGGTCGCGAATTCTCTTTTATATCTTCTATCGACTGAAAACGGGTGCCTCGAAGTGGTAATTTGAGTTTTGGAAATAGAAAAAAGTTGACCGAAGCCATATCAGGTGAATACGGTGGTTCTTCGATGATATTCGTTGAGATTTTGGCCAGAAATTCGTTCACAATGATAGCCTTGTGAGATGGTCTTGCGGAGCTAGTCGACCAGCAACACGTTTCATGCCCAAACAATCGTTTAAAATGGTACGAATTGATTCGTGAGACACAGAAAGTTCAGCGGCTGTCTCTCTTGAACTTGAATGACAATTTTCAGTCACCATTTCCTTCACTTTAGTGATGTTAACTTCAGTTGAAGATGTTGATGGCCGACCAGAGCAAGGCAAATCTTCCACCACATCTCGACCGCTTTTGAATGCACTGTACCACTCATATGCACGTGTTTTTGGTGAAGTCGATTTACCGTAAGTCTTCTGTAATATTTTCAGCGATTCCACACACAAAATTCCATTTGCAATGCAAAATTTGAGACAAATTTTTTGTTCGATATTCTTATCCATTAAAAAAATTGCGAAACACACTTGAGATAAACTGACAACATTGAGTACTGAGAACAAAATAAATGACAGATCGCGCTCGAGCTCTACGTCAGTATAGAGGACAGTGGTGTCAACTTAGCGTCAAAAAGATTTTTGAGAATCTCTTTAAGCGGGCTTCTTGAATGATCAATTCCCGGTACTTTTTTGACAGAATATAAGTAATGGTCAAATAGCCCTTTTATGTTGTTTTCAGATATCGCATTCTCTTCCATTTATAAGGCAACCTTCCGTTTTCTACTTGAAGCATCGCTACCGGGTTGTTCCTTGGAATGTTGCCATGTAGGGATGTAAGCTGCTGGTTCACAAAGTCTACACTCGAGATTCCCTCCAACGAGCGTTCTTTTATACGAGCGAGTCACCGTTCCCTATAACGATCAGCTGATCGACCCCTCCTCCTCCACTACTATGGGATAAAGCGCGTTCAAATTTGAAACCATAAGGCCAATAACAAAAAGTAGGGTATGGAGGAGTTCCCTCTCGCGCTCATTGCAGAGAACACTCCGAAGCTCGAGCCTCTCGTTGGAGGGAATCTCGAGTGTATAGAGGAATTCGAGTGTTGACCAGCTGGTCCACTGCCTCTGCCGTACCTTGTTAGACCTCCCGTTGCGAGCATAGGCGTTACCGTTAAATGTTGTGACGCCGGGTCTTCCTCGTCCGTAGACTTAACTTGCAGCTGTCGGCCGTTTGATTTATCCTCCGTGACCGAGGCATTGTTGATTCTTGCGAGATCTCTAATTTCGTTCGCTCGCTTTTGATTTTTTTCGTTTAACGTTGCAATTCTGGTTTTCTTCGATTGGTTGTAGTTTATTCAAAATACCTGCTAACGGATCCATGCTGGAGGTAGATAAATTTTCCGTAGAATTTTCTTGTGACATGATAAGGACATTTGAGAAGGGGTAAACGTTATCGGAGTCTGTGGAAGTGTCCATCTGAGTGTGATACTGCATACTTAAATTTTTCCTATAAGCGTGAAACGCCAGCTTTATCTGATTGCGAGTGTCGAGTAAAAGTGTCGCGATTTGCGTCAATAATTTTACAATTTGTTTTGATTTTACTCATCGCTTGCGGGAACGCGCTCCAACAATGCCTCAAGTTCGCAGTAGTTTTTTGTTTCATTGAAGGAGATAGAGGGTGTGGAGCACCACGTTGTACCTACTATCGTCAGTCTATCACCAACAAATATTCTCTCTTTTCTTGGCCTGACTGACATAGCAGTTCAGTCTTATCGCTGAATCTTTATCGCTTGATTCTGAAATGATTATTTTGACTGCGATCAGGAATCCGTAGAGTCGTAACACATCCCTCAATAAGTTTTTAGGATGACATATAGATGGCACCACTATTGACAAATTCATATACTTTTTAAGAAGTACCAACCTTCAAACGATACATGTCAAAATGTCATGACCATCTGACGTTCAGTTCACAAGTTACAATGGTTTTAGTAACGCTACTTTTCCAAATGGCTAGCGCGTTTGCTCACAGTAAATCGAAAATAACAACGCGTCGACTATTCAGAGCACTGTTTGGAGCTGTTTAAGCGCAATAAAAAAGATTTGTTCATGCGGTATGTGACAATGGATGAAACATGGATCCATCACTACACTCCAGAGTGAAATCGGCAGTCAGCTAAAAGGACAGCTAAGGGTGAATACCATCCAAAGCGACCAAAAACGCAAATGTCAGCTGGTAAGGTTTTGGCATCCGTAATTTAGGATGCGCACGGTATTTTATTCATCGATTGCCTTGAGAAATAGCGTTATTGGTGCGTTTAAGAAAGAAATTGCGAAAAAACGATAACAAATAAAGAAGAAGAGTACTCTTTCACCAAGACAATGCACAATGTCACAAGTCGATCGCAACAATGGTAAAATTGCACGAATTTTACTTTGAATTGCTTCCACATCCACCGTATTCTCCAGATCTGGCTCCCAGCAACTATTATTTTCTACCTTCTTATTTACGCATTAATAAACAATTTATACATTAATAAAAGGTATAGTATCACGTCATATGCTACGAACATTTCGAAACTTCCCGATTTAGCTTAGAACGGAACATATCGAAGCATCTCAAAGTCGGTAAATGACGGTTATAGGTATCTGTATCTAGAAATAGGCCTATATATATACTAAACTGTTTGAAAGGGCCCCGCACCAAATTTACAGAAAATGGCCATATGATAAAAAATTGTAAAAAAATTTTTTTCTTGTATTTTCGAACCTGCAAACTAAAAATTTGAAAGAAAAATGTCAGAAAGATGAACAGTTTTTAGACAAACACTTGTCAAAGTTTCGATTTTTACATGTATTTTAATGGAAAAATGCTTATTTTAGCAAAATGTTTTTTTTCCTCAAAAACTCTATGATAGATTTGACTAAAACTTTTATATTTTGACGATCAGGCGTACCGAATCATTAAGATTTATACCCACGAACTAGAAAGATTAACGATTCTTTGGGTATACACCATGTTTTTGGGGGTGTTTTCATACCCTAAACATCCAAGTAACATATGTAAATCATCATTTCTTAGTAACTAAAATCAATATAGATTTTTATTCAACCGCTACGATATAAAATAAACGACTTTCAAATAAGTACAAGGTTGTTTTGTTATCCCTCGGACATTGAATCCGGAATATGTACATGCCTTAATAACTAAAATCTATTGATTTTAGTTACTTAAAAATGATGATTTCCATACTTGGATATTTAAGGTACGAAAACAGCCCCGAAAACAAGCTTTATACCAAAAGAATCGTTAATCTTTTTAGTTCGTGAGTACGAATCTTTCGTTTTGGTAAGTCTGATCGTCAAAATATACAGCCAAAAGTAGAGGTTTTAAAAGAAAGACATTTCACTAAAATAAGCATTTTTCCATTAAAATACATGTAAAAATTGGAACTTTGATAAGTGTGTATCTGAAAACTGTCGATTTTTCTTAATTTTTTGAATTTATTGAATTTTTAAAATACTTAAAAATATTTAGACTTGGATGAGTTCCACATGTACTGAGTAGTTGAGACTTTTTGTGTGAACTGTTCGCATGAATTGAACAAATTATCAGCAAAATTCTGGCGTATTTTGAAATTGGGCTGTTTATATTGCAATTTAAAAGTATTTAGGGGTGACTGGGGTGACTTCTACATGTGCTGAGGTTTTGAAACATTTTTTGGCCCTTTGTCATCAACTGAAAACATTTCCAGAAAAATCCTGGTGCACTTTGAAATTAGGGTGATTGTATTGAATTTTAAAAATATATATGGGTTGCTGGGGTGAGTTCTACATGCGCTGAAGGGTAAGACTTTATGTGTGCCCCTTTGGCATCAATTGAAATCATTATCAGCAAAAACTGGGTGGATTTTTGCATTAGGTTGGTTTTGTTGAATTTTAAAAATATTACGGATAGCTTGGATGAGTTTCAGATTCGATGAGGGGTTGAAAGGTCTTTAAGAAGTTTTTGGGGTTGCACGCGACTATTTATTTAATAATATTCCATTTTTAATTAAGGCTGGTAAGTAACCATGTTTCTCCAGTTTCGTCGACAACTTCCAGTGAGACATTTGTTTATATAAATTATGGTCCAGATCCGAATTCTTGTTTTGTCAATTCCTCTCTCACGCTGGATAATCATTTATGTCTCAAAAACTTATGGATTGTGAGGTAAACATTTTTTCAGTATTTCATTTTTAGTATTAAAACTAATCATCTAACAAGAAAAATGCAGGAAAAAAAAGTTGCGTCTTTTTGTTTTCTACAAGCCTCTGTTATAAAAGGATTAAATTTGAGAATTTAAAAATTTTCATTTGATAAGAGGCGTGAACAATACCTTTACTCGTATTTGAGCGTCAGGCGAGTTATAAAATCCGATAGCTGAATTACACTGTTCAAGTCGATTAATTAAGAAGTCGTTGAAATTTTAGGAGATCATAAATGAAGTCCGAGTACACATTCTGGAAAATTTTGAATGCATTTGTCTTATCAGTTTCGAAGATTTCAATTTTGAAAGTCACCTACTTTTACACGGGAGGAATAGGATGCACCTTGAATTTGACAAGGAAAGTTAGTAGAAAAGTACGAAGACAAATTAAGATCACGATGAAATTTTTATGGCGCAATAATTATCTCGTAAGACATGCTTGTAAACAAATTGAAAAAATATGTCTTATTTGTTTTCGAGTTATTCAGTCTCAAAGTTGATAGAAATGAGTGCTCGAAATCGATGAATCAAGTAAGTGGCAACGTCGCAACTGAGTAACAGAGATAGATAATACTGGAGAACAAGGGAGAAGCGCGCGAGTGAGATTTGTAAACAGAAAATCAACTCAGGAAAATTCTAGCAATTTGTTAGGTGGCAGTCGCGTAGTAGGTACGAAGCTTTTTGTCATAAATAAGGGAAGTACTACCTTGATGTCCACATTATTCACAGTGTTTACAGAATTTACAGTGTCCACAGTATTCACAGCTCCAAACATAGCGCTGGGCCTTTGAGAAGGTTTTGAACAAACAGGCACCGCGACGTCGCTGCATACGTAACACAGAGCATCGTTCAGGGGAGAAATGTACATAGCTCATGCGCGGCTTTCCTCCATTATGCCACCTACATCAGCTCTCTTCTCTTGTTCGCATCGCGTTCCGTGCTACTTAAATTTCATGCTAGTCCTTTGTAGAGTCACAGCCTATGCTACCTGCTACAGGACTTGAATTTAATTTTATTTGACTTCAATTTATTTCCGCTATGCTTCTATTCCACTCTCAGTATGTAACGATTGCAAAACAGTCAGTACATCGAGGAGATCTTGATTGTCTTTTTAGATTCACTTTTCATAAATTTTTGAGACAACCTCAAAATCGTATTATATCAACGATTGTTATTTATGTTCAACAGATGTTAAAGGATAATTATCCAAGTAAAAGGACTCGATTATTTACCCTAATGTTCCTTCCATGACAAAACTTGCATATGACCCTAACGACTCTCTCCTACACGGAGAAAAATGTGTTTCAAAGTTTTTGATTTCACTGCCAGCATTTTGGACCTCATTCACGAACAAGTCTATCTTTTCAGATCCAGAATGATTCACATGCAAGCTTCATGATTGGGGGTCAAGCGACCAGGGTATTTCAGTAGTATAGGCACTCCTGGAATCGCACGGGCTAAAATGGAAAAGACAGCTACTACTAATATATTTTAGCAATGTATGAACTTTGTAACAAAATAATTATCATCAATTGAATTGCAAAAGATTCTGTATCAACTGGATCTTTATATTAAAAATGTACACGGAAAAAACAAGTTCTATGAAGTTTAGAGAACTAGTTCTAGATTAGATGATATAACGGATAGTTGAATAAAAATTAACGCTATCTGTTATAGAATATAATGATATAATGTATGCAAATTTGGCGTAATATTAGTAATTATATTAATTATTAATATAGTAATAATTCTATAAAATCTGAAACTAAAAGCAATATATAATCTATTGGAGTGGCCTCAAAACTTTAGAAAAATGTTCATTAAAATGATGACTTATTTTTAAACGAAAAAAAAATATTCTTCATATTATTATCATTTAATACCTCTCATTTATTTTCAAGTAGACGCTAAATCACTATTGCAAATACTTACTACACATATAATTGCTTGTTCAAACGAAATTAAAATTATTCCTAATCACTGCAGGTTTGAACCCTCTGTACTTATAACTAACGCATACTAATCTACCGATTAAGCCTATCGGCTACGCACGCGTAGAGTAATAAAAAGAAAATAGCCGTTATAAGCTGCATAGACAGTTGAGATGCGTGGTGCTTATGCTTATGCGCCGCCTTCTGGAAGTATAGGACTGACTACTAAACGTTTTGAAGTATGCGCAAAATGACACAAACTCCACAGTGCGTTCCACAATTTATACTTTGACGCATTTTTTGACCAATTCCATTGCATCTACATATGGTAATAAGCTTTCATTTTATAATTCCAGTTGCAATGATTAATCCTCAATATATATTTCTACTTTTAAATTCAATTTAAAACTTGTTAGGTTTACTTTTATTTGAAGAACAGATACATGTATTTTCTTTGATTGAGCACAAAACTTTGAATTATAACTACATTTTGTAACTAAATACAATCATAAGATATCTTTAGCATTGCTTTCTTCAACAAAACGTATAGAACTATGACATACTCGTATAATGGCACTTAATCCCGTTAGCATATCTAATATTTTTCAAAATATTTAGGAGTCATTTTAATTTACTATGGTTGCTAAAATATCTAGGAACAGAATATATATTTGTGCATTCTTTCCTACTTTAATAGCACTTTTTAAAAAATTTTGGCAGTATTCCGAAACCGAAATTTTCATTTTTCTCTATGTAGTAAATTTTGCAAAAAAATATGTGAAAATCTCTTTCTGAAATAAAAAAAAGATTCAACAAGATTCATTCGAGTGTTTCACACTGGCCCTACAATGTTTACAACGAGTCATCTTGTGGCTAATGCTTTAAGTTCACATAATTCGCATGTGAGCGCAGTGTATCTAGTGTATGGACAATCCCATATGTGCCAAGCATGAATATCAAGCTTCTTTTATTTAAACTTCATGGTTTCACCATTTGAATGGGTCGAAGTGTTGAACACTTATTCATCTAAAGTGTGCGGCACTGGTTATTTCTCTCCGTTTAGCAGCGTATAGTCATTTTTTGACAGGAGCTAACAATCAAGAATGGAGAATGGATATTTTAAACTATGCGAATACTACAAACACTGTAAATATTGTAGACTTCAATGCAATAAGATTCGCCTTTAGTACGTTTAAACCGTCAAACTGACAAGTCCATAGAAAGGGACAACTTCTAATATAATTAAAGTAATCTAATCTAATTAAAGTACTTAATTCATAAAGATAAAAAATACTGAAACAGGGTGACTGTTTTCATCGACGAAAATAATTCCCGGTCATTGAAAACTTTTTCCCGGTCATTAAAAAAATAGTTTCCAATCAATAACAGTTAATGCAATGTGTTTTTAATGTTTTGAAATATTTTTTATTAAATATTCTGAAATGAAATTTCTCCTGGTATACCGAAATAACGAAATCATACGAAATGGACAATTGTTAAAGTAGCTGTCACAGTCAACAAGAAAAAAATCTCCTGCTCCAATGAGCGCTGTAGTCAGCAGCCTAAGGCTGCTTCACACTCCTGCACTCAAAAGTTGCTTGCTCGCTTTGCACACATAAAGCGGGAATTGCGAAATGAATAATATAATATATTGGGGGTGGCAACAAAGTCATTTCGTTTTTTTCATGATTTTCAAAGCAAGTTCATTAATACAAATATCAAAGATTAATCAATTATGTATTGACCATTTTGTTCGATGACCTTTTGCCATTTTTCAGTCAGCTTCATAATTCTGCTTTCGTAGAAAGTTTGGTTCTTAGAAGCAAAAAACTGAATCAACTCATTTTTTATTATGATATTATGATATTTATTATGATATTTTATTATGATTTTGTGGCGAATTTAGGAATAGAAGGTGTAGGAATAAATACGATAACTTTATTTTTTGTGTTTATTTTATGGTTCACCATTTGCGTAATGTCTCCACCATGAGGTTTGACTATTGGTAAAAGTAAGATAAAAGTAGTTGCGTCTCACTTCAACCAATGGTCAACCTTGATGGTGGAGACGTTCCGCAAATGGTAAACCACTGCACTGCCTTCAATGACAGGTTTACGATGTTTTTCTTACTTTTTTCGCTAAAAAATAATGTTTTCGTATTTATTCCTACACCTTCTATTCCAAATTTCGCCACAAAATCATAATTGCAATGCTTTAAATGTTTTTTATCATTAATAAATAATTATCAGAATGATAAGTTTTCTAACTGTAAGAGACTGCAAAGGCTTTTAAGAGTATCTACTTTTATATTATATTTTACATTTCTTAAGACGTGTAACATGTAAATAAAGAAGAAACCTACATGCAAGGATCAGTAACTTATTTAATCATGTGTTTGTTAGAAATTTTTGTACGCGTTGTATTTATAGTCTACGAATTGGAGACTCAATGATAAATATTATTATGATTATTTCTTCACAGAAGTTGGATTCCGATCCCACTACATATGCCAAGGGAGGAATTTACAAAAGATCTTCCCAGGGTGTTTGATGTATTTTATATAGGGCCAGTTCTACAACAAAATAGGGCCCTTCTACAAAAAAACTGATAGAGCCAAATCGATTTTTTTTGTATTTCTTAAGGGGGGAGATACCTCTAGAACCCTTAAAAAAAGCAGTTTTTTCAATTTTATTCTGGGAGAATGAAAACGAAGCAAGTCCGGATTTTTTGCATATATTAGAAGGCATTATTTAACTTCAAAAAAACAATTTTTTCATGATAGAAAAATACAAAATGGCGGAAATTGACGGATCCCGTCGAAAGCGTCGCTGCTAACATTTTTTGCGGACGTCAACTTCCTGGCTAGGTTTTTCATCTGAAACGATAAAAGAAAATTTTTTATAAATCGGGAAGCTTTTATCGAGTGCATAGCAGGGGGGTTTTGAGAATTTCGAAAAATTGGGTATATATTCATGCGTTTCGTGAAAAAGTGCCATTTTTACCCGTGTTTTTTGACATGAAAATAGTTAAACAACTGTAGAAATACTATTTTTATTGAAAAAGCGCCCTACCACGCACTTGAATATAGAATTATTTATAAAATACCGTTTCATTCAAGTAAATCGGTTGAATAGTTTGCTCGCAATCTTGACGGCCGGATAAAAAAAGTTAATTTCGAGAAAACGAGCCTCAAAGTTTTTGTACATGAAAAAATATGTTCCATTCAACTTACGGGTCATGAATGTTGGTGGATATTTATATTTTTGAATAATTTTTCAATCGATTTGAGCAAAAAATAAATTTTTGATTTTTTGAAAGTTCTAGAAGTATCTTCCCTCTTAATCGAAGATCAATAAGTCAATCGTTCCTAATTGGGCCCTGTTAGTTTATTCTTAGAAGGGATAGAAACGAATGCACAATTTTACGTACGGACAATTCATGTAGGAATAAACATATGATATTATGTAGGGCCAATTCATGGAGGAGCGTACGTAGGATTTCTCGTAGGGTAAACTAATAGGAATGAACGTTGGATTTCACGTAGGTCTACTTCATATAGAAAGGAACATAGGATTTCGCATAGGTCCAACTTATAGTGCAGATTGTAGGATTTGACGTTGGAAGACTTTTTATGTGTAGGATTTCACATATAGGTGTAGTTCCCATGGATGGTAATAGGATTTTACACAGGTGCTGTTCATAGGTACGGTAACAGGATTTTAAATAGGTGCAGCTCGTAGGTACGATCATGGGATTTTAGGTAAGTGAAATTCATAGGTACTAAAGTAGGATTTTATAAAAGGGAAACTCGCATGATTTCACATCGGTGAAAGTTGTAGGTTCAGACGTAGGACTTTTTGTAGGAACCTACGTAGAAAACTACGTGGGATAATAGGTCATTTCCTATAGGTTGTACCTATAGGATGACATATAGGATCCTATATAGGGACCTACATAGGAATTTTTAGTAGGGTGGAGAAGAACGACTTCGAACGACTAAAGTTATCTAGCGGAAAAAAGCGAAATGATTTTCTTGCCAACCCAATATAAGTAAATCACTTTTTGCAATACATTCAAAACAAATTAAAATTGTTTTTTATCAAAATTTAAAAAAATTCCCGGTCAAAAAAAATTCTTGCTTTTTCCAGGTCACAAAAAATTCCCGGTCCAGCGGCCACCCTGCTGAAATTAATACTTTGTTTTGAAACTTTAAACATTTATTGACTTTCAATTACAACAGAAAATAATTTTTTTGAGTGTTCAAATAATCCTGAAATTTTACAAAATCTATCAGATATTCATTTTGGGCGAATGTTTTTGAAAATATTTAAAAATGAAGTGTAAATATGTTAATAATATATTTTATCATTTTGAATTTGTCGTCTGCTTCGCGCGTCCTTTACAGGAAGTCGAGAGAAACATATTTCTCGATCTTGGCTCAGCAGCCGACAGCGTGAAATTGAATAAGGTATTGGGGACACACCGACACGGCGTGCTTGATTGTGTCTGCTGACAATATGTTGGGTAAGTCAACCTTAGTCTTTTAAGCACACTGTCATGCAAGAAAAGAAAAGTTCTAATTTAAATTTGAAATTTACGATTTTATGTTTTGATGGTGGTCTGAATCGAATATTCAGAGTACTGCGCTTAAACAAATTCACAATTAGTAAATCACACTTTTTAAAATAATATTTGATTTATTTAAAACATTATCTTCGTTTGTTAAACTTTTCCCAAGCGAGAAACATCTATTACCTATTTTGAGTGCTGTAAATTTTCTATGCGTAGTCTGTCGTGGAAAAAAGCTATAACTTTTAAAAGAGCCTGATATAATGCTAAGTAGTGGGTATGTGTACGGCGCGCAGTTAAAAGTGTTAACTTGAGAAGGAAACTTAAGAAGGGAAAGCAAACAGCAGTTGCTCAGGATTTGAATTGGAGTAGTCGCTATTATTCTTTACATTCGAATAGTCACTAACCAAAATGAAGAATGTCAGGCGGTCCATGAAAATAAGTACCAATTCCATGACCAGCAAAAGCTGGAACAATGTCCAATCCATGTTGCTTTACTGTCTCATAAATAATGCTACCTACAAAAAATAATTATATATGAACGCTTTGCTTTCGCATAAAAGTATGAGGAACAAAAATATATTGTTACGTTTCTAAAATTAGGAAGGTTCTCCTTCTACAAGCGTAAAAACAATAGAAATATATACAAATAGAAAAATATTTTACAGATATATAAGAAAAAAATACAGTAATATATTCAATTAACAGAGCCCGAAACGAGGGGTAAACCACTCTAAAATCAGTGAGATAACTTTCATCGTTATATGGACGTTGTGATCTGATTTTTCAATATCGGTGATCCTAAAGTAATTAAAAAAAGGAATCTGTCTCTCTTATAAGCTAGCGATAAGTTCGTCATCGCTAGCGGTGTATAGCTACACTTGTGATTTCTTTCCTTAGCCGCTGATTTGAACAATTTTATTCGTATGTGAATGATTTCATTTTATTGAATAAAAAGCTTATGTTATACAAAACACAAAAATTCTATCGACAGTTACACGGCGTTAAGCAGAATAAAGCTATGCTTACTTAAACACCATCTACAGATTTTTAATTTTTAAAAATCATGATTTTAGAGTGGTTTACCCCTCGGCCCGAACTAGAGAAGGTCGTAGAAGCGACGTAGTATAGCCGAGCCATAGGCTCTCTGGTGCGTGTGGACACTTTGAGGAAGATGAGAGAAGGGACGAAATGAACAAGATCATCAACAATTTTTGATTATTTCCTGCGTTCTCTCTTCCTTTGGGCGACTAGTCACTGCTGACTTTCAACATCCATAACTCAGTCAAAACAAGAGTTGAAAATTCAAAAAAAGACAGACAAAAAAGCTGATGAAATTCGGCGTCTGATGTACCTTAGCAAAATTTTTAAAAATATTTTAAAGAGGATATATCACTTAAGAAGTTAAAAAAAAAATTCAATAATTTATAGAATTATAGAAATCATTACGCATTTCCGAGATATGGCTAAAAATTTCCGTGCGTATTTATTATGAAAGTCAGTCGTCGCCCTCCACTTTAATCGGTCTCGTTGCTTCCCTCGTTCGTTGATGGAGGGCCGAATTCTCGTAGGCATCGTGTAAAGGTGATGCTTGCTGGGGGCCCTCTTATACGTTTTATTCTTTTAATCAATTCAATATTAGTTTCATAATAATGAATAAAATAATAATTATAAGAAAGGTAGAAATAAAATCGATATTTTGAATTTCTAAACCAAGAAGTTTTCAAAATTTCGATTAGTAACTTTAAAATAACAATTACTCAGACACGAGACTCTTCGAAGTAGCCACCTCTCACAACAATAATAGCTCTACAAATCCATGGCATTATCTTCGTAAGTTTGATGAGTGTATCTTCGCCGATTTCGTTCCCAAGTAAGCATCGCCTTTACACGATGCATACGAGAATTCGGCCCTGCACCAACGAACGAGGGAAGCAACGAAGCCGATCAAAGTGTCGGACGACCACTGACTTTCATAATAAATACATTCGGACATTTTCAGTCATATCTTGGGAACCGGTGAAGATTTTTGAAGTTTTATGGGCTTAAAAAAAAGATGAGAATTTAATGATAACGTGGTATAAATTTCACTATGACTTTCCGAGGTCATAACATTTCTTGAAGTTGAGGTACAAAATTCTAGAAATTATTAATTTTTTTTTAAACTTCTCAAGTGATATATCCTCTTCAAAAAGTTTTAAAAATTTCGCTGAGTTACATTAGACGTAGAATTTTATAAGCTTTCAATCTGTCTCGTTTTGAATTTTGATCTTTTGTTTTGACAGAGTTATCGATGTTGAAAGTCAGCAGTGATTTTTAATAGCGCTTGCACTAGTCGTACTGACAATTTCCGATGGTAGTGTATATCATGCTAATTTCGATTATCAAGATTTTCTGTAGGGAAGAAAAGAAAATGCGAAATTTGTTAAGAACTCAATTTGAAATTTTCAGAATGGAGTTTACAGTAGTAACTTTGCCTAGTAAGAACTGAACAACTTTTAACAAATATACAGGGTGTCCCGGTACTCAAGTTACATATTTATATTTTTGAATTCCAAAAGAAAAACTGGAGTAAAAAATTCGAATACAAAAAATTTGTGAAGTGTATAATTACCGGGTAATTAGTAATTAAAGATTAACCAATCAAAAAAATGCGTAGGATAGACGACAGTTCATGTGCCATCACTGAGAGAGTGTGAGAATGCAAGTTCAGATCGAATAATTTGCCCTCAGTTTATTTTTGTAAGAGGTTTCAACTCTTTAGTGCAACTTCACACTTAATTATTTACAATTTAAAGATTTTAAAATTTCAATTGATTTGATGGGAATTCTACCAAATCCGTGAGAATTCTGCGCGATTTAATTAACAAATACATATCCATTCATTGCTAGCTTAGCAGTCGACTATCTACACTAATTGTGAAAGAATTAAGAAAACTGCAATGATTGTATCCGAATTCGGAGGAATTTACAGTTTTTAAAAGTCTTGAAATTCCAAATAATTAAATGTATCCAAAAGTGTTCAAGGTAATTCAAAAATGTTAAAGGGATTTCTACAGCACTCGATAGAATTCTGCGGAATGCTAAGAATTCAGGAGGATTGTACAGAACTTAAACAACGCATACATTTTAAGTAAAGTAATTAACTCATGGAACAATGATTTCTAATTTGGTTGCTACGAAAAAAATAATTGTTAATTTTTGAATCTCGTTTAAGTGTGAAGTTGCACCAAAGAGTTAAAACCTCTTTAAAAAATAGACTGAGGGCAAATTATATGATCTGAACTTGCATTCTCACACTCTCTCAGTGATGGCACATGAACTTTCGTCTATCCAACGCATTTTTTTGATTGGTTAATCTTTAATTGCTAATTACTCGGTAATTATACACTTCACAAATTTTTTGCATTAGAATTTCTTACTCCATTTTTTTGGAATTTAAAAATATAAATATGTACCTTGAGTACCAGGACACCCTGTATATTACTATTAATTAGCTATGAGTAGCGCCTGAACTAGAGAAGTTTATGAGAGCCACCTCTGGCGCGTGTCGAGTGGGGGCACTGCGCAAAGGATGAAAGTATGGAAAGAATGCGGGAAATTTCTACGTAGTAAAAGTGAGCTCGAGCAAACAAGTTCATAAGATATAATAAGCAACGGAACTGTTGCTCGCGCAATCCGAAATAGAATAAACATGATAGTCAACAAATTTCGATTGTTATATAGAGATAGTGGCTACAAGGTACCCGCTCGTCACGCAGGTATTCCGCGGTGCACATTTGCAGCATCGGTAGTTTTCTCCTAAACATATTGGTATTGTGGTTTCACGAGATTTTTAAGTTGCCTATTGTAAGGCTTACTGCTATTCCAAATATAATGTGGACTTTGGATTGCAATTAGTTCTTGGTCAGCAGACCAGATTTTTTGTTGAAAATGCCGACGCGAATAGAGTCAGGAGCATCACAGCGCAAAAAGGATCAAAGAAGCTCGATCGGCTTGTAGATTACAGCAACTTCAAAAAAACAAGTTATACGAGAATGTAGAGGTTTTGCTTTATGGGCCTAGTACAGCAGATTAACACCAATGCTGTAAGTTTGCAAAAACTAATAATTTTCTTTACTTGAAGCTTTAACAGCGTTTTCCTCAAAACCACTCTTTCAGTTTTGTGTACACGATAACTCAAAATATAATTGGTCAGTTGACTTGTTTCAGTGCATGAAAAATAGCTAATGAAACAGTTATCTATGAACTAAAAAAATTTCGGAAACAGATATTGTTAGAGAGTGCTGCTTTCACTACTCCCACTATTACGTATAGTATGTGATTTTACTATGCTATATATGGGCACAATTTATATATAATATTTAAATACTGAAATGAATACGTTCCAATATTGTGTCAATTGCCGTCTCGTATGATAAAAAAAATGTCTAGAAAAAAATAATTTGGATTTATTCAGAAAAATTCAAAATTTTAATATAAAACTTATTGTTGTTTGAGACACATCGATTTTCTTCACGAAATGTTTTCTTGATGCCAAAATGCAGTAGAGTTAATAAAGTTTGATCCTATTTTGATATGCGCAATTATATTAACTGGAAGTGATGGTCGCGGACATTTAGCCCAAAATTGTCGATAACTTTTGCGAACAGCGTCGCATATTGATTCCATCCATGTATAAGGTTACTCGGTCCAACATCCTGTTTCATTTCTGTTGGCATAAAAAAGTGTGCTTTGAGAAGCCTTGGAGTAAAACACAGTGTCGGTCCGGTAATTTTTTTTGGGAAATTATGAATTTAAAATTTTTGAACATGGCATACTTCAAAAATTTTTGAATTACATTCTTCTCCTTTACATGGTATTTGTCTGGTGCATAAATCATCCACAAATTTCGGTCGCAGACAAGTATCATATAGTGTATTTTTCGTATTCTGATCAGGTACCACATATTATATGTATTTTCATGTAGCGTAACTTGTGTTTTCAGTGGAAAATTATCCATAAAAGCCCATTGATAGACAAATTACACTTCACTTGGAAACACCCATATACTTGTACTATACCTTGTGGGATTAAAAATTCTATATGTCGTCATTATCACTTAGACCGACTCTTTCTAACATGGACGCCCAGATAGAAGAGTGTTTCTATAATTTATCTTTATTTTTCTATTTTTAATTGTTAGTTTTTTATTTTAATTAACATTCTTTTTATCCTTTCAATTATATATTTTATATGATCCTTGTATTTTTTGGAACACTAAGATTCATAACAATAGATTAAGTTTTGTATTATTACCCCGCCATCTTGGATTTTTTTCAATAAATCAAAGCCGTCATATTTCTTTTTGATTCATAAGAAAAACGCGTGTTTTTTGTGAAAAATCATTTAATTCATCAGCATAAACTTTATCTTTCATGTAACCGCAAAGAAAAATGTTTAGAAGTATTAAATCGCATGATCTCGGCGGCCAATTGTAATCGCCGTTTCGAGAAATTATTTGTCCTGGAAACTTTTCACGCAAAAAACTGATAGTTTCACCACTTGTATGGCATGTAGCGGCGTCTTGTTGGAAATAAACATCGTCTACACCTATATCTTCCAATTTTGGTCATAAAAATTCATTAATCCATTCACCGAAACAGTCGCTCCAGCTTCATTTAAAAAAAATAAGGCCCAATGATCCTTCCTGCCCAAAAACCGCACCAAACAGTTACATGTTGCGGGTAGAGAGGCTTTAAATTAATCATTTTTAGGTTTTCCGAGCCCCAAATGCGACAATCCTGCTTATTAACGTAGCATCCAAGGTTAAAATGAGCCTCATCGCTCATCATGATTTTTCAGTTAAATTCAGGTTCATTTTCATGGATTTTTGTAGTGAATTTTAACAATCTCAATGTTAAATCGGGTATCGTTCCATTTTTATTAATGGCATAGTTTTTAGTTGTCATCTGTCAAAAATGACACCTCTTATTATGACAGTTTCCAAAATAGCGGGCTATTCAAAATAAAACCTGTGATTGGAACACCCTGTATGTAGCCATTTCTATTAATCTATTGTGTATTCTACGCATATGATTAATTTTACAGAGAATATACCTAACACAACTTAAAAAGAGAACAGGTTTATTCAGGATTATTGAGATTATTTTTCTAGATCTGCCATGAGTGACTCGGAGAGGTTATTGCTCGCTTTCTAGTATTATGACGAAAATAAATCTTTCTCACTATAAATTTTTCTATATAAATCTCATTTCAACTGCATTATCTGCTTCCTTAATGATTGAAGACACAGATAAAAAACTGACTCATAAATGTAGGTTTTCGGGGTAATCCCTGTTATCGTGTTATATGATTAATTATTTAGGGCTCAGGTGAGAACTTGCTACGATAAAAGAATAGTTGCGATGGAGCATGTCTAAAGAGACCTGCTCACGGTACTGTTATTGAAGAAAATTTAGCCTTTTTGGAACAACCCGTGTGGCGACGCATCTCATGCCCACAATATCCACCAAAATCGAACGAACAGACTCGTGAGAGATGTTGAAACGGTCACATCGGTCACAGTCACCGCTAGGCTCACAGTGCAAGCGTGCCCGCTGCACTCGAAACCGCTAGGCTATAACCAAGCGTGCTCGACCATCAGTGGTATCTCCAGTCGGGACTCATGTTCCACCAGTGCCTCCTAAAAGCAGCCAAAGGGCCACCAAGGAGTTGCAGACTGGTAATGTACATTTTAAAGAATATACTAGGTACGCTGTTATAGGCTCCACCACCACTCCTTTATACCTCCGCCCGTTTTCTAGTCCACTGCCGCAGGTGTAGGAAAGGTTTTTAAAGTCCTTGAAGGGAGATGCACGCTGTGCAGGCTGTCTCCTTCCCTCCAATGGCGTTCGTTGTCTTGGCTAGAATATAAGAGATTTTTCAATTGGTGTACGCCACCTCAGCTGGCAAGTGGATGATTAGTATTATAAATTTACATTTGTTCTTTTGAATGCTTGCGTACGTCGCACAGTGGTCCCAAATCCCAAAAAGCTGGCCAAAAGTCGGGAAATAGAGTTTTTTATTGAGGATTTTGAGTTTTAGCTGACAAGTCCTACAAGATTTTTGCAGAGAAGATTTTTCTGTAGTCGGGCGCATCTCACGAGTTATCTGATGAAAACAAAGGGCTCTTACGGAGAATCTTGTATAAATTCAGACAAAAATAGCAAAAAGCCTCCAGGAAAGAGCTTGTTTTTTTTGGATCACAACGGAATTCGGTTAAACTTTCGCGTATTATTCAGTGAGGGAAAAAACGCAGAATCGAAAATCCTTTGAAATATGGACAAGCTCTCAAACAAACACACGAAAAACCATTAAGTTCGGACGAAGCGTTGTCTGATAATTGAAGGCAAGCTTTTGAAAACTCAGTACAATCTCATATGAAATTCAATTTTACAAAAAAATAGTATTTTGTATCCAGCTTACAAGTATGTTTTACAATCTAAAAAAGAATGCTATCCTGTGTTCATGATTAATATCATTGAAAACGCGACCACTGCGGAACTGCAAGGATTATTGGAATATACATTGAAAAGAATATTATGTGTACAATCGGAAATTATCGAAAGCTTGCCAAATGAAAGTTTAAGTGAACTCAATTTCATTCTTAAATGGAGCTGCGATGGCTCTTCAGGCCAAAGTAATTATAAGCAAAATTTTGTCGATGCTGAGACTTGTGATGATAAAATTTTCTTCATTTTGCTCGTTCTGTTACAACCAGCCCTATCCAACTCCTAAACAAGATGGCCTGACCTTAGTGCTAAGAGTTTCTGTTGCGTCTTTCCGCCGGGCGTGGCGCTTCTCGCACCTTGTCCTATGTCATTTAAATTTGATTACAAGTGTGACAATTGGGAAAAGTGAATTAAATAATGTTTGTGTCAAGTTCATGGATCGATATCGATTGAATCAGTGAAATAAAAATGGTGCGGTGTATAGTACCGAACTGTCAGTCAGGTTATGATTCGCAGCAGGGTAAAGAAAAAATTCATTTTTTTAAAGTGCCTAAAGATTCGATCGACGAATACCAAAGAGCAATTAAAAGAAAATGTTTTGTTGTAAATAGTACCCACTTTGTATGCCATAAACATTATCTTTCCGAAGATATACTCTGGAAGCGTGAAGTGAAGGATGCTGCTGGGAACGCTTTAGCATCGGTATGTACATATATAAACAATAATGTAAATATAATATGTGGATTACAATTAAGTAGGAAATGTAAGAGAATTAAATTTATAATATTCAAATTGTAACCTAGAACAAAAGTTGGCTATTTTTAAATGTTTCTTTATCTTTCTTCGTCTCTGATCGTTTCCATTGATGTTTTTTTGGTTTAAAAAAGAGAGTAAAATTTGATTTGAATTTATTTTCCAAACGTTTACTTTCGGAAAGATGAAGAATATTGTTGAACTCATTTGTTACTTCTGCGAATGTACCACCTGAAAAGGCAGTGTCAACTTTTTGAAATTTTAATTAATTTTTGCAGCAAAAAAAAAAACAATGAAGGCAAAATTAGATTTAATATAGAAAAAACATATTATCGAAATTATTTTTCTAATTTTGCTAGCTCAAAAGACAGTAACCTTAGCCTATCATAAGTTACATATATGAAAATTTATTGTTAAGGCGATATTTTATTATTTCGATTTATTACAGGAGGACTATAGAATACCCCGACTGAAAAAAGGTGCGTTACCAACTCAGTTCTCGAACTGTCCAGCATACCTTTCTGAGCCATCAAAAACGCGCGAATCATCTACAAAAAGATAAGTGGCAGAAACTCATAAAATTGAAGCACTTGAAACTCCCTGTGAAGATTCTAATGCGCTAGCTCCTGATGTGCTTCCTCCAAATGTTCTACCTTCAGATATTTTTGCGATTTCTGTTCCTGACGTGTCTCCTGTTGTTCCCCCCGATGATGTTTGTACTGATCCAAAAATTACTGTCAGTACAGTTGAGGAGCTCCAAAGAATTAGATGTAACCGACAGGAACTTTCAAGTGATTACATTTGTTCAGTGGTCTTGCGTCATCAGAAGTGCACAATGATCTTAGACGTAGATATTCTTTATCAAAAAAAGTATTATTTACTTTGTAAAAAGGCAAAAGCTACATTGGCTGCCAAGACTGTACGCCTTCAAAAACAAAAAGATATTAAAAGATTAGTATTCACCTCAAATCACGCAGATAAAGTAAAACTTCGTCTGATGAGAGATAAATTGAGACAAGTACAGCGAAGAGTGCATTACAATGAAAGTTCAAAAACTGTATTAAGAAAGAAAATGATTGATGCGAGAAAAAAATGTCCTCTTTGAATACGATTTCCTTGCAGAAAAAGCTTGATCAACAAAATATTTGCGGACAGCTAAATCAAGTAAAATTTCCTTATCCGACTGTTGATGGGCGAGAAGTGTATGTTTTTTCTGATCCACCGCATTTAATGAAATGCATTCGAAATCGATTGTACTCAACGATCGTCGATTGAAAGTGCGTGAGATTAGTGAGACTAAACATTTCAGTGGGACGCGTATGGTACATTTTACATAAATGTTTGGGCATGAGGAAGCTGTCTGCAAGATGGGTGCCGCGTTTGCTCACAGCCGATCACAAACGGGCTCGTGTGGTTGCGTCTGAGCAATGTTTGGGCATGTTTCAACATAATTCAAAGGAATTTTTGCGACGTTATGTAACTGTTGATTGAACTCGGATTCATTATTATACGCCAGAAACAAAAAATCAGTCGAAAATGTAGACTGGGCCTGGCGAAACTAGCTTTTTTCCATTGTTTTGTTTCAAAAATGAAAAACTAAATCCAACTGTCTGTAAAAATTGTTTTAATCAACGTACAGCACCATCTTTCGAAAGGTCACAAACTTATTGAACAGCCCTCGTATTTTGTAGTATTACTGAACTGATATGATGAAAGTATAGAAAGTTAAAACCAATGCAGTTTTCAATATTGAGTCCATGTTTCACGCGTTCAAGTTTTTTTTGTTCTATACTTCATATATAAGTAAAAATGTTTATTTGTATGAGAACTCCGGCGCGATATCACATTTTCTCTTGTTTAGACCCCGAAGATATCCCTGGGTTAACCCATAGATTATGCTTATAGGCGGAAATTCAATTCCCAGGATAGACCGGGGTTTGGTACGTAAATGGAATATTACAAAAATTCAATTATCTCATGTGAGATATTTAAATATGCCATTTACATCCGAAAATATCCTGTAATATATTGAGGAAATCATAAGGGCTAACCCTCAGATATCCCTGGACGGATCTGGGATCGCATGGTATAAAATCTACAGCATCCTATTGCTATCCTATTGTATAAAGTCGAAAGAAGTTAAAATGTTAAAAATAAAGGCTATTGGAGATAGTTTGTGTTCATACATTTCAAAAAATGAATCAGTTTTACTTGTTTGAAAATAAAAATGTATATACGAACACCGCTGTATGCTCACCAAAGCGCACATCGTGCGAGAAAATCCGTACGCGTGCATCCAACATTGTGCGCATAAAGCGAACATTTTGTTATCTGGGGACTTGGACGTCAACTGTACATGATTTCGCACTATTTTGACCATATCATTCAGGATTGTTCTTTCTTATCATAGTTTTACAACATGCTACTGCTACACGCAATCGATAAAATCAAAATGGCCGGGACTAGTCGCGAAATATCAAGTGTAATGACTAGCGCCACAAACAACTACAATACTAGATTAGATTCGAGTGTACGCATAAAAACTCGTATACGCACCGAAGTCACATAAAATAGAATACGTGCCAATGCACATAATTCGGGAAATTACGAGACTCGCGACAATGCTCGCAGGACTGATCGCGCCTTGGCTTTGATCTCCTGCGAGTATTGTCGCTCGTCGCGCAATAACCCTCATTGTGCGCCTAGGCACGTAATATACTATTATGTGCCTCCGGCGCGTAAGTTAGTTTTTACGCTACAGTTGAGAGTAGCATAATGTTGTGTATTACGATACAGAGGAATATAATGTAAAAATTGAACTGCGCATGCGCCTATTACTATACAGCGGGGCGTAATCTTCTTATTCTTCTTCGTACAGCATTGGCACCGTACTGACAAAGCCTTGTCTATTTGAACTGCGCATGCGTCTATTATACTACGCTGCTACTACACAAGATTGATAAAATCAAAATGGCCGGAAGTATTCGCGAAATGTCAAGTGAGATGGGCGATAATCGCGGCAATTCTGACCTTTTCTGATTGGATTCGAGTGTACGCATAAAAACTCGTATATGCGCTGTAGTCACATAAAATACAATATCTGCCAATGCACACAATTCGGGTAATTACGGGACTCGCTTAAAATGCTCGCAGGACTGATCGCGCCTCGGCTTCGTCTCGGCTTTGCCTCAGCTACGCCTCACCTACGCCACGATTTAATATACTATTATTATTATAATATTATAATATTATAAAGTAACAAAATCTAATGTAAAGGGTGGTAACTCTTGATGGTGAGTATAGCGATCAAGATAAAGAAGATTATCAACAATTTATGTCTGCTTGCTTCATAGCAGTTACTTACCATCTTTCATTATCAGTAAAAAAATTCGAGTTACCATCATAATATGTGTGTTTTATTTGAAATGTATGAACTCGGCTACAGATTGCCCACCCTGTACATTATTGGAGGACCAAAATACAGTTCCATTTCATTTTATGCACCATCCTTATTACATATGACTCCTTCATTAAAACACTTGAGTTCATATAGTAGACTGCATAGCAAGGAGGAGAGCGAGGCCTTTTCACAGCAAGGGCAATGTTTTCAAAACCCTCTTTTTGAAAACATTGACCTTGTCGTGAAAAGACATCTCCTCCGTAGCACACATTGAACTTTTTTTGATAGAGACGCGGAAAATATATAGCGTGTTTTGCTGCGTAACGGGTTGATCGTGATATCTCTTTTCAAGTCGGCAAACCAAGCGCATATAAACAAAAGAGGAAAACAGAGCTGTCGGAGCTGTCACTTCATATACCGCCAGGTTCCACCATTTTGTAATCCTCACTGTTCTTTGCTGGAAACATCCGCATACCTCCGTCTCTTTCTAACAACAAGTGACCGCGCATGCACCTCCACTTCGTTTCTAATATGTAATATTGGATTTAGTACCCTAAGACTATTGTTCTATTGCGAGTTCCAAAATTATATAGGCAGGTCCACGCACGCCGCTTAAAAAGAGAGATGTTACGCTCAATTCGTAAGCAGTAGAACACGCTCACTTTGTGCGGCTAACATAAAAAGTATGTTATTATTTCTGAAAATGTAATAAATATTATAGAAATTCTACTTTTTGTTATGTCGCAGAATGTAATCATTCAATCAATATCAAACTTTCAATTCACGAATAAATATTTACCAATACTCTTGAAATTTTCGTTCGGTTTACAGATTTTTATCGCCTTCATGAGGCAAATTTCTGTCACAGAAATCAATCTTTTACCTTCTCCATCGACTTTCCCAACTTGATACATAGCCGAGCAATCTCCATGATATCCATTCAAAAAAACCTAATAATTATTCTCAGTTTTTTATCACAAAATCAAAATATATTAAAATGCATTATTTTGAACAACTAGACTTACGGTTACGTCAACATTAAGAATATCCCCGTCTTGTAATGGTCGCTTGTCGGGAATTCCGTGACAAGCAATATTATTTATGCTCGTGCAGATTGATTTTGGAAACCCTCGATAATTTAAAGGACTTGGGTAAGCTCCATTGCTTATTACCATATCGTGAACTTTCTCATCGATGAAATCAGTTGTTACACCCGGCTTCAAATGCAACATACATTGTTTTTTAAATGTTTAACCACATGTGTGACTGGCTTGTGTGCTTTGACTATCACCCGCCTCACCCTGCCTTTGAATTGTTACTTAATTTCACAACGTACACAAAAATTATTGTCAAAATTACTCGGGAAATGAACATTGTAAAAGTCGCAAAATCCATTTTTTATATATATTGGATCTATAACTTAATTCGTGCGATTTTTTTTCAAAATTTGAACGTTTATTTAAGAAAAACATGTACAATAGTATTATTCAAAGTATTGCCCATCTGAAGCTATGACTTTTTCCCATCTTTCTGGCAATTTGTGGGTTCCATCCCAAAAGAACTGCGAAGGCTTGGCGGCCAAGAATAAATAAAGTCAATTTTTAATACCCTGTTCTGATGTGAACCGTATTCCAGTGAGGGCGTTCTGCATCGACCGGAACAAATGGTAGTCAGAAGGGGCAAGGTCTGGGATATAAGGCGGGTGTGGTAAAACTTCCCATCCACTGTTTTCCAAATAGTTCTTGACCGAAATAGCAACATGGGGCCGAGCGTTGTCATGATGGAAAATTATTGCCTCGTGTCTGGTCGCATATTCCGGGCGTTTTTCGGCTATTGCTCTCTTCAAACGGATTAATTGTGTTCGGTAGCGTTTTCCATTGATAGTTTCACCCGATTTTAGCCGCTCATAATACAGAACACCCTTCTGATCCCACCAAATACAGAGCATTACCTTCGCGCCATGGATATTCGGCTTTGCCGTTGATTTGGCTGATTGGCCGGGTTTCACGTATGATTTTTTGCGCTTGGGGTTGTCGTAATGGATCCATTTTTCATCACCAGTAACAATCCGATGCAAAAATGATTTCTTTTTGTGGCGTTCCAGCAGCATTTAGGACATGCAAAACCGCCTTTCAACGTCTCTCGGCTTGAATTCATGTGGAACCTAATTTCCTTGCTTTTGAATGTATCCGGCTGCTTTTAAACGTTTTGAAATGGCTGCTTGAGTAATTCCCAAATATTTTGCGAGCTCTTCTTGTGTTTGGCAACAATCTTCATCGAATAATGCTTTCAGTTCTTCATCTCCAAACTGTTTTGGCTGCCCAGGACGTTCTTCGTCTTCCAAGCCAAAATCACCTCTTTTAAATCGTGCAAACTACTTTTGGCACGTTCGCTCAGCTAGAGCACTTCCACCAAAATACGATGACTTTCGGCAGCAGTTTTCTTCATATTAAAGTAATGAAGAAGAACTCCCCGCAAAAACACTTTTTCAGTCTTAAAGTTCGACATATTTGAGTGAAAAAAAATTATTGTTGTTTACGCTTCAAATGAATGACATAACACGTGGATCAATAAGTCCCGGGACTCACACATAGATGGCGTTGCCAACAAAAGTTCTGTATGATTTTTCATGAGTACCAACCTTCAAAAGATACCTGTCAAAATTTCATGACATTCTGATGTTTGGTCCACGAGTTGCAGTGATTTAAGTGACACTAGTCTTGATATTCTCAAAACAATGGATTAGAAACAATTTCGTGTGTTTATTTACCATTGCTTTTTGATTAAAAAAAACACAGTGCAAGCTCAGAAATGGCTTGAAAAGTGCTACGGGGACTCTGCTCCATCAAAAACAACCATTTGTCGGTGGTATGCTGAGTTTAAACGTGCTCGTACAGACACTGAAGATGCTGAACGCTCTGGCCGGCCAAATGAGGTAGTTACACCGGAAACCATCAAAAAAGTCCACCAAATCGTTTTCGAAAACCGTAAATTAAAATTGCGTGAGACAGCTGACACCTTAAAGATATCATACGGCAGTGTGTACGCTATTTTGCATGAACATTTGCATTTGATCCACGTGTTATACTGAAAAAGACGCAAAATGACAGTAGCTTTCCAACGCATGTTCGGAATATTGGAACGATGGAATAATAATTAAGTTACGCCATCTCTTAGCAAGCCGCACAAATAAAGTTATAGATCCAATAGGTTTTTAGATAAAGAAGAGACTGGACTTTTCTTTTTTCAAAAAGTGTACTTTTTTGCCCACTGCACAAATCCATTTTTTGGCCTACAGTGGAAAAAAAATCGTATGCAACACGGGGGAAACATTTTTTTCCTTGTTGCATAATATACTATTATTCTCTTGAGGATTATTAAAAAAATTTGAATATTTATCCAAACTACTCATATATCACGACTACTTTTGTTACACCGTAATTGATATAATAACATTAAATTGCAAATTGAGGTCGGTCGATAACGACGTTTTTTTTACGTTACTTTTTTCGACAAGTCATCCAGAGAACTTTAAGTTTGAAACAACTTTCAGTGAGAAATTTGTTCCTCACTATTGAGTTCCGTGAGTACTTTGTACCATCAGGCAGCTTGATTTTATAATGATTTTTAATAGTCATGTATGTAAATGCTTGCCTATTTCTACAAAATATGTAAATAAAAAAATATTATTTATACTATTTCACAATTGAATACTTTTGTTTTTTCGAATAATCTAAAATATTTTACATACACTCCAGACTTCTTAAACAATGATAATATAATAAATAATAGTTTTTCGAAATCTATCCTGTAGGTGATATTATTTTATGTTATTTTTTGACATAAAAACATTAAGAAGTTGAAATGTTTTCCGCAACATTCAAAATGCTTTCGGTTTCAAAAATAAAAAATGTTTATTTGAACAGATTCTCTGTTAAAATCATTTTGTTCAATTCACTGATATATTGTTTCGATTTAACCACCGTGGTTTATTAAAATAAAAATGATCTATTTAAATTGGAGAAAAAAATTGTTCTCATTAAAGATGATTATAAAAAAATTGATTTTGCGAGTTTAAAGATGTCTATTTTCTGAGACGTTTATACAATACTCTTAATCATTTGTGAGCGATAAATAAGTTTTACGAATTAGACATTCAATTTTCAAATATTTGAAAATGTTTAATAACCAGAGCTCAGACTAGACCAGATCGTGGAGCAATGTAGTTTTGCTGAGTCAGAAAATCTCTGACGTGTGTGGTGTATGGGCAAAGGAAGAGAAAACGCGAAAAACAATTAAAATCATCATCATCACTTTATACAGGAAGCATAAATTAGTATATTATTTCATTATAAATTAATGTTTTATGCATTTGTTTTAGATTTTTTATTTAATTCTTCTTCTTTTTATTTCATTTAATTGATTTTATTGTTTCTATTCTACTGTAAAAAAACTATCAATTTGAAAATGTAACATAGGAGCCAATATTCTGAAATTTCATTAAGGACGTGTATCAACCAGAACATGTGATATCGGGAACTGCAATCACAGTATGTAAAATTATTCAAAAATTAATATCTAAAATAGATTTTTCGTACCAGACATAACATACCTTCTTGACTCTATCGACCACGTCTTTCTGGAACCGAAAGTCCACTTTAGCTATCTTTTTTTGAACAACCTTACATATTATAATTGCACTTACCGACGTCAAGTGATCCAGTTGATCCATGACCTCAGAAGTAATGTACTTTCATAGTAATAGGTGATGAGAATATTTAAAAAACTCCCATTGAATTTAATTTTCCGAGCTCGGTAAAAACACATACAAATTTCCCACGTTCTGTCCGTTCTGTCTCTACGTTGCGCCTATGTCCTGCTCTGGTCCAGGCTCTGATAATAACCTTAATAAGAAAACGAATTTGTTCAAGAATCCGCTTAGCTAAAATGCAACTGTATCGCATGCTTTCAATTTGGTTTTTGTCCTTAATTTCTGGATTTTTTGGCGAATCTTGAGGAACTGATGATTGTGCATAAGACGGTTTTGGAATATAAAACGGAACTGCTCTTCTTTCAGAGACCATCCATGGCTTCACCAGCTCATACTTTCCAAAAGAGTTGTTTATAGTTCCACGAGAAGCAGCTTTCGGGGACTAGAAACATTTTTCAAATTAATTAGTTTATTTTGTGAATAATTAAGTGAAAAAAACTCCATTAGGAAGCGTTCACAATTTACGTAACATTTGGGGAAGGGGGGGGGGGGTTGTTTCTCGACGGTTACGTCCACCACTTGCGCATCCATATTCTCACCAACTTCAGAAATCGTATCTGTTCGTGTCTTTTGCTAGTTAATTTTAGCTGGTTGTATATTTACTGTTGCGCCACAAAAAGCATAACCTTTAATGAACCGTTTAGAAACCCAAATTAAATTAATCACTAAGAGGCAAAAACCACTTTTAAAGAAAAGCCCAAACAAAAATTTAACGCATTTATTTAAGAATATGTTGCTGCATATCAGCAAGTTGTCACTAGGAAAAAAGTAAAAATGTTAGCTTTCGTTCGAAATGTAAGTAGACTCTTTTTTTATTATTTTAGTGACAAAAGATAGGAACTGAATTTAAGGTTAGAAGACAATTTCAAACTCTTATATCGCGAATAAATGCATATTAAACTGCTCTAACCACTGAGCTACACAGGCGTGCGACATCTCCTTCTCCACAGGAAGATCTCTTTATATCACCTAGTGGCTCAGCCTTGCGGCTTTAAATGATTTCAAATTAGTAGGCAGTGGAAGAAATTTCAAACTCAACCAATTAATTTGAAATCATTTATAGCCGCAAGGCTGAGCCACTAGGCGATATAAGGAGATCTTCCTGTGGAGAAGGAGATGTCGGATGCCTGTGTAGCTCAGTGGTTAGATCAGTCGACCGGCAAACGAAAGACCTTGCCTCGAATCCAAGCGCTGTCGAAAGCGTCTTTTTTTCCACAGAAAGATTTCAAATTCTTTAAATTTGAAAACTACTTTTATTTTTTGTAACCGAAATTTCACCAAATATTTATGAGGTTTAATCTTTGAAATCTTTTGAAATTTTCAACTTATGGAATTAAAAAAATTAATTGGTTCTTTTTTAATTATGAAATAAAAATTAATTAATGCCGGTTTTGACATAGTATATTGTGTTGCAAGGACGCGATGTAGGTCATTTCCGCATGAATGTGAAGCCAGAACAAGGAGCAGGAGCAGACGATGCCAAGGCGATGAATTGCCGATGCGGAGTCGATGGGTATGCGAATACGAGCCAAAGGCGAGTCGAGTTATCCGGAGACAAGACACCGGCAATCCATCGGAGATACATCGTTTGCGCTAAGCTGAGTACAGGCCTGACATTGATATTAGTATAATAGTATGCTATATGCTATATTTTAGTATGTTATATGACAATTATTGCGAGTATAAATTAGTTCGGTCCGTTTTCAAAAGATGGCTCTGGTTGCTATGAATGTTTCATAGTAACAGTTGATTTCGGTGGATTCAGAGAGGTTAGACATCTGTCAATAACATTCAGTTTATATCGCTTTGAGTTTTATAAAAAAAACCTTGTTTTTTACTGTGTTAAATATGTCGAATATTGTGTTAACTAAGCAGCATTTGCGGGAGGTTTTAATTTTCTGCTATAATTGGAAGAAAAGTGCATCTGAAGCGCATCGAATGCTCGTGGAAGTTTATGGTAACAATGCTCCAACTGATAAATCATGTAGGGAATGGTTTCGACGTTTCAAGAATGGTGATTTTGGCGTTGAAGACAAGCCTTGCTGTAGACAGCCAAAAAAATTCGAAAACAAAGAATTGGAGGTATTACTCGATGATGATACGACTCAAACGCAAGAAGAGCTTGCAGAGGCATTGGAAGTGAATCAACAAGTAGTTTCCGTACGATTGAAATGCATGGGAATGATTCAAAAGCAAGGCAATTGGGTTCCTCATGAACTAAAACTGAGAGACGTTGAAAGGCGACTTTTTTTCGCGAGCAGCTGATTCAAAGGCAAAAAAGAATGGTTCGTAGGTGATGCTGTGTATCTAGTGGAACCAAGAAAGTGTTGTGTACTATGACCTGCTACAACTTGACGAATCCATTACGGGCGATCGGTATAGGCTAAAATTGATTCGTTTGAGTCGTACATTACGATAAAAACGGCCAGAAAACGAGCAAAGACATGATAAAGTTATTGTTCTGCATGACAACGCTCAGCCTCATGTCGCAAAAGTCGTAATTGTATTATATTTTTTTTTATTTTTAGCGTAAATAAATAAAATTATTGCATATTTCCATTACCAGTTAACGTTATTTTTAACGTAGAATAAGGATAAAAACATTTTGAATGTTTATTTTGCCTCATTCATGAGTTATAATGCTACTTTACGATAGCTTTACGCTACAGCGTAAGGCTACCGTTCAGCCAGTTCGCTAGGGCAGGTTCTAATTTTTAAACACGAGCACAAGGACACAATATTGGGGATAACTTAATTTCGAACTCAATTACGGAAAAAAATAAGAGAACGCAAGGAACAGATTAATTTAACTTGAGCACAAAAACCACAGTCAGATTACACAGGTATGCAAATAATGGGTTTGTATTTGTTTTTGGAAAACGAAAGATCATTTCCGGGGTAATTTCTGACGTAGAATCCGAATCCGAAAACCGAATCAGCCTACCACGTCAGGATTTTGAGATATTTGAGGTTATGTGCTCGAAAAATGGGGTTTTTCGCTACTTTTGACGCTATGTACAGGGCGCAAGAAATTTTTTTGGTTTTTTCTCAAATGTCATCATTTAGCACTACTCTTTCCCTTCAAAATGAGCTATTGAACAGTCACGAGCGATTTTTTTTTCACAAAAATACGGCCATATCAAGTTTTCACATTTATCTGAACAACCTTATGAGCATTCACATTGACTCTGGTGCATACCATTTAGCATTCGAAAATTTGTGCTTGCGGGTTTTGATGGTCTGTGAATAAGAATTTAAAGTCAGAAAATTGACATCTCCATTTCTAAGATGACGGATTCAAAATGGCGGATCGAAATTTACAAAATTAAACGATTTCGCTCTCTAATGTCAATTTTCTGACTGTAAATTCTAGACTTTTTTCTTTAGGGATATGTGAAATATAAGGTTTATGCTGATGCTCCGCAGTCAATTCAAGAACTCAAACAGAAGATTCGCGCCGTTATCGACGAAATAGAGCCCCAAATGTGCGAAAATGTAATGGGAAATTTTATCAAAAAAGCATAGTTCTGCAAACGTAGCCGTGGAGGCCATATAAATGATATTGTTTTTCATTATTAATGGCAAACCTTCCGCTATTGAATGAAATAAAAATCAAATGCTTTTTGATAAAAAACACGCGTTTTTCTTATAAATCGAAATGAAACCTCTAATTGGAAAACCCTTTATAAGCTCTGTCTTCTCTTCAGCTTAAAAATACAATAGATCTTTTGTTTTATAACGAGGAAAATATATTCCATTCAATATTCAAAAATTTGAAGCATTCTATCAATTGCTTTAAAACAAGCATACATGAACAGTTAATGACGGTAATATTCCTCAATTACAATAATGTCGGATATTATCAGACCACTAACCGCGCGAGCTATCAAAAATTATTGTTGGCTTAACCAGGTGATAGTGTCATCTAGAATAATCCATCATTATAAATGTAATTAGCAATGTAATAATAAGTGAAGTTAATATATCCTTATTGATGATAAATTAAGCAAGTGATTCATAACTATATTTACATCCCATCGATATAATTAACAATGGCAATAAAGTGCTTTTAATTATTTTAAGTGCCCGTGTCCAGTGAATTAGCCTTACTTCTCGGCATTCTTTTCCTTATTTCCCCTACTTTGGATAACAACCTCGTTATAATACATATAACGTTAAATTTAAATAATCTTTAAAGTACTTTATAGAATCGATAAAACAGTCATATAATCTCAAAGAGTCTATAAGTGTTTCTTTTTCTATTAAATAGTTCAATATGTAATTGAGGGTCCCCATGCAAGATTCCATTAGTCTATTGGAATCTGTTTATCAAAATGAAAACGTAGAAACAATTTTTGATATAGTTAGGTGCCAATGCGTATTACACGCCTTCTCATTGAAGCTGCAAATCTCCATGCAGGTGTTCTACATCCTAAGCTATTAAATGACGTCTACCACATTTCAACAAGTTGTTACGAAGAAGAATTTCTCATAAGAGACTACTAATTTGAAGATAATATGAGAAATTATAATACTCTATTGAAAACAAAGAAAACGACCTACTTCTCTAAAAATAAAGTCGCAAGACTAGTTATCACCCATGAATTCCACCACACCAATTACTATACATAATTATTCTTCCTACGACTTGCAAACTTTCCCCAAGTTATTTAAAAAAAGAGTTTTTATAGCAGAGGATCACCAAGCAAAGACTCTGGCGGACCTTTCCAAATATATTACCGAAAAAAGCGTGAAAAAGAAATTGATGTTGGATGCTTAAAATTTTATTCCTCAGATAAGAGGAAGAGAAATGCAGAGAGTAAAGATAGCATCAATATAAATTTCATATAAATACATATGAGTAGTGTTTAGTTATCAATAATTATCGTCTCAATAACTGAATGTTTTTTTACATCCATATTTCAAAATCAGAAAAATCTAAAGACTTCCAAGAGTTAAAAACTGCAGTTCAAATCATGGATGAAAACCAGTGAAATCACCTTAGAAGAAAGAGCGAATTTCATAAACAATCAGAACTGCTAACTATCCTGAAAACATTTAGTAACCTGAAGAATCCGGTTGGATATACGTTGGTAAAAAACTTTCTCATATTCCTATAACACATCAGTCAATAAGTTCGTAGGATAACATATAGTAGTCGCCACTATTGTTGAATCCATATGATTTCTAGGAAGTACCAACCTTCAAACGATACGTGTCAAAATTTCATGACAATCTGGCGTTTAATTCACAAGTTACAGTGGTTTTGGTGACGCTACTTTTGTAATTTTCAGAACAGTGGAAAAAACACTATTCAAGCGAAGCAATGGCTTGACAAGTGTTATTTGGACATTGCTCCATTGAGATAAATGGTAGAGAAATGGTTTGCTGATTTTAAACGCGGCCGTACAAACACCAATCAACAAGAACGCGTCAACGATTCAGAGCACTGTTTGGAGTTGTTTGATATGTGACAATGGATGAAACATGGATCCATTACTACACTCCAGAGTCAAATGGGCAGTCAGCTGAATGATCAGCAAAGGGTGATAACCGTCCAAAACGACAAAAAATTCAAATGTCAGCAGGTAAGGTTTTGGAATGCGCATGGTATTTTATTGATCAATTACCTTGAAAAACGAAGAACCATCAATATCGAATATTATATGGCGTTAATGGTGTGTTTGAAGGAAGAAATTTTGAATAAACAACCCCAAATGGAGAAGGATAAAGTGCTCTTTCACCAATACAATGCGCCGCGTCACGACTCGGTCGCAACAATGGTAAAATTGCACGAACTGCACTTTGAGTTGCTTCCACATCCACTGTATTCTCCAGATCTGGCTCCCAGCGACTATTACCTGTTTGCAGACCTAAAAAGTGTGCTCCAGGGAAAGATATTTGGCTCCAATAAAGAAGTGATTGCCAAAACTGAAGCGTATTTTGAGGCCAAAATTAAATCGTTATACAAAAAAGGCATCGAAATGTTAGAGAAGCGTTGGAATAATACTAGCAAAAAAGAAAAAGCTCTCCGATGAGGGAACCAAAGAAATCCTCAATAAAAATTCAACAATTAAAGATGAAGGTTCGTATTTGAGAGCAAAATAAGATAATATGACAAAGGATTAACTATAAAATCATGGGAGAAATTGAAATATATACCTAAATTTTAATATTTTGTTTATTTATAATGTTTTAGTTGACAGGTAACCACTTGCTCTGATTTTATTGCTGTATTCATTTACAAGGATTGCAAAGCAGACTCTTCGCTGTTGTTTTTTCTTTCAGTGCATGAAAATTTGTGAACAAAAATTCTCTGCCGTTTGTAATCCATTGTAACAGTTTATGGAGGGGAGGTTTACGCATTCGAGGTTAAAGAACTATACGGTGTTATAACATTTATTGAGAACTTAGAAAAGTGTTAATTGCGAACAAGTTTGGTAATAAAGTTGATTTATAACAATGGGTTTCGAAAAAGAATTCAGTCAGACAAGAGATTTATCTAAGCAAACTTTAGATAAAGAAATTTTGCTTCATAATAATCCGTTGCTTTCTCGAAAAAATGTTGACGATGTAATCAAAATTTTTGATAACTTGATTTCGGATATTTTTACTTCATTTATTCGAACAAAAATGCAGAACGAATTGAAACCTATCAGAAAAAATAACTCTTACCAAAAAACTTACTTTATTTTGGAGAATAATAATTTCAAAAAAATGTCTACTGAACATTTAAAGGTTCAAATTGTATAAATAAGAAAGTTTATACATACTCCCAGAAAAACTCTAAAGGCATTTTCCCAAATCCAAGGAATGTACAAATAAATGTAAGAGTATATGAAGAAATAATTTGCAGAAAATCTGCTGAAATTTCTGGCTAAATAAATATCATCCGAAAAACAAGGACAAAATTAATTTCCCTTTCATCCCGTACTTCGATGCATTCAAAATGCATTAAGCAGCCATGTTGGTGAGCAAGAATGTTGTGTAAATAGTTCATCTAAAGAAGTTATAAACGTAACTGTTGACGGCAAAACAATAAATGTTCATTTTGAATGCGTTTTGAAATTTAGGAATAATTTAGGTTTTCATTGCATATGCGGTTCTTCAGAAAGTTTTAAAACCACTTGTTATTGTCGAACTTGCAGAGCTACCTCGATACAATGTGAAAAGATGATTGTGGAAAATGGAACCTTGGTGAGAACAGTAAACTCCTATGAAGCGAATATGTTGAAAGGTAATTTTGGTGCAACAGGTATAAAAGAAAAATACGTCTTCCACAACATCAAAAACTTGCACATCGCACAAAATTTTGCTGATGATGCCTGTGAAGGGGTTGTGGTGTACACCGATGGCGAAGAATTGCAAAAGTTCATAAAGGACAAAACATTTTTCCTCTGGATGTGACAAATAGTCCAGTCGAATATATTCCTTATTCAGATATTGAAAAAATTAGAAAACCGAGGACCTTATATTTCGTCCTATCCAAAAAGACCGTGAAAAGTTAACGATTAAACAGTCAGCTTTAGAGATGCTTTGTCTCACTAGGTACCTTAATTTAATGATTGGAGATGTAATTACAGCTAATAATATATACTGGAAACTGTATCTATCTTTTCACAAAATAGTTGGCGTCATTTTGTCTTCAAATCTAAACAGAGGTAGGATACAGAATCTGACAGCACTCATCCAAAAACATAACTCTCTTTACATAACCCTTTTTCCGTGAATACAAACCAAAAATGCACATATGGCTTCATTACCCAAGAATCGTACTATTGAATGAGCCAGAAATTCACTATTCCGCACTCAGGTTCGAAAGAAAAAGAAGAAACTGAAAGATATAGATCTCGGCACAACATGCAATATTAATTTGCCGCAAAAAATCGCCATTCAATATCCGCTACAACTGTGTTACGTGAAAGAATGTTGTCTAAATATATTAGGTGTACAACTTTGCTTTCGGCGTATTTCGACAGATAACTGCAGCGGTAGGTGCTTTTCGAAATAGGCAGTTAAAAAATGTCACACAGTAAGCTTAGACATTTGTCAACATAATGACAGCAACACATTAGTGAATTTGTGTTTGCATCATAAATTTATTCTCGATCGAAGATTTCAGTTTTCAAGTCAAATTCTTGTCATTTGCAGGAAGTTTTGATTTTCTGCTTTCATTTGAAGAAAACTGCGGCTGAGGCTCATCGAATGCTTTTAAGTACTCACGGTGAGGCTGCTCTTAGTGGTAGAATGTGTCGTGAGTGGTTTCAACGCTTCAAGAGCGATAATTTTGATGTCGAGGACCGGCACGGCGGTGGATGAGAGAAAATTTTCAAAGATTCCGAATTGGAGGCATTACTTACTGAAGACTCATGCCAAACGCAAGAATTGGCAGAATCATTGAGAGTGACTCAACAAGCTATTTCGAAACGCCTTAAAGCTATGGGAATGATTGAGAAGCAAGGAAATTCAGTTCCATACGAGTTGAAGCCGAGAGATGTTGAACGGCGTTTCTCTGCTTGTGAACAGCTGCTTCAAAGACAGAATGGGAAGGGGCTTTCACATCGCATTGTGACTAGCAACGAAAAATAGGTCTACTATAATAATTCCAGGCACATGAAATCATGGAGAATGTCCGGAAACGCCTCCACGTCGACGGCCAGACCGAATATTCGTGGTGCCAAGGTCATTTTCTGCATTTATCGGGACAAGCTCGGTGTGGTGTATTATGAGCTGCTGAAAACCTAGTGAAACCATCACAGGAGAATCGGTATCGAACGCCATTGGTGCGTTTGAGCCGAGCATTGAAGGAGAAACGGCCACAGTACAAAGAGAGACACGACAAAATTATCCTCCACCATGACAATGCTCAGCCACATGTCGCAAGACCGGTCAAGACATACTTGGAAACGCTAAAATGGGAGGTCTTTCCCGAGCCGCCGTACTCTCTAGACGTTGCTTCTTCTGACTACCATTTGTTTCGATCTATGGCACACGGCACGGCTAATCAGCATTTCTGCTCTTATGAAGAAGTAAAAAATCACTTTAAATCATAAATAGGTTATTATTTTTTATGAATAAAGCATCAAAGGGTCTAGGAAGATAAGTATGTGAAAGTTGCCCCCGCACGTATAAAGTTCAAATTTATGTCATAAGTAGACACCAACTAGTTATTCAATTTGCTGAAATATTATCCATGAAACTACAGTTTTTTGGAAGTTGTGAAGGAAGAAAGCAAAATGAAAAAAAATTATTAGGTGCGCAACTATTTTTTACGTATTGAAAACATCAAATATTCTGTGCCTCTTGAGTGGTCGATATATCGACCACCCCCGCAGCTAAAAGGTTAAGAAGGTTATTACTAGTGATGAATCGTGGGTTTATGGTTACGATCCTGAAACTAAACAACAATCTTCATTTTGGAAGCATCCAGACGAGACAAAGAATATTACGTTGAAGTTCTGAAAAGATTGTGTGATGCCGTGAGAAGAAAACGACCGCGTTTCTCGTCAAGCGGTGACTGACTTCTTCACCATGATAACGCGCCAGCCCATTTATTGAACCTTGTGCAGCAATTTTTGACGAAACACAAGATTGTACAGCTTCGACAGCCTCCGTACAGTCCCGACATAGCTCCCTGCGACTTTTGGATGTTACCAAAATTGAAAATGGCGCTCAAAGGAAAGCGGTTCGACGACATCGAGACGATTCAGAGTAATGCGACGCGCGAGCTGAAGGCCATTTCAAAATCTGCGTTCGGGGACTGCTTTAAGATGTGAAAGCACCGCTGAGAGCGTGTAATATATTACTGCGGCAACATGAGAGCAGCAACCAACAGTTCGCTTACCATTAGCTCATTCGCATGTGCAATATGTGACACCTGAAACACCGACGCTATCAGATTTGTACCTTATGAAATATCTATATGTTTTGCAAGAGATGTGTCTGGATTGAACTTTTACTTTTAAAACATTTGTTTCATCTTTGAAATATTCAATATTTATTTTATCATCCTTACCAACCATCTCTGCCAAATACGACACAGCCCGAGATAGTTGAAATAAACCGGTAAATAAAAACTTTAAATCCTGTTCCGTCATTTCAGGGAAATCCAAAATATCATCAGATATAACATGTGTAAAAGGTAGTTTTCGACGAAACCATCCGTTCTCTTCTACTTCAATCGCTAATGTATTCTGAACAAGTTTTTGTCTATGCATCCTATCTAAAATTTGATCAGAAATGTCGGCATCAGATTCAAACCTTTCTCCAAAAGTATTATTCATGAACGACGCAATTTCGAAATAACTTCCCATCTTTGTAATTAATTTGTTGTCAATTTTACGATCTAAAAGACGATATTTTTGTTTAAGGGAACATGTCTGTCCATCGTTAAAAAATGATTTTTTGCGATTTTTTCTTGAAGCTGTATTAATTTATTTTGTAATACATGTTATGGCATTTGAATAATACATATTTAAGGAAGTTACAATAAAAATTTCATGATAAAATATCCATAAAAAGGCGAGTTACAGAAATACTGGATTATCTGAAACAAGAAAGTCAAACGGTTTTTTTAGTAAACAAAATTTATGGGCAAATGGACGAAGGAAATATAAAAATATTTATTTTTTACAAAATGGCGGGCTTTTGAATAAAAAATTGGGTTTTCCCACTAAAAAAATTGTCGTTTTTTGGTTGTAAAATAAAAAGTATTTGTTGAAAAAAAATCCTTCATCCACTTGCCCGGAAACTATATCTAGAATAACTGGTTGAAATTTTGTAATGATTAGATAACCCTATCCAGAGTTCTAATGACCACGGACTTTGAAAACGTTGTTCTGAAAAAAGCGCGTTTAAAGTTAAAAAAGTTGAAAACGTGTTAAAAAAATATCTGTATCATTTTTAAATTTATACTTACAATAAACCCCTTTTTCCCAAATCATCTTTAACATCTTAAAAATCGCTATCAAGAACGAATATATCGTCGTGTCGCTTGACCAAGGGCGATTGTTATTGGCCATGGGGCGAGAAGGCGGTGTGACTCAACTGTCTCACTGGACCGATTTACCGACCGTCCGACACACCAGTACCATCGGTCCCTTGGACAGTGTGCTCAGATCTGATACCGACGCAGTCCCAACTACAGAAGCACTTCCTGTCCGTGAAAAGCGAGTAGGGACAGGTAGCAGCGCGCGCCGCCCGTGTTTCTTCCTCATCGCTATTGCACGCGAGAACGACTCGACCCACACCTCCTTATTCTCCTCGCTTCCTCCTTGCAATGCTATTTTTAGATTTCACGCTGTCGGTTTTCATGGTCGAAATTGAGAATTGTATTTTCTTCAACTCCGTGCAAAAGAGGCGCGAAGCAGACGACAATTTCAAATTTACGAAATATGTTATTTAAGAAACAACACTTTTTTCCCGATATTTTGTAAAAAATCTGCCTAAAATAAACATCTAAAAGATCGTGTAAAATTTTATAAGCATTTGAACACTTTAAAAATAAACTTTCAGTAAAATTTGATGCCAATAAATGTTCAAAATTTGAATCAATATATATTTTTCTATTCAAATTTCCATACTTCTTATTAAATTTTGTAAATTAAAAAAATTTAAAAAAAAGACTTCATTCGAAAAATGAATTGGTCCACGGAAAGGAAAAATTTTCTAATAGAAATGGATAAATTAAAGTGCTAAAATATGTGTTCATTGATATCTTCATATGAACATGTAAATATTTATCAATATCAAATTTTACATAAAAATTTTTGTTCGAAGTGTTCAAGTCTTGTTACAATTTGATAAGATCATATAGACAAGTTTAATCTTTTAAACGAAATATTTTGTAATTTTTAATTCGTCTGTTCTTCTGAAATCGGAGGAAGATTTGAACAGTAAACAAAAAATTTTCCAATGGAATTCAAGGTTAATAAATAGTAAAAGTTTTATATCAAGATTTTAATTACAAAATTTTGAAGCTTTGTAAATAAACTACTTGATTCAGAAAGTAATTCAGCTCTGTAGAGCATTTTTGTATTTTAATTCAAAATCTGTGCTTAGGCCACAAAAAAGTAAGATAAAAATTCTTTCACCATAAAATTAAGATTGTAGATTTAAAATTTATCATGTCATATGTTTATCTCTTCTTAAT
Source organism: Diplolepis rosae (assembly GCA_030998225.1). Taxonomy (NCBI): domain Eukaryota; kingdom Metazoa; phylum Arthropoda; class Insecta; order Hymenoptera; family Diplolepididae; genus Diplolepis; species Diplolepis rosae. The sequence goes on along the minus strand of JAPYXD010000553.1, from coordinate 5,215,898 downwards.
GGAAAATACTTTGCACATAATTCTCTGTTTCGATATTTTTTAAATGTACGCGAATATTTAAGAAATTCATAAGTATTTCACCTTTTTATGAAAATTAAAAATGCCCATATAACACTTTGATTGACAAAGCTAAAAATTTGTCAATAATTGATCTATTGTATTGCAAATTTAAACATAGGACGACTTAAAATTTCACATGACATTATGTTTCAGTTACTTAAACCTTTCTTCAATTTTGAGAATTCTTTCAAAGGTTTATTTCAGGTGAGTGACTTTTTCTTTTTTTAATGAAAAATTTTGTAATTCTAAATTTGGCTCATCTTGTAACATTGTAAAAAGATTTTAAAACTTCAAAAAAAATTCGATTGCTGGTCGACTGCTCTAACCAACTGAGCTACACAGGCAACCGACATCTCCTTTTCCACAGAAGGACCTCCTTATATCGCCTAACGGCACTGCTTTACGGCTGTAGTAATTTCAAATTAGATGTTTGAGTTCGAAATTTTTGCCACTGCCAAAAATTATCGGAGGATCATTAGTCGCGTATCAGATAGGATACGTTTCCGACAGGTGTTCTCGTAAAAAATTTCAAACTCTCATATCGGAATAATGCAAATAAATTCAAATTTAAAGAATTTGAAATCATTCTGTGGAAAAAGAGACGCTAATTTTAAATTATTACAGCCGTAAGGCAGTGCCACTATGCGATATAAAGAGGTCTTGCTGTGGAAAAGGAGATGTCGGACGCCTGTGTAGCTCAGTTGGTTAGAGCAGTCAACCGGCAATAGACTAGGTTCACTGATCTCTATAATACACTGGATGCACAATCAATGCAAAGTCGTGTGCTTCATTGAAGGCTGAGCCGCCATCTTTACTTAGGTTGATTACAAAGAATGTTGCGGTAAATTCAAATATAGTAAAAAGGGAAAAGTGTAAATATTAAAGAAACAATATGTAATCCATGCTTTTTTACCGGTATTAGTATTGATAGTATACATAATTAAATTAATGAAATGAAATTTATTAAATAATACTAAAATATAACTCGGTAATATTTATTATTATGGTATATAATGTTGTATATATTTAAATAGGCATATGTATTTATTTCTTAACTATAATTAAATATAAATTTATTATAAATTTATCAAATATGGATTACAGAATTCAACAAGTAAACGTACCTTGAGTAGTGTAAAAATTATCTCACGTTCTGAACGTGAACTATTAATAATAGTCACATATAATAACTATTTTTAGTATAAATTAATTCGCGTTTCATAATTCAACCCTTATGTACATGTACATAAACAATTCTTAAAAGAAAAAAATCAATAATAATTACAATAATAAACAAAATAATAAATAAATAATAAATAAAATCATTGTTTTCTGTTAAGAATTGTTTATTTATTACTTTTGCATGTAGTTTAAAAATTATGGTGTTGAATTAGTCACTAATTTAGTTTGACATTTAAAACTTCTTGTTTGTGATACTCTGGTGATTTTTAATTAAGTGATTTGCTGCTTGTGAAGTACTTTCGTACCTGATGTTTTGTACCATTTAGTGATAATCTTCTATATTATTACTTAGGTCTTTATAGAACTGGATTCTATTATTTAGTAACATACTAGTCACAGCATGTACATACTTAATTTTCATGTAATATCTGCATTCAGTATTAATTATATTTTAGGGTTTGTTTCTTTTCCAATTTTATTATTTTCTGATAAATTAAAATGTTCGTAAACGACCAAAATACAATAGTTTATAATTTTTGTATATATTTAAAATTATTTCTATTACTTCTTTCAGTTGGAGCAACTTATTACTCCTGAGAAATTTAAACGTATGATGAAATACGCCAACAAGATCGAGTAATTCAACATTTTTTAAAACAGAAGGGGATGGAGCTTTTTTTCAGTTTTTAAAACCGTTTATGTACAGGCACATAAGGGTTGAATTATGAAACGCGAATTAATTATTAATAGTTAATAATATTATTAATTAATATTATTAATAGTTCACGTTCAGAACATGAGATAATTTTTACACTATTACAAGGTACGTTTACTTGTTGAATTCTGTAATCCATATTTGATAAATTTATAATAAATTTATATTTAATTATATAGTTAAGAAATAAATACATATGCCTTTTTAAATATATACAACATTATATACTATAATAATAAATATTACCGAGTTATATTTTAGTATTATTCAATAAATTTCATTTCATTAGTTTAATTATGTATACTATCAATACTAATACCTGTAAAAAAGCATGGATTTCATATTGTTTCTTTAATATTTACACTTTTCCCTTTTTACTAAATTTGAATTTACCGCAACATTCTTTGTAATCAACCTAAGTAAATATGGCGGCTGAGCCTTCAATTGGGCACACGACTTTGCGGACTTTCCCATTGGCATTGTGCATCCAGTGTATTATAGAGATCAGTGACTAGGTTACCTAGCTACCGGAAGTTGATTTGCGCATGTGCGTTCGCCATGATACTTTCCGCGCAGTATGAAAGTTGCGATCATAACTTGTCAAAATGAATGCAAGTTTGACCTTTTTTGCTGTACAATTAAATGAAAATGAAATACCTGGTGCAAAATTAGCAAAGAATACAATAGAAGAAAACAACGTCGGGGAAATTGTCAGAAGCAATCTACAACTGGGAAAAAGGCGGAACTCGTAAACAGGTTGGTAGGATAGGTTTCTCTTATCCTGTATTTTAATATTATTGTCATTAGAATAAATAATTGAGGCAAAAGGCAGGATTTCAAAGAGCCTGTATTGAGAGGCAATATTATTGCGCAGCTGCCTACAAAGTCACCAGATTTTCCAACACAGTAGAATCGTTAATCAGGCCAAGCAATTCCAAAATTTTACTCCTACGGCCACATACGTCAACATTTAATTGAAACTTGTGTTTTAGAAGGGCATAAAAACTTTCGTGAGGCAACAATATCCGCAGATAAATTAAATGTAGAAAATTATGACTACAGTACAGCAAAACCCTTACGACGAGGTCGGATGTATTTTGACAGTGGTCATGTTACTGATATGCAGGATTCAAAGATTGTCGAGGAAAATCACTACTGTGTGCGTTCACTGGTATTATCATCCTACAGAAAAGACCAATATAATGTTTTTGTTATGCTTCATGAGGTGACAGGAAAAGTTTTAGATGCAAGATGTCATTGCGAAGTATCAGCCATGGGACGATGCTCACACGTTTCAGCATTATTATATGCTATTTTGGATTATAAAACAATGTTTGAAAAAAAGAATATTCCTTGTACGAGTAAATTATGCACGTGGAACACTGGTAGAAAAAGAAAAATGCCACTTAAAGCCGTTGACAGGCAATATACATGCACCAAGAAAACTTCCGCTAAACCGTTAGTGCAATTTAATCCCTGCCCTTTAGAAAAACGTCCCACTGAACAAGAAAGAGTGGATTCTGTTAATGAGTTACTTTCTCACTTGCGATATAAGGCAGCACAAAGTTCAACTAGTCAACCAAGTGCATGGGAAGTACTTCTGGAAACACGATATGACGATTATGCACTGGACAATGAACGGATTATCATCTTCGCATGGAGTGTGTAAGCAGAATTCGCCACAGTGGTATAAATTACGAAAATTATTAATAACGGGTTCTATGATTGCTAACTATATATAAAATCAAAAACTCCAATTCAAATTTTCAAACTTTTAAAGAATCACTTGTGGTTTCATGTTGAAATTCATAGTCCTTATTTGGAATATGGTAAAGATAATTAACCAATAGCCAGGGATGCATATCAAGCTAGGTATCCACATTTTGAAGAGATTGAAAGTAGACTATGGGTGAATGATAATTATCTCGGCTTAGGTGTATCTCCAGACGGACTCGTTTTCGATCCATTCGCTGAACCTCCATTTGGGCTGCTTGAAATTAAGTGTCTTGGAGAAGTTCAAACCGACTTATTTTCAAATGCTGAATACAGCTCAAAGGTCAGCGTTTTGCAGCAAATTAGTAGGTCAAGAACTATTTTTGAAAGAAAACCACAAATATTATTTACAAGTGCAACTGACAATGGCTATTTTAGAACGACTGTGGTGTGATTTCGTAATTTGGACACCACTAGATTTTTATATACAACGAATAGGGTTTGATGGAAAAGTAGCAGATGATATGATTCTAAAGGCAATAGAATTCCACACGAATATTTTAGTGCCAGAGTATTTTGAAATGCGAATACCAAGAAAGTTGCTACCTTTTCAATTGGAAGATTGTAAAGAAGAGAGGAAATAAATTTCCTCGCAGCCTTTGTTGCAGTCGCAGTTGTTTTGTTTTTTAGTTCAATTTGAGATTTTATGAGTGATATGCTTTTAAAGGTTTCATTCAGGTGAATTTTTAATTTTAATAAAGTATTTGCGTAGCATATATAATATATTATAAACCTGTTCTGTATTTGAAAAAAATATAAATTGTTAACATGCTTGAAATTCTATTTCAAGTAATTTAAATTATTGCAAGGAATTCAAATGTTATCTGTTCTATGGAATCTATAAAAACACATGTGACATGAAAGCTTTGGACATTTTTATTTCATTGAAAAATAAAGTGCTGTTTTACATTTTTACAATAAAATATTTACATGTGCAAAATTTCAAATTAATTATTCAGCAATTAAAACATTTATATATTAACCAAGTATTTAATCATCCAGTACAATTGGTCATTGAAAGTTTGCTAAACAAGCACTGACAAACACTATTTCATTTAAAATTTTTCTAAGACTTAAAGGAAGAACCTTCTTAAAGATTCGAAATTGTTTAATTTTTCCTACTGCATGTTCAACATAAATTCGTTGTTTTGCAATTTTCTTTGTTTCAATTTCTTCTTGCGGCGTGAGGTGGTCTCTTCTGTTTAAAAACTGAGGAATATTAAGAGTGGCTCCAATACTCTGTAACTCATCGTGAACAGTAAAGCCTCTATCAGCCATTACTAAGTCACCCGGTAATAATGATTCTGAGAGTCCACTCTTGATAAAAATTTCAGGATCGGAAATCGCACCTTCAAATACATCTGATACAAAACATATGGCACCATTAGGTGTAATGCCTATTAAGATTTTGGAAGTTGTATGAGCTTTGTTATGGGAGTAAAGATTGCCTTGATGTTCAAAAATTTTAGGTGATTGGCAGAAAAATTCGTTACAATCTATGATGACCCTAAGATTCTTATAATGCTTAAATATGGCTGGTAAATGCTCTGAAATTTTTTCACGAGAAGGAAACATGTCAGGCTTCAAATAGGTTTTGAACTTTTCATTCATAAATAAAATCCATCTAACAGATATTGCTGTTAAAAGTGAAGTAGACAGCTGAAATCTGTATGATAGATCTTGAATGAGTAAACCACTTCGCAAACGGGTTAAAGTTATGATTAATTCTTGCAAAAATTTTCGAATAACTTGGCATCTTTTTGAATTCCAATACGTTAGATTGTGACAGGCCGTTCCGAAAAATGTAAAAATAATCATCATCGTAGAATAATCGAGGCCAGTGTAAAAAATACATTTCTTATCATTTTTCTTTAAAGACTCTACAAAATTTTCAATAGGAGGCTGAGTCTGTGCAGTCGAATGAGAAATGCGTTCTTTTGCAACAACTTCTGTAGTAGATGCAATAAAAAGTTTCTTTGATGTTTGAAATTTTTTTGAATATGTTTCTGTGCACTCAGTTTGTGTCGGAACGCTAAAACCACTTTGCATATTAATTCCTTTATAAGCTTCTGCACTAATTCCCATGCCAAAAAACGATTTTCGGTCTGTTTGCACTTCTTTATCAACCATACTTGAATCCTTGAAACAATCAAGAAAATTCTGCTCCTCATTCACGTTCTCCATAGTTGCTTCCACAATTTTCTATAAAATATTTTATGTGCCTCCGGCGCGTAAACACGTTTTTTCGCTACAGTTAAGAGTAGCGCAATATTGTGTATTGCGCTGCAGAGGAATGTAATGTAAAAATTGAACTGCGCATGCGCCTATAGCCATACAGCGGAGCATAATCTTCTTCTTATTCTTCTTCTTCTTCGTACAGCGTTAGCACCCTACTGACAAAGCCTTGTATATTTGAGCTGCGCATGCGTCTATTAAAATCCACTACTACTACACAAGATCGATAAAATCAAAATGGCCGGGACTAGTCGCGAAATATCAAGTGTAATGACTAGCGCCGCAAACAACTACAATACTAGATTAAATTCGAGTGTACGCATGGAAACTCCTATACGCACCGAAGTCACATAACATGGAATACGTGCCAATGCACATAATTCGGGAAATTACGAGACTCGCGACAATGCTCGCAGGACTGATCGCGCCTCGGATTGGTCTCGGCTTCGTCTCGGCTTAGCCTCAGCTACGTATCGGCTACAACTCGACTACGCCTCACCTACGCCTTGGCTTCGATCTACTGCGAGCATTGTCGCTCGTCGCGCAATAACCCTCATTGTGTGCCTAGGCACGTAATACACTATTATGTGCCTCCGGCGCGTAAACTCGTTTTTATTCTACAGTTGAGAGTATCGTAATGTTGAGTATTACGATACAGAGGAATGTAATGTAAAAATTGAACTGCGCATGCGCCTATAACCATGCAGCGGAGCGTAATCTTATTCTTCTTCGTACAGCGTTGGCACCGTACTGACAAAGCCCGGTACATTTGAACTGCGCATGCTCTATTACAATACGCTACTACTACACAAGATCGAGAAAATCAAAATAGCCGAAACTATTCGCGAATTATCAAGTGCGATGGACGAGAATCATGATGAATACTACAAGTAGATTAGATTCGAGTGTACGCATAACAACTCGTATACGCACCGAAGTCACATAAAATAGAACATGTGCCAATGCACACAATTTGGGTAATTACGAGACTCGATTAAAATGCTCGCAGGATTGATCGCGCCTCGACTACGCCCTGGCTTCGATCTCCTGCGAGCATTGTCGCTCGTCACGTAATAACCCTCATTATGAGCCTAGGCACATAATATACTAATACACATATTGCATTATTAGAATCTTACAATATGTAAAAAAATATGTATGTGTATTGTACGAAAATTAAATTTTCTTTAGTACTTCCTTTAATTATTCAACTACATACACTTACATTATTTTGCGTTAATAAACTAATGGAATCCTCGTTATTTTTTCGTGCTTGGTTTTCATGAATTTTCTTCCTATTTTCATATTTTTCTTGGATACTCTTTCTTACTATTTTTTCTTTCTGCAAAGAAATATAAATATTATTTGTATTTTAAAACGCACGATAATCACAAAATACAATGCATAAGTTTTTGGAACAAATCATAGTAAATCGAAATATACTAAGACGAAATACACCTTACATATATATTTTTTACATACTTATAAACTCCAATTTTAAAAAATCAAAAAAATTGAAGCTTTGCAATTTGATAATGTGATACACAATGAATAATATTTGTTGTGTAAACAGTTTTCTTACCATAGGTTTTGAAACTTTCGCTGAAAACTTGATAGGATCTGGAAATTTGTCAGTCGGCCCACTTTCACCCACAAAATGTAAAGAACATATATAATGTCTCCAAGAAACTTCATCAATAGAGTTGAATTTATCATCTGAACTACCACATGACACGACCCATGTTTTACATTTTAAACAATCATTGCATTATTTAATATGTTTCTTTAATTCTTTCTTTTCAATACGTCCTTTTCTATACTGTAAACATGGTCTTGGAAATCGTATGAAGTAAAGGAGTTTATGTTCTTTATATGCTTTAGTACGACTATCACTTTTACAAAAATCGAACATGTAGCGCATACCATACATGCTCCCTTATTTTTTATTTTATTCGAATCCCGGCACAGTCTGATGCCCACATTTCGATGAAAATTAAAAAAAACTATTCAATTTAAAGCTAAGACCTTAACGAAGAAATCTAAAAACAAACGTAGTCGCGGACTTATTAAAAAGCTATTTAAAAAAAAAGGTTAGCTTTTTAGAAAAATTAGCTGGCTTTGGTTGCCATACGTACAGCTGGGGTCACGTGATCAACCTCACCTCTTTACCGCATAACCCGGTACTCTGCTCGTACTACCTTAACAAAAACTATTTCATAGCGCCTCCTTTGAAAATCCGATTTTCGGTACCTGTAGAGCGGGTTGAAACTACGATTTTCAACCCTAGGGTTGAAAGTCGCTGTTTCAACCCGCTCCACAGTTACAGCCAATCAGATTCTCAAAAGAGTTACTATGAAAAATAGTATACATTACTCGAAACAAAACACAGCGAAAGCATTTCGTGTGATTTCAGCCCTCGTTTCACTCGGGCAGAGCAAACTTCACACTCATGCAATCGCTCTGTTTCGCCCCTTGTAATGTAATATACTATTTCATAGCGCCTCCTTTGAAAATCCGATTTTCGGTACCTGTAGAGCGGGTTGAAACTACGGTTTTCAACCCTAGGGTTGAAAGTCACTGTTTCAACCCGCTCCACAGTTACAGCCAATCAGATTCTCAAAAGAGTTGCTATGAAAAATAGTATACATCACTCGAAACAAAACACAGCGAAAGCATTTCGTGTGATTTCAGCCCTCGTTTCACTCGGGCAGCAAACTTCACATTCATGCAATCGCTCTGTTTCGCCCCTTGTTATGTAATATACTATTGAATTTCATAATTATTATGTTCTATTGAAAAGAAGTTTTGAATACGTAATTCTTAATTATTGTTTAAACTAATTAATTCTCTTTTCAGCTAAAAAAATAATTATTGTCATCCGCATAGCATTTATTTTTAATTTAAAAGAAAAAATTAAAATGTATGACGTAACAACGTAATTTGTGAACGCTCCCTATGAAAACTAAATTATTTTATTGAAAAATTTAGATATTTTAATTAACCTATACCCTGCAAATAAAGGTCTGTAAGACTCCAGCGAAACTTACTGAGTCGGTTAGAAGGAATAATTTGTATGAATATTTGTTTCTCTTACTATTCGACTAATTCATATGCATGCATATGCTACATACTCTAGGGGAGACGGCCCAGCGAACGGTCAGGGAATTCGCTCACCATTCACTGACTTCGTAATAATGTGAATAGGAAGAGCATAAAAAACATTTAAATTGTTTCAATTAGGATTCTGCGGTACATTTTGAGTTTGAAGGCATCGAAGTTAATACAATAATTTTTTCTAGTGTAAAATACTACAAAAACTAATAACTGTCATGAAGGCAGTGCGGTGGTAGTAGTGCAACGTTGCTAAACCACTGAACTGCCTTTGATGACAGGTATTATGTATTTTTTTAGATTTGAAGGCCATGAATCAACTAGTACAACTAACCAAGTCATTAAATTTAATTTCCTCCAAGAAATTTCCACAATAACGAATTTTTTTAGTTGAAGCTTTAGGGAATAATGAAGTCTATCAACAAATTTCTGTAGGCTTCAATTAATTCTGAACAATAAATAAAAATAATTTCTGTATTACCGACACTTAAAGTTTTTTAATTGTTAAAAACTAATTAGTCTATAGCCATACACAAATATGTCCCTTAATATGTCATAAAGTTCTAGCTGAAAAAATTAATTATTATGGTTAAATTATTTAGTTGAGTTCGAAACTTTTGTCACTGCCTACATTATCGGAGGACGATTAGTCGCGTATCAGATAGGATACGTAGCCGGCAGGTGTCCTCGTAGACAATTTCACTGGCAATCGAAAGATCTGGGCTCGAATCCCAACGTGGTCAAAAGCGCCTTTTTTTTCCACAGAAAGATTTCAAATTTTTTTAAATTATGGTTAAATCTTGGGGAAACTTATGTTATTGATCCAGTCAGTTACACCGGCTGATCCATGGCCTTAACGCTAAAAAATCAAATTGTTGTATTAACGTCGATTTCTTTAAACTCAAAATGTAAATAGTCTTTTGGCACTTTTTTAAATATAAATGATCATAAAGAAATAATTATTTATAGGATTTTCTCATAACCGAACGCATTATAACTCAAAAAACTTTAAATTCTGTAAAAAAGAATACTTTTTAATAGCAGACCTTTTCTTCGAACTGAAAAAACTTGAAAAAGTTTCTCTTCTGCCCAACATTCATCCAGAGATATCGTTGCGAATTCATCGTGAAATTTGTTTAGAATAATCTTGCATTGCCGACATTCAATATCATTTTTGGTTGAAGTAAAGTATAACGCAGGGCAGGCCGTGTTCGCGAGCATAGGCGATAGCGGCCACTATACTTTGATCCTGTTTTGAGCTTACGCCAGATGGCGCCGAAGTATAATTTCTTAAACCTCAGCCCGCTGACCCCCGCACCAAGGTTGCATCGCTAATGGTCAGCCCAATCCGACTCCCTGCCTGCAACGGCGAGAACTTGATTCCCTTAAGGAGGTATTACACCTCTGCATGCAGGAATTATGCATGCAGGTTACCATGGTAACATACAAGAGAGAAAGAAACGAACAATTTTCCTATCTCTTTCCCACTAATATGTTACCATGGTAACCTGCATGCATAATTCCTGCATGCAGAGGTGTAATTCCTTCTTTAGTGATTATAGTTTCTATGTGCGAAGTTTTCTCACCAGAGCGGCGCTGCACGCGGCACGCTCTACAAAAGCATTGTATTAATAGACAAATATTTAAAAAAATTTAAATAATTAAGTTTCTGAACAATATGAAATGAAACAATGTTCCTAAAAGGATTCTAGGACATAAAATACACATTTTGCATAAATCAATTAATACAAAATAAAAAAAAGAACACATTAAACTTCGTAAAATATATACTGTGGATACGCATGAAGAATTCTTGAGCCCCTGAACAAAATTCTTTTTATGTTATTCCCATATGATTGAAAATATATTTAAAAATAAATAAAAAGCTGAAGCTTATAAATAGAAGTATTTGCCATCTTTATTTTCCAGCTTCAAACGAATGAAATGAGAAATAAATATTTTGTTAAGCCCTGTGTTCAACATAAAAAACCATGCGAAGGGAAATATTTACTCAATTAAAAATTTGTAAATGTAACAAAAAATATTCATTACTATAAAATTTGCTAGTACATATTTTTAACATATTTTAAATTTTTAACATGTACAGATCGATGATGACTAGTTAAGTCATCATCTCTACAGCTTCATTGGCATGTTCTTTGCATTGAAAAATAAATTTTGTTTCACATGACAAAAAATATTTATTACTATAAAATTTGCTAGTACATATTTTTAACATATGTATATATGTCTTCGGTTATGTTCGACATATTTCGTACAGGGAATATAGATATATAGTATTAGATACTTTATCAGATATAGCTGATTTTTTTCGTCTTTTTTTATTATATTCAATCAATTTTTGTAAGTATTGAATTCGCGGAAAAATATGAACATATGTATCCATTTTAATATGACGTGTTTTGCAGGAAAGATAAACTACCGTTTATAATAATAATATTAAAATATTTATTTTAATTACTTTATACTTAGTATTTTTTACGCGTATAATAAAATATCTTTATATAAAATCTGATCTAATATTTTATTTCCAGATACGTTCATATTAATCATCACGGTACTTATTTAACTCCAAAATTTATCTTTATATCCCTTCAATCCATTCCATTTCATCCGAAATCTTCCAGTGAAATATAAATATCGAAGAAAGCACTTTTATATTTTTTTGCAAAATGGATTTGTATAAGAAATATAGTGTCGTTGATGTTGCATTCAAAATCCATTTAGTATTTCTTTAGCTTCCTTAATTTCAGAAAATTTAACTGAACAAGATAAGAATATTTTATTCAGTATGAGATTTCGAATGGAATATTATCAATACTGTATAAAAGTTTCACTAATTTTTTGTTCCTTTCCTTTTGTTTAGAGATTTTTTGGCACTATCAGATTAGCTGGAGGAACAAATGATCATCCTTGTACACCAACCTTCTTGCAAATATACAAGATATTAGCTACCTTTAGCATTTTGAAACCTCCAAAGCTTGGAAATTGTAGTACTTTCGATGGCAACCCTCCACAGCCCTTAATAACAATTTCAAAATTGAAATAATTACATCAGTCGAATAGTAAAAGCGCAATTCAAGAAATTCGAGAAAAGTTAAAAGCAATAATCGATTGTGAAGAAACTGATTTTAGTGATTTTGTAGATGCAGTAGCGCACGATTATGCTCTACCAGCTGTTAGAAATTGTTTGATTTTTTACACAACTGGTCGTATAACTGCTTACATTAAACAGCACACTCAGTGTTCGACATGCTTAAATGCATGTTTGACTACTTCTGAAATTCATGCAGATACGATAACTTTTTCTTGTGATCAGTTACCTGAAAGTTTGAGTAGATTTGCAAAAATAAATAAAGATTTCATACATCCAAATGTTAAGTTATACAAGCTTATCACAGTTGTCGAATATCTATTTAACAAACATTGCCGGTCTAGCAATTCTTTTGATCTAATTCTAGACGATTTAATTTCATCTGATGAGAAAAAATTTAGTTTACAATGCAAAGAACATGCCAATGAAGCTGTGGAGATGTTAGCATATATAATTCAATTTTATTTTAAACAAGAATAAAACAATTCGTAAGACAGGAAATGGCTGAAATTTAAAAATTTAGCGTCTTGAAAAAAGCAGGCCAAGCTTTGCGACACTTAACTAGTCATCATCGATCTGTACATGTTAAAAATTTAAAATATGTTAAAAATATGTACAAGCAAATTTTATAGTAATGAATACTTTTTGTCATGTGAAACCAAATTTATTTTTCAATGCAAAGAAAATGCCAATGAAGCTGTAGAGATGTTAGCATATGTGATTTAATTTTATTTTAAATAGGAATAAGACAATTCGTAAGACAGGGAATGGCTGAAAATTAAAAATTTAGCGTCTTGAAAAAAGGGATGCCAAGCTTTACGACACTTAACTAGTCATCATCGATCTGTACATGTTAAAAATTTAAAATATGTTAAAAATATGTACTAGCAAATTTTATAGTAATGAATATTTTTTGTTACATTTAAAAATTTTTAATTGAGTAAATATTTCCTTTCGCATGGTTTTTTATGTTAAACACAGGGCTTAACAAAATATTTATTTTTCATTTCATTCGTTTGAAGCTGGAAAATAAAGATGGCAAATACTTCTATTTATAAGCTTCAGCTTTTTATTTATTTTTAAATATATTTTCAATCATATGGGAATAACATAAAAAGAATTTTGTTCAGGGGCTCAAGAATTCTTCATGCGTATCCACAGTATATATTTTACGAAGTTTAATGTGTTCTTTTTTTTATTTTGTATTAATTGATTTATGCAAAATGTGTATTTTATGTCCTAGAATCATTTTTGGAACATTTTTTCATTTCATATTGTTCAGAAACTTAATTATTTAAATTTTTTTAAATATTTGTCTATTAGTACAATGCTTTTGTAGAGCGTGCCGCGTGCAGCGTCGCTCTGGTGAGAAAACTTCGCACATAGAAACTATAATCACTAAGGAATCGCCATTTTGTTTTTAGTCGGACAGGGCTGCTAATGGTCACTAAGCTGTGCTAATATGCTAACGGATGGGAATAAACTTCGAGGCAGGCCATGCCCGCGTAATGCTTTAGTGGTGGCCACGGTCGTATAGACAGGTCTGGCATCTCCCGTGGTGGGGGGTTTTTCCCTTATCGTGACGAGTAGTAGTTTTGAAAGTGACCGCTTGGGCAGCGTTGCAATCGAGTAGTTGAAGGAATACCCGTGGTTTACAGACAGCTTTCACAGCTGACTACGTTCTGGGTATATCTATATACATACATGCTACGGTGCGGTAATTCGGGCCACTACTCGATACCAGCGCTATCCGTGGCAAAAATATGAAACATTCTGACTACAATAAGGGAACATCCCCCACCACGGGAGATGCCAGACCTGTCTATACGACCGTGGTTTACAGACAGCTTCCACAGCTGACTACGTTCTGTGTATATCTATATACATACATGCTACGGTGCGGTAATTCGGGCCACTACTCGATACCAGCGCTATCCGTGGCAAAAATATGAAACATTCTGCCTACAAGAAGGGAACATCCCCCACCACGGGAGTTGCCAGACCTGTCTATACTACCGTGGACCTGCATCAGCCCCATCCAGGGTTGCGAAGGTAAAATACCTAACGTAATTTACATGGTTTTCTACCTGTAATTTACGTTGTATATTACGTGGAGGTTTTCTACACGTAATTTACGTATATGCTAGACTTGAAGTTTTGGTGGGCGCGCAAGCTAACCTAATTTTTGAGTATCGTTCGCGAATCTTGTTATTTCATTAATAAATGTCAAAATTATAATTTAAACATCAGTAAGGGTGGTGGCCAATGCACGAAAATTACTTTTTCCCAGGAAAAGATGCATTGCCATTAAAAATGATTTGCTAGCAGATAAGCAGATGCAAATTGATAAAAGGCCAGATGGAACTTTGTACTTTAAGTATGAGCCTTGTGCTCAATAAAAGGAATATATCCTCAGAAGAAATAGTGCTGTTAAACAATAACAATAAAATAAGTCTTGTGTTTAATTCTTATGTAAAATAAAACTTCAATATCATGTCAATTAAAAAGTATTTACCGCGGTTGATAATAAAATTTCATAGGAAAGATCGTTCACAAAAGAAATAGAAAATATTCTTAATTTAGCACCAATTATAATATAACTATTAAATTTAGTTTATGTCTTTTTAGTATTTTTTTTTCAATGAACAATTCTTTTCTTCAGTTATAAATCGAATGATACAGAATTTATAAAACTATCTTTCTAAATCTCAAGATTTAACTACTGACATGTTAAAAAATTAAGCTTATAAATAAAATAAAATTTGAGTTTGAATTTTTGAATATGGAATTATTAAATATTAGCAATTTAATATATTCAGAATAAAAATATTATTATTATTGAATTTATCAATATTATTTTATTCTCCTGTAAATAAAGTATCACTGAAAAGCTTATAAGCTTTACTTTACGTTTTTTGAAAGCATTATCTATTTTCGTAAGGTCCTCTTGAGATAGATGATTCTCATTCCCAGAATTATATTATTTAGTCGATTCCGCTTTGAAGACGTTTCTTAACATAAATAAAGCAATAAGTTAGAATAATTATAAAACAATTTGATCACAACATAAACATAAATTATTAAGTCCATATATTACTATAGTATTTATTGAAAAGAAATTTACGTTATCCTGAATATAACATATTACAGTAGTTTGGTAAATATTTATAACTTCTCTAGGTTCTCTATTAAAATTATTGATATTCCAGTGATTATGAAAATATAATAAACAAATAAAACGGATTGTAATTAACTACAGTTGTATACGTATTTTACGTAATATACATAATTTATGTAATTTACATAGAAAACCTCAAGTTACGCGTAACTTTGCAACCCTGGCCCTATCCGACTCCCTGCCAGCCAGCCGTATTCACTGATCTCTATAATACACTGGGTGTACAATGCCAATGGGAAAGTCCGCAAAGTCGTGTGCCCAATTCACGAAGGAATAATAAGGAGACCTATCTCCATGTAAGCGACTTGGCAGGAGCAGCGGCACGGTAAGTGCCCGGCTTGTAAGTTGGAAGTAGTGGAAAGGAGTGCGCAAGTGCGCAGTTGTCCTCTTCTTACTCACGAGAAAATGTGCGAGTGAGACGAATTTGTCAAATCGATCTAAGCCAGAGTGGTTATGTTGATTGATTTTTTTATCATTTGCAAGCGGCAGATATTTGTTCAATTTCAATTTAGTTTAAAAAAAAAATTATTATTTCAGGACTCCTATAAATCTAAAGGAGTGCATTAAAAAAGTGGTATGTATATATCGAATATAATAAGATTGTAAATCTTGAAATTGAAATTATGGTATTTGTTATTACTTCGTAAATCCTGTGTAAAAAAATGTTGAATAGTTTTTTCTTTTAAAGGTGAGGGAATTTAATCCATGAAATTTTTAAGATTTTGAAGATCGCATATAATATAATATAATGCATTTGATATAATAAATTTTTCTCTTAGCAATGTCGCATCGCGTATCGGGTTGCATAACCTCTCTGGCTTAGATCAATTTGACAAGTTCGTCTCACTCGCACATTTTCCCGTGAGTAAGAAGAGGAAAACTGCGCACTCTTTAATTATTCATAATGATTTGCAACTAATTACAACTCTCATCAACTTCGTTCCTTGTTCAGAATTTTTCATTTTTTTTCCATTTTTTAACTTAATTTTACCTCAAAAAAATAATATAAATGCAGTGATTAAATATAAAATTAAATATACAAATTTAAAAAAAGTTATTATTCAATGCCCAAAAGGAATAAAGGAGATATTAATATTTAAATTCTAATATCAGCTGAATGTTTCAAAATAGTTTTTGTACAAGATGAATATGAATAAAAAGGGGAAAATTTAATTTAAAATATTCAAATAATATTATTATTTAAAGTATGATCTCTTTTATTTGTTTATGGCATTGAATAATATATTTTAATAATTTTTTTATTAAATTCTTCGCAAGTTACTGTGCATTTTCAGTGAGTGATAGTACAGTTAGCGCCGCGTGTGACGGTACGGCAAACTAACTTAGGAATTCAACTTAGGACTTAGGACACTAACGGGGCGCCATTTTCTTTTCTGATGCATACGGCTGTAGTGATGGGCGATACGTCGTAAAGTATCGATACGTATCGGTTGTGTCTGTATCGATACGCAGAAATAATTGAATAAAAGTATCGATATAGTTGTATCGATACACATATTTCAATCAATATTTGCAAATATCACACAAATTTATAGACATTTTAAAGATATGATTTTTTAACGTGGTCATTCCGAAATTTTGCATAATCTTTACAGGTCATCAAATTTATAATCATTAATCTAATTCCAAAACGGTCATTCGAAGCAAATGAACAACAAACTTAAGATATTTTTACTGTCAATAAATCGTATATTCATTATATATTATATGTGATGTTTATTATTGCTTAGGTTTTTAACTAAATAGTTTACGTGTAGATGAAAGCATTTCTTGCGAATTTAAAAAAATGTATAAAATACTCATGAAATGAAATATTTATTTATTTTATTTTTTAATAACAGAACTTCGCAATAATATCAACTTGGATGCGTTCGAGTTGCTGCATATAACCCACTAGTAGATGCAGGCGTAATACAAATATAAAAATAGAAAGAATGGGAACATTTAAACGCCCCGAGTTAAACATAGCTCATGGTGATGCCACTAGTTTTTCTGAATCAACGTGGGTAGAAAAATATTTTTATCATCTGAATTTGTGATAATATAAATTACGAAGCTAGAGAGTAAAAGTGATAATTCCAAAAAGTATATATTCCTTAATATTTCTGCTTGGTAAGATATTTAATTAACAGCCAGTAATTTTTTAAAATATAATAATTCTAAAATAATAATTGAATTTTTAATTCAATTCAAAATAGAGCTATTAGACATTTTTGAAGAACTTATACGTCCCAAATCATTCCAGTAAGAAAGTGGACATTGAATGGAATTGAACTGTTAAGATCTGGAAAGAAACGAAGTCGAAAATGAAACTTTTTAATGCATTTTTAATTCCTAGGCATTGAGAGGAACTCAAAAGTTTCATTCATTTCAATATGCCATTCAATGCCTACCTTCTTACTGAGGCACCCTCTGAGGCACGGAATTTCAGAAAATAAAAAGGCCTATGTTGCATAGAAATTTTATTTCTTTTCAAATTGAACAAAGTTGGTATATTTTTATTAATAAAATAATAACATAACATAAAAATATAAAAATTAATAAATAAATTAAGCTTGTTGTTATAGGGTGGGACTCAGATAATCCCACCGTGCATAACCGCGGATTTAAAAGGTGGGACACTTTTAATACCATCGTGCCTCGAAGAGTTAAAAGACATTTAAAAGTTTAATTCTCGATTCCGTTTCTTTCCAGGTTTTTATATTTCAAAACTTTCAAAGCCATTCAAAAATTTGTTGAATTTATTTCCAGTTCCTACAGGAACAGTTACTCATTTTTGTTGCTGACTGTTTCTTTAATCGCAGAAAAAATTTAATTTTAAACTTTTATCATGTAAAAAATTGTTTAAACAATAACCGTATTAGGTATATATTCAACAATAAGCAGCATAATTTTTATAATGCGCTCTCGAGCACACGCGCACAAACACTATTTTGCCACTTGTCAATTAGTTTTAATAAGAGAAAATAACGTTTGTCTCAACCAAAGAAGGGAATTAATTTTTTTCCTGCGATTTCTTTCCTACATTCCTTTTATCTTTCCGTCTCTTTACACGCCTTCTTATTCTCCTCCTCATTTATTCTCATACTTACATTCTCTTACAACGAACATTATATAGGTGTCCCCTCCGATTTTCTTTGTTCTCACATGTATTGTAGTATTCGAAAAACTAAGCGACACGTATTTTTTCTTACGTGCCCAAAATGGTTTATAGGGGATAAAAAGCACCCCCGAAAAGTGTGGTAACACATACCCATTTAATTGTTTCACATATAATAACAGAACCCCTCACAATCAAACTAACTCGAGCAGTATCCTCACAATAAGAGATAAAAAATGTGATTTTGTTAACTCGATCAAAAAGATTTTTGGGGTGTAAAGTACCCCACAATAATTTCTAATTATACAAAAAATTTCCAAACGGGCATGATTTCAACCCGAAAAATCTAGAAAAAATATATATTGCACGCGGTAATAAAAAAAATTTTACGTGTTTTTGAATTTTTACAAGAAATAGAGTAAAACTCTATAGAGCGAAAAATTGTTATGGAGTTAAATTATCCCAAAAGAAGTTACGATTATACCAGAAGATGACCAAATAGGTGTAAATTTAAGCTAAAATATCTGAAAAAAATATATGTTTAACGCGATAATAAAATCAAATTTATCAGACCAACAATCATCATTAGACTCGTTTTTTTATTGTATGTGGTACAATAGTGATGCTCTTTAAAAAAATAATCAAAACACAAAGAATTTTTGCACCACGAACATCTAATAACATCTAATTCTCCTGGTTTTTCTGAAGGGTAACCAGTTTTAAACTGGGAGTTCTCAAAAAGTCTGTAATACCTTGTTGAAGATAATTGACTATGTACGAAAGACTGTAACTTTATAATATCATTTCGTATGTGCAGATTTAAATCATAGTCTTAAAAAATAACTAAATCTGAAAATGTCGCACATAATTTTTCCATATGCGAAATTATTTTATGAAAAAAATTTGAAACACAAAAGAATAATTATTTATTTTAAACTTATTTTCTTATTGCTTCGAGCCAAATTTTTAAAAATGATGCGATTCTAATAAATCACGGTTCATTTTTTTAGGAAAAAGATTCTCTACAACTTGACCGTTACCAATTTTTACGTCAGAAACGTAACATTTCTCTTCTTTAAAGATCTCCTCGTTTTATGTAAGGATCGGAAGGATCCTCTCTAAGGGATGAGGAATAGTCAGTAAATGAGAAGGGTTGATCATATAAATATATTTATTAACAAAAGTATTTTAAGTAAGCACCATGAAAAAGATGGACGCGAATATATAAAAGGTGAAATACTTAGTAATTACCCTGGCTTGGAAATTGGTCGGTGATGAAATGAGTTCAGTAGATTGGATGTGAATACTTGAGTCCTCACTTGTAGACGTTGAAATAATTTCAGTCAGATCGGAAATTTGTGGTCCAGCCGGTTAAGATAGTCGATTCTCTGATCCAAGGTTTTAGAGAGAATTTAGAAGGCGATTTCCCTTCACTTTTCATAGTTTTTGAACTTGGCGTCGAATTCGAACTGGTTCGAACTGCACTGACTGGACTGAACTCGCGATAAGAAGTGATGACACTGAACTGGACTCGCGTTGGTTACATTGTAGAAATCGGACGTTGACTAAATGACTGAACTGACTTCTATTGGAACCTTCGCTTTTTATAGGCCCAAAGTATGTCAATTATGGTGGGGGTAAAAGACCAGGTGTGCCACCTTTTCCATATTTGGTATTGAAGCTTAAGATCGAATGAGTTGCCTTCTCCGATGACTCACACTACGATGAAATTTATTACCTGGCTTTAATGTCACAGCCAAATATATCAATTCTATTTTAATCTGCCTTTCGATTTTAACGATCTTCCTATTTCTTATTGGATCTTGCTGTATCTTGAGTCGATATAATCACGCACGCGGTAATGTTGCCTTGATCCATTCATTGGTTCCTTAATTTGTTTGTTACTCTAGGTGGTAGAGTCGTGGGACGTGACACACTTTTTGAAAATAAATTCTTGAATGGTTGAAATGATAAAAAAACAATTTTTCAAAACAAAATTTTTATAAACAAATTGCTGTATTTGATGATAATCAATTCAATTTGAAAAATAGGAAACGGTCGTGTTGTAGAGAATCTTTTTCTCAAAAAAATGAACCGTGATTTATTAGAATCGAATCATTTTTAAAAATTTGTCTCGAAGCGATAAGAAAATAAGTTTGGGCAAAAATAAAATTTATTAATAATAGTATATTGTGTATCTAGGAGGTAAAGTAGGTCTTTTGGGGCGAAGACCAATGTATAAGCTTTGGTTAGATTAATTAAATATTTTTCTGGAATGTAAAATGTTTTTTCTTCAAGTTTAAAAAATTTTAGGTACAATTTTTGGGATATTTAGTAATTTGTCACTAAAAAACTTCTTTTTAGGTAATTCTAAATTATCTTTTTTATTTATTGATTGACCAAATGTTAGAATTTTTTGACAACAACCCTTCTACATTTTTTATCAGAAAAATAATCGATTATTATGGTCTTTTGTAAATAAATCAATTTTCTCGTATGCTTAACGCAGTGGCAAAATTAGTTCCAGAAGAAATTGTACAGTTCCAAATAGTGGGAATATTTTAACAATCATAAAAATGCTGCAGTTGGTTGGGGGGGAAATATAATCCATTTCTCGCAACTGTGCAGAGGGCGTAAGGAACAAAAGTAGGACATAAGGAACGAAAGTAGGACTTAAGGAAGAAAACAGATACAATATGAACATGCTGGTCGTAAATGGACAACTTTACAGCCGCTCTACAGGGGCTCGAAGTACTACTTTAGTGCTTGTTTTGCAAAAAATTATTTTTTTGTGTTTCAAATTTTTTTAATGAAAAATAATCTTTTCTCTTTCAAATTAGCCCTTCAATAATAATATTGCTATTCTTGAAAGCAAAATTATCTATTTTTGCCAGAGGTCTAATTTTCGTGAAGGAACTACCTTAAGCGGCAAACCTTTACCGGCTGACCTTTACAAGTTGTACCTTTTGGTATAAACATAGGAATAATATTCTTTCCAGCAGGTATTGCTTGCCTTACAACTTCTGGGCAGTTTCCAGTCCAAGAGTCTATGAGCAACACGCTTATCGGTCCTACCTTTGGGAAGAAAATTTTTCAACCAGCTTTGAAAATGTTCTACAAGCAAAATAATTTGTAAAATTTAATGACTACAATTTCGAGAACGATGGAAGCAAGACAGAATGATTATTCGCCACAGTAGGTGGAAACTAAACGTTAAAGGATGGCGCAGTATTCGCGCGCCTTCTAAAATATGAAAACACTAATCGGAATTAAAATTCAGTATAACGACGTATGGCGGGAAATTTAAATGTGAATAAATGTAAAATAAAAGGGGCAGCTATTTATTTGTGTTAAATATGTAGATGAAAAATATTGATAATATTCAATTTCATTGTAAATAAGTAATTCTTTAAAATGAAATTGAGTATATTAATATTTTTTATTTATATATTTTTTTTCACGAATCAATAGCTGTACCTTTTATCCATTTCATGTAATAACGAGCAACATAGTAAAAATATAAATGGTTAAATCTTTAGTAATTGATATGAACATAATTTGATAAGTTTTAAAACTAAATAGTTGTATTGATAAAACTACTTGTTACATAAATATAAATATATAGTAATTGTTCTAGAGTTTAAAAAAATTAATTTAGAAGTTCGTTTTAAAAATTTTAGATTTCTCCAATTAAAACATTAAAAATTCATGAACACATGTTCATCAGTTCTTCATCTATAGCTTTTTGCTACATATATGCAGAATTTATCACGAATTACTGCCATTATGAGTAATGCGAGAAATATAATTAAAAAGAATTCTAAGAAATCTCGTAAAAATTCCCACTTTCTTATTGTGAATACAAAAGTATTATTATAAAGTGAAGAACTTTAAATGTAAGTATATATACAATTTATTAGTAATTAATATAAAATTACCGAAAAGAAATCAGGAAAAAATTTGAGTAAAAAATTAATTTCAAGATTAGAATGTTTCGTAAAATAAAGTTAACAAAATTACGTAAAATATTTCGTTGAAATACAAAAGTATTATTAATTCGTTGCAAAATAAAAATATACAATAAAAATGGCAAATACCAAATACATTAAAAATTTATTTGTAACTCGTAGAAAATTAGTAAAGAGAAATTAGTAACAAAATTTTAAGTAAGTAACTGCACGGTACATCACATTGAATACTTGCCTTGGCTTTCTTATGTGCATTGCGAATGTGCATTTGCACGAATGCTAACTGCTACTTTAACAAGCTTTGCAGTTTTTTCATCTTAATACCTTGTGCGAAGTATTCAGCATTTTCAAGTCGTTTTTTGAACGAACCCAATTTGTTTACATATTTGGACTGCCGTTTCAATAAATTAGTCGCTATACCATCTAAACGTGCAGCAACTGGAGTTAAATCTTTTTTCTGGGTAACTGATCCAAGGATTGCTCGTTTTTTAGAAGTTTTTCGAGATGAGCATGAACAGTTATGTACTCCTTCTCGAACAATATCTTTTTTCGAAAATGAACCATCGCCATTGTCCTCATTTAGACCAGTATATCAACTAATGCTTCCTCCGACTCCATACTTATCGAGAAATCCACGCTGTTCTTAGCAATGTTTGTTTTAGTAGACGATGTGAGATTGAGCAGTAATTCGGGAACAGCATCGCTTCTCAATATCATACGAACAGATTTTATTGTTATTTCTGAGTTAGATGATCATTTTTTTCCATTTTTAATTCATTTTTTTTATTTTCTTGAAAAGAGTCAGTCAAAACAGGAAAATTGTCATTATTTTTGTTAGACGAAAAAAATATGTGTTACTTGTCTCAGAAATATACCTTCTTACAAAGTAAAATTGATAATTATATTACTATTCATAAGGTAAATGCCAAAGTTTTAAATCAGTTGGATAAAAAATATATTACGCTACAAAGGAATGAAATGTAAAAATTGAACTGCGCATTCGCCTATAGCCATGGAATGGAGCACAATCTTCTTCTTCTTCTTATTCTTCTTCTTCTTCGTACAGCGTTAGCACCTTACTGGCAAAGCCTTGTACATTTGAACTGCGCATGCGTCTATTAAAATCCATTACTACTACACAAGATCGATAAAATCAAAATGGCCGAGACTAGTCGTGACATATCAAGTGTAATGACTAGCGCCGCAAACAACTACAATACTAGATTAAATTCGAGTGTACGCATAAAAACTCGTATACGCTTCGATTTCCTGCGAGCATTGTCGCTCGTCACGCAATAACCCTCATTGTGCGCCTAGGCACGTAATATACTATTGTATTCTATTCAATTGTTATAAATAACCCATGAAAAAAAATTATTTATATCTTGATATTTACTTTTTAATTAGACTTTGAAAATACGATTAGTTTGACTTCCTAGTCCCCTTCAACATACATTTTTTCAGATTTTTCAGCTTGAATTTGGGGTCGCTGAATCCGAATCCGGGGTTGGTTTGACTTAGTCAGGTCGTACTTCGTTTCTAACCTCAAAAAAATTATGAAAGTTGAAACATTCATAGAAACACCCAGAAAGCAAAGCAATTATATGTTCTCAGGGTCGCTGAGTCCAAATTTAAAAGTCAATTGACTCGGCGAGGTCACATTCCATTATAACCCTTAAGAAATTAATTTAAACTCCGAAAACTGTCTCTGACACGTGGGAGAAAATTCTCTTTTATTTCTCCCTGTGATAGCTTGTTCTTTTATTCTGGAAGGACCTATACAGGGGGTCTCTGTGACGTTTCCCCTCTTTTTGAACAACTTCTCTGCATTCTTGGATTTTGGATTATTCTCAAATCAATCATTTTTGGGTAACACATACTTTTAAAGTTGTGATTAGTTCAAAATTTCGAAAAATTGCTAGTCAAGAAATTTTGAAAATTTAAAAAAACTTTTAGAATTCAACAATAGTTTGAATTTTAAAGGTTTCAAAAATAAAAAAAGTTAAAAAATGTAAACTTTTTGAAAGATTTAAAAACAGTGAAAAATTTTGTTGAAATTTAAAATGATACAAAAATTTACAAGTGTCCGAAAATTCAATGTTTTTCAAACATTTGAAAAAAATGTACCTCCCCTCCCCATAAAATCATGTTAAGGTTGAATGTAAGTCCCATCCCCGTACAAATATTAAAGTCCCGTGGGGCGCCGTCGAGCTATGCTGTTTTGAAAAAATTTCATGGGCTCGCATGGTGAGTGTGTATACGTATAGTCACCAATGCTATGCCAGCGGCCGACTCGTAGATCGTGCAACATTGCAATTTAAACCTAACTGTGATATGCGTTTGAATAGCTGGATGTCAAAGGTTATTGTTAACAGTTAAAGAAATGTCAGGTCAAGTGAGATGGAAAGAAAGATTTATAAAGAACAGAGCTTTAGACTATGAAGTGCGTCGAAATTCGGGACTGGTTAAAGCGAGGAAAAGAAAATATTTTGCCGGCAATTTCACGTATGCTTCCAAGCTGGTTGTCTGTGTGTGACTGAAATTTAAATGTTCTAAATTAAATTATCTATAAATCTGCACGGTGGAGAGATTTGATGTTTTTTTTTTAAATTTATATTTTCAAGCAGCACAAATACCGACATTTTTTTTAATTTCTCTAACAGAGCGTTTAATTACTACAAATTAAAATGTGGAGAGTGTCTATGCATTTCCCATAAACTACGTGTTAAAATAGTCAACTTTGACATTAATTATCTCTGCATCGGTACGGTTGAAAAATTTGAAATTAATTTAGCATATAAATAATTATTCTATTTAAATAGCAGCTCCTTTTTTAAAAATTCTACCAGAGATCGGTTTTTTTACATACAACCTTAATGTTGTATTGTAATGAATTGGACACAGCGCTATGGACTAGTTGCTGAAAATCAATTGTTATGTAGGAAGATTGACTAAGCCGACATAGCATCGATTCCAATGTCGCACAATAGAACCATTTCAATGTTACATAGAGATCCCTATATCATCGCTCTCGTGCGATACAGTTTTATTTAGAGGGCGCAGGGCTATGGATTATAGCAGCGTGAGCAATGTTCTTCTTTCCGTGTAGGGGTGATAACTCTCGTATCTTCTTAGGCTAAAGTATGGGAGGTTTCCGACTTTGACGAGGACTATGTCAACTCGTCGTCGGATACGCTACGGTTTCATCCTCACACCCTCACTCCCACCTGCAAGGCAGCACGCCTTTGCTGGCTTTGTTACCTCAACAAATATAAGAACGAATCATTCTACACATCCCCTCTCGGCGCAGTTTTCATCGCACAGTATCTGTCAAGGCAGCAGGATTTTCTGCTTGAGATTGATAGTCACGCTCAAAGAATAACTAACAAGCTTCATGTACCGGGCGCCGAATACAAACATATTATGTCGAGAACAGCTTTCAGTGTTTTAATTAATTTTAAACCTGAATTCGAACCTGTATCACTACCAACCCGGATTCCTCTCAACGTCCAAACAAAAGCATAATCAAAAATTTCAAGAATTCGAAATCAATCGAATCCTCAAAACACAAAAAACACAACCAAATTTGGACCAAAATCACCACTAGAAAAAACCTTGAGAAAACAAACAAAAAAGAAGGAAAGAAAAAAAAGGCAACCTTGCAAAACCCCTTTCTTCTTTTTCTTTATTTCGTCCTCTTTTGTCTTTATGACCCACCACCATTTACATAAATAAAATGTATACTACTCGCCGACGTTTTGGAGCTCTTCCAGCACCCTCTTCAAAGCTGTAATACTATAGAAAATAAAAATATTTAATAATTGTTGCGTCTCCTATCATCCTCCATGGGTACGTAGATCCTTCTCCATGGAACGCAGACAGGAAACTGCAACAAGACCTTGCGCATTCCTCCCCTTTAAGCACCTGAAAGACCCCAAGGGTCATTCAGTGAAATTTGAATCGCTTCGCAGAATCTAGAAACCTCAAGAATATTTACTGTGGAACATTGTCTTTAAAGATAACTTATCATCCTGTCATCACAGCCATTGTACTTAACCAAATCCGTTTCTAAATTTATAGAATATGTTCCCTCTCTTCACAGTGGGTCCACTCATAAAGGAGAAAAGGGGAACAAATTATCATGTTTGCTATCAACAAGTGGTGGCGCTATTGTCGCTACCGATGTTATTTTTAAACTGTTGTAACCATAGCAACCATATTATTGTCAGTTGAAATAATACAGCCGATGCTCATTTTACTCAACTACCGTTCGAAGCACCTCAAGCGTCGGTGATATATTTATACATTTCAGGTTAACCCACTGACGCATTGTGATGCCCTGTCGTCGACAACGTTTTACTCAACTCCTTACTATTTCCTATGTAACGCTTATTGATATTCAGTTTGGATGAATTAGGTATTTATCAAATTCATTTTAGTCGACTATGATTTAATAAATGTTCAAATGTCCTTAAATCCCAATTTTAATCGACAGAGTTGAGTAAAATTACTTCAACTATTTTTCTCCGTGTAATAGTACAGTATTTAACTGTTCATTGTGATTCATATTTAAAAATTCTTGTTGTATTTTTATTCTTTCACAAATTATTTTCAACTTTGAATCATTTGAATTTATGAAATGGATTTCATACAATATATTTCAAAATTTTCCGCTCTTTAGAATACATCGGGTTGGGGTGACGGGGGTTTCATTTGCATTGAATTTGCAATGTCAAATGTAAGCGTACGCGCGCGCTGTTGATGCGGTGTTGCCAAGTCACCATATTTGCTTCAGCGAGCCGGCTAAGAATTTGTGCAACTGCGAGTTTCAACAACGTATGTCTTTAAAAGTAGTGCCGGTACATTTATTTTTTATGATGGCATACGATTCCTTATAATCTCTAGTATAACATACTAGTTTTCCAAAAAAATCTAAAGAAAATTGTGCTTTTAATGTAAAGAAAGGTATCGCGAAACTGAACTACGCCTATCTAACACGTGTTAAGAGATTCAACTTTAGAGCTTAATTTCTCGATTTTAAGTACCGGTCTTGATGATAATCTTTTTACCGCTTTGTAGATCATGGTAAAAAGTACTTATTTACGAAGTTTGAAAGAAATCTAAAGAAAAGTGATTTTCAAGAGAACGTCCTTAAGCACATGGGGGTGAAACCCAATGGTAAATTACTGGAAACAAACATGGCGGTAAATGCATGCGATCCCCCACTTTTGCATGGAGCCTTTCAGTGCTCCCGCTACCCTCCTGTCCCCTTTGCCAGAATACATTCTAAAATGAAATTTTTATACATCTGAAGCGATTAGGTGCTGAAATTGCAAAACTTTGTATTACTATGTATTAAGCAGTAAATTTGGTCTTGTAATTTCATAACTTGATCGCCTCTGGTACCTCATTGGAGTATTTAGCATTAATTTCCTTGGCTTTAGACTAAATGTAATTTCACAAGCTGCTATGACTCTTCTGAACCGCGAGATCAACTGTTTTCTGGGGGATTTTTAATTGGCTGCGTGATTCCCCCACATTTACATGGACGTGTTTCTCCCCTCCCAAAGCGGGCTTCACTCTCATGGATTTCTGGGTGATTTTTAATTGTCTGCGTGATTCCCCCACATTTGCATGGACGTGTTTCTCCCCTTCCATAGCGGGTTTCACTCCCATGCTTAAGCACGTAGATACTATGCATCGTAAATATGCCCTTCCTGAATCCTGCCTGGTTTTGTGGGATACTTTCATTTTCTTCGATCTGTCCTTCCAATCTCTTCCTCAAGATTTTCATGCAAATTTTGTAGTCTGTCGACATGACTTTGATTCCCCTGTTCTCCTTTACCTTTTTGCCATCCCCTTTATTTATAAACGGCACCACTAGACCTGTTTTCCACTCCTCTGGCCAACCCTCACCTCTCCAGACCTTGTTATACATCCTTCCCATTTATTTTTCAACTCGCTTTCCTCCTTACTTCAGCGCCTCATTTTCCAGATCCATTCTGCCCCGTAACCTTAGTCTTGTTTGCCTCCTTATTGCTTCGTTCACCTCTTCTTTTTTTATTTTATTTTCTACATCCTTATCATCTTCTTTTACCTTCATCCCTCACCCGCTAACCTCACTCTCAGCGCCACCCAACAGTCTCTTGAAATACTCCCTCCATTCATTCATTTCGACCTCCTCACTTAATCCTATTCTTTTTCCTTATTAATACCTCCGATTCTCTCCTTCCTTCACTGATTTCCCCACTTCTATATACCTCTCCTTTCCTCTCTGCCTCCTTTCGTTCAGCAATTTTTCATGCCCTCTTTTCCTTCTATTGTACGCTCCTTCTTTCATCTCTCCTTCTCTCATTTCCTTCACTTTTCTTTACACTCCTTTATTTTCTTTTCACTCTCTCCACAATCCTTGTCCCATCAGCCTCTTTTCCCACCTTCTTCTTTCGGACCTATCTCTTCTCTAATTTTATATATCACCATTGCTCTTCCTACTCTATCTTGTACCTTTTCTAATCTGTTTAATATGAAAGCAGTTATAATTAACTTTGGGCAGAGATGAGTTGGGAGATTGCTAAAGTAATGGAATAAGAGAATTTCACAAAAGTGGGCTGATAAACGCGCCCTCTGAACGCGTTGCCCTTGTTTCTTCCTCGTCGCTCTTGCACGCGAGAACGACACGTCCCACTTCTCCTTATTCTCCTCGCTTCCTTCATGCAATGCTATTTTTAGATTTCACGCTTTCGGTATTTCGGTTATCGAGTCGGAATTGAGAATTGTGTATTTCTGTCGAAACCGTGCAAAAGAGGCGCGAAGCAGACGACAATTTCAAATTTACGAAATATGTTATTTAAGAGACAACACTTTTTTCCCGATATTTTGGAAAAAATCTGAAATATCGTGTAAAATTTTATAAGCATTTAAACACTTCAAAAATAAACTTTCAGTAAAATTTGATGCCAATAAATGTTCCAAATTTGAATCAATATATATTTTCCTATTCAAATTTCCATACTTCTTATCAATTTTGTGCATTTAAAAACTTTTTAGTTAGAGAGATATTTTCTATTAAGAAGAGATAAACATAAAATTCAAGTTTAAAATTTACATTCTCAGTTTTATGTTAGCAATATTTTCATCTCACATTTTTGTAGCCTAAGCACAGACTAATCATTAAAAAAATGAAATGGTCTATGGAAAGGAAAATTTTTCTAACAGATGTGGATAAATTAAGAAGCTAAAATGTGTTCATTAATATCTTCATATGAACATGTAAATATTTATCGATATTAAATTTTACATAAAAATTTTTGTCCGAAGTGTTCAAATCTTGTTACAATATGACAAGATCATATGGACGAGTTCAATTTTTTTAATGAAATATTTTGTAATTTTTAATTTGTCTGTTCTTCTGAAATCGGAGGAAGATTTGAACAGTAAACAACAAATTTTCCAATGGAATTCAAGGTCAATAAATGCTTAAAGTTTTATATTAAAATTTTAATTACAAAATTTTGAAGCTTTGTAACTATAACATTTTTTGGAATTTACATCTTCTACATGACAATTTGTATATATATATATATATATAAACTACCATCGGAAATTACAGAGGTTGACCTGGAGTTTCAACTTTCGTTAAAGTGATTTATTTTATAGAAAGATATTACAAAAGAAATTTTAATTTAGATCTCTTTGAAGGAAATTAATAAGTATGTAAAAAAATTAAA
The DNA here is from genome assembly GCA_030998225.1 of Diplolepis rosae. Lineage (NCBI taxonomy): Eukaryota > Metazoa > Arthropoda > Insecta > Hymenoptera > Diplolepididae > Diplolepis > Diplolepis rosae. The sequence continues at coordinate 5,185,713 of JAPYXD010000553.1, read as the reverse complement.
ATTTTAAAAGATTTTTTTTAGTATGTCTTGATAGTGATTTGTTAACCTAATTAAAATATTTTTAGAAAGTCTTTTCTGGATTCTATATTCTGGGGTTGAACATGTTACAAAAAGTCGTGTAATTTTAAAAATGTGTATCCCCATACCAATGAAATCTTAAAGTGTGCTGTTCGATAAAATATTAGATATAATATATTTTACTTTTAAATAATCAAACCTTTTATTTATACTTATATATTGAAATTTTCATTTATAATATGTTATGTATTCTGAAAGTTTTTTCAAAATGTTTTATTCTAAAGGATTTATTTTCAATTTTACTTCATACCAAATTAAAGTTAGTGTACGATTTCGTGTGCTAATTTTGATATAATTTATGTATTTTTCAAATATTTAAACCTTTTATACTCAAACATTCAGAATTATTTTGAATTCAAAATGTTTTAATAAATTGCATTGGCCTTAGGGTCCATAAATGAAGAAGTCTATTATAAATTAAATCAAGGGTCATTACAATTTACTATTTTAATTGTTTTAATAAGACATTGAATAATTTAAAAACATTAAACATATTAATACGTTCATAGTTACATACTTAATTTTAAAGAATTTGAAAATCTTTCTGTGGAAAAAAGACGTTTTAGAATGCACCGGGATTCGAGAACGGGTATTTCGATTGCCGGTCGACTGTATGTACATTCGTGTAAAAATATTAAATATTTTGAAAATGTTTTTTCAAGTATTTTACTTTATAGTAATGATTTGTCGAATTTACTTCACACCGAATAAATCTCAAAGTGCAAGATCGCATGAGAATTCAAATACAATTTATGCTTTTTTTGGAATATTTAAAACCTTTCTTTACACAGACACTTCCATCGGAAATTAGAGGTTCATATGTTATTTAAGCTATTGTTAAAGTAACTTAATTTTTATAATAAAAGGTTAACATTTTTTCATGATGCTTAAATAGAAGTTAACACAGTTTTGCTTCTAATAAGCCCAAGTTAAGAGCATAATATTAATTTTGTAAAAATATACTACAAAAAATCTGCCCGCTTCGTGGGCATATTCTCATGGCGCGCTTCGCTTGCAAGTTTGAGCGCGCCTGGGGCGCGCGATTCGATCGTCGCACTCGGTCTTATATTCTTCGGACCGTAAAGCCAACTAAGAACATGAACAATATGTGAATATTAATTCTAAGGGTCGATATAAGTCCTGTTTCATTATTATTTAAATTTATTACTTGTAATTTGATACTTAAGTTCAAGTCAATTTTATTATCGATGTGAATTACATTTTCTCAAAGTTACTAAATTTGTTTTTGATTTCAAATGAAAAAAGAAATTCAATTTACTTAAAGCTCTATCAGCCTTAAAGAACACATTCTTATCATGAAACTTGCGCTTCGCGCTCGATTTTCTGTATACATTTCTGTAACTTTCTAATAATTTACAAGATTACAAAAAATCTATTTTCTTCCAAATATTTAAAAAAGGAGGAGAATTCATAGACTCTTTTAGAGAAAACGATTTTTTGTATTATCGCTTATTTTGTATCACATATATTTTGGTTCAAAAATGGAATTTTTTATTTTCAATATTGTATTTTTTAAAACCAAAACATGAAATATATATCTTGTCAAAAAATGTCCTACTGAGAATTTGTAGACCTCATTTAGGCAAATAATTTTCTATCTCAACGTTTTTTTCGTATGTTACATATTTTGTTCAAATAATGGAATTTTTTAATTTTAATCGTATTTTTTTAAATTATAATGAAAAATATACGTTTTATTAGAAACTATATTTGAAAATATTTGTATATATTATTGAAACGAACAATTTTCCATTCTTACGTTTTTTTCGTATTTCACATATTTTAGTTAAAAAATTGAATTTCGGATTTTCAATGGTACACTCTGAAAAAAGAATATTTGAATCAAAGAATATTTTTTTGATTCAAATAAATGTTCGAAATCGAAAATAATTATCTTGAGTGTTTGACTGCTGTAGAACATTTAAAATTAGAAGCTACTTCATATTTTCGAAGCAATTTCTCAGATAACGTTGACGGGCAAAATACTTTTATAGAACGATCTTCTCCAGCAGCAGTGACGAAACGACGGGTTAAATTACCGGAAGCTTCTCTCCCGAAATTTAGCGGCAAATATGAAGATTGGCTTTCATTTAGAGACGCGTTTACATCTATGATTCACAGTCAATCCGATCTAAATAATATCGAAAAACTTCAATATCTTAAATCTGCAGTCACGGGAGAAGCTTCAAACAAAATAAAAAATTTATCTATCACAGACGGTAATTACGACCGAGCGTGGAAATTACTGCAAAACGCGTACGCTGATAAACGTCTTATTATCGCTAGACACTTAAGTCTTCTCTTGCGGCTTCTAGTGCAAAACAAGGAATCCGCAGAAGGTTTGAGACGGCTGGCTGATGAGACGCAGCAGCATCTAGAATCCTTAAAATCACTCGATATAGCAGTCACTGAAGAAATAGTAGTACAAATTTTAGAAGAGAAATTACACAGGGCAACTGCGGAGAAATGGGAGGAAACACTAAAACGAGATACTTTCCCGCGATTAGACGAAATGATAGACTTTTTGTACAAGGTAGCATCAAGGCTCTCTAAACGCGAAAGAGATGAGACTGAACAAACGTCGGGTCAGTCAGCTGCAGCAAAAAATGCATTTCAAAAACAAAATAAAAACAAATTTCAATCGCGGCAAACGTCGAGACAAGCATTCCTTTCCACAACTAATAAAGCGTGTCCAATCTGTCGTGAGAAAATTCATCCAGTCTATAAATGCGAAACTTTTAGAAATTATTCGATACCTGAGCGTACTCGAGCAGCAAAGAGTGCGTCACTTTGCTTAAATTTCTTGAGAACACATGGAGAAAAACCGTGTAATTTTTCCAAATGTCTCTTATGCGGTCAGGCTCACAATACTTTGCTTCATGAATCGAAGGAACAAGGAAGTCAACCTCAAATTTGACCCGAGGACCCTACAGATTTAGAGCAGCACAATTTCTCCTCAAAAATTCTATCACCAGCCAGTCAATTAATGACTAGTGCAGTAGTGCAAGTTTATAATAGTCAAAATGAACTAATACGCGGTCGAGTGCTACTCGACACCTGTTCAACAACTAATTTTATAACTGAAAGGTTTGCAACTAGCCTCGGTCTAATAAAGAAAAAATGCTCTATTTCTGTCGGGGCCTTAAACGAATTGTCCACAGTGACGAAACATCTTGTACAAGTAACCTTTCGCTCAATACATAACTCGTTTGAGAAAAAGATTACTTGTCTCACAATCCCAGATATTTCTCGCTTTGTTCCAAACGAATTGATTCAACGCGATAAACTTCAAATTCCAGCGAATCTACCGCTTGCTGATCCAGAATTTCACAAACCTGCACCTGTAGATCTGTTAATCGGTGCAGGCCCTACTTTATCCATGTTTTGCATTGGCCAAATCGATCTCTCTCACTCCGGAGAAGATCTATGTGTACAAAAGACACGCTTGGGTTGGATCATTGGAGGAACTCCAAATCAAGTCCCACTGTCAAAAAATCGCATAAATTGTCACTTAACAGATCTGCATGGACTAATCGATCGTTTTTGGGAAATCGAAGAGGTACAGACCTTCTCCCATCTTTCTAAGGAAGAGCTTGAATGCGAAAGGCACTTCCAACAACACGTCTCACGCGATAATTCAGGACGGTACATCGTAGCTTTGCCATTCAAAAATAAATCTTTAGGCGAATCACGAAATCAAGCATTAAATCGACTCAGATCATTATTTCATAAATTTGAAAAAAATCCCGATCTAAAAATACGTTATACGGAGGTCATGAACGAATATCTCTCATTAGGGCACATGACAGAGGTCATAGATGGCAAGGACGAAAATGGATGTTATTTACCTCATCATGCGGTAATAAAGGAGTCGAGCATATCTACTAAAGTTCGTGTAGTTTTTGACGGCTCTGCCAAAACTAGTACTGGTTCATCGCTGAATGAAAATTTAATGGTAGGTCCAACAATTCAAGGCGATTTAGTTTCTTTGATCCTCAAATTTCGTACGTATAATTATGTAGTCACTACGGACATAGAGAAAATGTATCGTCAGGTCCTTGTACGCAAGGAGGACCGCAAGTATCAGCGTATACTTTGGGGGAAATCAGACGACATTAAAACATACGAGTTAAATACAGTTACTTTTGGGATAGCCTCGGCTCCTTTTCTAGCTATACGTTGCTTACTTCAATTAGCCGAAGACGAAGGCCACAAATTCCCAATAGCTTCCAACGTTTTAAAACAAGATTTGTACGTTGACAATCTACTCACGGGAGCTAACACGATCACAGAAATGATTAAAATTAAAAACGAAATAACTCAATTAATGCAACTCGGCGGTTTCAACCTACGACAATGGGGATCTAATAATTCACAAATTTTATGCGGTTTAGATGAAGAGAGTATTATTCCAAATTTTCAATTAAACAAAGACCTAACGGTAAAAACTTTAGGCATTACGTGGAATGCAAGCAATGATTGTATCATTTACACTAGTAAACCTATTAAACTCAACGAGGTACAGTCGAAACGAACCATTCTTTCCGAGATTGCTAAAATCTTTGACCCATTGGGCCTATTAGGACCAATAATATTATATGCAAAATTAATCATGCAAAGACTTTGGCAATCAAAATTAGATTGGGATGAATCAGTTCCAAACAGTATTTTCTCCTCCTAGCTGGAATTTTGCAATCAACTCCCTTTGATAAACAATTTGACTTTTGAACGTAAAACTATACTCGAAAGTGCGATGAACGTCCAACTCCATGGATTTTGCGATGCAAGTGAGCACGGTTATGGCGCTTGCATCTATCTTAGATCGGTGGATTCGAATGGACGAGTTTGTTCAAAATTATTATACGCAAAATCAAGAGTAGCTCCTTTAAAAACAGTCTCATTACCTCGTCTAGAATTGTGTGGAGCACAATTACTCTCTAAACTGGTAACACAAGTCACAGCTACTTTGAAAATCTCACTCGAAAAAACTATTTTGTGGTCAGATTCTACGATTATTTTACATTGGATTAAGAATTCCCCACATTTATTAAAAACGTTCGTAGCAAATCGGGTCGCTGATATACAAGGCCGATCAGAACCTGATCAATGGCGCCACGTACGTTCAGCCGACAATCCAGCTGATGCATTATCTAGAGGTCAATTGCCTCGCGAATTTGTTAAAAACACACACTGGATTGAAGGACCACGTTGGCTTAGCCAGAAGGAATCTGAATAGCCAGTCTTCAAGCTCAAATCCGTAAACGAGCTACCAGAAATAAAGAAGATAACCTGTTTGGTAACAGCTCCCTCAGAATTTGAACTTTTACATGCGTATTCGTCGTTCAATAAGCTCAAACGCGTAATTGCATGCTGCATGCGCTTCAAATCTCAGAGACAATATACAGATTCAATAACGGTTGAAGAATTAGGTGACGCTGAAAAAAGGATAATCAAATTAATTCAAGCTTCAGAGTTCGCGAAAGAAATACACGACATAAAACACGGAAAATCGGTTCACAAAAAGAGCAAACTAGCTACACTTAATCCTTTTCTCGATGATCAAGATATATTACGCGTAGGAGGAAGATTCAAAAATTCGAATCTTCCTTATTCACAGCAACATCCGATTCTTCTTCCTCGATCACACCACATAACTAGTCTTATTATCGAAAATTATCATCAAAATAATTACCATTCTGGAATACAAACCACTCTTTACGCATTGAGACGTAAATTTTGGTTACCGGATGGACGAAGTCAAGTACGAAAGATGATCCGCAGATGTGTAAGATGTTTTCGTGCAAACCCATCAACACCTGAATACGTCATGGGAAATCTACCTAGAGTCAGATTGACACAAGCACGACCATTTTTAAACGTAGGCATAGACTATTGTGGACCATTTTACGTGAAAGAAAAAAAATTTCGAAACCGTACTCGCGTGAAAATCTATGTGGCTATCTTTGTTTGTCTCGTCGTTAAGGCCGTTTATTTAGAAGTAGTTAGCGATCTGACTACCGACGGTTTTTTAGCTGCTTTGAAACGATTTACGGCGCGAAGGGGAAACCCGTTAAACATTCATTCTGATAATGGCACCAATTTTGTAGGTGCAAATAATGAACTCCGAGAGCTTTATGCACTCTTGAACTCAAAGTCTCATAAAGAATGCTGTATCAAATCTCTAAGCGATCAAGGAATAAAATGGCATTTTATTCCTCCCCTTTCTCCCCATTTTGGGGGAATCAGCAGTCAAATGCTTTAAACATCATCTTACGAGAGTAGTTACAGACCAACTGTTCACATTTGAGCAATTTAATACATTCGTCATCGAAGTCGAGGCAATATTAAATTCTCGTCCTCTCACCCCGATTTCCTCTGACCCTAATGATCTCCTAGTCCTCACACCCGGTCACTTCCTAATAGGTGATGCTCTAACAAGTCTTCCGGAGGTTGACTATAGACAAATTTCAACCAATAGACTATCAAATTGGCAGCATATACAAAGGATTAGACAGCATTTTTGGAGCAGATGGTCCAAAGAATATCTAAATGAATTAAATATTCGACATAAATGGACTACCGGCCAACATCCAATCAGAGAGGGAATCATCGTCTTGCTGAAGGAAGAAAATTTACCTCCAATGCAATGGGCACTAGGTCGTGTTATCGAAGTATTTCCAGGAGAAGACGGAATAATAAGAACTGTCACTGTTAAAACTAAGAACGGTGAATTCAAGCACAGTGTCAAGAGACTTTCGCCTTTACCAATGGCTGACAACGACGTTGCAGGAAACAATGCATGAATGACCTAATGTAAAATTGTTTTATATACATGTATGTGTTTATAGATTTATATGTATGTGTTTGTAGATTCATGTGTATGTGTTTGTAGATTCCTATGTATATGTTGATCGTGATCCTCTCAACGGGGGGAGTATGTTCTGTCGTTTAGCAATTTTAGATTCCATAGAACCTACTTTATTACTGTCAATTTTCCTCTTTCCAAACTTTACGACAATTTGCTTAAAATATCATCAGGTCTAATTTGTAATTCTAAAAATGAGGATTCGAACACGAAGGATTCAGATAGAATTTTAGCAATTGTAATAAAACGACCAAATGTAGGGACAATCCAACCATACCATGTATCCTCTCGTCAGACCCAGCTTAGGATTGTCGTAAACTAAGGGCTCTCTCAACTAGAGGAGCGTCATTTATGAAAAAAGGGCTACCCTGTGGGTTTTCCCTCATCGGAATCATTCGTAGGTTATCGGTTGTTGACCATATTGTAGGCTGTACTATGGAATTTTGGCCAATCAATGCGAGGGAAAAAACTTCATAGTCAGATATAACTTAACGAGTTTTTCGAGATCAGTTACTTAGCCAACTCTAATATGTACACATCGACGAATAAAGATATTATGCATTCGTTTAAATTCAGTCTTTCATGAAATCCCATTATTCACGAGACGTCACAAATAAAAATATTCTAAAAACATTTAAAATATTTTACGAAATTCTACATTGCCTATGGTAAGTTAGAGATTTGTGTCAAAAAGATGTTACTGATATGAATAAACGTGTTTTGAGATTTAAGAAATATTTCTTAAATTTAAAGTAATATAAACTTCATGAATCGTAAGGAGTTAAGTTAAACGTTGTCATGGTTCTCTTAAATAACAAAAAAATTCTTACCTCAAACCTGTCATTAATCATCCGATAGATACATATATAAACATCATACAATTACATTCACACCATTCTGTCGCAGCCAATCATATTTTCTATCGCAAATACACTTAAATATACAACTTCGCAAATATAAACCTAATAACTAAAACTTATATATAGGACGATACGCTTTCGTCGAATCACGCACACGCTCGCTTACAATCCTGAGACCTAAAATATGGAACTTTGTTATATAGTGACTGCAAGAGTTATTCAGAGCTTGTGAGAGAAATGTGTCGTGACTAGAGCTTTTGAGCCTCACTCAAGTAAAAATAAATCAACTCTTTTTATAAATTATTCACAAAATATTTTTTAAAATTATTATAATCATCATTATTGATAAATATATAATATAATTATTAATTAATATTCAGTATACATTTTTATTATAACTATACGTATGAAGTTTAATGAAACTAAATTTTAAAATATATATTCAAAAATTCCATTAATATAAAAAAGAATCTTGTGTAAAAACATTTAAAAGGAAATTCTTTTATTTTCTGTGTTGTATATTTTCAAAATATAAATTATACAATTGTGAATTCTAAATTATTATTGTACCTAAGAAATCTATGTAAAATCTAAAACTTGTGTAGATTTTTTAGATTTTATGTTATAAATTTATCAAGACTTTTGCTGTTTGAATTTTTGTAAAATCAATTTAATTTAAAAAACCTAAGTGAAAAATAAAGAAGTAATTATAAATGAATTAAATTTTGAATGATATATTTGATATTGTGAATCAAAATGAATATTTCCTTTTTAAGAGACTGATAAATCTTCAACCCTATGAAATATATTCCACATTTGAAAGTATGTATATGTATGTTCATATCAACTATGAAAAACAGTTGAATAGAAAAACAATGTATACCGACCATGGTGGGACGAATATTTGTTTGGAATGACACATTTCGAGTTGATAATGAGAGCGAATGTTTCTTAGAACGAGAATGATAAATTCTCAATTCTGTCTAAAATATATGTTTCAAGTTTAAAAAAGCATGTAATCATAACAACTATGCCAAACGTTTAAATGGAATAAACAAATTTTTTAAACGAAAAATACCGCAGATTTTTCAAAAAAATACTTCTTTCTTTTAAAAAAATGGTTTGTTTGGTCTAAATTATTCCATATTCATAATGCACGCGAATATTTCCTAGGAGGAATCCAATAAACATTTAATTATATGAAATATGTTTCAAGTTTAATAAATATGCTATCATAACAAATACGGCAAACCTTTAAATTAAATAAACAAATTTTTTAAACGAAAATTACCTACAGTTTTTTCAAAAAAATATTTCTTTCTTTTCAAAAATTGGTTTTTTTGGTTTAAATTATTTTATATTGATAATGTAGGCGGATATTTCCTAGAAGATATCTAATAAAGATTTAATTCTACAAAATATGTTGCAAGTTCAAAAAGATTGGCAATTGTAACAATGATGCCAAACATTTATGTAAAAGAAATTATTTATTTTAACTGAACGTACTTGCAGTCATTTCAACAAAATATCGTTTTCTTTGAAATAAATGTTCTTTTTTGAATGAATTCTTCCATTCCACTGTTCACAAAAAATATTTCTTTCAACTAAAGAAATAAATATTAATGTAAACACAATATTTTATTCATATGAAGAAACGTTACATTGATATACATGTATCAACTCTTTGAATCGAATAAATATCTTCCTAAATTAATTAATGAATGCCTCAATTAAATTAATATTTCCTAGATTCAACTAAACCTAAAGCTTGATTCATCCATAGATAAATTATTTGATTCAAATACGTCTTGTTGAATTCAAAAAATGGGACTTATTGAATCAAATAAATATTTCTTTGAGTGCGAAAACAAGATTCAAATAAACTAGGTATTTAGTTTCAAAGACATGATTTGGTTGAGTTAATTCGCTCACATTCACAAGCAAAGAAATTCTTTGTATTGAAGAAATGTCTATCAAATAAATTATTTCTTTGAATCAAAGCACCCGTTTCGTGCTTCTAAAAAATATTTAATTGAATTAGGTAACGAATTGTTTGATACAAAGAAATGGACTCAATTAAATACATTTCTTTGGATCTAAGAATCTTTTTTCTCAGTGTATTATTTTTTTTAATTAAAAAGAAAAATATACATCTTATGAAAAAATGTTGCAGTTCAAACTTGTAGATCTTTATATCATATAGGTTTGGTTTCGTCGGTCTTGCGGTCAATAAAACAACATTCTATAAAAAACTCCTTCATTATATTTGGTCAAAAATTCTCCTATGTTTTAACCTCACTGCGGGTCTTTTTAAAGGAATATATGTCACTAAAAATTGAACAAATCAATTTACCATCAAATTTCTTTTTCCAAAGAGAACTATTTTATATGTTGTGTTGATATAATAAATAAGTACTTAGATAAATTACAAAAAAACGAAAGCACACATGAAGATTCAGTCTTATTCTTGAAAATGTTATTAAAATTAAAGCCTCAAAGATTGAGGGCTTCAATAATTTAAAATTACATTATAATACGGTGTGTAAAATCCGATGAAGCAACGCAAACTGTAGAATAGAGAGACGAAGATACGATAAATTGAATTAAATTCACCAATGAAAAGCGTGCTAAAGCTTGAGAACACAAACTTGAAAATCATATGTTAAATAATGCCATGGCAAATTCGATTAATATTCATAATTTCAGCATTACAATTTATTGAAATATTAATATTTTTATTGATATAAATTGATTCAATAATTTTTCTTTAATGTTGTTTTATTGACCCTAAGACCGACGAAACCAAACCTATATATGATATAATAATATAACGGTCGAAGAAATGGTCATCCGTTCTTTATAAAGGAAAAAAAACAAACAAAAATTCTAGCCTGTTGTTTACAAATTTCTAAGTTTTTCGTTCATTTTATCCGGTTTTCTATATACAGTGAATTCTACATATTTTTTCCAATTCGTGTTGTTGCTTACTGGACTTCTTCATTTTGAATTGCAAGCAATGAGATAAGTTTTTGAGTTTCATTACTATCCTTATTTTAACTATCTTCTTCATTTTTATCTTTTACGAAAATTTTGAATTAATCTTTTAATTTATGGCACTGAAGAGGGCCCCCATATGTGGCCGAAACGTTTGCCTTCTCTCTTTTTTTGCGTTTTTTATCGTAAGTAGCATTGATAATATTAATAGAAGAAAATAAAAAGAGGCTGACCCAATGCCAAAAAATGAGAAATTAACAAAAATTCTGTGAATTTTGGGTCAATATAATAGCAGACATGTCATCAAACATGTCACTTTACAGTTATTACTGTTGTAGATCTTTATGTAGTAAACCATTTTTTATCATAACTTTTATTCGTATCTCGTATAATTTAACTGGAAAATGGATATTGACTTTTTTCAAGTTTTAATATACTGCAACTTTCTTAAATTTATTTTAATTGCAAAATATTATGAGGATAATTAGTAGAGATTTACGAGAATTATCAGAAACCAGTCTTAAAAGTTTTGGTTTTTTCATAAAGTTTTTTTCAAAAACACAAAAAATGCTCCTATTTTGACAATTTTTGTCGGATGTAGCTGGTTAACGAACTTGTCTTTACTTTTTCAGCTGCGATACACGGAGAAACTTTTTATATCAATTTTTACTATAGTATTTTTCAATTTAGGGAAAAACTTATGACTTTGGGAATTTTTGTTAGTAAAAATACTAAACTTTATAATAATGATATGAAACTTTAGTATAAACTATAGTAAAATTTGCTATGGACTATGCTGAAGTTTCATATCATTATAATAAAGTTTAGTATTTTTACTAACAAAAATTCTCAAAGTGATACGTTTTTCCCTAAATTGAAAAATACTATAGTAAAAATTGATATAAAAAGTTTCTCCGTGTAATGTATGCATAAGCTCAATTCAATCCGACAATTTTTTTCTATCCAGAGTTATCGAGTATATGACCTATTACTACTGCAGACGGACAGACAGACACTTTCGTAAAAACCGTTTTTTCTGACTCAGGGGATCTCAAAACGTAAAGATTTGACGAAAATTCCGAAAATTATTTTTCACATAAAACCAAAACCTTAATTCTCATATGATGAGAATCTAAAAGACATCAAATTTAGATCTTTCTTAATAATATTAATAACTCTAAAATTAATTAACATTGTCAAAAGTCTGTAGTCTCATTTCAAAGGTAAGTTTTCATAGTATTTTTCTAACTAATTAAGATGTTTTTGGAATTTTTCTGCTAGATTCTGCTCTAGAATCAAAGATGGTAATGAAGAATCATCAAATTTCAAATGATGATTGTACTACATTCATTTGAAAAATTCAAAAAATCCAAACTATCAATATTTTGATAAAAATTTCTAAATTTATTAAAATATGATATACGTCGATTTTTAAAAACTTCTTGAAGAAGCTACATATTTTAAAAATTGCATGACTTTTTTGAATTCTGTTCAACCCCAAGATAGAATCCAGAAAAGAATTTCTAAAAATATTTTGATTAGGTTAAGAAATCACTATGAAGACATACTGAAAAAACCTTTTGAAATCTAAATCTAAATTAAAATTTCTTTTGTAATATCTTTCTATAAAATAAAACACTTTGACGAAAGCTGAAACTCCAGGTCAATCTGCAATTTCCGATGGTAGTTTATATTTATGTATACATACGAATTGTCATGTAAAAGATGTTAAATTCCAAAAAATTGTATTCAATGTATTTTATTTTTTAGCAACCGTTTGTCGACTTAGCTTCATATCAAGAAAAGTTTGAGGTGTAAATTCACATACAATTTATGTATTTTCTTAAATCAGCAAACACTTCATTTACATTCATCTATTGAAATTGCCATATGTCTTAGGTAAAAAAAGATAATTTTGCTTCCAAAAATAGAAAAATTATTATTGAAGAGATCATTACAAAGAAAAGAGATTAATTTCCAAGAAAAATATTTGAAGCATAAGAAAAAATAAATTTAACAAATTTTATTTTTACCCCGACATTTTTTCTTATCGCTTCAAACCAAATTTAAAAAAAAATGATGTGATTCAAATAAATCAAGAATCGTTTTTTCAGGAAAAAGACCTAATACAACCTAGCCGTTTCCATATTTCTAAAATGAATAAGTTTTTACCAAATTCAGTAATTTTTTTACAAGAATTTTGTTTTGGAAATTTTATTTTTAATGCTTTTAGCCATTAAAGAATTTATTATAATTTGCAAAAAATGGAAACGGTTAAGTTGTAGAAAGCCTTTTTCTTAAAAAAATTATCCGTCATTTCACAGAATCACATCATTTTCTAAAATTTGGTATGAAGCGATAAGAAAACAAGTTCGCGTAAAAAAAAATTTGTTAAATGAATTATTTTTTTATGTTTTAATTTTTTTTCTTGGAAACTATTCTTATTTTTTCCAAATGATCTCTTCAATAATAATATTGTTATTCTTGAAAAAAAATTTATCTATTTTTGCCTGAAGTCTAATTTTTGTGGATGAACTACCTGAAATCAGCAAAAACTTCATTTACAATTATTTATCGAAATTTTCATACCAAAGATGTTACCTATTACAAAAATGTTCAAACCCTTCATTTTTGAAACTTGTATTTCATCTTGAATGATATCTTATTATAAAATATTCTCTACATAATTTAAAAAAAAAATGCTGAAATCGATATTTTATTTCGAATCTTTAAGCATTTATTGACTTTAAATTTCATTAAAAAATTATTTTTCACGTATTTAAATTATCTTAAAATTTCAGAAAATCTTTTAGATACTTATTTCAGATCAATATTTTTCAAAGTATATAGAAAAAAAGTGTAATTTTTTTAATGTTATATTCCGTAATTTTGAATTCTGAGTCTATTTCGCGCCTCCTTTGCATGAAGTCGAGAAAAATACAATTTCTGATTTTAACTCGACAACCGACAGCGTGAAGTCGAAGCAAGTTAGTGGGGATACACTGACATGACGCGCTTCATTGTGTGTGCTCCCACATGTTATTATAACAGCGCGGACCTTTAATTTTAGTTCGAAAAAGATCCGAAAAAGCTGTACGCAATTGGGGGCGCTGCAAAAGTGATAAACAGTAGCTCTGTTTTACCCTTCAAGTAGTAGCATGAACCTTTCATTTTAGTTCCCAAGAGCATTTCGCAATAGGGCGCGCTGCGGAAAATCACTCGAAATTAAATACATTACTTTAGCAATCTCCCAACTCATCTCTGCTTTGGGTAAAGACCTTTTGTACAGTTTGAGCAAAAGTGGCGTGGTGTATAAATTGAATTGTAAAAGGTGTTAAGTGACTTATGCCTTAAAGAGGGTGGTGGAAGAGCTCCGAAACGTCGGTATATTATTTTTAATGTAGATGGTTGCGGGCAATGAAAACAAAAGAGGACGAAAGAAAGGAAAATAAATGGGTTCTAGAAGGTTACCTTCTTTTTTCTTTCATCTTTTTTGTTGGGTTCTGATGATCGTTTATTTCAAAGATTTGTTTTTGGTTCAAATTTGGTCGTTTTGATGTTTTTAGGGTTTGAATGGTTTCAAATTCTTGAAATTTTACAATATGTTACCATTGGCAAGAAACTTAGTTAAATGCTATAAAAAATAAAAAGACTTAAAAACTGTTAACAAAATCTGGATTCTCATAATTTCCAACTGTAGGTACTGTAACTTTAATTGTTTTATACTTCCAGAAATGAACACCCTAGAAGTAAAAGGAAATTGTGCAATTTGCAAAAAACCAGCAACACTACGTTGTAGTAGCTGCAAAGCCCAACTTTATTGTAGTAAGGGCCATCAACGAGATGACTGGCAGCGCCACAAATTCATTTGTCGGTCATGGGAGATAAGGAAAAGTCCCGAACTGGGAAGACATCTTATATCAACCCGAGATTTAAATTCAGGAGATTTAATTATTTCCGAGTTACCGATTGTCTTTGGACCAGCTCCCCACAATAATGAGAAAATATGTATTGGCTGTGGAAGTCGTAATATTTCAGCCAGGTGTATCCGATGTTCCTGGCCTGCTTGTAGAATCGACTGTGATGGTCTTATGGACGAAGATAGACACGCCACGGAATGCCAACTTCTCAGCAATACGAGGATTCTACCCAGGTGCAAGTTTTGATTGAAAGTTATTATTTTCATATCCCAGTTTTCTTTTTAGATGTTGATTAGATTAGATTAGATGTTTCATCTTGATTTATAAGAAAAACGCGCAGTTTTTGTGAAAAATCATTCGATTTTTATTTCATTCAATAGAGCAAGGTTTGCCATCACTAATGAAAAACAGTATCATTTATATGGCCTCCACGGCTACTTTTGCAGGACCATGCTCTTTTGATGAAATTTCCCATTACATTTTCGCACAATTGGGGCTCCATTTCGTCGATAACGGCACGAATCTTCTCTTGAAGTTCTTGAAATGACTAGGGAGTATCAGCATAAACCTCATCTTTCACGCAAAAGACCGATGGTTTCGCCACTTGTGTGACACGTAGCGCCATATTGTTGGAAATAAACATCGTCCATATCCATATTTTCCAATTCTGGCCATAAAAATTTATTTTATGTGTCTCCGGCGCGTAAACTCGTTTTTTCGCTACAGTTAAGAGTAGCGCAATGTTGTGTATTGCGCTCCAGAGGAATGAAATGTAAAAATTGAACTGCGCATGCGCCTATAGCCATGGAATGGAGCATAATCTTCTTCTTCTTCTTAGTCTTCTTCTTTTTCGTACAGCGTTAGCACCCTACTGACAAAGCCTTGTACATTTGAACTGCGCATGCTCTATTACAACACGCTACTACTACACAAGATCGATAAAATCAAAATGGCCGGGGCTAGTCGCGAATTATCAAGTGTAATGGAAGAAAATGATAATAGATTAGATTCGAGCGTACGCATAAAAACTCGTATACGCACCAAAGTCACATAAAATAGAATACGTGCCAATGCACACAATTCGGGAAATTACGAGACTCGCGACAATGCTCGCAGGACTGATCGTGCCTCGGGTTCGTCTCGGCTTTGCCTCGACTACGCCTCACCTACGCCTCGATTACGTCTTGGCTTCGATCTCCTGCGAGCATTGTCGCTCGTCGCGCAATAACCCTCATTGTACGCCTAGGCACGTAATATACTAAATCATGGTTCGATAGCGTAATCCGTTCACCGAAACAGACGCTCCAGCTTCATTTATAAAAACATAAGGCCCAATGATCCCTACTGCCTAAAAACCGCACCAAAAAGTTACACATTGCGAATAAAGAGGCTTTTTAATCATCATTTTCGGGTTTTCCGAGCCCCAAATGCGACAATTCTGCTTATTAACGTAGCCTCCAAGGTGAAAATGAGCCTCATCGCTCATCATGATTTTTCAGTGGAATTCAGGTTCATTTTCATGCATTTTTGTAGTGAATTTTAACAATATCAATGCGTTGTTGAAGCATATATCGTTCCATTTTTATTCATGGCATAGTTTTAAGTTGTGATCTGTAAAAAAATGACACCTCTTATTAAGACAGCTGCCAAAATAGCGGGATATTCAAAATGAAACCTGTGATTGGAACACCCTGTATTTGGTGCGTAAGACGCTTGATCCGATTGTCGCGCTTCGCGTTTGTTCTATCTAAGTTACTCATGAAATCAAAAACAACAGCTAAAAAGGATCGAATAGTTGCGTCAAAATTTGAATTCATGTGTGAAGGATGTTTTTTATCTTAGGATGGCAAAATATCTGAAGAAATACGCATCCCACGAAAAAAAACGTCTTTAATGAAAACTTTATAGTTTTGAGGGGGAAAAGGGACTCCGCAAAATTTTACCCCACTTCCCACCCTCTGGGATTGAGAAGTATGTGGGGGGCTTTGAAATTTCGAATCGGAACCTCTATTTTCTATCGCAAATTCAGATTCTCCATTAAAAGGCATGTAAGTTTTATGGGAAAATTTCCCTTCTATTCGCGACGAATGACGCTGCGATCGTGAAAAATGAAATTATTGATTATTTCAAAGAATTGTAAAATGTTTATGGGAAACAAGCACCCGGATGGTAAGAAACGAGGGGACCATATGTTTCTACGAGCAATCGATGCGTCTCAGCTGCAGATTTCTTCAAATTGAAGAAGTAAATCAAAAGTTCTCGCAAATGACGCTTATTCGGCTCAAAACTCGACATTTTCGGCCAAAAAAGAATATATTATACTGATAAAAATTCACTCACATTTCAAGGTTATGTTGTTGAAAGATGTTCAACCTTACGACAGTGACGTTTTACATCTGTCAATTTCAACCAAAACTTATTGGTGGCACGAACTTTTGTCAAAAGGCGGATACTTATTTGTACACCTGATATACAGGGTGAGGCACATAAAATGTTACACAGTGATAGCACTCAAACTATTGATCATATTCAAAAATGTTTCAGACATAAGTTTCAGTGTTCAAGAAGGCCGTCATACCGGACCACCCTATTTTTTTATCGGTGGGGGCTCTGAAGTTACGTCAAGTTCAACTCCACTTTTTTAAATGGAAGCATGTATTTTTTTTTTCGATGACATTATTACTGATATTAAGATGGATTCAGCGACCTACAACACAAGGTCGTTCTAGTCACGCAAAGTATGAAAATAGTCGAAAAATCATTTTCATTTCATTTCATTTCTTGCGATATATATGCTAATACACATACATAGGGTATTGTTGACATCGGCAGAAAGTAAGCATTTTCTGTTGACATATCAGTTAGTCACGCATTACCTTCTAATGTAAGTACATTTTAATGGAAAAAAATAGTGGAATTAGTCAGCGATCTGTATTATGAATCTTACATCAATACAAGTTCCATCCGTATCGTATGTCATTACATGAGGATTTGTACGGCAATGATTTCCTAAAACGCGTCAATTTCTGTAATTGGATTCGTAGAAAAAATGCGCACAGATGTCTCATTTTTGAGTCATGTGCTTTTTTCTGATGAAGGTAACTTCGAAAATACGGGAAATGTGAATGGGCATAATATGCATTATTGGGCAAATGAGAATCCTCGATGGATGAGAACTGTACCATTTCAACATCCGTAGTCCGTTAATTGTTGGTGCGGCATTGTCGGCGATCACGTCATTGGTCCATATTTTTTTGAAGGTTGCTTGACTGGGCAAGTTTACGCAAACTTTCTGCAAAACGTACTGCCTCAATTAATGGAAGACGTGCCCCTGCATATTCGCATGAACATGTGGATGCAACACGACGGTGCACCACCCCATTATGCTCTGTGTTCAAGACAAGTGATGAATGAGATTTTTGATGGAAAGTGGACAGGACGAGGCGGCCCTGTAGCTTGGCCACCTCGTTCACCAGATCTAACTTCACCAGATTACTTTTTATGGGGTTTTGTCAGAGAACGCGTAATGGCGGTAGCACCTACCACGCCTGACGACATGAAAGAAAGCATACGCTGAGCATGTACTGAAATTACACCACAAATTTTGGCTGAAGTTAGACGGTCTTTCTATCAGCGAATGAACAAGTGCTTACAAGTCGAGGGTCATCACTTCGAGCATCTTCTGTAGGTAGACCCAAACCAAGGTTAGTGGATCCTTTGAAAATTTATATTCCGATATGTTTCGATTTTTCGATTATTCTCATACTCTCACAATTGTTAATGAGTAATTATGATAAGATAAGATACTTCCCATTTCATGTAAAACATTTTATCATTAGAATTAGTATCTTTCAGATTAAATTCTACTTTTTTTAACTTACATTTTTTGCATGTTCTTGACAGACATAGCTCAGAATTACTGTCACATAAGAAACTGCTCAAAATTTTATATGGAGTATTTTCTGTCAATAATTTATGATTGTGAAAAGCTTGTTTAAGCAAACAGAAATTTTCATGTCTAAAGCACGCACACGTATTTCGATTAGTAATTTTAGGTTCAATACAATATCTTGGACGTAATGATACGAACGCAGAGTAGTTAACGCAGTAAGTACATTGGGAACAAAATTTAGCATGTAAGTCTTTGATCGTAGCATTCATGTAGCGTTTTGTTATTTGTTAACCATTTATTTTAATAGAGGCTTTTTTATCGGGTATTATCTTACTATTTTCTTCATAAAAACTTTTTACTTGATCTTGAATGAAAATTTGATTGCTTTTTTTATTTTTAACATATTCCAGTGGATTATTACTTCTATGTACTCTTGAGGAAATAATAGGAGCAATATTTTTTTCGATAGCAGATAGTTGACGATATTTTTTACAATTTTTCCACTTATTACTCTACCCAATATCTGTTTAAATTTTGAACTTTTTGAGTCTTGATAGCATGTTTGTAATTGCCGTACCATAACTTCGTGAAACAACAACGTTTTACGAATTGGGGGGTCTAAACTTTTACCTTTTAGTAGGTTGTCAACTTTAGATGCAGGCGATGTGGAATTAGGCTTCTTGATTTTCAAACGCTGTAATTTTTTATGTAAGTTATTAATTTTTGTTCGGAGAGTTTTATTATCGTTTAATAATTTTTTGTTGTCTGTAAAACATTTGCGTAAATTTTTTTGTATTCGTTTCTTTCCTAACCTAGCTTGTTTTGATTCGAAGTTATCATTTAAATCTTTTTGATTTTTTGCTAATTCAATTACTTTTTTTTGTGGTGCCCGTGAGTTTTTTTTTCCATTCATTTTGTTGTTTACAACGAGCTCGCTTTTCTCGATCCGATAATAGTTCAATCGATTTACGCTTCCCTTCTATCTTCTTTTTTCCATTTCTTGCTCTTCCCTTAAAGGGTTGTAAAATTTTATGAAATTTTGATCTAATGTAAAGTTTCATGAAACATTGGGGTCTCATGAAATATTTCAAAGTTTCAAACACAAAAGCGGGAAAATTCAAACTATATATAGTTTAAATAAATATTTCAAGGACATTTCATGATCTAACTGTCTAACCTGATCTGACTTCTGTGCGCCTGCGTAGATAGACGTTTCCCCCTCTTCTCCTAATGTTTCATGAAACAATGAAACTTTGTCTATGAAATATTAAAATATTTCAAATGAAAGTTTCAATGTTTCAATGAAACGTTACATCGCTTACAACCCTATTCCCTTTTGACAGTAATTTTCATAAGCTCCGTTCTTTCTGGACCTCGCGCTTCGCGCTCGGTCTTGTGGTCTTCGCATACGTTTAAGTTTATTTCTTATAATTTAATACTGAAGCTCAAACCAATTTAATGATATTAAAGATGATGTAAATTAGTCATTTTCTCAAAGTCACTCTATTTCTTTTTGAATTTAAGTGAAACAGGAAATTCAATTTACTTAAGGCTCTATCGGCCTTAAGGAACACATTCTCATCATGACACTCGCGCTTCGCGCTCGATTTTCTGTATGCATTTTTGTAACTTTTTAATAAATTACATGATTATTGATAAATTTATTTTCTTCCAAATATCTCAAAAAGGAAAAACAATCGTAGACTTTATTTAAGGAAACGATTTTGCAGAACAACGCTTATTTCGTATCTCACATATTTTGGTGAAACAAATCGAATTTTTTCAATATTAAAAATCAAAAAATTAAAATATACATCCTGTCGAGAAATTTCTCGATAAGAATGTGTAGACCTTATTCAGCCAAACAATTTTTCATCTCAAAGTTTTTTTTGTATCTCACATATTTTGTCTAAAAAATGGAATTTTTGAATTTTAATCGTATTTTTTGGAATTGAAACGAAAAATATATCTTTTATCAGAAACTGTGTGAGACAAAACTTGTAGATCTTTTTGAAACTAACAACATTGTATTCTTACGTTTTTTTCTTATTTTACATATTATTGTTAAAAAATTGAATTTTGGATTTTCAATAGTTTTTTTTTTAATTAAAAAGAAAAATATGCATCTTATGAAAAAATGTTACAATTCAAATTTGTAGGACTTTATTTATTCAATAATATTGTATCATAACGTTTTTTCGTATCTCGTATAATTTAACTGGAAAATGGAATTTTGATATTGACTTTTTTCGAATTTGAATATGCTGTAACATTTCTAATTTTGATTTAATCAAAAAATGTTATCAGGATAATTTTTAGACATTTATGAGCACTATCTAAAACCAGTATTGAAATTTTTGATTTTTTCAAAAAATTATTTTCAAAAACACAAAAGTAGTGTTCAACCCCTCAATTTTGATTGGATGTGGCTGGTTAACGAACTTGTCCTTACTTTTTCGGCTCCGATAAAGTGTACCAAAGCTCAATTCAATCTGATAATTCTATCGAGAGTTATGCCGCACACGACCTACAGACAGACAGACAGACAGACGGACACTTTCGTAAAAACCATTTTTTCTGACTCAGGGGGTCTCAAAACGTAAAGATTTGATGAAAATTTCGAAAGTCATTTTTCACATAAAACCAATACCTTCTCATCCATGATGAGAATGTAAAAATTATAATTAATTATTAAAATAATTTTATTAATAATTAAATATATTTATACTTTTTTTACACGGTACTGACAACCACGGTTCTGACATTTTAAATTTAAATAGCAACTATAATTATTTGGTTAGGAATTTGATAATATCCAATAACTGTATAATTTAGGTTAGTAATAAGTACAAAAATACCATAACAAGACATAAAAAATCAATAGTTAACTAAGTTTACCAAAAGCACGGTACTGATCAGTAAATTTATGACATACCTTTCTAAAAATTGACTTTTAAAATGACACAAACTCGTTGCAGTATTCTATAAAAGTAATGTTTGTAAACATGACTCAAATAACGTACTTTCAGTATGACTAACTAGTTGTTTCATTAATCTTGAAATAGATGGCGCGCGAGTCATACGAATTCAAATCCAAAAATTCGCTTAAATCTAAGGACAAAAGTTATTAAGCTAGAATTTAATGTTAAATAAATATATTGAAAAAAAATTTGCCAATTTTTTAAAGTTTGATTATATACATTAGGATTTATGGTTTAATTAGTTTGAATTATTTATTGCGACAAGAAAAATAATGAATTTATAGGTAAATTCTAAGAATGGACATTACACGGTACTGACAATTAAGCGACATACTGTAAATTTTCTCTGGAGTGCAAGTTATATTATACAAAAAAAGTGATGAAATATGTTGATGAGGATCGTATTGATACAAAAATTTTATAAATACATTGTTAATGTATGACCAGTGAGAGAAAACAATATAAGACATTAACAATCACTGTTGGAATAGAATCACCCATATAGCATTATCAAAAAACAATCAAACTTATTTCTTATCATCTAATGACCTTACGGAATCTTGTTTTCAAACCAGCATGGGTCCAATATGTCAGAACACAAAGCTCTTTTTAAACATTTCAACAACCCCTACTTGCGAATCAGAAATTTTCATTAAATCAAATCCTTACAAATGCAAAATCCTTATCAGCCTTAATAACTACCCGCCGTGGACAGCATTAAGTAAACTACCCGCCGTGGACAGCATTAACTAAGCATTATGGTTGGAGGATTTACGCAACTCCAACACCTCAAACCATCAATTTGAACTGCCCTGAAAAATTACAGATCACAATCGACATTCAAAATGTATAAATCCTTCAAACAAAACGAGAGTGCGAAATCAAATCCATAAACCTACCTCATCTACAAAACAAAAATCTCATATTTTTAGATAAGTCGATGACCTCAATAAATACAAACGTTTTTTTTTCTTCGGCTGCAACATTCCTAAAAATTCATTTTAAAGATGTTGAAAACAAAATAAAAATCCTCTTAGAAATTGGAAAAAAAGAAGACATTCCACTGTCATTTTTAAAACACGAAATTTTCACCTCAAAACAATTAGAAATGAATACAAAAACTATTTTTTATATTAAAAACATATATTTTACAGACTATATTCTCATTACTATCATTATAATAATACTTCTGATGTCAGTTTTATTACTAATAGTGTTTTTAAAAATAAAGAAATTAGAAATAAAACTAAAACAAAGTGTAACTAAATTGAAACAAAATGAAAATGAAAATTCCAAAAATGCAACAACACAACTAAGTAACGCTACGGTGGCATTATTAAAAAACCTTAATGTTAACTTCAGTAACTAACAACCTATACTTTTGTTTGGGATTTTAAAATAACAAAAAAAAAAACAAAAAATCTTATTTTTATAATTAAATTAGCATAGATAAATAAACTCTAACTATTGTTTTTTCTTTCTTACAATATTTAAAATAGAATACAAAAAAAAAGCATTTTTTCCTTTATTATTATAATATTTTTTTTAAACAACAATTACAACAAATATTATATTAATAACTTTGACAATATTTATTTTATAAAATAAAGACAAATTTTTATTTTTTATCAAAAAATTATATTATAATTATCTAAAACAAAAATTTAATTATTTCAAATTACCCTAAATAAAATGAGAAGGAAATAAAATAAATAAACACCAATAATTACGAGTGAGACAAATATTAACATTTATCTAGCATAAGAAAAAATATATACGAAAATACATACATACATAAATACAAAAATTATTGCAGGTTATAATTGCGCCACATATACCGATAATAATTGTCACACATGTCTGGCTCCTCTTCATAAGGGGGATAGGTAACATCATCATCCTCCTCAGTCGGGCGAAATAAAATCATCATCAGCGGGCGGTATCACTCTTAACGGCCATAGTTGACGATCCGGGTGTATTCGCCTTTCCCCAGCAGCAGGTTCATACTATAAAACGATAAAACTCAATAAATATAATTATAAAAAAAAGAAAAAACAAGAATATATTCACTCTCTCATCAGAAAAATGTTCCTCTTGGTGTAAAAGTCCCTTCCGATCAAGAAAAGTAGGACCTCTGTCGACGTTCAACGGGTGCCCGAATCATAGGCCCCTTTTCCTCTTCTTCTCCTTCTTTCTTTCGTAATTCTTCGCAAAGGGCAGCTGCCCATGCATAAACCTCTTCCATGTCCTCAACCAAAAGTCTTATTTTCCTTTTAAATTGTTTAGCCGCCGGAACATCCCGGGAACAACCAGGCCTCGGTTGGTCTTCTATCGCTTTGAAAAAACTAACTACAAAAGAAAGTATCATAATTCCTTAAATACGCTTTTTTTACACATTCTTTATCTCTCCCTCCAGTTTTCTAACGAAAGTTGCAGAGTATTCATTTTCCAAGCAACTCAAACACTAAAACAGAAAAAGCAATAAAAATTGGATTCATCTAACATTATACAGGGTGGGCCATTTTAATCGACCCGCCTAATTTCCTCGGAATCTATACCAGATACAGAAACATGTTTCGGATAAAAGTTGAAGGGGGCAGAGTTGGTCACCTAATGGTATCAACGACCTTGACATTGACCTTGAACTTGGGTTTCAAGGTCAAAGTGATTTTTTCTAATAGGAACCTCTATTTTTGACGCCGGATTTAGAAAGAGCAGAAAATTTTACGTGTAAGATGTTCTATTGGTGAAGGTCGTTTCTAGGTGATATGACGGTCAAATAGGCGAAAATGAGTTAAACTCTATTGATTCAAAATGTGAATATTCCCGGGCAGCGCCAAGAATAGGAAGTTCGTGACCTTCAAAAAGCCAAAGTCGTTCATGCTTGGCCAGTTGACCGACCTTTGGAAATTTATTCGACCTAATAATACACGACAGAATATTCACATTTTGAATCAATAGAATTTAACTCATTTTCGCCTATTTGACCGTCATATCACCTAGAAACAACCTTGACCAATAGAACATCTTACACGTAAAATTTTCTGCTCTTTCTAAATCCGGCGTCAAAAATAGAGGTTCCTATTAGAAAAAATCACTTTGACCTTGAAACCCAAGTTCAAGGTCAATGTCAAGGTCGTTGATACCATTAGGTGACCAACTCTGCCCCCTTCAACTTTTATCCGAAACATGTTTCTGTATCTGGTATAGATTCCGAGGAAATTAGGCGGGTCGATTAAAATGGCCCACCCTGTATATGTGTAACCGCCAGTCCATTTTTTCTTCCCATCGCCAATCTATAAAATAATACAAAACATAATAGTTATTCAAATAAAGACACATATACAATTAATTACCTTATACTTACTCCGATAATCCGGTCACCTTTTATTTGCCATTTTCTAAACCCAGAAACGAAAGGAATTTCCAATTCTTTGAAATTTACAAGCCGAAATAATACATTTTAATTTCTTAATTTCCATCGATGATCTCTAGAACTTAACCATTCAAATGGCACAGAAACCTCTACAACGGAACCACCCTCATTTATAAAATTTAAATATTTTCTTCTTAAAGCGAGACGTTTACCGTTATTAAGCCAGCGAATCCTTCTCAGATCAAGCTAAAAATATATAACATAAAAAGATTAATCAATTTTAGCAAAAGAAAACATTTACAAGTTTTAACTGCCAGAATTTGTTATTCTACTTACCAGCCGCAAATATTTGCGATTTCTTAAATAACAAAATTTACCGCTAATAAAAAAGCGCCATCTACTCCGTGACATTGATACTGCTGCCTAATTTTTTCAGATAAATATATCTTTTGCCCACTACAAAACAGGGGGTTCCAACTCCGGCGAAATCATGCTAGAGTTTCTTCTCCCCGCTTCTATCTACCTCTCCCGCACGCCCCTCACAGCGAGCCCATATTGCTCCAAGTTTCTCCTCTCCGGCGCGAGAAAGTGGGGGCAAGTAGGGACCGGCAGCGAGGTATATTAACTTTTAATTTTGACCTTAAATGCTAATACTAAAGTAACATTAAAATTTAAAATGCATCGAAATAATTAATTTTCGGCTGCCGGCTCCGATGTTCTCGCTGAGTGAACGACACTTTCGCTTGCTCCAATATACTCTATCTTGCTTTATGTACACATCCAAGCTCAGCGTGTACGTGCTCTCTTTTCAATGTATTCCTTTTGCGGGACGGCGCAGTACGGTGGTGGGACGGTACATTACGGTGGCTGGGACGGTGGAGTAAGGCGGAGTAGCTAGTTCATCGGGAGGGTGCCACTAAAATTTCATGTTACACGGAGTCTTATGAGAGTTGGAATCCCCTGCTACAAAACGTACCCCAATATGCTAAACATTCGATTACAACCCCGTAGCAAAAGACCTCAAAACAGATCTCATTTGAAATTAGTATACTAGTACTGCTAGATTTCCTAATAAAATGTCAATTTCTAATCACCCCGAATCACAAGTTTTTTTTTACTACCTTTTTATTACTCTTTGCTTTCAAGAAAAACTTTACATCTATACATAAATAACACTCTTCATTACCACTACTATACTTCAGTGTCCTTGCATCAGTCACTTTCTCACAACGGACACTATCTTATTTCTACTCAACTCATTACCAAACCTACCTTCATCAAATCATCACCATTTTCTTAAAGAAATCATGAATAACTATATGTCTCAACTTCAAACGAACAGAACGAAATTACTTACCTTGCAAATCTCATCGATTATATCACTGTAAATTTTCCCAATTTCCATATAGGAATGATCCCAGCACGAAATGAGCAGGAATATAAAAGCCCAACCCCAGCGGACCCGGTTGAGAGTACGGTCAGAGAATACTCTGACTGTTCTCTGACCGTTCTCTGACCTCGCATTATTATGGCTAAGAACGATAAAAAAACATTTAAAACATTGCAATTATGATTCTGCGATCAAATTTGAATTAGCAGGTGTAGGGATAAATACAATAATTTTATTTTTCGGAGATAAAAAGTAGAAAAACATCGTACACCTGTCATTGAAGGCAGTGCAGTGGTTCACAATTGGCGGAACGTCTCCACCGTGAAGGTTAACTACTGGTGGAGACGTTCCGCAAATGGTGAACCACTGCACTGCATTCAATGACAGGTAGATGATATTTTCCTAGTTTTTATCGCTGAAAAGTAAAATTATTGTATTTATTCCTACGCCTTCTATTCCAAATTTCGCCACAGAATCATAATTTCAATGTTTTAAATGTTTTTATAATCGTTAATAATACTAGTATATTACGTGCCTAGGCGCACAATGAGGAGTATTGCGTGACGAGCGACAATGCTCGCAGGAGATCGAAGCCGAGGCGCGATCAGTCCTGCGAGCATTGTCGCGAGTCTCGTAATTTCCCGAATTGTGTGCATTGGCACGTATTCTATTTTATGTGACTTCGGTGCGTATACGAGTTTTTATGCGTACACTCGAATTAAATCTAGTATTGTAGTTGTTTGCGGCGCTAGTCATTACACTTGATATGTCACGACTAGTCCCGGCTATTTTGATTTTATCGATCTTGTGTAGTAGTAATGGGTTTTAAAAGACGCATGCGCAGTTCAAATGTACAAGGCTTTGCCAGTAAGGTGCTAACGCTGTACGAAGAAGAAGAAGAATCAGAAGAAGATTGTGCTCCGTTGCATGGCTTTAAGGTGCATGCGGAGTTCAATTTTTAAATTTCATTCCTGTGTTGCGCAATATACTACATTGCGCTACTGTTAACTGTAGCGAAAGAACGAGTTTGCGCACCGATGGCACATAAAATTATTTATTACTATGCTCGTGTCTTGCAATACACCCTTCTGTTTTATTCATATACTACAAAAAACCACTCAAAAAAGATTCTGTTTATTTTGTTACTTAACTATTCCAGAACCTGAAAAATTGAACTATGAATGCAAATTAGACTGGCATTCTATCGCACACGTGCCACATATCTACTTAAAATGTTACGGCTGTCGAGAAGAACTAATATATCCACGATGTAAAGTATCCGATTGTCTAGAATGTATAGAACAATTTTTGAAAAGTAAAACGTCAATAAGGCAAGAAAATAAAATAAAAGTTGAAGTAGAAATACATGAAAACATTAAATTTTTTCTGTAAAACAACTAAGCATCCGAAATGATTACCAATACATCCACGTTATTGAAGGGCCAGCAACAACAACTCCCCGAGCGCTCGAGATGACGGAAAACTATTGTGCACGCACGAAATTCGTGATAAAAATTTTTTTTGGGTCATTCACAAAAACAAAAATAAAGTTTTGTAGGATTTGTCATTACGCATTTTTTATTTTAATACAATTTTTATGCAGCCGTAATAGTTTCTTAGATAAAAATAGAAAACACTCAATTTTTCGTCATAAAAAATGATCGAAAATCAGTGTTTTCCAAAACATAAATTGTTATTACTCGATCAATTTTTGACGAAATCGTTTGTTTCTTATCATTAGACGTGGAATACTTTAGCGGAGCCAATGTATGAAATGAAATATGTTGAAACATTTTTCTTTAAATAACATTTTAATGTAAATAAAAAACCATGTCTCTAATACATTTTCGATTTCGGAAAACTTCCAGCGACAAAGGTGTTCCTTACCGTTAGAGGAAGTTTTCTGGGAATTTTCAGAAATATTTGTTTATTACTGCGGATTTGGCAGCGATGTATTTCGAAAGTCGCTCCGCCGTCTTACGCTCCGTGCAGAAATTTCCCTATCTTTCCTTATTTCAAGTTGGGTTCTAGTGGAGCCGGGACTAGAATTTCCTAATATAGAAAAAGCTGGTAGGGGCACTGTTAGCACCCGATTAGTATTTCTAAGCCAGGAAAAACTGATAGGGGCCCTGTCAGGTGCCAGTGAGGAATTCCTTGCTCCGCTTAAGTATGGAAAATCTATTTGTATCTCGCGGGGCTCCGAAGTAGAGAATCCCTACTTGTACTATTTGTGGTTAAGGTTAGTTCCATTAGATATAACATAACCTTTTTTCTTCATTCCCATTAAAATTTGATCTTATCTTAGAAAAATGGAGATTTTCTGAACACGGTCTTAGATAAGATCATTACTTAAGAGGAATCGAGCACTTTAAAAAAACTTTTTTATAATTTCCACTCGAATTCGCATGTAATCACAATAATTATATGCAAGCACGTGTGTGTATGTGTGTGTATCTGATTGTGTCGAGGTAGTAACAATAAACTAAATTCAAAAATTTGATCTGTTTCTTTCAAAAATATTTTATTTTATAGGAAATCGATTTAATAATTAAAAATCTTAAAAATATTAATCAGAATCATAAATTGGCATAAAATTTAAAAATTCCCGATTACACGGGGCCCAAGCACTTTTTACACGGCCCTGCAGTAGTTGCAGGTTATAAGTGCTTTTTTTTTCTTGTATTCCAAGCATGCGCAGCCGAAAGGCTTAGACGTTAGGTTAGTAATGCGTTAATTATAAGTAGAGAGGGTTCGAATCCGCAGCGTTAACAGTAATTTTTAATACTGCCTAAACGAGCGTTTGTGTAGTGTAGAGGGGGATGTGTGTTTGTAGGTAAGTGCATATATAAAACTACTAAGTAAGTGGCTACTTGAAAGTAAATACAGTTTTGAAATGTACTAAGAATATTCATCGATTCAACTACTGCTCTTATATGATTTACCTATGTTCCTGCAGTTCACTTAACCCTTTAACGCCCAGATGTGCAGAATTTTCACGTTGACTACAACGTCGTACCATTTATAGAAAAAAGATGAAAAAGGATCGAAAACTCCATATCCTACCGTTTTGGGGGTCGCTCTTTCGAATGGCATAGTTAGGATTCTCAAAAAATGACGGTAAACCCTTTATTTTCCCAAAAATACCCAAAAAAACACTATTTTTGGGGTACGATTTCTTTTTTTAATTTAAATTTTCACTATGTTCCCGACACTTAAGCAACTTCTAACTTATCAGAAATTTAAAATGGCTGATCCAATATAGCGGCCCCCTTATGTAAAATTTGATATTCCTGAAATAAAAAATACTGTCGCATTCTACGCAAAATTTTAAATCAAAATTATTCTTGATGTTTTTTTGATTACAAGAGTTGTTTTCGAGAAAAAAATTCCAAAATTATGAGGCTTCCCGAAATTATTAGAAATTTGAGTATGTATGACAAATCGACATTTATGGATTTTTATGGTAAGATCGAGTATCAGCAAATATAAAATGCAGGCGAATTTACTAATTCCCCAACATTTATTAGTGTCTCTTTCACACCCTACCATTTATCGATAAATGTTCATCTACTTCTATAGTATAATTAGTCAGTTACACCAGCATCAGAATGACATATTATTATAATTAAGTTTCATGTATGATTCATATGAACATTATTTTATGAAATATTAGCAAAGTCTGAGGCAAAAAATATAGATATATGTAAATTTTGAATAATTTTGGGAAGCCTCATAATTTTGGAATTTTTTTCTTGAAAACAACTCTTGTAATCAAAAAAACATCAAGAATAATTTTGATTTTAAATTTTGCGTAGAATTCGGCAGTATTTTTTTATTTCAGGAATATCAAATTTTACATAACGGGTCCGCCATATTGGATCAGCCATTTTACATTTCGAATAACTCACCTAAGATTCGAATTTAGTGATGACTAAAACCTATGAGATTGCAAATTGGCAAATTTTACACCATCCTGGTTTGTAATAAAACTCGAAATATACGTATTTCTACTAGCTTCATGGCAGCCACCATCTTGAATTTTAATTTTATGGGCTAATATTGCTTCCGCCAATCCCAATCGGTGAGACAAAACTCGCAATAACTTATTTGTATGATCACACTACGAAGTAACCTGGAAAATCCGAAATAGGATCAATATTCTCAATTTCAAAAAATTTCAAACGTTTAGACGCCATTTTGAATTAGAGAACAGAGAAAAACAAAATATTTCAATGCATATTTTAAAAGTACAAGTCTCGAGAACACGTTTCTGATAAGTTAGAAGTTGTCTAAGTGTCGGGAACATAGTGAAAATTTAAATTAAAAAAAAAAAATCATACCCCAAAAATAGCGTTTTTTCGGTATTTTAGGGAAAATAAAGGGTTCAGCGTCATTTTTTGAGAATTCTGACTGTGCCATTCGAAAGAGCGACCCCAAAAACGGTGGTATATGGAGTTTTCGATCCTTTTCCATCTTTTTTCTATAAATGGTACGACATTGTAGTCAACGTGAAAATTCTGCACATCTGGGCGTTAAAGGGTTAACTTCAAAAATGACACTTGAGGCCTTTACGAATTACGGAAAGTAAGTTAAAAAGTAGTCAAACGTACTGAGATTTTTTTACGGTGTATGTGTAACGAAAAAGTACTGACAACTTACTCAGGAAAAATTCCCTAGCTTGAAAACAGATTTTTTGCTGTGAAAACAGTAAACTTAACCTTCCAAGCGAATATCCCCCCGTTGCCGTTCATAACAATTTCGTATCTTCATATGAACGCCCCCTAGAAATTTTTTAATGAACTGTCGATGTCAAAACGTTAGTTAAAGTCAACATTTTCATCATGGTAAAGTTCACGAACCAGCAACGTTTGGAATTTGTTGAAAATTACTACCGATATTCTGAGTCGGTGGTCGCAGCTTTAACAGCGCTTACTCCAATTTTCGGCCGCTATAATCGTCCCACCCAACAGGCTGTGCGTGCTATAGTGGATAAATTCGAGACCAAATTTACACTATTGGATGTTCCGGTGCCAAAAAGAGGTCGCATTGCTCGAAGCGAAGAAATAATCGCAGCCGTAAGTGCATCGATTTAAAATAAGCCAAATCAGTCGCTTCCACGTCGTTCTCAAGAATTGGGCACCGCTCAAACGACACTGTGGCATATGATGCAAAAAGATCTTCGCCTACATGCTTTCAAGACTAAATTGACTCAAGAAGTGAAGCCACTTGATCATTTGAAACGCCGCAAAATCGATTTATTTAAAGGCCAATTCGGTGAACGTTTTATCTCGTTAAAATGGTCCGGTCGAATGCTCGCCTCGTTCATGCGATCTAACGCCATTGGATTTCTTTTTATGGGGCCATATCAAGTCACTGGTCTATGCCAACAAGCCAGCAACTTAAGACGACCACAAAGACAACATCCAACGCGAAATTGCCAACGTTCCGGTCGAAATGTCAACTGCGTAATTTTCTACTACCGAAGATTCGATTGGAAGATTCTGCGTATACTAAATTGGATTCGAGTGTACGCAGAAAATCTGGTAAATGCGCCGAAATCACATAAAATAGTATATTCGCCAATGCACACAATTTGGGTAATTACGAGACTCGCTTAAAATTCTCGCAAGACTGATCTCGCCTCGGCTTCGATCTACTGCGAGCATTGTCGCTCATCGCGTAATAACCCTCATTATGTGCCTCGGCGCATAACATACTATTCTTAAGAATCACAATTCCGAAAGACTTCTTTTCTGTATCTCAATTTTTTTGTTATACTAATTAATTTTTCAGAAAGAAATTATAAGCAAACATATTGATGTTATTTGTACAAAAAATAATATTTTCCTTGAGTTTTATACTATTGGATCTATAACTTAATTTGTGCGGTTTTTTTTAAAATTTGAAGGTTTATTTAAGGAAAACATGTACAATAGTATTACTCAAAGTATTGCCCATCTGAAGTTATGACTTTTTCCTATCTTTCTGTCAATTTGTGGATTCCATCCCAAAAGAACTGCGCCGGCTTGGCGGCCAAGAATGAATCGAGCCAATTTTTGATACCCTGTTCTGATGTGAACCGTATTCCAGTGAGGGCATTCTGCATCAACCGGAACAAATGGTAGTCAGAAGGGGCAAGGTCTGGGCTATACCGCGGGTGGGGTAAAACTTCCCATCCACTGTTTTCCAAATAGTTTTTAACCGGAATAACAACATGGGGCCGAGCGTTGTCATGGTGGAAAGTTATTGCCTTGTGTCTGTTAGCATATTCCGGGCGTTTTTCGACTATTGCTCTCTTCAAACGGATTAATTGTGTTCGGTAGCGTTCTCCATTGATAGTTTCACCCAATTTTTGCAGCTCATAATACAGAACACCCTTCTGATCCCACCAAATACAGAGCATTACCTTCGCGCCATGGATATTCGGCTTTGCCGTTGATTTGGCTGGTTGGCCGGGTTTCACATATAATTTTTTGCGCTTGGGGTTGTCGTAATGGATCCATTTTTCATTACCAGTAACAAACAGATGCAAAGTGACTTCTTTTTGTGGCGTTCCAGTAGCATTTCGGACATGCAAAACCGCCTTTTAACGTCTCTCGGCTTGAGTTCATGTGGAACCCAATTTCCTTGCTTTTGAATGTATCCGGCTGCTTTTAAACATTTTGAAATGGCTGCTTGAGTGACTCCCAAAGATTCTGCGAGCTCTTCTTGTGTTTGGCAACAATCTTCATCGAGTAATGCTTCCAGTTCTTCATCTTCAAACTTTTTTGGCTGTCCAGGACGTTCTTTGTCTTCCAAGCCAAAATCATCACTTTTAAATCGTGCAAACCACTTTTGGCACGTTCGCGCAGCTAGAGCATGTTCACCATAAACTTCCACCAAAATACGATGACTTTCGGTAGCAGTTTTCTTCATATTAAAGTAGTGAAGAAGAACTCCCCGCAAAAACACTTTTTCAGGTACAAAATTCGACATATTTGAGTGAAAAAAAAATTATTGTTGTTTACGCTTCAAATGAATGACATATACTGAAAAAGACGCACAATCACAGTAGCTTTCCAACACATGTTCCGAATATTGGAACGATGGAATAATAATCAAGTTACGCCATCTCTTAGCAAACCGCACGAATTAAGTTATAGATCCAATATGTTAATTGAATTGTGCCGAACGAGATCCTCAAAGAGGTGATCGGGGCATACCCGGAGATCCTCCTTGAAACCTTGAACTCCTGTCTTCGGGAGGGGAGGTTCTTTGTAGACTGGAAGAAGCAGAGGTGTGTCCTGCTAAGGAAGGGCAACAAACCTCTAGGGGTTGCCTCCTCGTATAGACCAATTTGTCTATTAGATACGAGTGGAAAGCTTCTGGACGAGCTGATTCTGCAACGACTTCAGGCTCTCTTGGTCGGGGTGAACGGTCTATCGGAAAACTAGTTTGGATTCAGAAAAGGCAGGTCGACTATGGACGCTATCCAAGCTGTGGTTAACATCGCCACAAATGCAAGAAATGAAATTGGCAAGCGTAGGGGATTTTGCGCGTTGATCAGCATTGACACACGCAATGCGTTCAATACCACGAGGTGGAATATCTACATCGAGGCGATGGTGCGGAAAAAGGTTCCAGACTACCTGTTGCGAATGATAGATGACTATCTGAGCGACAGGTGGGTAATATACGAGGGCGACAAATGGTCTCTCAAAGAAGAGATGACATGTGGCGCCCCTCAAGGGTCGCGGGTGGGTCTACTCGTTTGGAACGTCATGTATGGCGACTTCCTGCGCATGGACTTTCCTGCTGGAACGAGCATCGTCGGCTCTGCAGATGACGCACTTGTCGTGTGCGCCACTGACGACGTCAGAATCCTAGAGCTGAGTATCAATGAAAGTCTGTGGCGAACTAGGCGCTGGTTGGATATCAGAGGCCTAAAAATGGCCCCTGAGAAAACCGAGGCGTTGTTCGTTACGGACAGGAGATCCTTCCAATACCCGAGGATCGTTCTCGGAGAGCATGAGGTCGAGTGGAAAACAAGCATTAAGTACCTGGGGGTGCAGCTGGATCGTAGGCTTAGCTTTGGGGAATACCTAAAGATCGCCGCTGCTAAAGCCATCCAATGTAGAGCAGACTTGGCTCGGCTTATGCCAAACATTGATGGACCCAGGGAAGCAAGAAGGAGACTCGTAGCGAGTGTGGTCTATTCGAAGCTGCTCTATGCAGCTCCAGTCAGGGCTAATGCCCTGCTAAACCATGCTATCCAGAGGAGGCTGTTCTTGGCGCAGAGATCTGTCGCACTGAGAATAGTTTCAGCATGTAGAACTGTCTCGATGAGTACTGCGTTGGTCCTGGCGAGAGTTCCGCCAATATATTTATTGGCCATGGAAAGACAGGAGACTTTTCAGCTCCGCAAGGAGCTTACCTGTGCCGACCTGCAGGAAACCGCTCGTGCCTGATCCCGGATTTCGCCACCTGGATGAACAGAAAGCACACGGAAGTCGGCTTTCATTTGGCGCAAGCGTTACTGCTACCGCGATTTCCCTGTGGATAATGCAGAGCACGCACTCTTCGTCTGCGCAAAATGGGGTGTGGCAAGGGAGGCCCTCGGTCAGGCAGTGTGTGCCGAGCTCACTCCTCACACGATGGTCTCTCTCATGCTCCAGCCTGAGCGGAACTGGATGCTCACCGAGTTATTCGTTACACTTGTGATTCCTTTTATTCCTCCCCTGGCTGGCGCGGCTAGTCGGTTTGCCCAACGGAAACAGAGATGCCAAGAGCACGAAATTTGACAGAGTTGCGACATCATTTTTGACAATTCGTTTTCTGTATTCATATCTATTCTGTAAAAATGATTTAGAAACACTCTAGACGAATGGGAAGAAATGACATATATACACTTTATATTGGCAATAATATAACAAAGTTTGATCATTTATCGTTAAATATACGTGAAAATAATAGTTATTACAGGTTTGGTAGTTACATATTGAAAATGAGCTCAAAATTTGTCGAATTTTTTAGAACTAATGCATTTTGTAAGATAAATACCCGAAATGTTTGTGAAAATGGAAGACAAGCAACCTATTATTAAAAACATTTCCTTTGACAGATCAAAATTATATTAATCAAATATAATAGAATCATGAAGTTGATAATGTTATTTAATTATTATTCGAATATTAATAGTATTTCGCAGACTCAATAATAATATACGTCTACATGGTTTTGTTATGGAGTAGCTCAGGTACATTTCCGAAGTAATTTTGGGCGCAGAAACCGAATCCGCGCTGAGAATTGCTCCATCACATTAATCCTAACCTAAAAGTGCGAAAAACACGGTTTTTCGCTATATTTGATCATCGATAACTTAGCGAATTTTTATTATTTTTTAAATGTGAGGAAACCACCAAAAAGAGCCACTTTTCATCTTTCCATTTCACTATTTACATGTATCATTTTAATTTTTCTAACCGGAGATATCGCCGATTGAAAACAAAATTGCAGGTTTCGCAATGACCGATATATGGCGGGAAAAATGATAGGACGTGTGTAATTTGTACCAAGTGTACCTTGTTTCTGGCTTTCTTCCCGATATTCCGGCTCCACTTTTTGGGATTCTTTGATCTTTTTCTTACAACTTGCAGATTGGTTAATCAACCACCCGAAACGTGAGAGGCAAGGGAAACTCACAACAATAAAGCACGCCAAAGGAAACAGAACTTACAACGTCCACGCCGTTATATCTGGGTAACGATAAAAGTGTTTTTTTTGGGGGGGGGGGGGGTGTGATAACAATCCACAGTCTAAAGTCTACAAAAAAAATTTATCCCGGCACAGAGTTCCATCTAAGAAAAATCGTCTTAACCTTCAAGTCACCTTGAAAATTGACCTGAAGGTCATGATGGTCAAGGTGATGTACACCTTAAAATTTCATCGACTTTTGTGAAGCATCTTGAACGTTTGTTTACCCCGAAAAACCTAGACAATTCAAAAAAAGGGCATCTGGTCGTTTCTCAGACATTTGACCTTAATTTTTTACCTTTCCAAAGTCGAAATTGATGGTACAGTCAAATGTCCTCCTCGGTCCTGGTCAACCTTTGTCCGAACCATTTTTGCATAGATAATGTATTTTAGAAGATATTTGGGATTATGGATTAAAATGGATCACCGTGTATATCATTCCTTCCCATTCGTCTAGAGTGTTTCTAAGTAAGTTTTACAGAATAGATATGAATGAAGAAAACGAATTAGCAAAAATGATGTTGCAACTCTGTCGAATCACGTGCTCTCGGTATGGGTACATGTCTGTTTCTCCGTGTTCGATCGATATATCTCTTGACGGTATCGGTGCGCTTGGACGCAGAAAGAAATTCGCATCCTGTCCGCAGTTTTAGATTAAAAATTCTCAAAATATAGTAAAAAAAATGCCTGAAAGCCCACTGAACAACTTTCTCGCTGAAAGTTTTCTCAACTGTAAACTTCCTCGCATAGTTTTTTTCTTTGAAGATGAAAAATGAGAATTTTACCAGCCGCAACTGTTATGATAAAAAATATTAACAAATTGAGAATTTTGTTGTGTTGAACATAACCATCTGAAGCTCTAGGGTTTTTCGAGTCTGTTGATAAAATTTCAGACTATTCCGGACAAATTTGTACGAAAAACAGCGAGTTGATTGTAAAAAAATCGATTGATTTCGTACATTCGAAAAATACGGTTTTCTTCGATTATAAAAAAAAAACTAGAGTTCTGACTCAAAAAAAATTTCTTAAGGAAATCCCGGTCAGGCCACTCGTGCTGTTTAGAAGCGCGGGTATGGCTGACGTGGCCTAAACGGAAAGTTCGGTGTCAGCCACCGATGGCTGGCGTGGCATATAACGTGTTGAAGATTACAGTTGTGAAGGTTAGAAATTGAGGAAGTAGAAATGGTTGGTAAGGGCGGGATAAGAGGAGGGAAAATGGTGCTGGTCAAATTGAAGAATAGGGAACATTCGAGGGAAGTGATGACTGAAAAAAGGGGATTATATGAAATATCGAAGAAAATAGAGGATGATTTGACATAGGAAGGAAGGAATATGCATTAAAAACTAAGAAAAATATCAGAAGAGGAAAGATGAATGGGAAAAAGAACTTGGGTTAAATACGGATAGATACAGATAGAAAGCAAATGGTGGGATTGGGACGAATAAGGCAGAAAATTGCTAAAAAATAAGATATCGGGAGAATGCGAGGGAAGAGAATTGGTGAGGGGAGAATAAGGGATGATAGAAAAGAGAAAGAGAAGAGGGATGCAGGGAGGGAATAATGGAAGATACGAGGGCTGTTCAATAAGTGCGTGACTGCTCGAAAGATGGTGCTGTTATCGTAAATATGTTACTACTCTAAGAGAATACCATCTAATATCAGTGCGTATACAAAGTTTCAAGTCAATACGTTGATTTGAGAATTTTTTACAGCCAGGTGAATTTAGTTCAGAATCACTTGTACTAATACGGCCGCAACGGAATTCAGTAAAGCGCTTATGAGCAGACTCCTTATAATATCTTGCGAGCTTTTCTTCAGTTTATTTGATTGATGTTCCTCAGAGAAAATAATTTTTAATAAGCACTCGAAACTCGGTTTTTTCCATGGTTTTGTTTTAACAATATATCGGGCTTGGAAAGAGAAGATAAGGACTTCATGAGAAATTTCGAACATTGGAAGGTAGTAGTAAAGATAGACACGTAATTAGATGAAAAGGAGTGAGGTTACTGAACGGCTGCAGATGGGTGGTAAAAAATGCTTAGGGGGGAAATAAAAAAGGAAGATCGATGGGTGGAATGGTGTTAGGAATAAAACAGCTCATAATAGGGGATTCTGATAGGAGAACAGGACATGGAGGAGGAAGGGACATGGGAGAGGAGGGAGGAAAAAACTCTAAACACAAGCTATTGAATGGGAAAGGAAAGGAATTGTTGAATTTCCTAGAAGAGGTGGGATGGTTTATATTAATAGTAAAGTTGGGAGAAGAGAAAAGTAGGGAAAATAGGAATAAAAAAGAAGTGACAGTGAAAAGAGCAAGTACAGGATATTAGTCCGCGAAAGTAAAAGAACAGTTCAAGGAAAGAGTCAAGAATGTTTTTTATTTCTTGTTATTTTGGCATAAGGTCAGTTTCTTTTTATTTTCACTATTGATCTTAAAAAAAATCAATTCAAAAACTATTATAACCCGGTGAAAAATAGTTCGAAAAATTTTGATCGACATTGTTGCGTGAGCAAAAACAAAACTGATGTGAGCATGCAATTTTTAGAGGAAGACATTGAAACGATACAGTGTATATTATCTTCGTAGTCCTAATCCTACCAGACCGCCAGAATGGCAATGGAAAAAATGAGAATTCCTTCTAATGTGCCGAAGTCCTGATGATCCAGGCCAATTTTAATTTGATGCTGTCGTGGTCCCAATAAGGAGGAACCACTCTATTCCTTGCGCAAAGCACTCGCGCACACCTCTTTGTTTTGTTAAACAATCAGTGGATTGAGGTGAAATCGAGGTAAATTGCTTCGAACAAGAGAAGCAAACGTGTTTTTAAAGGAAGCACTTCTCTTTATCAGATTTTTGTTCAATTCTGATCGAGATATTTGAATGAAAATCACTCTTTCTCGTTTTGAGATTCGAGAAAGTTTATTTTTACGCGATCTTTCACGCTCTCCTAAACCGTTTTTCGTGTGCTCTAAGCTGTTTCGTTCCCCTATTGTTGGCAGCCTTCCTTGTAAAGGATTTTTATGTCCGTTCAAAAATATGAAATCGGCTTTACGTCCATACGCACGATTTTTTGACACCTTCGAACAGAACTATTACGGTAATTTCGATAATTCATTGTGTGGATCGGCTACTTTTAAAACTCGAACCCGATGTTATTGAAAAGGTTGGCAGTTCGACATAGTGAGCTAAATTACGGTAAATCGTATGTTCCAAATCACGGAAGAGCGTCTAATTAACGGGAGGTAATTTTCAATAATGGGAAACTTGTCTCAGCAAAGTTCTTCCGACTGCGATTAATGTCTCAAAAATTGGTACTTTTGTAAACTGTGATTATGGTGGGGAATTTTGATGACTGAAATACTTTCAGGATTGCAAGGTTTTGAAGGTAGGATTTTGCTGATTGGAAAATTCTAAATTCTGAACTACGAACGTTTCGTGGCTTGAGGTCATTGAAACCTATTGCCAAGTTGGATACTTGTCCTCATTACCAAACATAGCCTTGCGAAACTTCTAGATTAATATCTAAAAAAATATATATATATATAATGTACGAATATATAATTTATAATGTATAATTTAAATTTATTTATTATTATTTTTATTATTATATTATTATTTATATTTATTATTATATTATTCATTTATTTATAATTTATATAATATAAATATATATATATATATATATCATTAATCCTCTGAGATTGGTAGTTGTGTTTTATTATCATTCAACTCATTTTTCAATGCTGAAAAATAGTTAATCATGCTATGTTTCTGATTTTTAGAAAGTAGCTTGTTTACAGGATAGAGTGGTTTTCCGGCGTTCAAGTAGATTCATTTCACGTTATAATATTTTTCTCATTCATAAGCTTTTAACACTGAAAGTACCGGACATTGCCGTACCTCTTGAAGTACCACGTGAGTCATTTTTGACCCACCTGGTACTTCACGTATAACAGGTAAATTTTTAATTCCGACCTCGGATTGATTCGGATTGTTGCCTCAGATTATATCAGATTAGGTCGGATCGATTTTTTACCGCTTTTCATCAAACGAGATACAAAACGTTCTCCGGATTGGTTCGAATGATTTGCATTGGCTCGGATACAGATATTGGAATGAATCGGACTAGTTCTGATTGGCTCGGAATGAATTCCTGTCCCATACTTACGTCAGGGATCTTTACGATCGGGCTTGTTTTGTTGTGAGGATCATTTTAAGGTAAGTGTAATTCTCAAAATTAAGAATCTTGTAGTTTGCAACCACTGCAAAAAAAAATTACCGAATATTACAATAGATGATCACTATGAGGTTATAACATTTCAAATGCAACATTAAGTAAGCTTATTTTCTATTGTTCAGTTGGAGGAAGATCTTGAAAACTTCATCAGATTCAAATTGGATTCTTCTGCAAATTGACATTTGAAGGAAGGAGCAGTAGCTCGATTTTTCGCTTGCCAAAAAGATCAAAAACGCGTTTTTACTGTCACTGGTAATGGAAAACTGCATGTAAATAGATACAGCTGATTCAAATATACTGCCTATCCCTAGCGGACCCGGTTGAGAGAACGTTCATAGAATACTCTACCGTTCACTGACTGTTCTCTGACCGTTCAATGACCTCGTATTATTACGGCTAAGAACGGTAAAAAAGACATTAAAAGCATTGCCATTACAATTCAGTCGCGAAATTTGAATTAGAAGGTGTAGCAATAAATACAATTATTTCACTTTTCAGCGATAAAAACTAAAAAAACAATAATACCTAACATTGAAGGCGGCTTCAACTGCTCTCACTAGCATTTTGCGCGCTAAATTTAAAAACAGAATTAAAGATTGAGAAATGCAAATGTGTAAAATAAATGCATTTAATAATGAACTTTATGTGATAAAAGTTGCATAAATAATGTAAAAAGTATTTTTCAAAGTCTCTGATGCCATTCAATTATAATTTTTTACTTTTGTACATGATGCGACTTTACCGACCGCTGTAACAAATCAACAAAATCATTTGGATTAAAAAATGCAAATGTGTAAAATAAATTAATTTAATAATAAACTTTACGTAATAAAAGTTGCTGAAATTAATTAAAGTTGCATGAATAATGTAAAGTCTCTGATGTCATTCAATTGTCATTTTTTACTTTTATGCATGATGCGAATTTATGGACCACAGTAACAAATCCTAAAAAGTATTTCCTAAAACGTATTGATAAATGATTAGGGGAAATGCATATTACAAGGAGATATCACATTAAATAAGATTTTTATTCACATAATTGCCTATTTTCACAATAAAGCTTCAAAATATAAAAATAAATTTAATATATGTACATATCTTAAAATTATCGTACTGGTAAAGAATTCAAAATACGCATAAGTATCTTGGTACAATTTTAAATTTGTTGACTCATGGATAAGAGAAACAATATTTATAATTAGACAGTATTTGCATTTGCATAAGTTTGAATAATAATAACTATAGTATACTGATGTACACTACCGGTCAGAATTGTGGGACCACCTGTTTTTCGATGTTTGCTTAAAGTATCTTAATTTCAATTCTGTGAATGATGAAATGTGTACTCTTAATAATGTGAAAGCCATCAAACTTATCTTTAAAATTAGTCTGGAATGAAGTCGTTTCGTAAAATTTTGAAGAAGTTATTGCAAAAAAAGTCCAAATTTCAATGTTTTCTTAAATTTTAAATAACTTCCACAATAATCAACATTTTTCAATGTTCTTGGACTAATCTTAAAGCTAAATTTCTACAAAATCGAACCGAATTCTTAGAATTAATGTGTAATTTTTTTCTTACATACTGCTCAAGGTTAAAGTTTAAATAAAAAAGTTTGAAAAATTTCAATATTGCTTTTTCTGAGAAAAACATTTTTATAAGATATATAAAACATATAATCATGAATTTTACATAGAATTTTCTTAAAATATATATTCATATGATCTTTATTATGATTTACCTACAGATGAAATGTTTTCGAAATATCCCTACTTTTTACAAATTTTTCAAATCATTTCAGTCGATTATGTCGATAATTAGAAGAGTGTATCACTCACCATGATAACCGAACTCTACCATATTAACCTTATCAACCTGTGATTTAGAATTAACCAAAAATCTGAGTCGGTGGTCGCAGCTTAAAGAGCGCTTACTCCAATTTTCGGCCGCTATAATCATCCCACCCGAGAGGCTGTGCGTCCTATAGTGGATAAATTCGAGACCAAATTTACACTATTGGATGTTCCGGTGCCAAAAAGACGTCGTATTGCTCGAAGCGAAAAAATAATCGCACCCGTAAGTGCATCGATTCAAAATGAGCCAAATCAGTCGATTCGTTATTGGTCAGCAACAAACCCAAATGTGCTTCTTGAGACACCATTGCATCCGCAAAAAGTGACTGTTTGGTGCGGTTTTCAAGTCGTTGGCATAAATGGTTCATGAATTTTCATGATTGGGCCGTATTTTTTCGTGGATGAAAACGAACGTCATGTTACCGTCAATGGAGAGCGCTATCGTGCTATGTTGGAAGATTATTTGTGGCAAATTTTATCACTTTATCACTTTTATCACGTAAAGTTCATTATTAAATGCATTTATTTTACACATTTGCATTTCTCAATCTTTAATTCTGTTTTTAAATTTAGCGCGCAAAATGCTAGTGAGAGCAGTTGAAGCCGCCTTCAATGACAGGTATTATGTTTTTTTAGTTTTTATCGCTGAAAAATAAAACAATTGTATTTATTGCTACACCTTCTAATTCAAACTTCGCCACAGAATTGTAATTGCAATGCTTTTAATGTCTTTTTTACAGTTCTTAGCCGTAATAATGCGAGGTCATAGAACGGTCACAGAACAGTCACAGAACGGTCAGAGTATTCTATGACCGTTCTCTCAACCGGGTCCGCTAGGGTAGTGACGTCACTCGTAGCGTGAACCAATCGCCGCATTTTTTTTCGCGCCTTGTATAAAATCATTCTTTGAAAAATGATTATAATTAATTGTACAATAGAAATCAACGAATTTCAACGTTTATGAATGAAAC
Source organism: Diplolepis rosae (assembly GCA_030998225.1). NCBI lineage: Eukaryota > Metazoa > Arthropoda > Insecta > Hymenoptera > Diplolepididae > Diplolepis > Diplolepis rosae. The sequence continues at coordinate 5,142,543 of JAPYXD010000553.1, read as the reverse complement.
GTCGTAAACCCCTATAAAGGTGTGAACGAGGGAACCCCTTCGGGATGTGCCGAGTAAACAAGAATATCGCCTGGCGTAGCAAAACAGGGAAATTAAAAAGCTAGTTTAGTTGAGAAGAAGAAACGTCGGGGAAACCAGAGGAGAAAAAGCTATTCCAACATATTCTCCCCATTTTTCCTTCAATTTACAAAAAGCCGAGCAGATCAGCCACGAGTCAAGGTCGGGGAAGCGTCGACCAGAGGTTGCTAAAAATATCGAGGATAAGATCGATATCGATCGAAAAATGGCGACGAGTACCACTATCGATCGAAAAATGTCCATAAAAGCAGGTGTTACCTTGAAAATCTCCAGTATTCTTCCCAACTTCCATCGCGCCGTTGCTCTGCCCAAAGGTCTTCTTCTTCAGAGTCCGTCACCGCGAGTTCCACTTAAGAACCTATTCCGAGAAGTTCACCCGTTAAAATAATTGACATCAATTATCGGTACGTTCCTCCTCCAATGTTGGATTATCAGTGTTCAGGTTACGAATGTAACTTATTTCTTTATGCATAAAGCAAAATTTTACTTCATATGTTTTCTTCAGTCTTTTTCGTGATCTTTTAACTTTCTGTAACCATTTTTGAAAAAAATCAAAATTTGACCTGCATTTTCGAAAATAAAGAATAAATTTGTCTTTTTCTCTAATTTTGACCAATTTTTTTTTTTTAATCATCTAGTTAAAAAGCTGAGATTTTTTCTTATAAAATAGCAAAATTTCAGTCAGAGCTGAGGCCTCACGACCGTTCGCTATCGTCTTCACGCCGAGGAACCCGTAGAACACCCTCAAGCTAATTTTTTACATTACATAACATCATACGCGGTTAGTGTAACTGCTCTCTGTGAAATACATGTGGCATGTTTAGAAGCCTAACCTCAAAATTTAAATAGATGATATTTCATCACGTGACAGGGTTTGTTTCTTTGTCCATTTTTTTTCATTTGTCTTTATTTGTTTCGTTGCTTCATCACGTCTACCACTAGAGATCCACTATTTTCGTTTCCCATAAGAGAAAATACTTTGACTCAGCTGAGACGGCCCAGCCCCAAGTATCCGCCTTTTGCGAGGAAACGGGGGCAGAATCCGTGAAATTAGGCTAATCTGGTGAACAACAGGTTCACACGAAGCTCGCACAAAAGATTTGCGAGGTTTGAATAAGTATTCGCCCTGTAATTAATGATTTACTTCCAAACTGGAAGTGAATGTGGCGAGAACGAGGCAGTCTGCTTTTCACGGACATTTTCGTTCGTATCCTGACCGAGCGCCACACTATCCTGTGTTTGCTCCCACTCGACCGTTCACTCAGGTCAAGCAGCTTGCGGCATGGTTCGCTGGATGGGTGGGTGGGCGTCCCCACCCACCCAAAATCTTCTATTTTTTTTTACATTATTTATCGCAGGATTATTTATTCATTTGCATCTATAGGGATTGTAATTAATAATTAAATAAAATAATTAAATAAACAAATAAATAAATAAATGGATGGGTAAACAAATTAATGTCATCAAAGATAATCTCATCGCGTTAGAAAATAGACATAAAATGTAATATATAAATAAATGAACGAATATCATTGTCATAAATAAATATAGTTATTATTACATTGTAAATGTCACGTCCCGCGACTCTACCACCTAGAGTAATAAACAAATTAAGGAACCAATGAAGAGATCAAGGCAACATTACCACTTCCTTGATTATATTGACTCAACAGCAAGATCTAACAAGAAATAGGAAGATCGTTAAAATCGAAAGGCAAATCTAAATAGATATAAATATTTGGCTGTGACATTAACGCCAAGTAATGAATTTCATCGGAACGTGACTCATCGGTAAAGGCAACTCATTCGACTTTAAACACCAAAATATGGAAAAGATCGTACACCTTGTTTTTACTCCCACAGTAGTTGACCTTTTCGTTAGAATCGAATAACAGATAAAATAGACTTGATATATTTGACTATGACACTAATGCCAGGTAATAAATTTCATCGAAGCATAAGTGATCAGAGAAGGCAACTCATCCGACCTTAAAATACCAAATATGGAAAAGATGATACACCTTGTTTTTATTTCCACAGTAGTTGACCTATCGTTAGAACCGAATAACAGATAAAATAGACTGCGACATTAGTGCCAGGTAATGAATTTCATTGGAGCACGAGTCATCAGAGAGGGCAACTCATCCGATCTTAATACCAAAGGTGGTACACCTTAGTTTTGCTCCCACCATGGGCAACCTTGCAAAAGTCCTATAAAGAGTAAAAGTTCTAATAGAGATCAGTTCAGTCAACATCAGATTTCTACAATGTAACCAACGCGAGTTCAGTCAGTTCAGTCAACATCAGATTTCTACACGGCTAGTTCAGTTCAGTCTAGTCCAGTTTCATTATCTCTACGTTACGAGTTCAGTCCAGCCTCATCAGATTTTACCGCTACTCAGACGAATTCCCACTCGACGCTGAGTTCAACGACATTAGAAAGTGAAGGGGAATCACCGTCCAAAATTCTCTCTAAACTTGGATCAAGAATCGACTAGACCAACCGTCTCAACAACGAATTTCCCATCAAACAAGTACTATCTCAACGATCTCAACGAGGACTCAACTGACCACCTTCGCTCCACTGGACTCAATAATTCATCAGACAAATTTCACTCGGGGTAATTACAAAGGTACATCTAAATTTCAATTCGATTTCCAATTCCATGATGCTTATTCGTTTCTCAATTTGATTGTCAATAAACATACTTTATATCAATAACCATTCTCAATCACTGACTTCTCCTCATCCCTTAGAGAGGATCCTTTTCGATCCTAACATAAAACGAGGAATCTTTTAAGAAGAGAAATGTTACGTTTCTGACGTAACAGTAAATGAGGAAACATAATTATTATTGCATTATAAACCAATAAGTATAATCATTATCGCTGTAAATATTATAAATCTTAAATATTATAAATATAAGTCACTTAATAATAATGAATTGATGTTGATTAATTGAAAATGTAAAGACTCTCTCCAGATAATGAGCAAAATGTCAAATTTATAAATAATTTAACAATGTGTGAACATTGATTATTTTTATTGTATATTATTTTAACGTTTTTTTTATATATATCTAAATTTAAAACTTATTATTACCTATTATTAGCAATGTATCCAATCTTTTTTAGAGTTTTTCTTTTATTTTTAAAATCTTTACACAACGTTCAAACCTTCCCATACTGCTGTCCAATAGGAGCCCGCGCCTACGGAGGTAGCACGCGCCAGCGGGAGGTGAATGGGGGAAAAGCTTTCTCTCAGTTACCGCGCGGTATGCTTTCTCCTTTCAGCGCACATTAAATTTTGAACGCCTCCACCAGACGAAATATGCGACCATTTGAAACTAGAAAAGTATCATTATGATCGCGAAAACATTAGCTTTCTTCTGATACCCGTTTCCAACCCTAAAACAGTCGCCAAAACGGAGAAAATATCGTGCATAAATTCCATAATTTATTGATCGCGTTGGACTTGATCGCGGTGGCTAATTTAGGCGTGCGCATATTAATTAAGGGGGGAAATAATTAAGAGGTGGAAATACGAGGCGATGTGCTTGATTGCAGATCCTCGAAAGTCAGTACCACAGTGCGGCCACTACCATGTATTTTAGGAGGGTACTTAAAAAAGTGAAAATGAGCATCAGCGCCGCCAAATTTTGATAGCAAGAACTAATATCAATCCAAACGAAACCCCCGCCCCCCCAAGCCGATGTATTCTAAAAAGCGGAAAATTTTGAAATATATTGTATGAAATCCATTTCATAAATTTAAATGATTTAAAGTTAAAAATAATTTGTGAAAGAATAAAAATACAACAAGAATTTTTAAATATGAATCACAATGAACAGTTAAATACTGTACTATTACACGGAGAAAAATAGTTGAAGTAATTTTACTCAACTCTGTCGATTAAACTTGGCACTTAAGGACATTTGAACATTTATTAAATCCTAGTCGGGTAAAATGAATTTGATAAATACCTAATTCACCCAAAGTGAATATCAATAAGCGTCACATAGGAAATAGTAAGGATTTGAGTAAAACGTTGTCGAAGACAGGGCATTAACATGCGTCAGTGGGTTAAAATGAAATGTATAAGTATATCACCGACGCTTGAGGTACTTCGAACGCTAGTTGAGTAAAATGAGCATCGGCTGTATTATTTCAACTGGCAATGATATGGTTGCTATGGTTACAATATCTTAAAAATAACATCGGTAGCGACAATAGCGCCATCACTTGTTGATAGCAAACATTATAATTCGTTCCCATTTTCTCCTATATCAGTGGACCCACTGTGGTCAGTCCGGTTCCGCACCTCAAAAAGGTGATGACTTATCGCTCTTCGCGGCGATTTTTGGACATTTTATTAGGTCAAAGCTCATAGTTAGGTGTGGTGCATTGTAGCATCACCGCACCTGACTATTAGAGAATTTGATCGTCTATGTTTTCCCCATCCTCCTTGCAGATAGGGATTTGCAGGCTCAAGTTTTTTTTTTATTATTTTGGGCACGTTTTGATGTAAATTTTATTACGGTTAATTGGATTTTGTTTTGAATCTTGATATCGGCGTTTAATCAGGGGATCACTTTTAGTCGGTTAAACGGATTTGTTCGCTAAGTCTCGAGTAACTAGTACCCGTTGACTCACTACAGAGTGAGAAATTGGGAACTTTACTCTCCTTTGTAGACAATTTTCATAAATAACTGCCGATCAGGTGCAGTAGCCCCTTAGGGCACTTTACCTGTGAGGTAATAATTCTTTATTTTAATATTTTCATTCAACAAACCAAATTGTCAATCAGGTGCTGTAGCCCCACAGGGCACTTTACCTGGGAGACGATATCCTTTTTCCTCTATTTTTTTTATCAATTCAATTGTGGATCTGGTGCCGTAGCCCATTGGGGCACTTTACCAGTGAAACGCTCTTCCTTGCGCTCAGAGAACTGGGAAATCAAATCCACGGGTATCGCGTTAAACAGTTGGGAAGGTTTTTTTTTGAAAATTAAGGAATTGAACGCATCTTCTGGCGCAAATGATGAGAATTTCTGTGAGTGTAAGCCTGAGTGCTTTTAGTCACAACAGAACACTGATGCCAAATTTGGAAGATTTCCTTAATTTGAGTAAGCAAAAAACTCAATAAATTCTTGCTAGCGTTTGAATGCTTTGAGGGTGGAATACGCAATCGTAATGCACAATACAAATTGATGTTGAATAGAGCCTGTAAGTCAATCAAGTTTTATTTTCAGGAGTAGGGAACTCCCCAAATTAAAACGTGTATTTAAAGGCGCAACTGCGCGAAATTTTAACAAACATTAATTGAAGTCTTTTTTTAATGGTTTTTAGATTCTAAAAATTCTATATCACAGAGAACTGTTGCGAGAATTAGTCCATTTCGCCTTTGTTCACGATGAAAAATTAACGTCGTGAGTTTCTTCGGTTTTCTTACTCACTAAATAAAGAATAAAATCTCGCGAAATTTTCTCCCTTCGTGTGACCCACACTTAGATTTTAAAGGGACAATTTTGACCCAAAATAGGGCAAAATTGCTACTCAAAAACTTAGAAAATTGATGCGATTAAAAATTGCAAATTTGAAATTTAATCTCGAACTTAAAGAGCGAAACTTTTGGCCAAATCTGGCAAAAATAGCGTTATAAATGTTTAAATTTGATAAATAAATATTCTAAAAGGTCGAAATGTTTCACAGCATAATATCCCAGCATGCGAGTTAGGTACATTATTTCCAGATTTTATCTTAGAAGGGTTTCTTGAAGCAGGTTTATCTTAAGCAGTAATTCAATTTCATAATATAATTTTAGAAATCAATTATACCTGCAGTCGCGATATTCCATTTTTCCTCTTTCTGTTTCCTCTTCTCTTTTTCTTTTTCTTTTACTTCGTATATTACTTTCTATGTAAGCTTCTATCTCAAATTGCGAAAAAGCACTTTTCAATGTTGCCTTCCAAAAAGGATTGTGAAATTTGGAAGGATAAATGCATTAATCCATTCTAAATAAAGAAACATAAGGAAACAACCCTTCGCCGCGTTTCTGACAATTTACGCGTAAAATTCCCAAACTTACGAGAAGATTCACAAATTTACTTACCAACTTAAAAGGAAGATCATTCTTGAATTGCGACAATACTGAAGGATTCCTAATCAAGTTCATTCAGATATTGACACTGTTGTTGATGATGATGATACAGATAATAATGAATGTGATCCAGGTTTTTCAATACCTTTAAAGGTCAAAGACACAAAGATGCAGTGTGATGACGAGTATCATAAAGCGGGTGTTGAACTACTTGATCCAATTATCGAAGAATTCAACGTCTCTAAAAGTAGACAAGAAAAATTTCAACTCCTTTCACTTGCACTAAAATCTTGGGGACGCATAAAACTAAGGAAGGTGTTTGGTACGTCAGAGCGTCAGGCAATTAAGGTGAAACAATTAGTTTCAAAAAATGGAATTCTTATACTCCCGAATCCAAAGAAAGGAAGAGCATTGCCCCTGGAAATTGAAACTTTTGTAAAGAGTTTTTATGAACGCGATGACATTAGTCGAATGATGCCAAGGATGAAAGATTTTGTGTCGGTAAAAAATGATGATGAAGCTCGTTCAAATGTCCAAAAAAGACTTTTACTATGTAATATCAATGAGCTGTGTGCATAATTTACAGCAGAACACGAAGGTCTGAAGATAAGTATTTCAAAATTTACAAAACTCAGACCTCGTCATTGTGTTCTGGCAGGAAGCAGTGGCAGTCATAATGTATGCGTTTGTATGCACCATGAGAATATCAAATTGATGCTAAATGAAATCAATATTCAGCATTTGACAGAGGATACTGACATGAGTTTAAACAATTATCACGATTGTCTGGATTCTATTGTATGCCTTGAATCTTCAAGTTCCTGTTTTCTAGGAGAGTGTGAAATCTGCCCAGGTAATGCGAAGTTGAAAGAAAATTTGAGAAATGCTTTCGATGAACATGGAATCGATGAAGTAAGCTTCGAAATTTAGCTACAAACCAACCTGTGTACTTTGCAAACTTTGGTAATGGATACCGATGAATTTCTGGATGATTACTGTAAACGGTTGTTAAAATTAAAAACTTATCAGTTTGTTTCAAAGATGCAGTCATCGTTTTTTAAAAACTTAGAAGAAAATTTATTATCAGGAGAGTTTTTGATTTGCTTTGATTATGCAGAGAATTACTCCTTTGTCGTTCAGAATTCAACTCAATCATTTCACTAGAATAGCGAGCAAGCTACAATCTTCACTGTCGAGATTTATTGTAAAGATGGTGGAGAGCTGAGAAACAGAAGTATCGCGATAATATCCGATAATTTAGCTCATGACACGGTGGATGTTTATGAATATTAGAGGATTATGCTAATTATCTGAAAAATAACTTTGAGCCAAAGGAAATTTACTATTTCACTGATCGTGCTGGGCAACATTTCAAGAATAAAAGTAGCTTTGCTGATCTCCAAACTGATGAAGAAGATTTTGATATCCCAGCAGAATGGCGCTTTCATGGTACAGCTCATGGCAAAGGTGCGTGTGATGGCATAGGGTCGAATATGAAGAGATTTGCAGCTCGGTCTTGCTTACAACATTCTTCAAAACATCACATACTCACCCCTCAAGCTTTATTCCAGTGGGCAAAGAGTAATTGCAAGGAAACCGAAATTTTCTTCATCAGCAAAGAAAGTTACGCCATAGCTACCGAGATTCTGAAAAAACGATTTGACCAAGCAGTAACGATTCCGGGTACACTGCAATACCACGCTTTCATTTCTACTCAGGATAGAACACTTTTAATTATAAAGTTTTCAGCTTCTGAAAAGTATGACATCTTCCCAAAAAGCCAAAAAAGGAGACCACAGAAGAGGCCTGCGAAATTACCTTCAAAAGCGAAGAAAATCGCCAAGAAACAGAATTCTACTGAATAAGCTATGTATAAAAGGACAGAAGTTTAAAAAAAAAAACAAAATCCATCAAACTCACATTCAAATAATTTACCTAGATAAACAGAAACATCACTTTCCTACACATTCAATAACTAAATATAAATTCAATAGATTTAATTTTCAAAACACAAAAGTAGTGCTCAATCCCTCAATTTTGATTGGATGTGGCTGGTTAACGAACTTGTCCTTACTTTTTCGGCTCCGATAAAGTGTGCCGAAGCTCAATTCAATCTGATAATTCTATCGAGAGTGATGCCGCACACGACCTACTACAGACAGACAGACAGACACTTTCGTAAAAACCGTTTTTTCTGACTCAGGGGGTCTTAAAACGTAAAGATTTGATGAAAAATTCGAAAGTCATTTTTCACATAAAAGCAATACCTTCTCATCCATAATGAGAATGTAAAAACAGCTTGAGGGTGTTCTACAGGTTTCGCGGCGTGAAGACGGTAGCGAACGGTCGCGCGGACTCAGCTCCGGCGGAGCATCCGGTTATTAATCACATAATTGCTTGAAAACAAACAAAAAACGCTATCCTGAAATTTTGCTATTTTATAAGAAAAAGTCTAAGCTGTTTAACTAGATGATTAAAAAAAAAAAAATTGGTCAAAATTTGAGAAAAAGACAAATTTATTTTTTATTTTTGAAAATGAAGGTCAATTTTGATTTTTTTTTAAAATGGTTACAGCAAGTTAAAAGCCACGAAAAAGACTGAAGAAAACATATAAAGTAAAATTTTGCTTTATGCATAAAGAAATAAGTTACATTCGTTTGAAGAAGAGGCTTCCCATGAAAAGTCTGAAAATTGCACCCCCCCCCCCATTTCAGCAAATATTGTCAAAACGAAAAATTTTTTTTTGTGGAAGTACCATCAAATAAGACTCCAATCGGCGTAACTTTAAGCCCGATCGGACGTATTCGTTTTTTGGGGTGGTATCGCTTGAGAAATTATGCCCCGTATGTAACTTCTTAAAGTTCATTAGGGTTCGATCAAATATTATGTTTTGATTACATTTTCAAAATTGACACATGCACAAACATTAATTTATATACATATTAAAATTAAATACAGTTTAATCGACGCACATATTTGACGAATATTCTTATAAAACATTCTACTGCAAGATCCCTCCCCATCTAATCTTACATAATTTTTGAACGGCTCTCCAACATTGTAATGAAAAGGAACACTTACTTTATTTCTATCATCTAAATCTTGCGATTCGAGATCATTGGATACTGTCTGAAGTACCTTCAGTTTCGATAATTTGAGGCTTGTCCCATTTGCTCCAGCAGCTTGAATTTGATCCAATATATCAGCTTCACTTCCTAATAATAGTAGGCAGTTGCAAAAACATATGCTTAGGCAAACCGTAGGATAATAATATAGAAATTATTCTGTCAAATTCTTGAATTGATCCACCAGATTTTCAGATTCTAGTTCCTCTTCAAATAATGATATTTATTAATTCAGAAAACATTATGACTCTGAACTCCATAAGAAATTGTGATTTCCTTTACTATTGGTATGGAAAAAATTATGATCATTAATTTGAATAAAGATTAGAATCTCAAAATCTGTTTTATCAGTTACAGAATTCAATAAAATAATTGCAATATTATTATCTTATTGCTCACTTCAATTTTAAAATTAACTGCTGTAATACGTCAATTTTCTTCCGGAGTTCTGGGAAGATTCAACATGGTTGTAAAGTTCCAGACATTTTTCAAAACAAGTTCCGGTAGATCACGGTCAATATATAATAGCTACACAAAATTTCTACAGTTTTCGAAAATTATATTTTTGCGAATTTCAAGAGTTCTATTCGGATTTATAGATCCTATTCAAATAGTTATAAAAATAAGTGCAAATACGTTTTGTTCTGAAATCAAAATTCAAAAACTATGGCACTTCAAAATTTTTGAATATGTCGTTTGGACTTATTTATAGAACTATTTGAGTAGGGTCCAGAGCTCTTATTAGATCTTGGAACTCTCGAAAAATAAAAAATTCAAAAATCATTTGAAAACTTTGACTTGCCCTAGTTTTTTAAATTCTATTTCAGAACAAAACATATTTGGACATATTTATATAAGTATTTAAGCAAAATCCAGAACTCTCCACAGAACTCTTGAATACCTCAAAATTAAGATTTTGGAAAAATTTGTAGACATTTTGGGTAGCTATATTTCCCGTAATTAATCGGAAATATTACTAAAACCCATCACAAACTCTAGAACTATTGCAAATGAAGTCAGAACTTTCATAAAAGAAGGAGGGTCAATAAGGGCGGTTTTTGGGCCCGCCACCGATTGGTCGCAAACTGTGCCATTTTGTTCGTCTAACCAAGCCTCATAACACGCTGAAAGAATTTTCTCTAAAAGTTATTTGATTCGGAGATATAGGCATTTTTAAGTTCCCATTTTACTTGGGTTTTCATACTTTTGGTTAAATCATGTTGGGTTTCATAGTATTAATATTGCTCACGCAAGATCATACTTTCCTAAAAACTGCGCACATATATGGACTACAACATATCACAGAGCCATTATTTTTCTTGAGGTACTTGACCTTAAAAATACGGCTTATATTTACACTTAATTATGCTTGCGCCCATAAAAGAAGTAAAAATGCTATACTTTATGAGATTTGACATCAACAATGCTTACAAATTGATGAAAGCAATCTCAAAGATGTATGTTCTAATGAAAGAGCATCATATTAGACCAGGATCAATCAGAGCTGATGGTCAATCAGAGGATAGTTCAGTTAGAAAATGATCGCTCTAGACATGTAAGTTTAATTAATCAGTACTGGAATTATCATCCGAAGAAGATGCCTATTCTTCCGAACAGTGTGAGGCATCATTGAGGTGAGTTGCGAATTCACATGCAGGTCTGGGAGTTTCTTAGTGATATCTGGAGTAACCTTGATACCACAAAACACTAGCGATGTGAGCGCAGTAGACAACCACTCTTGCACCACTTTTGCATTGGCAGTACCAACCACTTATCGGATTCGGTCCAGCATTAGTTTCTATCCATAAGTTGTATACTTTGGAAGAAGTATGACGAGATTGAATTTATACCCTCAAAATGTTTCTCTCTTGTTTGTGGACTAGAGAAGAGTACATTCCATCATCCGATAAGTGTTCTTCGGTATATGATTTGGCTTGCTTCAACTGGTACACTCCAAGTGTGATGTATCGCAACTCATCAAGAGTTAACCTTGGAAAATCGGGTAGAGATTCTTGCATGATAGGGAGCCATGATGTCTTCTTTTTGGCCCATCTTTCCTCTTCAGCGCGTTCTCGAAGGTGATTGGGCTGCGAAGCCAATCGCAACATTCTTTCAGCAATCAGATTATTATCTCAAAAAGGGATCGCAGCACTGTAACTGAAGCAAACGATTCAAGACTCGTTACTAAAGTTTAATGGGTGGACGAAGCCATCAATGGATTGATAAAAACCCGGAAAGCCTTCAATAATGTTTTTCCAAATGGTCAAATTCCGTACATCGGGGATTACGTAAGAATAGTCTGCGCAATGTGCAATGCTTTCCGACCTCCTAGAATTCGTGACAATCCCGATGATAATCTGATTGCTGAAAGACTTTTGCGATTGGCTACAAAACAATTTGTCGCCCTCGTATATCAACCATCCGTCTCTCAGATAGTCATCTGTCATCCGCAACAGGTAGTCTGGAACCTTCTTCCGCATCATCGCCTCGATGCAGTTTTTCCATTTCGTGATATTAAACGCATTGCGTATGTCAATGCTCATCAACGCGCAGAATCCCTTCCGTTTATTAGTTCAATGGTGATATCCACCACTGACTGGATGGCGTCCACTGTGTACCTACTTTTCCGGAAGCTGAACTGGTTCTCCGAGACTGTTTCCACCAACCATGTGACTTACTCTGTAGTCGTTGTAGAATCATTTCCTCCAGAAGCTTCCCTCTCGAATACAGGATTTAAAGGCTTTCAGGAGGATTTCGGGTCATACCGCGATCACTTCTTTGAGGATTTCGTTAGGCACCTCGTCGATCCCCGGAACCGTCTTGGCATTAAGCCTCCCACCCGTTCTCTTTAGGTCTTCGAGAGTGACAAGTTTTTCGAACCGGACCATGCAGGAACTTCGGTCCTGACTTTGGAATGTCTCCACTTGTGGAAACAAGCTTCGCACGATGTACTTGACTCGATTGGGATTGACAAGGCTGCGGGTCATTCTTGTATTCGCCAGTCTTTTGGCAACTATTTTGAAGGCGAGACCTCATGTGTCCTTTTTGACCTTGTCAATTAAGTCTTTCCAGCGTTGAAGTCGGCTTTTCTTTATGCCTTGCCATAGAACTCTTTTGGCTGTTTTCCATGCCTCGTGCAGCAGAGCATCACCCTTTGAGCGAGTGTATTTCTGTCACGCTGTGGGGCATTCACGACGTAAGCGTAGGACAGGCAATTGGTCGTTCCACCAGTACATCGAGTTTTTGGTATGCCTGTACCCCCGACGAGGCATCAAATGTTTACATGTTGCGACCACTTTCTTGTGTTTAAGGACGGGCTCCTTTCTTTGTCGCCCCTCCCTCTGTTCACAGGGTGATTTCGCTCTTATATGTTCAACTCGATGCACTGGTGGGCGCTCAAAGGAGTCACCTCGAGTACGCACCAGTAGCCTATCCTGGGAGCAAAATGGGGCGCGGCAATTGTGAGGTCAATAATCAATCTTTCAGCCCTTCACCCGAATGTTATTTCTCGACATCTGTTTAGCACAGTCTGGTCGTCTCTGGTGACCATCTCTCAATCAGTATTCCCCTCCTATCCAGGTGGGCTTCTCCCCACTTGGCTGTGTTTCGAAGATCTCGAAAAGCCCCGTTGCCATAGTCCAGGTGGCAAACAAGGATCTCGGCCCTCCATGATGCATTCTGGTACCAGGCAGAGTTTTGGGACCATTTGTACTGCTCACTAATGAGCAGCACATCAGCCACTCTCTCTCTCTCTCTCTGACCGTCTGCAGCAAGAGGTCTTACGTTTCCCTCCCTCTCTCGAGGTTGAGCTGTAGGAACTTTACTTCCCACCCTTCAACCTCCAGAGCTCTGCCTGAAACACTGGGCATGAGCCTCTCCCGGAAACGTGGGCGAAATCTTTCTCGCCATAATTCAGTGCATGTCAGGCACCTATGGGGAGCCTTTCCTGCCTTGGCCTTGTGCGTCATGTCCTCACACTTTCAGCAGGCATCATTCTCGTCAGGGCGCGTGCAGCCACGCGAGACACCTGACACCTTTACCGCCAGGCAACCCCGGCATACTCCCTAATGCGGCAGTTTACTCATCCGACGCACAACTTTCATAGCCAGAGCAAACATTGAGCGTCTGCCTCGGCTAACCTGAGCACCGCAGTCTGTGCAGCGACCAAGTGTTTGTAAAGCCTGCAGGGACCCCGAGGTCAGACTTTCCCTACGCAATGTAGAGCGCAGCAAGAACTTCCTCCCTTGTCACGGTCTCGTCGAGTTCCGTGATTTCGAGGGACCTTTTCGAGACTAAAGACCTAACTTCAGCTTTTTCGCCAACCGCCCGGTCGAGCACCTTTTGAAAGGCTGACACATCGCACCCTTTTTCAGGACTCAAAACCATATCATGGATTTTGTCAATCATTTCGGGGGTAGTCCTTCCACTGGACGTCTCGAACGACGTTCATCTTTTGTGGATGTACGGTCACGTTTAAACTCATTTACCCAATAGTAAACAGTTACAAACACAGGAACGGATGTGCTATCAACTTCATGCAAGCATCTCGACCTGAATTACTTTCAGGGCTATGCACAATTTTTCGAAATCTCGCTTTGTTCATTAAGACCCGGAGGATATCTTTTAATCCCTCATCTCCCGAAAGACCCTCGTACTCTGTCCTTCCCAAAGATTTATTTTTTGAATTAACCATAAATCGTTTTATTAGCGCATCATGCGTAGAGGAGCGGGTTGGAATAGTTGAGAACGGGTGCAACACTCGCAGACTCATCCCCAGCGCCACTGTCTGGAATACACATCCTTCTCCATTCCTGTGGCTAAACGCGTTTATAGCGTACCCCTCTTTCAGCTTAGGATAAACTGGTTTATGGGGCATAGCGAAGAGAAGGACTTTGTCATGGTGTCAGTCCAAGGGGAGATTAAATTCTTGTATTTTATTTAAGTTTGCTTCCTTGAAATACAAAAATTATTTATCTCCTCACTAGCATCATTATCTGTAGTTTTGTGTTTTTCGATCGATTTTTTACCATAATAGACAATTAATTATTTATTTCTGAATTAGTGTCGTTTATTATTACGCATCGAACCAGCCGAGTCGCATGTGCGCGCTGAAAGTCGATCTCTCCACTTACACGCGCTTGCTACTAACGCACACACTTCCACACGACTCTCGCCGATACATGGTTAAGTTACTTTTCATTTCTTTCCTTTCCTAACGTTGTCAAACTTGCTGAGTTTTACTTAAAAAACAAATATTATATCTAAATTTCCATACGGAATTACACCTTGCTATTTCTCTTATAAGAAATTAAATTGAAAAATATTTCTTTTGGATGAAAAAATTTGAAAGCATTTGTATAATAGGTAACATCTTTTGCATAACAATTTCAATATATACACTACCACCAGAAATTACAGGTTTCTCTATAGTTTTAGCTGTTTTTAAAGTGTCTTAATTTTTATAATAACCAGTCATATAAATAATGTCACGACGTCTCGATAGACCATGCAGAACAATATAAATCTGCCCCCCCCCCCCCCCCCCCCGAGGTTCTTAGGGTCTTCCTCACTCAGCTCGGACCCAAAACGGTCCTTCCCAATATCGTGCCCCCGCTTGGTAACATCTATTATTATCTATTATTATTTAAATTTCCAAAATTCAAATTATTATGTTTTGTTTCAGTTGTAGAGTTTTATGGAATAGGATTAACTTTGGTGAGTTTGTTAAAAATATAAAAATTGTAAAATGTATATATTTGTATATAGTCCCTGCGCGTATAATTATTTGTCTCGAGTTTTCAGGCGTATAGAATTTAATTTTGTAGTTATTTCATTAACGACAAATTACGTTGCCTCATTTTTCCAACAATTTTAATACACATTCCTTTAAATGATATGTATAAATCGCATAAGACGAAAACAAATTCTTTCGACTCACGATTCCGATATGATAAACTAATAATAATAATAACTTGAAAAATTTATTTACCAAATATATTAAATTTAATATCAATTACAATTATTCAATGTATGTACGTTGTGTAATGTCCGATTAAAATTTGCAAACTACATCCTGCGCCGGTAATGTTAAAAATCCGACATTCGACTGTGCAGCCGATCGAACTGAAAAAATTCGATCCAACAATGAGGCAATTCGAATCGAATTTGCTACATTCGACCCGGCAGAATGCACACGTCTAATATAGATATATGTAGGTTAGAGGGTTCGAACCCAAAAGCGATTCTGAAATTTAATTCAAGCGTCTGCGATTATAAATAGTGTATCATTGCGTACTTAAATATCTGAACATAAGTAAGGTATGATAATAATATTTGTGTGTGTTTCACTGAAACCGCCCCTCTTCTCAATGCCAAAGTTCCACTCTATCTGCCTTTTGTTTTGCACTCGTTAGAAAATACACAAGATTTCTTAATCCAGAGCTGTCGCTTCTGAAGGTCAAACCTTTTGGTGGAGTGAGTGATTTTTCAAATAGTGGTTTTCAGATTCACATATTCTTTGTTTCGCTTTGCAACTTTGATATAATGAATTTCAAATTCTCTTAGATTTTATAACAGTTAGTAGAACATATATTCCATTTATTCAAACGAAAATATTAACTTAACTTCAGAATTTTAATCTGATGCTAATACTTTTCCTCGATACCAGGCGTGAAATTTAATTATAATTTCATAAAAATAGTGTTGTCTTTGTCATTTTATATAATTGATCAGCATTGTTTAATATTTGAACAAAAATTTTTTACTAGATTGAACATAATTTTGGTCCTGCGGCTTTTGATTCTCCGTCACAAGAATCCGAAGCAATGGAAAGCTATTATTAAGCTGCAAAGTCACGAAGATTCTCGCGGCCCAGGAACGGAAGCATATGAAGAAACTAAAAGCGTTGCTGAGCATTTGGCTCCAATTCTATCAGCCGATCCAAGTGCAGCTGAAGTTTTGCCGAAAATTTGTGGTTTGATTGATGTTAACGCTTTGGAAACCAATCCTTTAGAAGGGTCTGTTGGGATTTATGAAAATGCTTGTCTCTTAGAGCACCAATGCATTTCTAATACTAGGGTCAGTTTTGCGATTGATGAAAAGGGACGGCCTCGCATTTTCGTCAATGCTGCGACTTCTATCAAAAAGTGAGTCACAAGTTCAATTTCACTATTTTTCGCAAACTGAAAAAAAAAATTTTAAACACAGAAGATAAAAAGAAAATTTGTTCCAAGCAAATATTTTAAAATTGTCAAATTTGTATGTGTTGAATTTAGAAAGTACATAGCTATTTTAATTTTTCAAAGTTCGTTTAAATTTTGAAATTGTTTGCTTCTCATTCGCCCTAGTGAACCGTCTGAACGCTAGGTCTACGCCGTAACGTAAACCTAGCGTGAACCTAGTGTAAAGTAGCAATATAACTCTTGATAGCTACAAAATAAATATTTAATTTGTTTTTATCCTTATTCTACGTTAAAGTTAACGTTAAACGGTAATGGAGATATGCAATAACTTTATTTATTAACGCTAAAAGTTTTTAAAATATAATGTCCTTGAAATTTGTTAAAGGCGACTTCAAGCGCAACGCCCAAACATTTGGTGCGCGAAATTTGAAAATATAATTAAAGACTGGAAAATGCAAATTTGTCAAATAAATGTATTGAATAATAAAATTAATGACATTATATATGCTAATGTATGAAAGTTGCACGAATATTGTAATAAGTTTAACGGAAAGTCATAAATAAAAATATTTTACTTTATCCACTGCGGTAACGTTTTTACTATAATGTTTTCTTGGAGCAGGCTGAAAAATTGAGTTTAGGCGTCAAAAAATAAGTGAAGCAACATATCTTTTCCCGTGATGTCAAATCGATGGACGTCATTATTTAAACTACGGTTATTTATAATTTTTTAACGCAATTTCATGTTTTTTGCTTATATCTTTGATTATTTTTATTTTATCGGAAAATAGTTTAATAACTTTTTTTTCCTCATAAAAAACCCTACGAATCTAGATGCCGACCGTAAAAAAATATTTATTAGGTCAAAAGTTATGAATATGGTGGTGCTGATTTTTTTATCGATAGATTTCACTATTTTACTTCGAAAATCATCATTGTTTAATGAAAAAAATTTTATTTCAAATTAAATATTGAATTCAATGAAACAAGAATAAAGTGAACTAATTACTCAGAACAGTTTGATTTTCATGAAAATGTAGTAGAAAATTTAAACTCCTGCAGTTATCATAAATATTAAATCAGGATTGAGTTGACTTGTTTCTTTTGAAGTTTGCAGTATATATCTTATACATGTATACTACAACAGTCACAGGCTCTAACCTGTCGGAAAGTTTTGTCTCAGACAAATCGCTCTTTATTTGACACAATTTTGAAGTGCTATTACGTCATAGGCCCTAACCTATTGACGTGCCATGGGCTCCAACCTGTTGGCGAGCTGTAATTCAAACGTTTTCGTTTGCAATTATCCACAAAAGCTGCTTTTCTCTTTTTAATTAGGAAGCCTTGATACGGAATCAGAGACCGATCGTCGAAGACGTCATAGACGTTCTTCCAGCACAATTTCAAATCGTCGGCTTCCAGCAAGGAATCCTTTGTATATTCCTCCGGGTTCTCCGCCCTTACAGGATAACTTGATTATACCGAATTCTGAGGATCCACCTAGCCAAACAACTTCAACTTAGATAGATAATTCTCCTGCAGGTCAAGCGATAAATAAGATCGATGAAGGTTCATTGGCTTCTGACCCTCGAAAAAGAGATGATGCTGGAATCATGAAGGATCTAGAGTCGGAAATATTGGATCTAATTGGAAAAAGAGTAGCGGATGACAGTAATCTGGCTCCAGCTATTCCTAACACGTGGATCAATAAGTGCCGGGACTGACACATAGATGACGTTGCCAACAAAAGTTCTGTATGATTTTTCATGAATGCGAACCTTCAAAAGATACCTATCAAAATTTCATGACATGCTGATGTTTGGTCCACGAGTTACAGTGATTTAAGTGACGCTAGTCTTTTTCGTGTGTTGATTTACCATTGCTTTTTGATGAAAAAAAAAACACAGTGCAAGCTCAGCAATGGCTTAAAAAGTGCTACGGGGACTCTGCTCCATCAAAAACAACCATTTTTCGGTGGTATGCTGAGTTTAAACGTGGTCGTACAGACACTGAAGATGCTGAACGCTCCGGCTGGCCAAATGAGGTAGTTACACCGGAAACCATAAAAAAGTCCACCAAATCGTTTTCGAAAACTGTGAATTAAAGTTGCGTGAAATAGCTGACACTTTAAAGATATCATACGGCAGTGTGTACGCTATTTTGCATGAAAATTTGTCTATAAGGAAGCTATTGTCAAAGTGGGTGCCGCGTTTTCTCACGGTGGATCAAAAACGACAACGTGTCGTTGATTCCTAGCGCTGTTTGGAGTTGTTTCTCCGAAATAAACCGAATTTTTTGCGTCGGTATGTGACAATGGACGAAACCGGGATCCATCACTACACTCCAGAGTCAAAGCGGTCGACAGCCGAGTGGACTGCAGTCGGTGAGAAGCGTCCAAAGCGGCCAAAAACGCAAATGTGGGCCAGTAAGGTTATGGCCTCAGTATTTTGGGATGCGCATGGAG
The DNA here is from genome assembly GCA_030998225.1 of Diplolepis rosae. Lineage (NCBI taxonomy): Eukaryota > Metazoa > Arthropoda > Insecta > Hymenoptera > Diplolepididae > Diplolepis > Diplolepis rosae. The sequence continues at coordinate 5,123,596 of JAPYXD010000553.1, read as the reverse complement.
TTTTGTTCATCGACTACCTTGAAAAAGGTAAGACGATCAATAGCGAACGTTACATTGGCCAATTGATGCGTTTGAAGAACGAAATCGGTGAGAAACGGCTCCAAATGGAGAAGAAAAAAGTGCTCTTTCACCAAGACAATGCGCGGTGTCACAGGTCGCTCGTTACCATGGCGAAATTGAATGAATTAAGCTTCGAATTGCTTCCGAACCCACCATATTCACCAGATCTGGCCCCCAGCGACTACTAACTGTTTGCAGACCTCAAAAAAATGCTCCAAGGAAAGGGATTTTACTCCAACGAGGAAGTCATCATCGAAACGAACGCTTATTTCGAGGCCAAAGATAAATTGTTCTACAAGAAAGGTATTGAAATGTTAGAGAAGCGCTGGACTGATTGTATTGCTTTTGAAGGAGACTATGTTGATGAATAAAGTCGAGTTTTGCCAAAAAAAATGTGTTTTTCCTAGTTAGTCCCGGGGCTTATTGATCCACGTGTTAACAGCATTGCAGTTTTTTGTTTTTACATTTTCTGAAAGTATAATATTTCAAAAGTATTCTTTGAAAGTTTGTAAGTATAAATTTTAAAAAAATACAGATATTTTTTCAACACATTTTCAACTTTTTTAACTTTAAACGCGTTTTTCTGAGAACAACGTTTTCAAAGCCCGTGGTCATTAGAACTCTAGATAGGGATATCTGATCATTACCAAATTTTAATCAGTTATCCTAGATATAGTTTCCGGGCAAGTGGGTGAAGGATTTTTTTTCATCAAATTCTTTTTATTTTACAACCGAAAAACGACCATTTTTTTAGTGGAAAAACCCAATTTTTTGTTCAAAAGTCCGCCATTTTGTAAAAAATCAATATTTTTATATTTCCTTCGTCTATTCACCCATAAATTTTGTTTACTAAAAAAAACCGTTAGACTTTTTTGTTTCAAATAATCTAGTACTGCGATCTGATGACCACCGAAAATTGACTTTTTTTTTGACTTCTCAGAGATTGACTATAACTCGCTTATTTGTGAATATTTTATCATGAAATTTTTATTTTAACTTCCTTAAATATGCATTATTCAAATACTATGACATGTATTACAAAATAAATAAACACAGCTTCAAGAAAAAATCGCAAAAAATCGTTTTTTTTAACGATAGACAGACATGTCCCCTTAAAGAAGGGTATTCCTAAATATGAAAAAGAGCAATTATCAAAGATCATGTTCCAACTTAAAAATTGTTTTTGTCTTGATCCACCTAAATTAAACGAAGAGATTAAATTTTCACTAAACGAAACATCTTCAAAGTGAGATGAGCATCCAGTTGAAAAAAAAAAGAAGATTACCACCTGTTTGGCCTTGTTGGTCAGCACTATAGTTAATGTTATAAATGACAAAAAAGTAAATGATAATGCCCAGAAGTAATCTATAATACAGGCTTCCTTACTCAGAAAGCTCAGCGAAGCTACACGACTGTTGGCAGATTCACAAAGAGATGAAACCCTTATTCGTCGTAATGCACAATCCTAGTTTCGGCCAAAACTATACATTTGCTAAGTAAACTCAAAAAATTTCGCGGTCAATCAGCGATTCCAGAACCATACATTGCCCCCTCTCCTTTCTCGTAAAACTCGTTGTTTACGTCATAAATATTAAAAAAAAAATTCGAGTTTTCGGACCATCTCGGGTAGAATACCCCCTTGATGATAACTATGAAGCAAGTATGGCGCTAAGTCAAGAGTTACAAGTCGATTTTTTATAATGGGAAAAAAATGTTTTACATAAAGTTTCAAGCATTCTGCACATAAGTATACAGTAACGATTTTTTCAGACGCCTTTCTCACCGGTTAGGGAGTTTCATGTGGTCACAGTAGAGTTCACGGCCATTGGATTACAGAATATCAACTACTTGGAACTTTTATCAGCTTTCTTCAGTCTTTAATGCTTTGCTAAATGTCTCAGATACAGTGGTATTCTCTTGAGAATTGATAATAATACTGCGATTTCCTACATAAATTGGATGGGGGGTGTCAGATTAAAAAATATCAGTAAATTAGCTCGATCAATTTGGAAATGGTGTGAGGAACGCGATCTACATATATATTTTTGCTTCTTATGTATCTTCCAAAGACAACGCAGAAGCGGATTTTGAATCCAGAAGATTCAAATCAAATTAAAATTATTTTCAGATTAATGCAAAATGTAAAAATTACGTTTCCTGGATAAAATATCCTGCTTCATCGCCAGTCAATGCCTTCACTATTAGTTGGGGTAATTTCTTTTTTACGCCTTTCCACCTTTTATAATAATTTTCAGAGACTTACAAAAAATAAAGTCGGAAAAAGCAAAGAGTATAATTGTAGTTCCACATTGGCCTGCTTTCTTGATGAAAGGCATTCTAGAAGAATCAGTTATGATTTCTATTTCTTCGTTAACTGAATCCTCTCTCAAGCAGTATAACATCTCGATAAGAAAATGGTGGTTGTTTTGTAAGAACAGAAGCTTAGATCTTTACGATACAAAGATAGCTGATATCATTGGATTCTTAACTGAAGTATTTCATAAGGGAGCATCTTTATGGAACTCTCAATTGCACTCGCTCGGCTATCTCTCTTATTTTAGGGCCTACAATTGGTCAAAATGAAATTTTAAAGAGATTTTTCAGGGGCTTGTACAAGCTAAAACCACCTGAGGCAAAATACGATTCCACATGGGATCCCTCAATAATCTTAGATTATTTTGCTAACTTGCAAAATGATGATTTTTCTCTGGAAGTCTTGAGCAAAAAATTAGTAGCGTTACTAGCAGTAGTTACTGGACAAATGATGCAGGCCTTATCGCTAATTGATATTGAAAATATTATCATTAAACATGACTTAATTGAGCTCAAAATACCAAAGAGGATTAAGACTTCTAGGCCAGACAAAAGGCAGCCTGTTTTGTTTTTATCCTTTTATCATAGCAGTAATATATGTCCTGCGAGGAACCTTCAATTTTAAACTTGTTCATATTTTTTAAAAAGCCTTATAAAAAAGTACCTACCTAAACGTTTAGCAGATGAGTAAAAGAGGTTCTCTATGAATATTTGCTAGGTTCTACGATAGCCCTATTCTTCCGGATGTAAGATCATTTGGACAAGACATATTAGATAATTAGAGAAAGATTATGTATGAAGCGCCTCATCCAAAAGATAGTTCTCTCTCACCCTTGTCCGAGAATATTAGACCCGGTAATTGTTCTTCAGGTTACGGTTAATCTTTAAAGGAATGAGGTATCGAGAAGTGACATTAATGGAGAGCACCTAATTTCTTTCTTTGGTCTGGCCTTAGAACTGTGGCGCCTTGGCATGGAATTGGGAAATACTACATTTTATCTTTCGGAAGAGGCGCTTCATACAGTTATGATAGAACTTCACTTACAGGTAAGTTCGTTTAATCATTTAATGATAGGGTACCTTTTGTATAAGCTTTATATTTCTTTAAATTCATTTGTCATCACTATGAAAATTATTCCGATTGGTGAAAAATAACATATTATTTTTAACAAACAGTTTGAACAAAAGTGATCTTTTTTCGTATATCGCATAGGTTGACACCCTAATAACTCATAAACTTATAAACTTGCAGGAAAGTGAATTAAACAGTGTTTTCTAAAAATTATATTTATATATGTTTTTACATTATTGTGAAAAAAAGGATATATGACAGACACAGGAAAGATACACAAAACGCGCTCAGATTTTAGATTAAATAAAATCAACTGTTTAACCCTTTAACGCCCAGATGTGCAGAATTTTCACGCTGACTACAATGTCGTACCATTTATAGAAAAAAGATGAAAAAGGATCGGAAACTCCATATCCTACTGTTTTTGGGGTCGCTCTTTCGAATGGCACCATCAGAATTCTCAAAAAATGACGCTAAGCCCTTTATTTTCCCAAAAATACCCAGAAAAACGCTATTTTTGGGTACGATTTTTTTTTAATTCAAATTTTCACTGTGTTCCCGATACTTAGGCAACTTCTAACTTATCGGAAACGTGTTCTCGAGACTTGTACTTTTAAAATATGCATTGAAATATTTTGTCTTTCTTTGTCCACTAATTCAAAATGACGTCTGGACGTCAGAAATTTTTTGAAATTGAGAATATTGATCCCATTTTGGATTTTCTAGATTACTTCGTAGTGTGATCATACAAATAAGTTATTAAGAGTTTTGTCTCACCGATTGTGATTGGCAGAAGCAATATTAGCCCATAAAATTAAAATTCAATATGGCGGCTGCCATGGAGGCAGTAGAAATACGTATATTTTGATGATATAGAAGTTTGAGACGTCTCAAACCCAAACTTGTGACGAATTTGAGACGAAAAATAAAGAAAGATTCTCATAAGAGACGGAAATTTATCCCTAGATCAGGTAGCGAAAAAATACAATAAGAGCAATAAACAATACCTCTATATATTAAAAGACTTTGATACCTAACTTCGGGATAACACTTACACGCGTGCAACCCTTGGGACACGCGACAATATTTCGACTTCGAGTTAAATAAAAATGACCGCAAAAAACACACCTTATATTTTAACACTACATGTGCGAAGTCCGCGAAGATTGCATATGTGCATATGTGCTATAGGACGAATCGTCTCCCAACTTCTGTCGGCCGCTTGAAGTCGAACTAAAAGCAGGTAGTAGATCATGACAATGGAAGCAATAAACTGTACGCGTGGCGTACTCCTAATTGAAAATTAATATTATCCCTCATTAGCCCATGAGATTGAAAATCGTAAAGTTTTTTTGCAAAACACATAATATGAGTGTCATGCATGAAATCATAAATATTTGAGAAAATCATGCGTCACTTGCATTCAGAAATATGGTTTTTCCATTAGAATTTCTGTATATGCATTTCTGGATTATTCAAATTATTTATCAACCAAGTAACATTTTGAGATTGCGTTACTCTTTGTAAAAGAGTAACATTTCAAGCTCACGTGACTACGGAAGACATGGGGCAAGCCATCAGTGTTTTGCGAAGGGAACAAGTGTTGGAGCAAACACTAGTGGCATAAAACTGACTGCCGATATGATACGAGACATTTCCAAAACTCATGTAATAAATTGACTTCGTAGACGGTCGAAAAAAACTATGACGTCCTCCTATTCTTTAAAGTTTTAAATCTCCAGCTGATAGACAAAACCTTAACGAAGCGAAAGAATCGTATTAAAAAGTTCGCGTCGAATGGGAAGTTGGTTTTTTATTAAAAAAAAATATATATAATTTTCTGGAATTTGGGGTCTATTTGAACGCTCAATTGCTCCGAGCTACAACGGCATTTCTGATTCGTAGTTTAGCATGGATGATAAAGCAAAGTTTCAACTTCATATTGCAGAAAAGTATGTCATGTAAATGTGCATAGAACTTGAGATTTTGCTCTTTTCGCAGTTGCATAAATTCGTCTAACTTGCCAGAAATCAAATTTTCTGAATGCCAGATATGAGACGAAAATCGTCTCACAACTTCTGTCGGACCGCTTGAAGTCGAACTCAAAAGCAGGTAGCAGATCATGACAATGGAAGCAATAAACTGTACGCGTGGCGTACTCCTAATTGAAAATTAATATTATCCCTCATTAGCCCATGAGATTGAAAATCGTTAAGTTTTCTTGCAAAACACATAATATGAGTGTCATGCATGAAATCATAAATATTTGAGAAAATCATGCGTCACTTGCATTCAGAAAGTATGGTTTTTCCATTACAATTTCTGTATATGCATTTCTGGATTATTCAAATTATTTATCAAACAAGTAACTTTTTGAGATTGCGTTACTCTTTGTAAAAGAGTAACATTTCAAGCTCACGTGACTACGGAAGACATGGGGCAAGCCATTAGTGTTTTGCGAAGGGAACAAGTGTTGGAGCAAACACTAGTGGCATAAAACTGACTGCCGATATGATACGAGACATTTCCAAAACTCATGTAATAAATTGACTTCGTAGACGGTCGAAAAAAACTATGACGTCCTCCTATTCTTTAAAGTTTTAAATCTCTAGCTGATAGAGAAAAACTTTAAGAAGCGAAAAAATCGTATTAAAAAGTTCGCGTTGAATGGGAAGTTGGTTTTTTATTAAAAAAAAATATATAATTTTCTGGAATTTGAGGTCTATTTGAACGCTCAATTGCTCCGAGCTACAACGGCATTTCTGATTCGTAGTTTAGCATGGATGATAAAGCAAAGTTTCAACTTCATATTGCAGAAAAGTATGTCATGTAAATGTGCATAGAACTTGAGATTTTGCTCTTTTCGCAGTTGCATAAATTCGTCTAACTTGCCAGAAATAAAATTTTCTGAATGCCAGATATGAGACTAAAATCGTCTCACAACTTCTGTCGGACCGCATGAAGTCGAACTCAAAAGCAGGTAGTAGATCATGACAATGGAAGCAATGAACTGTACGCGTAGCGTACTCCTAATTGAAAATTAATATTATCCCTCATTAGCCCATGAGATTGAAAATCGTTAAGTTTTCTTGCAAAACACATAATATGAGTGTCATGCATGAAATCATAAATATTTGAGAAAATCATGCGTCACTTGCATTCAAAAATATGGTTTTTCCATTAGAATTTCTGTATATGCATTTCTGGATTATTCAAATTATTTATCAAACAAGTAACTTTTTGAGATTGCGTTACTCTTTGTAAAAAAGTAACATTTCAAGCTCACGTGACTACGGAAGACATGGAGCAAGCCATCAGTGTTTTGCGAAGGGAACAAGTGTTGGAGCAAACACTAGTGGCATAAAACTGACTGCCGATATGATACGAGACATTTCCAAAACTCATGTAATAAATTGACTTCGTAGACGGTCGAAAAAAACTATGACGTCCTCCTATTCTTTAAAGTTTTAAATCTCCAGCTGATAGACAAAACCTTAACGAAGCGAAAGAATCGTATTAAAAAGTTCGCGTCGAATGGGAAGTTGGTTTTATATTAAAAAAAATATATATAATTTTCTGGAATTTGGGGTCTATTTGAACGCTCAATTGCTCCGAGCTACAACGGCATTTCTGATTCGTAGTTTAGCATGGATGATAAAGCAAAGTTTCAACTTCATATTGCAGAAAAGTATGTCATGTAAATGTGCATAGAACTTGAGATTTTGCTCTTTTCGCAGTTGCATAAATTCGTCTAACTTGCCAGAAATCAAATTTTCTGAATGCCAGATATGAGACGAAAATCGTCTCACAACTTCTGTCGGACCGCTTGAAGTCGAACTCAAAAGCAGGTAGCAGATCATGACAATGGAAGCAATAAACTGTACGCGTGGCGTACTCCTAATTGAAAATTAATATTATCCCTCATTAGCCCATGAGATTGAAAATCGTTAAGTTTTATTGCAAAACACATAATATGAGTGTCATGCATGAAATCATAAATATTTGAGAAAATCATGCGTCACTTGCATTCAGAAATATGGTTTTTCCATTAGAATTTCTGTATATGCATTTCTGGATTATTCAAATTATTTATCAAACAAGTAACTTTTTGAGATTGCGTTACTCTTTGTAAAAGAGTAACATTTCAAGCTCACGTGACTACGGAAGACATGGGGCAAGCTATCAGTGTTTTGCGAAGGGAACAAGTGTTGGAGCAAACACTAGTGGCATAAAACTGACTGCCGATATGATACGAGACATTTCCAAAACTCATGTAATAAATTGACTTCGTAGACGGTCGAAAAAAACTATGACGTCCTCCTATTCTTTAAAGTTTTAAATCTCTAGCTGATAGAGAAAACCTTTACGAAGCGAAAGAATCGTATTAAAAAGTTCGCGTCGAATGGGAAGTTGGTTTTTTATTAAAAAAAAAAATATATAATTTTCTGGAATTTGAGGTCTATTTGAACGCTCAATTGCTCCGAGCTACAATGGCATTTCTGATTCGTAGTTTAGCATGGATGATAAAGCAAAGTTTCAACTTCATATTGCAGAAAAGTATGTTATGTAAATGTGCATAGAACTTGAGATTTTGCTCTTTTCGCCGTTGCATAAATTCGTCTAACTTGCCAGAAATCAAATTTTCTGAATGCCAGATATGAGACGAAAATCGTCTCACAACTTCTGTCGGACCGCTTGAAGTCGAACTCAAAAGCAGGTAGCAGATCATGACAATGGAAGCAATAAACTGTACGCGTGGCGTACTCCTAATTGAAAATTAATATTATCCCTCATTAGCCCATGAGATTGAAAATCGTTAAGTTTTCTTGCAAAACACATAATATGAGTGTCATGCATGAAATCATAAATATTTGAGAAAATCATGCGTCACTTGCATTCATAAATATGGTTTTTCCATTAGAATTTCTGTATATGCATTTCTGGATTATTCAAATTATTTATCAAACAAGTAACTTTTTGAGATTGCGTTACTCTTTGTAAAAAAGTAACATTTGAAGGTCACGTGACTACGGAAGACATGGGGCAAGCCATCAGTGTTTTGCGAAGGGAACAAGTGTTGGAGCAAACACTAGTGGCATAAAACTGACTGCCGATATGATACGAGACATTTCCAAAACTCATGTAATAAATTGACTTCGTAGACGGTCGAAAAAAACTATGACGTCCTCCTATTCTTTAAAGTTTTAAATCTCCAGCTGATAGACAAAACCTTAACGAAGCGAAAGAATCGTATTAAAAAGTTCGCGTCGAATGGGAAGTTGGTTTTTTATTAAAAAAAAAATATATAATTTTCTGGAATTTGGGGTCTATTTGAACGCTCAATTGCTCCGAGCTACAATGGCATTTCTGATTCGTAGTTTAGCATGGATGATAAAGCAAAGTTTCAACTTCGTATTGCAGAAAAGTATGTCATGTAAATGTGCATAGAACTTGAGATTTTGCTCTTTTCGACGTTGCATAAATTCGTCTAACTTGCGAGAAATCAAATTTTCTGAATGCCAGATATGAGGCGAAAATCGTCTCACAACTTCTGTCGGACCGCTTGAAGTCGAACTCAAAAGCAGGTAGCAGATCATGACAATGGAAGCAATAAACTGTACGCGTGGCGTACTCCTAATTGAAAATTAATATTATCCCTCATTAGCCCATGAGATTGAAAATCGTTAAGTTTTATTGCAAAACACATAATATGAGTGTCATGCATGAAATCATAAATATTTGAGAAAATCATGCGTCACTTGCATTCAGAAATATGGTTTTTCCATTAGAATTTCTGTATATGCATTTCTGGATTATTCAAATTATTTATCAAACAAGTAACTTTTTGAGATTGCGTTACTCTTTGTAAAAGAGTAACATTTCAAGCTCACGTGACTACGGAAGACATGGGGCAAGCTATCAGTGTTTTGCGAAGGGAACAAGTGTTGGAGCAAACACTAGTGGCATAAAACTGACTGCCGATATGATACGAGACATTTCCAAAACTCATGTAATAAATTGACTTCGTAGACGGTCGAAAAAAACTATGACGTCCTCCTATTCTTTAAAGTTTTAAATCTCTAGCTGATAGAGAAAACCTTTACGAAGCGAAAGAATCGTATTAAAAAGTTCGCGTCGAATGGGAAGTTGGTTTTTTATTAAAAAAAAAAATATATAATTTTCTGGAATTTGGGGTCTATTTGAACGCTCAATTGCTCCGAGCTACAATGGCATTTCTGATTCGTAGTTTAGCATGGATGATAAAGCAAAGTTTCAACTTCATATTGCAGAAAAGTATGTCATGTAAATGTGCATAGAACTTGAGATTTTGCTCTTTTCGCCGTTGCATAAATTCGTCTAACTTGACAGAAATCAAATTTTCTGAATGCCAGATATGAGACGAAAATCGTCTCACAACTTCTGTCGGACCGCTTGAAGTCGAACTCAAAAGCAGGTAGCAGATCATGACAATGGAAGCAATAAACTGTACGCGTGGCGTACTCCTAATTGAAAATTAATATTATCCCTCATTAGCCCATGAGATTGAAAATCGTTAAGTTTTCTTGCAAAACACATAATATGAGTGTCATGCATGAAATCATAAATATTTGAGAAAATCATGCGTCACTTGCATTCAGAAATATGGTTTTTCCATTAGAATTTCTGTATATGCATTTCTGGATTATTCAAATTATTTATCAAACAAGTAACTTTTTGAGATTGCGTTACTCTTTGTAAAAGAGTAACATTTCAAGCTCACGTGACTACGGAAGACATGGAGCAAGCTATCAGTGTTTTGCGAAGGGAACAAGTGTTGGAGCAAACACTAGTGGCATAAAACTGACTGCCGATATGATACGAGACATTTCCAAAACTCATGTAATAAATTGACTTCGTAGACGGTCGAAAAAAACTATGACGTCCTCCTATTCTTTAAAGTTTTAAATCTCTAGCTGATAGAGAAAACCTTTACGAAGCGAAAGAATCGTATTAAAAAGTTCGCGTCGAATGGGAAGTTGGTTTTTTATTCAAAAAAAAATATAATTTTCTGGAATTTGAGGTCTATTTGAACGCTCAATTGCTCCGAGCTACAACGGCATTTCTGATTCGTAGTTTAGCATGGATGATAAAGCAAAGTTTCAACTTCATATTGCAGAAAAGTATGTCATGTAAATGTGCATAGAACTTGAGATTTTGCTCTTTTCGCAGTTGCATAAATTCGTCTAACTTGCCAGAAATAAAATTTTCTGAATGCCAGATATGAGACTAAAATCGTCTCACAACTTCTGTCGGACCGCATGAAGTCGAACTCAAAAGCAGGTAGTAGATCATGACAATGGAAGCAATGAACTGTACGCGTAGCGTACTCCTAATTGAAAATTAATATTATCCCTCATTAGCCCATGAGATTGAAAATCGTAAAGTTTTCTTGCAAAACACATAATATGAGTGTCATGCATGAAATCATAAATATTTGAGAAAATCATGCGTCACTTGCATTCAGAAATACGGTTTTTCCATTAGAATTTCTGTATATGCATTTCTGGATTATTCACATTATTTATCAAACAAGTAACTTTTTGAGATTGCGTTACTCTTTGTAAAAGAGTAACATTTGAAGCTCACGTGACTACGGAAGACATGGGGCAAGCCATCAGTGTTTTGCGAAGGGAACAAGTGTTGGAGCAAACACTAGTGGCATAAAACTGACTGCCGATATGATACGAGACATTTCCAAAACTCATGTAATAAATTGACTTCGTAGACGGTCGAAAAAAACTATGACGTCCTCCTATTCTTTAAAGTTTTAAATCTCCAGCTGATAGACAAAACCTTAACGAAGCGAAAGAATCGTATTAAAAAGTTCGCGTCGAATGGGAAGTTGGTTTTTTATTAAAAAAAAAATATATAATTTTCTGGAATTTGGGGTCTATTTGAACGCTCAATTGCTCCGAGCTACAATGGCATTTCTGATTCGTAGTTTAGCATGGATGATAAAGCAAAGTTTCAACTTCGTATTGCAGAAAAGTATGTCATGTAAATGTGCATAGAACTTGAGATTTTGCTCTTTTCGACGTTGCATAAATTCGTCTAACTTGCGAGAAATCAAATTTTCTGAATGCCAGATATGAGGCGAAAATCGTCTCACAACTTCTGTCGGACCGCTTGAAGTCGAACTCAAAAGCAGGTAGCAGATCATGACAATGGAAGCAATAAACTGTACGCGTGGCGTACTCCTAATTGAAAATTAATATTATCCCTCATTAGCCCATGAGATTGAAAATCGTTAAGTTTTATTGCAAAACACATAATATGAGTGTCATGAATGAAATCATAAATATTTGAGAAAATCATGCGTCACTTGCATTCAGAAATATGGTTTTTCCATTAGAATTTCTGTATATGCATTTCTGGATTATTCAAATTATTTATCAAACAAGTAACTTTTTGAGATTGCGTTACTCTTTGTAAAAGAGTAACATTTCAAGCTCACGTGACTACGGAAGACATGGAGCAAGCTATCAGTGTTTTGCGAAGGGAACAAGTGTTGGAGCAAACACTAGTGGCATAAAACTGACTGCCGATATGATACGAGACATTTCCAAAACTCATGTAATAAATTGACTTCGTAGACGGTCGAAAAAAACTATGACGTCCTCCTATTCTTTAAAGTTTTAAATCTCTAGCTGATAGAGAAAACCTTTACGAAGCGAAAGAATCGTATTAAAAAGTTCGCGTCGAATGGGAAGTTGGTTTTTTATTAAAAAAAAAATATATAATTTTCTGGAATTTGGGGTCTATTTGAACGCTCAATTGCTCCGAGCTACAATGGCATTTCTGATTCGTAGTTTAGCATGGATGATAAAGCAAAGTTTCAACTTCATATTGCAGAAAAGTATGTCATGTAAATGTGCATGGAACTTGAGATTTTGCTCTTTTCGCCGTTGCATAAATTCGTCTAACTTGCCAGAAATCAAATTTTCTGAATGCCAGATATGAGACGAAAATCGTCTCACAACTTCTGTCGGACCGCTTGAAGTCGAACTCAAAAGCAGGTAGCAGATCATGACAATGGAAGCAATAAACTGTACGCGTGGCGTACTCCTAATTGAAAATTAATATTATCCCTCATTAGCCCATGAGATTGAAAATCGTTAAGTTTTCTTGCAAAACACATAATATGAGTGTCATGCATGAAATCATAAATATTTGAGAAAATCATGCGTCACTTGCATTCAGAAATATGGTTTTTCCATTAGAATTTCTGTATATGCATTTCTGGATTATTCAAATTATTTATCAAACAAGTAACTTTTTGAGATTGCGTTACTCTTTGTAAAAGAGTAACATTTCAAGCTCACGTGACTACGGAAGACATGGGGCAAGCTATCAGTGTTTTGCGAAGGGAACAAGTGTTGGAGCAAACACTAGTGGCATAAAACTGACTGCCGATATGATACGAGACATTTCCAAAACTCATGTAATAAATTGACTTCGTAGACGGTCGAAAAAAACTATGACGTCCTCCTATTCTTTAAAGTTTTAAATCTCTAGCTGATAGAGAAAACCTTTACGAAGCGAAAGAATCGTATTAAAAAGTTCGCGTCGAATGGGAAGTTGGTTTTTTATTAAAAAAAAAAATATATAATTTTCTGGAATTTGAGGTCTATTTGAACGCTCAATTGCTCCGAGCTACAACGGCATTTCTGATTCGTAGTTTAGCATGGATGATAAAGCAAAGTTTCAACTTCATATTGCAGAAAAGTATGTCATGTAAATGTGCATAGAACTTGAGATTTTGCTCTTTTCGCAGTTGCATAAATTCGTCTAACTTGCCAGAAATAAAATTTTCTGAATGCCAGATATGAGACTAAAATCGTCTCACAACTTCTGTCGGACCGCATGAAGTCGAACTCAAAAGCAGGTAGTAGATCATGACAATGGAAGCAATGAACTGTACGCGTGGCGTACTCCTAATTGAAAATTAATATTATCCCTCATTAGCCCATGAGATTGAAAATCGTTAAGTTTTCTTGCAAAACACATAATATGAGTATCATGCATGAAATCATAAATATTTGGCTATAGTACATACTTATATCAGAAAAAATAGGTCATAGCAAAAAATACTTCAAGTTCAAGCATTAAATTTTAAATAATACTTAGATATTAATGAAAGATTACAATCCCTTTTGAGAAATTTAAGAAGAAAGTATGAATAGGACATATTTTCTCTATTTTAAGATGTATTATAGTCAAAATAGCATACGTGAAGAAAATGAAGACTCACAGATGGTTTATGTGCTGCTTTGTGGTATATACCTGTAACTACAATTTCATATACGAATGAGTGGAATAGGCCTAAAGGGGAAACCACTAAATAATAAAACGCACCAAGAAATACTCTACCTCATGGGTGGTGAGGAAATGAGTATATGAACTCCAAGCAATTGAATAGATTTTAATCGAATTTAATGACAATCAATTACGTGGACTAAAGAAAAATACAAAAAAAAATCTGCCCGCTTCGCGGGCAAATTCTCATTGCGCGCTTCGCGCGCAGCTCGCAAGTTTGAGCGCGCCTAGGGCGCGCGATTTGATCGTCGCGCTGCGCGCTCCGTTCTTTCTGGACCTCGCGCTTCGCGCTCGGTCTTGTGCTCTTGGCATACGTTTAAGTTTATTTCTTATAATTTAATACTGAAGCTAAAACGAATTTAATGATATTAAAGATGATGTAAATTAGTCATTTTCTCAAAGTCACTCTATTTCTTTTTGAATTTAAGTGAAACAGGAAATTCAATTTACTTAAGGCTCTATCGGCCTTAAGGAACACATTCTCATCATGACACTCGCGCTTCGCGCTCGATTTTCTGTATGCATTTTTGTAACTTTTTAATAAATTACATGATTAAAATAATTTATTTTCTTCCAAATCTCTCAAAAAGGAAAAACAATCGTAGACTTTATTTAAGGAAACGATTTTGCAGAACAACGCTTATTTCGTATCTCACTTATTTTGGTGAAAAAAATCGAATTTTTTAAATATTAAAAATCAAAACATAAAATATACATCCTGTTCCGAAATGTCTTGATGAGAATTTGTAAACCTCATTTAGGCAAATAATTTTCCATCTAAACGTTTTTTTTGTATCTCACATATTTTGTCTAAAAAATGGAATTTTTGAATTTTAATCGTATTTTTTGGAATTGAAACGAAAAATATATGTTTTATCAGAAACTGCGTCAGACAAAATTTGTAGATCTTTTTGAAACGAACAACTTTGTATTCTTACGTTTTTTTCTTATTTTACATATTATTGTTAAAAAATTGAATTTTGGATTTTCAATAGTTTTTTTTTTAATTAAAAAGAAAAATATGCATCTTATGAAAAAATGTTACAATTCAAATTTGTAGGTCTTTATTTATTCAAGAATATTGTATCATAACGTTTTTTCGTATCTCGTATAATTTAACTGGAAAATGGAATTTTGATATTGACTTTACTCGAATTTGAATATGCTGTAACATTTCTAATTTTGATTTAATCAAAAAATGTTATCAGGATAATTTTTAGACATTTCTGAGCACTATTTAAAACCAGTATTGAAATTTTTGATTTTTTCAAAAAATTATTTTCAAAAACACAAAAGTAGTGCTCAACCCCTCAATTTTGATTAGATGTGGCTGGTTAACGAACTTGTACTTACTTTTTCGGCTCCGATAAAGTGTACCAAAGCTCAATTCAATCTGATAATTCTATCGAGAGTTATGCCGCACACGACCTACAGACAGACAGACAGACAGACAGACAGACAGACAGACAGACAGACGGACAGACAGACAGACAGACAGACAGACACTTTCGTAAAAACCATTTTTTCTGACTCAGGGGGTCTCAAAACGTAAAGATTTGATGAAAATTTCGAAAGTCATTTTTCACATAAAACCAATACCTTCTCATCCATGATGAGAATGTAAAAAACTACATAGAAGTTTTAATTCTGAGTCCATCATCATATCGCAATATCAAAATGAAGTTGGAACTTTGCTTTATCATCCATGCTAAACTACGAATCAGAAATGCCGTTTAGCTCGGAGCAATTGAGCATTCAAATAGACCACAAATTCCAGAAAATTTTATATATTTTTTTTTAATAAAAAACCAACTTCCCATTCGAAGCGAACTTTTTAATACGATTCTTTCGCTTCGTAAAGGTTTTCTCTATCAGCTAGAGATTTAAAACTTTAAAGAATAGGAGGACGTCATAGTTTTTTTCGACCGTCTACGAAGTCAATTTATTGCATGAGTTTTGGAAATGTCTCGTATCATATCGGCAGTCAGTTTTATGCCACTAGTGTTTGCTCCAACATTTGTTCCCTTCGCAAAACACTGATGGCTTGCCCCATGTCTTCCGTAGTCACGTGAGCTTGAAATGTTACTCTTTTACAAAGAGTAACGCAATCTCAAAAAGTTACTTGTTTGATAAATAATTTGAATAATCCAGAAATGCATATACAGAAATTCTAATGGAAAAACCATATTTCTGAATGCAAGTGACGCATGATTTTCTCAAATATTTATGATTTCATGCATGGCACTCATATTATGTGTTTTGCAAGAAAACTTAACTATTTTCAATCTCATGGGCTAATGAGGGATAATATTAATTTTCAATTAGGAGTACGCCACGAGTACAGTTTATTGCATCCATTGTCATGATCTGCTACCTGCTTTTGAGTTCGACTTCAAGCGGTCCGACAGAAGTTGTGAGACGATTTTCGTCTCATATCTGGCATTCAGAAAATTTGATTTCTGGCAAGTTAGACGAATTTATGCAACTGCGAAAAGAGCAAAATCTCAAGTTCTATGCACTTTTACTTGACATACTTTTCTGCAATATGAAGTTGAAACATTGCTTTATCATCCATGCTAAACTACGAATCAGAAATGCCGTTGTAGCTCGGAGCAATTGTACGTTCAAATAGACCCCAAATTCCCGAAAATTATATATTTTTTTTTTTAATAAAAAACCAACTTCCAATTCGACGCGAACTTTTTAATACGATTCTTTCGCTTCGTTAAGGTTTTCTCTATCAGCTAGAGATTTAAAACTTTAAAGAATAGGAGGACGTCATAGTTTTTTTCGACCGTCTACGAAGTCAATTTATTACATGAGTTTTGGAAATGTCTCGTATCATATCGGCAGTCAGTTTTATGCCACTAGTGTTTGCTCCAACACTTGTTCCCTTCGCAAAACACTGATGGCTTGCCCCATGTCTTCCGTAGTCACGTGAGCTTGAAATGTTACTCTTTTACAAAGAGTAACGCAATCTCAAAAAGTTACTTGTTTGATAAATAATTTGAATAATCCAGAAATGCATATACAGAAATTCTAATGGAAAAACCATATTTCTGAATGCAAGTGACGCATGATTTTCTCAAATATTTATGATTTCATGCATGGCACTCATATTATGTGTTTTGCAAGAAAACTTAACTATTTTCAATCTCATGGGCTAATGAGGGATAATATTAATTTTCAATTAGGAGTACGCCACGAGTACAGTTTATTGCATCCATTGTCATGATCTGCTACCTGCTTTTGAGTTCGACTTCAAGCGGTCCGACAGAAGTTGTGAGACGATTTTCGTCTCATATCTGGCATTCAGAAAATTTGATTTCTGGCAAGTTAGACGAATTTATGCAACTGCGAAAAGAGCAAAATCTCAAGTTCTATGCACTTTTACTTGACATACTTTTCTGCAATATGAAGTTGAAACATTGCTTTATCATCCATGCTAAACTACGAATCAGAAATGCCGTTGTAGCTCGGAGCAATTGTACGTTCAAATAGACCCCAAATTCCCGAAAATTATATATTTTTTTTTTAATAAAAAACCAACTTCCCATTCGACGCGAACTTTTTATTAAGTTTCTTTCGGTTCGTTAAGGTTTTGTCTATCAGCTGGACATTTAAAACTTTAAAGAATAGGAGGACGTCATAGTTTCTTTCGACCGTCTACGAAGTCAATTTATTACATGTGTTTTGGAAATGTCTCGTATCATATCGGCAGTCAGTTTTATGCCACTAGTGTTTGCTCCAACACTTGTTCCCTTCGCAAAACACTGATGGCTTGCCCCATGTCTTCCGTAGTCACGTGAGCTTGAAATGTTACTCTTTTACAAAGAGTAACGCAATCTCAAAAAGTTACTTGTTTGATAAATAATTTGAATAATCCAGAAATGCATATACAGAAATTCTAATGGAAAAACCATATTTCTGGATGCAAGTGACGCATGATTTTCTCAAATATTTATGATTTCATGCATGACACTCATATTATGTGTTTTGCAAGAAAACTTAACGATTTTCAATCTCATGGGCTAATGAGGGATAATATTAATTTTCAATTAGGAGTACGCCACGCGTACAGTTTATTGCTTCCATTGTCATGATCTGCTACCTGCTTTTGAGTTCGACTTCAAGCGGTCCGACAGAAGTTGTGAGACGATTCGTCCTATAGCATATATGCACATATGCAATCTTCGCGGACTTCGCACATGTAGGGTTAAAATATAAGGAGTGTTTTTTGCGGTAATTTTTATTTAACTCGAAGTCGAAATATTGTCGCGTGTCCCAAGGGTTGTACGCGTGTAAGTGTCATCCCGAAATTAGGTATAAAAGTCTTTTGATTTATAGAGGTATTGTTTATTGCTTCTATTGTATTTTTTCGCTACCTGATCTAGGGATAAATTTCCGTCTCTTATGAGAATCTTTCTTTATTTTTCGTCTCAAATTCGTCACAAGTTTGGGTTTGAGACGTCTCAAACTTCTATATCATTATATTTTGAGTTTTATTACAAACCAGGATTTATGAATGTACCTCAGTATGTGTCTTCAATACCATTCTGTAAGAATAATCCCATCTTTGTCTCTAATAATTTTAACATTTAAAAAAGGAATGGAAATATTATTTTCAATTTCATGAGTAAATTTATTAATATAATAATTGAATTTAGATTTTAATTGAATTTATGCATTGAATTTTTTCAAAACAGTCAATTTTATCTTTTGGAATAATGAGGAAAGTATCATCAACATAATGGTAATAAGTGTGAACGTAAAAATCTAAACTATTAATGACATGTTGTTCCAAATTTTGCATAACAATATTAGCTAGAATTAGGGAAATAGGCGAACCCATAGAAGTGCCAAAAATTTGTTTGTAAAAAATTTTGTCGAAATGAAGAAAAGTATGATTCATCAAAAATTCAATGCCCCTCTCAAATTCAGACTGGTAAAAAGGTATGTTTTTCAAGTAAAGACTATTATATAAAGACTATCTATTCTTTATAAAAAGTTTTCCAATAGGGACATAACAATTTCGTATCTTTATATGAACGCACTCTTAAACTTTTTTTAATGAACTGACAATGTCAAAACGTTAGTTAAAGTCAACATTTTCATCATGGTAAAGTTCACGAACCAGCAACGTTTGGGAATTATTAAAAATTACTACCAAAATTCTGAGTCGGTTCTCGCAGCTTTAAGAGCGCTTACTATGTGCTCCCAGATCGTGGATTGAATTCACCCCCTCCACTCTACCAGTTTTTTGCAAAAAAAAATTTTTCAAATATAATTTGGGGAAATTTTTGAAATATATTACTTTTTCAAGTTGTTCTTCAATTATATTTGAAAATTTGCTTTTTTTCAATTAAATGTCAAAATGGAGGGGGTAAATTCCATCCACGATCTGGGAGAACTGGCGCTTACTCCAATTTTCGGCCGCTATAATCGTCCCACCCAACAGGCTGTGCATGCTATAGTGGATAAATTCGAGACCAAATTTACACTATTGGACGTTCCGGTGCCAAAAAGACGTCGTATTGCTTGAAGCGAAGAAATAATCGCAGCCGTAAGGCATCGCTCAAATGACACTGTGGCGTATTATGCGAAAAGATCTTGGCCTACATGCTTTCAAGATTAAATTGACTCAAGAACTAAAGCCACTTGATCATTTGAAACGCCAAAACTTCTCCAATTGGGCTCTGGAAAAACTTGAAGAAAATGAAGAATTTCATCAAAAAATCATCTTCAGTGATGAAGCTCATTTCTGGCTTAATGGCTTTGTTAATAAGCGAAATATGCGTTATTAATCAGTAACAAATGTCATGCTACCGTCAATGGAGAGCGCTATCGTGCTATGTTGGAAGACTATTTGTGGCCAGAATTGGATGAACTTGACATCAACGATATGTGGCTTCAACAAGACGGTGCCACTAGCCACACAGCACACGTCATAATCGATTTATTGAAAGGCAAATTCGGTGAACGTGTTATCTCGAGAAATGGTCCGGTCGAATGGCCGCCTCGTTCATGCGATCTAACGCCACTGGATTTCTTTGTATGGGGCAATATCAAGTTACTAGTCTATGCCAACAAGCCAGCAACTTTAGACGACCTCAAAGACAACATCCAACGCGAAATTGCCAACGTTCCGGTCGAAATGTGTGTCAGAGTGGTGGAAAATTGGGTCCAAAGAATCGACCGCTGTAAACGGGCTCGTGGTGATCATATGACCGATATCGAATTTCATTCATAAAATGTAATGCTTGCACTACACCCACAATAAATTTGAACTCAATATCTCAAATATTTCTGTGTTTTACTCATTGATAAAATTGTTATGTCCCTATTGGAAAACCCTTTACTTTGATTTACTAATTTAAATGGGACGTTGGTAAGCAAAGAGGTAACATCAAAAGAAACCATCAAATGGTCCGCCGGAACAGATTGAGAGGTGATCATATCTTTGAAATTGTACGAATTTTTAATTTGTGTAAGAGGGATTTGTAAAGGCTTCTTAAAAATATTATTAAACATTTTATCCATTTCAAAAGTGGGATAGTTTATAAGAGAAACAACAGGAAGTAATGGGCAGTTTATTTTATGCACTTTTGAAAGTCCATACATTCTAGGTAGATTGGTATTTTCACATAGAATGACTTTACGTTTTATAACATCACCCAAATATCCTTCTTTCCTCCAAAAATCCATAATTTTAGAAATGTTCTTCTTCAATAAATTTTCTGGATTACCAACTTTCTTATATTTGTTTGTGTTATTTAAAAATTCTAACATCTGACTATTATAATCCTTGTGGTTAAGTATAACGGTTATATTACCTTTATTTGCATGAGTTACCAACAATTGTTTATTCTTGTTCAAAAATTGTTTAGTTTTAACTATTTTCTGTCCTAACATGCTATCCTCATGGGAAATTTTCTTGTTGTTAGTATTATTTAAAAACGTTTTTGATGAATTTAGAACTCTATGTCCTAACCTATCCCTAACCTCCTCCCCCTCAATAAAACTTATGCTCGATTTCACATCTTTTATAATTTGGAAGATGATATTTTGTTTCGAAGATAAAAAGGAAGAGCTAAATTTTTCACCAAGTCTTAAAACATCAATCACTGCATTTGGAATAACTGTGTCACTAAAATTTTTGAACCAAGGATCATCATTGGGCTGAGTATTCGTATTAAAAGATAAATTAGCTACATTGTCATTATCTTGTGATTTATAAAAATTAACATCAAGAACATTAACATTGTTTTTATTTTCTAAAATATCAAATTTCTTTTTTAATTTCTCAGATTTATGAGAAAATTGAAAATTAAAATTAATATATTTATTCACAATATCAATATATAGATTCGGATCAATAGAATTTTTAAGGACAATCAAAATATTATTAACTTTTGAGTTGAGAAAATTTAAATGGTTAAAAATATCTTTAATTTCAATATTTAAAAGATTACGTTCCAAAGACATGATGTAGCTCTCCATTTTTGACTTCGATGATCTACTAAAAAGGAACAAACATTTTACATTATAGAGTGCATTCGAAATGTTCTTGGGTACAAAGTTGTGAATTCTACTATTCTAATTCATATTCTTTCCTTCTTTCTTCTATCTCTCTAGTTTTGATCGAAACTTCGTTTCATACATATCAGAATGTTCTTGTTTAGTTCAAAATAAATGCTAATTATTTCAAACAAAAGTTACTTTGAAATGCCATTGATTGACTATTCTTTATTATTTTTAAAAAATCTTTGGTCTTGACACAGGTAAAATTATTTTTCTTTTTAAAAACATATTATCATAATTCCTTGTTAGAGTCTTATGTTACAGCATAAAATTGACACTAATTTAACTTTTTATCTAATTAGACAGAATGAAGAAAAGAAGAACTTTTTTTGCTGATGTCTAGTATGTCTTCTTTGTTTTTGACTAAATATTATTATTTGTTGATTACGTCCATTTATCTTATTTACACATGTAATAATAATTTGCTAGTTTGTTCCTGATGAGGAAAACATATTAGGTTTCGAAACGCTGAAATACAAATATTTCCATTTCTATGTTTGAAGAATGTCGTTTTTCATCTAAAAAACCTCTCTATCAACATTATCAAATTTGGATGCTTAGACGATTTAAACATCTCTTCAGAAACTTCTCGAAATTAATATCAGTTGGTGTTTTAAAACGACAGTATGACAAACATTAATTCATTTGAGGGATGCATGAGAAGTAATTTTACCCTCGCTGTGTTTACTTTCATATCTGAAGCAAGATAGTTTCGAGAGTGGTCCCTTCGGTTTCATAATTCGTTGATGATGTACCAAGAAATGATGTTTTGGGATCCTGGATATAATTCGAAGAGAAGTGAATATATAATATATAATATATAATATATATATATATATATATATATATATATATATATATAATGTAATGAAATCCATTTATTCCATTATTCAAATCTTCTAGAATAATAAATTTCTGATCTACGAAATACCGTAAGATTTTCGCAATGTTAATAGGACAGACACCTTCGAGGAAATCATGTTGAACGTCATAGGTACAACATTTTCTGTGCAGTGGAAGTCTAACTCATGGAATATACATTCTTCTTTTATACCTGTGAGGCTTGGATTGTTTTTTTTTTCAAATCCGCGGCATAATTTAATCGTTTCTGAAGTTCGCACTATTTTTTATGAAAAACGTAATTAATTTGATTTTTATTAATTCGGCAGATGAGATATGGATAATTAGATCAGAAACACTCATTATACCCAAATATTGTATGCAGGCCAAGGTTGTCTGCTACCATAAGTACTAGATTAAAATAAATTTGTTTCTTTCACGTCGAATGATTAATAGTAATCCCTGAATTTGTTAAGTACGATACTTCTACTAAGATGTTTTGAAAAACAATTTTATTGTTGTAAACTTTTCCATTTAGAGAATTAAAAAGTACGAAAAGAAAAATATTTTGCAATAGAGATTGACATTGAATAGGAAGGCAAGGAGAGTTAAAATAAACGGCTCCGCTTTTCCCAATTCCAACATGACTTCCTACTATCATAAGTTGTTATTCTCATAATCGTCGAAGAAACAAAATAAAGGCATTCTAACTTTCTCTTTAGAATTAGCAGTTTTTTTTCCACTACTCTGCTTGAAGACAATTTGATATAATGTTAGGCAGGGACGGATCCAGAGGGGTGGTCCTGGGGGTCCGGACCCCCCCCCCCCCCTCCCGAAATATCAGACTCCCTCAAATCTCACTAGCGAAAAAATTCGAGTTTGCCTAACACAATTCTAACGTCACGTTTTGTGAAAGCCGAAATATCTTTTTTTTTTTAATTTTTCGATCGGACCCCTCCCAAAATTTGTTTCTAGATCCGTCCCTGATGTTCGGATTATATTTAATTAGATATCATTGCATTTAATTGTTTGATTGTACATATCGGGTAATTCAAACAATTTTTTTTAAAGATTCTGCACTTTATTTCTTGGCAGTTCTGGAAAACTGTACCATTTACTATAAATCAAAGATGCCTGTTCTGTTAGTGCTTCCGAAAAATTCTCCGAAACCAAACTATTAGATTTAGCTACCTCTTCACTTTCATCACTTTTTTGTGATAGAATTTCGTCACAGAAATTTACAGAAATACAGATTCTGGCGAAGGAATATCGTCACAGTAGGAGGAACGATGAAATAATTGTTCGTGATAATTTTTAAATTCTGAAGACGAAGATACTGTAAAATTTTCTGGTAAATTTTGCACCTCCACTAATATTTAATTTTTAATATGATCACGGTATCTATGCTTTCTAAAACTTGTGTGAGTTAAGAAACTTTTTCGACAACCATTGTCACAGCATTGATAAATATTTTGAAACGGGTGGCAAATCGGATAGTGATTTAACAAGGCTTTTTGGTCTACAAACATTGCGTTACAAATTGAACACACAGCCATCGTAATATATAAAACTAATAAAATAAATCATTTTAATGCACTTCAAATCCAGTAACGCAGAACAAGATAGGTTCTACAATGAAATTAGGAAATTCCTAAATCGTTTGTATTGGACGAATCGTCAGATTGGAAACTTCCACTTTGCCTTTTAGGGCTCTCGCACTTGCGCTTAATTTATCGATTGGATCTTCAAAAAGAAATCCAACATGCTGGATGAAGAGCTAAACATACGCAGCATCTACAGAATAACAACTACCCAACGCGTAAAAAATCTTAAACGCTAAATCTATGGCAAGCATATGGCTCTGGGCGCGATACTCAAGATTTGTATGTCAATATGCTCTAAGGTCCCTCGAAAACAGGTAAAACTTGAATCGACAGTTGACGCTTGAGTATATCTTCTTTTCTTTTCTTAACCGCCTCTTCGATGCCCGTTACCGTCTGTAAGAAAAACAATTTTATATTTTTAAAGTAAAATAAGTTTAAAAGCATAGAATGTTTTTAGTGATTTTATTTCTTGTGCATGAAATCAACTTACTGGGACAACGAGAAAGAAAAGAATCTTGCGGTCCTGATTCGGAAGCTTTATATACAGCTTTTCTTGAACCTTTTTTACTAGTTTTTTTTTTCTTTTGAGATAGTTCATGAAGTGTTTCATCCACTCCTTTAGCCGGACGACCTGGATTTTTAGGTTTCATCAGAGTAGGTAAAAGGTGTAAAATAATCGCATCCTGATCATCTTCAGCATATTTTTCGAAATGTTAAGAATATTCATATTAACGTAAATTATATTTTAATCAGTGTATATATATATATAAAGGAATCCAAGTTTGACACCTACCAGGAGCTAAATGTTTTAACTCTTGTACGAGTGCACAATGTGCTGCTTTTTTTTACTTTCGGATTCCACTTACCAGTTGCACTATGCCTAATTAGGAGCCATCGGTATAAAAAGATTTCGGATTTCCCGGGCATAAAGAAATTAAGTCTAGTTTGGCTTTTTCAGTGGCTGTATAAACAGTTATAATATTTACATATATCAATCAATTTCTTCAACTTATTTCACTTTGCCGAGAAATATTTTTCACTGACGGAATAATGAAACAATGTCTGACGTCAAATCTTGAAATCTTTGAGTGGTGATGCAATAAAAAAAAATAAAACTAGATTGCCAAAGGAATTGAAATGATGCATTTAAAAATTCAATTTTTTCAATCGAAAATTTAAAAAAAGTTATAGACAAAACTCTCGTAAACGTTAGGAGTTCGTTTTCTTTTGTTGGAACATTATAGAGAATGTCCTTTCTCTCAATTATTTTATGAACTTATAATTCTCGCAATTTAGGTCTTAGTATCCCAAATGTTCCGTATGATTTTAAAATCGACAATCCATCGAAGTCTCTGGACAGATATGCTGTTAGGGCCCTACACATAAAATACACATAAAAATTTCGTAAACTTAATACCAGTATTAACCCTAAGTGGAACATTGTATGCGCGCGCATACAATTCTCGACTTCGAGATATTAAAAATCAATTAAAATTTCATTAATTTTTTAAATACTTTAGAAAATATCTTCTTTAGAGAAGATCTAGTCATTTTTACTTACAACAGATGCCTCTGTTCATTAGAATGTTCTAGAACTTTCGAAACTCCGTAATGGTACATGTGTATGTATGCGCATACATACCATATATGTACACTACCGTCGGAAATTGTGCGCACGGTGCTTGTGAGCGCTATTAGAAATCACTGCTGACTTTGAACCACGATATCTCGTAGAAAAAAAGAGATAGGGCATTTTTAAAAATACAGTTGGAAAGCTTATGAAATTCCACGTATAGTGATGCTCAATAAATATTTTTTTGGCTTTCTGAAAATAATACAGCACGTGAGGAGTTAAAAAAAAAAACTCAAGATTTTCTCAAATTCTCTACCTCAACTTCAACTTTCAACATGACCTAGGGAAAATTTTTCCAAAATCTGAAAATTATACGACATTGAGTCTAAAATCTTATCTTTAATTTAAGCCAAGAAAACTATAAAAATATTCATGGGTACCCGAGATACGATTAAAAATGTTTAATCGTATCTGAGTTGAATTTTAATCGACGATCACGGTTCTCGGCCGGTTTGTTGCTCGCCTCCTTTGTTGAGGCAGAACCGAATAGGCCACGCACAAAGGTGGCGCTTAAGTGGAGCTCTCTTATATGTTCTTTGATCCAAGAACGTTTTTCCTTTATTTCCTTTCCTTTCATTCTTAGTTGATATTTACAATGACTATTAAAATTTTTATTAATGTTCTAGTTTATAAGAATTTTAAGAAATAAAAAATGTTTACATATGATTGTTCTATTCGTTAATATGGGGATAATATTGGAGTTAAATAATTTTTAATAATCACAAATAACAATAAATATTTTTTTTAATTTAGAATAATTAGAAATAAAAATTAAAAATGAACAGAATCAACAATACATATAAGAGGGCTCCACTTAAGCGCCACCTTTGTGCGTCGCCTATTCGGTCCTGCCTCAACGAAGGAGGCGAGCAACAAACCGGCCGAGAACCGTGATCGTCGATTAAAATTCAACTCAGATACGATTGAACATTTTTAATCGTATCTCGGGTACCCATGAATATTTTTCAAGTTTTCTTGGCTTAAATTAAAGATAAGATTTTGGAAAAATTTTCCCCAGGTCATGCTAAAACTTGGAGTTGAGGTATAAAGAATTTGAGAAAATCTTAAATTTTTTCTTTTAACTCCTCACGTGCTGTATTATTTTCAGAAGGTCAAAAAAATATTTTTTGAGCATCACTAGACATGAAATTTCATAATCTTTCCAACTGTATTTTTAAAAATGCCATATCTCTTTTTTTCACCGAGATATCGTGGATCAAAGTCAGCAGTGATTTTAATAGCGCTCACAAGCACCGTGCGCACAATTTCCGACGGTAGTGTACGAGTATGTACCACATATGATTGCATATGGTATTTCGTCTTATTTATTACATGTGTCGTCATAATTCGATGTTTCAGTGTCATCCCTATAAATACGCAAAACCTTTTGTGCCTTTATTTTTGAATTATTATTCGGAAATTTGTTGTTATTGAGATTGTTTCTCTGCCTTTGAAAATTGTTTACATCCGAGCAGAAGAATGAATCGAAGAGTGTTGCGAAATAGGATTGCCGCTGAATCGCAGTTGAATTTTAACCAAAGTGAAAGTGACTATTCTTCAGATGTAGATTTTGTTTAAGATCAGAGCGAAATGGAAAGTGAAACTGAAAGTGTTTCAGAATCCAATGATATTGAAGATTTGGGTAAAGATTTGTGCGAAGAGCTGGCTGTACACCTAAAATATTATATACTTATACTGACCTAAAACCCCACAACATCATTATGAATAGCTATGGATATTATAATGATTTGAGATGCATCTATTTTCCAAGATTCGTCGGAGATATCAAGCTATGGAAAAGTCTTGGTATAACTCTTGAAAGAAGAAAACTACAAAGGATCTTCTTTCTTAATAGCAAATTGAGGAAAAATTGTTTTTAAAAATACGTAACCTCAACTCTGAATTCGATCTAACATTATTTACATAATGAAAATGTTCAAACTATTGATATCTTCTGGAAATTTTAATTAGAATGAATAATTTGTATACAAAAACCACTCTGTACTGAACATGATTTCTCAACATATGTCTTGCTAAATTCGCAGTTTTAAAGTCTTGATAAGGACCAAAGCTTCAGCCGAAACGTTGACTTACTATAGAATGAAATCATTTTTTGGAATAAAATACTCAATACTCAATACTTTTATTATTATGTTTTAAAATTTTTTAGCGTTAATAAATTAAATTATTGAATATCTCCATAACCTTTTAACGTTAATTTTAACGTAGAATAAGGATACAAACAAGTTAAATATTTATTTTGGCGCTTTCATGAGTTATATTGCTATTTTACGTTAGGTTCACGCTAGATTTACGTTGCAGCGTAAATCTAGAGTTCAGTCGGTTCTCTAGGGAGAATAATAGGAGCTCCTAAATTTGTAAACACTGCAACTTAAATGAAAATTTGTTTCGATTTTCCCCAGAGGAGAACATATAAGTACAACATATACTCATGTTTTTTGGTCAACTCGAGTTAGGAGAGATCATCTCCTAGCAACGAAATATTTCTTGTGTCGTTGTAATCGGTGTGCAGATCCTTCAGAATTAGGAAGTCATCTTGGAACCTTAAGATGCATTTGTGGACAAGGTCTCGTTCTTCCAAAGGAACCATTCAACGAAAACACTGAATGGTCTTGTAACTATTGTCCTGGAATTTTAACTTCAGCAGAAGTCAGCCAACTAATTGACAGATTAGGCGAAGAAGTCGAAGCAGCAATGAGAATCGCTGATCGGGAAGTTTTTACCAACCTTCTCTCTCGGTATGTTTCATGTTTATTTTGTTGAGACATTAAAACTAACATTAAGAGCGTTAATAATATGTGAAAAAGAATGACCAAGTTTCAGAAGAACGATACTGTTAACGTATTTGTCTTTGGATGTAACTTATATCTAAGAGACTTACCTATATCTTAGAAAACTTGTAACTTCTTGAAGAAGGGGTGGGGTAATATGGCGTGGAATGATGGAGCGACTGGCAAAAGAAAGGGGCGGTACGAGTTCAAGCCGTTACGTGCCTAAATTCGGAGATCACAAGTTTCCCAAGCTCTTTAAAAACAAATGCAGATGCAACTAAACATTTTATACAACACAAGCATGTTTTTCTCGCTTTTTGACGCGTGTTTTGCGGGCATAAAGTTTGTCATTTAAGCCCTAGGGCGTGAATAGGGATGCAGGGCTTAAAAGTAGTGATTCAAGCACCCCCCACTCCCTTTTTACGCCCACAGGGCTTAAATGACAAACTTTACAAAAAGCGAGAAAAACATGCTTTTGTTGTATAAAGTACCGTGTACAACACGGGGGTAAGATCATTTAAAATCTCGTGCGATGTTTACTGTTCTCGGCTTCGGCTCGCATTGCGCACTCGGCTTCGCCTCGAAAAATAAACATCGCACTCGCCTTAAATGATCAGCTTTACCCCCTTGTTGTACAATGTATGTACTATTCTTGGTCTATCTCCTAAAATTTCCATTGATCTTTTTCTTTGGAAATTCATCCCCTTTTATTCATTCTGCTTACTTGTTGACTTTACTATTCTTTTACGAAATTTCTGTACAATTATTGTATTCTATCTAGTTAATTCTATTAAGCATTCGAAAGTCTGAACTCGAAATTCTTCACTCTTTTCCACTTTGAATATTTATCCTTGTGCTCTTTAGCTGCATGTCTAAATTCGCAAAGGAAAATTACTTTCCTCTATGGGACATTATCTTGGTTTTTCAGGGTAAACAAACGTTCAAGATACTTCACAAAAGTCGATGAAATGTCAAAGTGTACATCACCTTGACCATCATGACCTTCAGGTCAATTTTCAAGGTGACAATCATTTATGATTTAAACAATATATCGGCCAAATGTCCCCCGAGACTTGAGCCAAAAATGCGCCTCATCAGAAAAGATGATTTTTTGATGAAAGTTGGGATCATTTTCAATTGATTCCAGAGCCCAATCCGCGAACTCCCGACGCAAACGATGATCATTAGGCTTCAGTTCTTGGGCCAGAATCATCTTATAGGGATGCAGGCCAAGATCCAATCGCAAAATACGCCAGGTAGTCATCCTGGACAGGCCCAATTCCTGAGATCGGCGTGGCACGGACAATTCACGGTTTTCCTCGATACTGGCCTGTACGGCGGCTATATTCTGTGTAGAACGTGCGGTACGCATACGATTTTTAGGCTTAGTATCCAATAGAGTAAATTCACTCTCCAACTTATCGATTATTTGACGAATTGAGAGCGCGGATGGAGCAGAATGACGACCATATTTTGCACGATATGCTCTTTGAACACCGACAAAACTTCTCGAATTTTGATAAAATAATTGGACAATTTCCAAACGTTGTGGAAGCGTGAAACTACTCATGATTAAATGGCAAAACTTACTGATGACAACTGACAGCAGACGTCAAAAATTTCAGTTCAAATGAGCCCGATAGGGACATTCAAAATCATATCACCCCTATTGGGAAACCCTTTATAAAGTGTACTCTGTACATTAATCAAACAAATTTAGAAGATGAATATTTTAATAAATATTCCTAAATATTATTGGAATATGATACATATTGATTTAGAAAAACTTCTTCAAAGTACTCAGACATTTTTCTTATTTTACAACATTTTTGCACCATGCTTGACCTTTGGGTAGGATTCAAGAAAACAATTGTAGACATACTTTCATTACTTAGTAAAATACTATGAAGACTTGCTTTTTAAATTAAAGCGAAAACTTTTAAAACCTTTAACAATCGGTTGCATAGATTCTGCTCTAATCTTGGACGCAATTAGAGAAATAGGTTTTTTTGCTTTTTTTAGATCTAGTTTTTGCCTTAAACATAAAAGAAAGAAAACACATTTGAAATATTAAAATAAAAAAGCTGGTTCATTCTTAGAGAATCCCAAATATTCTGAAATAAAACTCCTTTCCACACCACCACGGAGGTAGAGTTTAAGGCTCGTTTCTTTTTACGTGGTATCCTCTGTAGGCCTAGTCCACGTCCTACGAAACGATAAGGGTTTTTGCTTTCAAGCAAAAAGAAAAAAGGAAAAAAATGAAGCAAACTGGTAAAAAACGCTACAAATGTAGCCCGTACTTCAGGCTTGCCTCTATCAAATGCCAGTATACGTCGAACAAAAATGTTTTGTTTTAAATCAAATAATGAAGAAGTTTGATTAATTCGGGATGATTTGGGGTGCTTGATTATTGTGGGATGCCCAAAGCGTGATATTACTCAATTTCAGTATGTTTTCTTACTCACAAAATAATAATTAAAACTAAACAATTTCCATACCCGAGGCACGCGAAGAAAGGAATAAAGAACGTATCTCTGATATAAGAAATAAAATGTCATTATTTTGTGAGTAAGAAAGGGGTTTGAAATTGATTAACGCCATGCCTTGGCCATTAGAATTAATCCTCTCCTTCGTGAGCGAAGAGCGACAAACCACTTTCCCTATCACTTTCTGCCATCTCATATAGATTTTCGGTCATTAATTGCAAATGCTTTGAAGTGATGCTCGTTGTTCTGGCTGTTTCAGCTCTCGCCTTTAGGGCTGATCGAGTAACACAAATTGAGTTGACCGTCCTGTTTCCTAAGCGATTTCTTTTGGGAGTTTTCGCGTCCGTGAGCATGGAGAAACCTCGCTCCGCCTCAGCATTTGAATGAGGAACACTCCGAACACTCCTGTACTCGTCGAAGATACACCGATACTAGACCACATTTCGTCAAAAGATAAATTCGACCACTTTTCTTTGAATTCCTGTCTGATTTTGAGTAAAGAATCCCACTCTTTTTATACACCTATTCTATCAAACGACCCTAAATCTTGACAAACTTTCCAGACCCTAGGAAAAGTTTCGCTTCGATCAGCATAGAAAGCTACTTGAGGCCGGAAAACAGCAACGCAAGACAAAAAGATGTCATCAAAAGGAAGTCGATTGCGAATTTCTTCGCTTGCTGTGACATAAAATTTCAAGCAATTACGAAGAAATAGATCAACTTCTACTATTTGCAATTTCTTGTTTGTAAGTTGCTGCTGGAAATATTCTCGCGTTTCCTTACCAACGTCAATGTCTTGAAGCGGCTTTTGATTACTAGGATCTGCAAAGTTAACATTTCTAATGATTTGAAAGAATAAATTCGGTTGAAGAAGACCCTCTTTCAAATAACTGCTAAGAATCCATACGAAGAATTTAGCCGAGTTTGGCTGGAGTTCCTGAGCCATTGTTTCGCGACTTTGAAATTTCGCATTGTATACGTTGAACCTATTCAAAGTAAATTTCAAGAATAGGAAATATGCGAGTATCAAAGGATTCTGCATTTTTCCTAACAAGTCTTTGGCCTTCTCTACATTCTCAGATACGAGGACCATAAGATACTGAAGAATAACTTCCCAATTCTTTATTACAATATCTATGCATCGATAGCGGACAAGCCAGCGAGTTTCAGAATGACTAGGAATTTTTTGATAGTCATTTCCTAATTCCAAAACAATCGATCGAAAAATAGCCGTTCGCTTGGAGCTAGCATTAAGAAAAGCTAGCAAATCTTTGATTAAATCCTCTACATCTGGGATTGTGGCACAAGCATATTTTGCTAAAATTGCTGACGAATGCGAGACACACGGGAAAACAATTAAACGGGGACTTTTTTCCTTTAATTTTGTTTTAAATGAGGACCTATTGCCGACCATCACCTGTGCATTATCACAAGCTAAAGCACAGATATTAGATAAAGGGATTTTCTGCCCGGACAATGCTTTTTCGAACGCATCAAAAATTTTAGAGGCAGAACAATCCGAAGCATTTACATTAATGAGCTGGAGCAATTCCACCCTGACAGAAAATGTCGTTGGCTCCACATATCGAACCATTAATGACAGACACTTTTCTAGAGTCCTGTCGGTCGTTTCGTCTTCGTACACTGAAAATGATTGCTTACGCAAAATATTTGCCATGCGATCAGTTTCAGCAGCACATACGACGTTATTTACAACTAGGACCATTTTAGTGTGGCTCAATCTAACGTCTTTTAAAACCGAAGGTTCCATATCTTGGAAAAGTCCTATCAATTCTGATGAAATCGCGAATGGTAAATTATGCTCTACGAAAAATGTACTAATCCTAATCTCTGCTTCTTGTACTTTCTGTTTGAAAGTAACACTTTCCGGAATCGTGGAATTTGTGAATTCTGAAGCAGAAGAACTTGCTACACAAGGTTCAACACTGTAAGAATTGGCAGTTACATTAGAAGAATTTTCACTTACTACTCCATAACATTCTAATTTATTTGAAAACTCTTGCTTCTTTCTGTGTGATAAAGATGCTTCATGCTTTTCAATTTCCGATTTGCCACATAGCAACGTTTTATTGCAAATTTTGCAATGAAATCTTGTTTCATCTGCTAATGTAACCACCCACTCTTTCCACGACGGAAATTCCTCAAACCATCCCAACTGAAAGTTTTTTGCATTTTTCATGACTTTTCTAGCGGGTTGACATTCGTTTGAACCAGAGTTCAAACGGTGGTCAACCTTCGTTTGAACCTGGCTGTCCTTCAAAACACTCGAATTTGGGTCAACCGGATTACTCATTGTGAACAATAAATTATACGACGAAGGAAAACAGAATTATTTGAAAAGAATTAATAAGATGAAAAGTCGATAAAATTGAGCGAATGTGAATAATTTGTAATCTGCACACAAATTAAGTTTCACAAAATAAACTTACCCACAAGCATCAAACAATAACGTACGTAAGAGCACTCACGTATCACCAAATAATAATATAATATTCTTACTTTTGCCGTTTTCAATAAGGAATTACGATAAAATTATGAAGAATCCACACTCTTGCCTTCTCAAATAACGCATAAAGCGAGAATCAAGTATATCTTAGAAGAAAACAAAAGAAGGTTGCTATTATTATTTGTTTTCGTCTCCAATTTGACCTCTATACCGTTCGTTTGCGATTTAAAACATTGGTAACTTTTTGGCTATTAATCTGATTGAGCTACAACTTTTCAGAAAACTTTCTTTACTAAAGTATTAAAATTTTTCTCCTGTAGATAGTTTCAGAAAATGTAGACACTTAATACAATATTAATAAAATCGTAAAATTCTGAAAATTTGTTAAGCTAGCGCGAGTGGAAGTAGAGAAAACAATTTTTTTTTTAAATGTACTTCTCCCAATTACTTGAAAAATTAGAAGTTTTAAAAATTTTTGCAAAAGGAAAAACGATGTGCCTTGAAAGTGTGTACAAGTCCTTGAAATTCAAATTCGAACGATTTTTATGATTAATTATCCTGTACATTTAAAGATACAATTTTTGTATTTGGAATAAGTTTTCTGCAATTACGAAAAAATTTATTTAGAGTACATAAAATTTATTGAACTATTACTAGTAAACTCTACCTCCGTGGTGGTGTGGAAAGGAGTTTTATTTCAGAATATTTGGGATTCTCTAAGAATGAACCAGCTTTTTTATTTTAATATTTCAAATGTGTTTTCTTTCTTTTATGTTTAAGGCAAAAACTAGATCTAAAAAAAAGCAAAAAAACCTATTTCTCTAATTGCGTCCAAGATTAGAGCAGAATCTATGCAACCGATTGTTAAAGGTTTTAAAAGTTTTCGCTTTAATTTAAAAAGCAAGTCTTCATAGTATTTTACTAAGTAATGAAAGTATGTCTACAATTGTTTTCTTGAATCCTACCCAAAGGTCAAACATGGTGCAAAAATGTCGTAAAATAAGAAAAATGTCTGAATACTTTGAAGAAGTTTTTCTAAATCGATATGTATCATATTCCAATAATATTTAGGAATATTTATTAAAATATTCATCTTCTAAATTTGTTTGATTAATGTACAGAGTACACTTTATATTTGAAATTTGTATACACTCTAAATCTGAATCAGTCAAATTTTCACTGATTGAATCAGTGATTTGCCTTTTCACTGAATCATCAGTGGAAACAATATTTTTCACTGTTAAATCAGTTACTTTTCACTGAAGAAATCAGTGAAATTTGACTGATTCACAGTAACCTGTTTTTAGTTATTTAAATCAGTCAAATTTCACTGATAATCAGTAGATTTTGACTGATTCATATTTGAAATTTGTACAGTTTTTAAAAAAATCCGAAACTTTTTGAATTTAGTAGTTTTGTTTATAAAATTTGAGAATGTTGTAGTTGATATTTCTATATAGAACTTTAAGCATTTATGGACATAAAATTTCATTTAAAGTTTCTTCTATCGGTATTCAAAACTTTCAACAATTTTTCAAGATCAGTCAAATGCAAAATTTGACAGAGTATTTAATCAAAATATTTACATTTATTTTTTAAATATTTTGAAAATAATTCGACTAAAATAATGATTAATAAGATTTTGTAACATTGTGGGAATATTGGAACGCTGCAAGATTAAATTTTGAGTACAATTTTCAATTAATGAATGTTTAAAGAATTGAGTGAAAGCATCAATTAAAAAATATTTTTACTTTATAAATTTGATTAAGTGCAGTAATAAGAAAATTTTGACTTTCTATAAAGCATTTCATTTATCTGATTAAAAGTCTGTGCATACGTCACTAAAACGTAAGATTAAAAAACTTTAAACTGCTTTTACCATCAATCTATGAATGTGGATTTTAAACCGTAATTTAATGTGTCTTATTTTTTTTTGATAAAATATTTTTAACATAATTTTTTGCTTAATGTAGCCGATTTACTCGATTAAAAATTGGTCAACTTGTATATTTCAAAATTCTGTAATAAAAGTATTTTCATATTATGTTTTTGTATCCTATGCGTAGAATTTTAATTTTAAAATTGAGATTTCTCACAAAGAAGAAAGATTGTCTTATTAAAGCAGTTTATTCCCAGAAATTAAAAATCATTTACTTAATATTTCGATTCCAAACATTGAATATTTATTGACTTTGAATAAAACAGAAAAAAAATTTTTATGAAGTTTTAAAATCTTTTTACAATGTTACGAATTGGGCCGAATTTAGAATTACGAAATATTTCATTAGAAAAAGAAAAAGTCACTCACATGAATTAAACTTCTGTAAGAATTATCAACATTGAAGAGATGTTAAAATATTTGAAAAATAATGCAATTGTAAAATTTCAATTTATATCATATTTGACAAATTTTTAGCATTCTCAATCAAAGCATTATCCGGAAATTTTTAGTTCCTATAAAAAGATGGAATATTTATCAATTTCTTGAATGTTCATACATTAAAAAAATATCGAATTAGAGAATTATATGCAAAGTATTTTCCATTAAGAAGACATAAACATGCCATAATTAGTTTTATATCTACATTTTCAGCTTACTTTTTTGTGGCTTAAGCACACATTTTGAATTCGAAATACAAAAATGCTCTACAGAGTTGAAGTATTTCCTGAATCAATTATTATTGATCCTGAATTCTATTGGAAAATTTGTTGTTTACTGTTCAAATCTTACTACGATTTCAGACGGACAGACAAATTAAGAACTACAAAATATTTCATCCAAAAGATTGCACTCCTCCATAAAATCTTGTCAAATTGTAACAAGATTTGAACACTTCGAACGAACATTTTTATGTAAAATTTAAAGTTGATTGATATTTATATGTTAATATGGAAATACCAATAAACACATATTTTAGCTTTTTAATTTATCTACTGCTATTAGACAATTTTCCATTTCCGTAGAGATTTTAAGTTTTGGAATGAAAAGTTTGTGCTTAGGCTACAAAAATGTGAGATGAAAATATTTCTAACATATAACTGAAAATATAAATTATGAACTTGAATTTTATGTTCATTTTATCTTGATAGAAAATATTGTTCTAATTGAAAAATTATTAAATGTACAAAATTAGTAAGAAGTATATAAATTTGAATGGAAAATTATATATTGATTCAAATTTTATACATTTATTGTCACTAAATTTCACTGAAAGTTTATTTTTGAAGTGTTGAAATCCTCATGAAATTTTCCAAGATCATACTGATGTTTATTTCATGCAGACTTTCCTCAAGAAATTGAAGAAAAGTGTTATTTCTTGAACTATATACTTCGTAAATTCAAATTCGTCGTCTGCTTCGCGCCTCTTTTGCACGTACTCGAGAAAAATACAATTCTTAATTTCGACTCGATAAACGAAAGCGTGAAATCTAAAAATAACTTGAAAACTCAAGCATTGTAACGAAGTCCGTCTTCGTGCACCTTCGGCTTTACACGAAGCTGGTGACCGCAGCGTGTAGCAGAGCCGACACACTGACACGCCACGTTTGCATGTGTTTCTCCCAGATGGGAACGTGGTGGGGGCCGAAAAATCCCACGTTCTGGAGACACTGTCTGTGGCTGACTGTAACACTTGTAGCAATGGCGAGAGGCAAGGGGACTCACGACAAGAAAGCTCACCAGAGGAAACATAACTTACTACGTCTACGCCGTTGTTTCTAGGAAACGCTAAAAGTAAGGACAAAGTGTCTTTTTTTTGTTACTAGTCACAGAGAAGTGACATTGTCAAGATTGTCACTTTTGTAACTACGTAATCACAGTCTTTACGTCTTATCCGAAATGATTGTTACTGTCTGGGTGAGTTTGGAGGGGGGGGGGGGGGGTGTTTTGATAACAATCCACAACCTGTAGTCTACAAAAAATATTTATCCGGACACAGAGTTCAATCTATGAAAAATCATCTTGACCTTCAAGTCACCTTGAAAATTGACCTGAAGGTCATGATGGTCAAGGTGATGTACACTTTAACATTTCATCGACTTTTGTGAAGTATCTTGAACGTTTGTTTACCCCGAAAAACCAAGATAATTCATAGAAAGGGCATTGAGTCGTTTCTCAGACATTTGACCTTCATTTTTTTCCTTTCCAAGGCCACAACAACCATTTTTCCCACAGGTGATTTTTGACGTGAAATTTCCCGCTCTTTTCAGATCCGCAGTCAAAAATAGGGGTTCTCATTGAAGAAAAGGGCCTTACCTCCATTTCACCTTGAAAATTGACCTCAAGGTCCAAATTGATGGTACAGTCAAATGTCCCCTTTGTCCTGGTCAACCTTTGTCCGAACCATTTTTTTGTAGATAAAGTATTTTAGAAGATATTTGGGATTATAGATTAAAATGGGTCACCGTGTATATCAACTTAAACTTTAGATAAAATTGGATAAAACGCTAAAGTCTCTTGTACTTTAAATTCATTACCTCCGTATAATATTTTAATAGTTTTTATTTTTTTAATTAACCACATATATTAGCAGTTTAATTGTTTAAACAATTTTCGCACATTTGCCCCCTGAATGAAAAAATTTGGAAAAAAAATGATAATATGCGCTATATCTCAATATAACTAGCTCATATTTAATAAAAGTGGAGACTCAATTAGATCGGAAGATACTAAATATTTATTGAGCGTGCGACATGTATAGCCATGTCCGAGTCGAGCCACAGCTAGCCTTTCTCAAGACATAATGTGCTTTTAGATAATTTAAGCAACTTGAGACGGAATGTAGGGGAGAAGCGGCGAAATTGGCGTACCTAATAGAAAGTGCGAGTTTAAAAAGAAAGTATATGACTAAAAATTATGAAAAAATATTTATTTAATAGCTGGATATCTTTTCTATACTTTCCAATGGATAAAGATTGCATTGAAAATTATTAAAGCAGGTTTTTATTCAGATTTCCGAAGGACTGCACCTGCGTCAATTTACCCGCCATGTCGGGTAAATTGACGCACTAATATTATAATCTTCTCTTGCCACGTATTAGTTATATTTTCATAGATTTAGAATTACATTTCAGTAGCAAAGGTTGATGAAAAGAGGTAGTTATAATTTGAAACTAAATTTGAGATAGTATATCAAGATATGTGGAGTTTTTTATACCTTTATTCACATAAACCAGCCAAAGTTAAAATATATTATATATTAGTACAATAAAATACTGGCAATTGTGGATATTTAAGTGAATATTCAAATTGAAATCAGTTTTATAGAGAATTATTTGAATTTGTAATCAGAAGTATATACAATTATTAACTTTAGAAGACTTATAAATAATAGGAACAATCAATCAAAAATACAAATTTTTTACTTACATTGCTTTCACATCTTAAAATCGAGAAAACTTTCAAAACACTGTCAGACTGCAAATTAATTATTAAAAATCGCTTTTAAAATGCCTTAATACCTCAAACTTAAAAAAAAATTTAACCACTGATTGTTCAAATGAATATAACCTTACAAAGTCGTTACATCAGTTTTGCGAACCACATTACCTCCCATGTCACAAAAAATCTTAAGAAAAAGATTAGCAGAAAAGTCCAGCAACATTCAAATGTATATATCTATATATTAATAATTGTGTACTTACTATCTTCTTTATATTTTAAATCATAAACATCCGAGCACTTGACTTCAGTCACCGGTTTCCAGAAACACAACACGTGTGCCAACTTCGCCTCTGATTTGAATCTCGTATGCGCCAATTTTGCCGCAAGTGTATCGTTCATTAATTAAATACTTTTTACGTAAAATGCTTATTTTTTCATACAAATATTCTATCCTAATCGTAAGATTAAATGTCAAAGATTATAAAATCGTTGCATTAATCTAATTCACCTTGAATTACTATTATTTAACGATTTAACTCAATGGCTTCGAACATAACCATTATGCCAAAAAACGATTAATCGCAATAAAACTGTATTACGCAATTAGATTTTTATAATTTTTTCTATCAAATACATATCATACAAGAATGCACACGATAGAACTATTTTTATTTTTTGTTATGTTATCATTTTCTGAAAAATAGGGTGCGCCAATTTAGACGACGCGCCAATTTCGCCGCTTCTATCCTATTGCAAATTTTTTGCTCCAGAGACTCTTTTGTTACAGTTTTATTTACTGACAATAAATATTTCTCTGAAACTTTTCTGAGGGTCTCGGTCTTACGTATTTTCGGATGAGGGA
Organism: Diplolepis rosae; assembly: GCA_030998225.1. NCBI lineage: Eukaryota > Metazoa > Arthropoda > Insecta > Hymenoptera > Diplolepididae > Diplolepis > Diplolepis rosae. Next base: position 5,084,144 of record JAPYXD010000553.1, on the reverse strand, counting down.
ACAAATTGAAGGTGTCAAAACATTTGTCCACTCGGATATTTGATATTTCCATTCTTTCGATGATTTTGAGATTTTTTGAAATTATATATTTTAGCTTTATCGAAATGCAATCGCGGAAGAATGTTTGGGGGTCATTCGTACTTTTTTCCACGACTAAAAGCACATTATGTCTCGAGAAAGGCTAGTTGTAGCTCGAATCGGACACGTTTATACACGACGCATGCTCAAAAATATCTAATATCTTCCGATCTAATTGAGTCTCCACTTCCATGAAGTATGAGCTAGTTATATTGAGATATAGCGCAAATGATGATTTTTTTTCGAAATTTTTTCACTGAGGGAGCAAGCATGCGAATATTGTTCAAACAATTAAACTGCTAATATATGTGGTTAATTAACAAAATAAAAACTATTAAAATATTTATCTGAAAACCTAACGTAATAAGCTAAAAAATGAAACAAACCCGAAATAGATTCGACTAATTCAAACGGAGATAATGAATTTTAAGTACAAGAGAATTTCATCAAAAGTTTAACCTGATAAATTTCTCGAATAATTTTTTTTCTTTGCGAAAATCCCGATACATGCGTTAGTTAAATTAATAAAAAGATGCCACAGAAAAAAATTTAAGACTTAGAAATGTCAACAATTTTTTTTTTTAAATCCATACGATATGTAAAAGAATGGCCCATATTCGTGACATTTGAAAAAATGTTGAAGGTCTATATAAACGATAAATATATTAATGATATAGTATTTAATTCTAAAATTAGAAAAAAACTGGATGTTACAAATGAATATTTATGCATTTCATTTTACAAAATATTTGTCTGGAAATTTGAATAATACAGAAGATGATAAAAAAACGTGATTTAACATGAAAAAGTTTATATATGATTATTAAATGGAAAATTTATACATAAAATCACTGTATATCTCAGGTAGAGTCCCCGACCTGACTGCTCGTCGATATATCGACGTAAAAAATTTGTCTCATTTGTCATGAAGGTTTGAGAGGGTATTTCTGTGTAATTTCACGCGCTGAATATGAAAAAAATAGTAAAAAAATTCCCGCAGCCACCCTTGACCTTGAAAATTGCCAATTCAAGGTCAAATTGTATTTCTAATATAAGCTGAATTTTCAGAAGGCTTTCGTATGTAGTTTGATGCACTGAATACGTAAAAAATGGTAAAAAAATTCCCGCAGACACCCTTAACCTTGATTATCTCAGTTTTAAGGTGAAGAATACCTTAGTGTTTTTTTTAGTATTTTTTTCGTATTCAGTCCACTAAATTACGTAGGAAAACACTCTGAAATCCTCGCTTCTACTAGAAAAGAAATTTGACCTTGCAATACTGATTTTCAAGGTCAACAATGTTTCGAGAAATTTTAAAAATATTCTTTACGTATTAAAAACATCAAATTTTGCCAAAAAACATTACATTTTTTGTGCCTCTTGAGTGGTCGATATATCGACCACCCCCGCAGCTAAAAGGTTAACCACGCAACTAAAAATATTTCATTTTAATAATAAAAACAGGGATTTAGAACGTTTATACATGAATATTGGAGTAGATGGATGGAGCAAAGATGATGTATCTCGAGGTGGATTTGACACGCGAGTATTTCTAAACAAGAGACGAATAGCGTTATGAAATACGAACGAGGATGAGCGAGTCAACGAGTCACTGACTCGACTATTGCGCGTGCGTACGTGTATATTAATGGCTGCGCGCGTGAATGTGCATCAAGTATCAACAGATCAGCGTGGATTCTCCGGATAATTGATAATTGGCGGTGGCGAATACCAGCGAGTCTCAGCGAGTCACAGAGAGTTGCGGCGAGTATTTATGGGACTGCAATTCTAACGTTATTTTTCCCTATTAAGGGAAGAAACTGTCTTAATACATGGTTTTAATTGCAATCGACTCATAAGTCGGAACCCTCGTTGTAACCCTTGTTTCCAAAATTGAAAAATGTCTTGTGTCCCCGAGATGTTTAACGAAAACTATGAATGGTGAAACAAACTTTAGAATTAATTCGATGTATCAAATACTCCGCTAATATGTCAATACTAATTATGTTATATACGTAAAGGATGCAGATTCTTGAAATTTGAAAACATGTAGATAATCTACATGATAGATAGGAATTTGGGAAATAACATTTTCTTTTTAATGTTATCAAAACATGTATTTGTAATCCCGAAAACAAAAATTTACAACATGTATGTATGCATATGACAGTAGGCAGAAAAAGCAAAGATACCGTCTCACCTTTTTTTTCTCAATTAAAAAATATAACATAATGCAGAGGTGCATTACCATAAGACAAGATATTAAAAGACACTTTAGAATGAATGAATCTTTGTAACCCTGAAAACAAAAATTTACAACTTCTATGTATGCATATGACAATAAATATAATTATCTTATTTTTCAGCGATAAAAACTAGGAAAACAGCATGTACCTATCATTGAAGGCAGTGCAGTGGTTCACCATTTGCGGAACGTCTCCACCCATAGTAAACCTTCACGGTGGAGACGTTCCGCTAATTGTGAACCACTGCACTGCCTTCAATGACAGGTATTATGTTTTTCTAGTTTTTATCGCTGAAAAATAAGATAATTGTATTTATTGCTTCACGTTATAATCCAAATTTCGCCACAGAATCATAATTGCAATGCTTTTAATGTCTTTTTTACCGTTTTTAGCCGTAATAATGCGAGGTCATAGAACGGTCAGAGAATGGTCAGAGAACGGTCAGAGTATTCTATGACCGTTCTCTCAGCCGGGTCCGCTAGGGCAGATAAAGCAAAGGTAGCGTAAATCTTTTTTTGTAAATTAAGATACAAATATTCCTAATATTCAGATAAGTAAAATTACTAATAAAAAAATTATAGGTCACATAATTTTGGACGATTGTAAATTTAAGTTGCATAAGATAGCTGACAACTTAAAGATATCAGACGGTGGTGTGTTTACAATTTTGCACGAATCTTTGGGGATGCGTAAGTTGTTTTCGAAATGGGTGCCGCGTTTGCTCACACCCGACCATAAACAACAACGTGTCGAGAATTCAGAGCGTTCTTTGGAGCTGTTCAAACGAGATAAACAGGATTTCCTGCGTTGGCATGTGACAATGGATGAAACTTGGATCCACCACTACATACCTGACATAAAAAGATCATCAGCTGAATCAAAATTATATAGGGCGGCCTGCCCTCAAATTCGTCAAAAACTGACCGTAAAAGCATCTTTCTAGTCATAGACGATACATTTTTTTGATGAAACAAACATTGGATAATCTTGAGCGGGTGCGACGTGCGATTAAAGGTGATCGTCGATTAACTGTTCGTGAACTAGAAAATGATTTTGGAATACCGAAAACTACTGTTTGGGAAATTTTCAACAAGAATTTAGGAATGACTCGCGTGTGTGCGTTGAATGGCTTCTTCACCACGATAACGCGCCAGCGCATTCAACGAATCTTGTGCAGCAGTTTCTGAGTAAACACAGTATCGCATTGCTTCGACAACCTCCGTACAGTCTCGACATAGCCCCCTGTGACTTTTGGCTGTTTCTAAAACTCAAAAAACCACTCAAAGGACAGCGATTCGATGAGAAAACGACGATTGAAAATAATGCGACGAGCGTACTCAAGGCCATCTCTAAAAGTGAGTTCCAGGACTGTTTCGAGAAGTGGAAACATCGCTGGAACCGTGTTATTTAATCAAGTGGGGATTACTTTGAAGGATGCCACCCGCCCGATGATGAAGAATAACGCCAGCGCAGGGATATAAAGGTGAGCCCGATAATTTCCGGACAGACCTCGTATACATTTCTTTAAGCTTTATAAATTGAAATCAAAAATATCTATGAGAGCTCGTCCTCAAGTTCGTCAACAACTGACCGTGAAAGGAGCTACATAGAAAAATTAAATTTTATTCATCAACATAGTTTCCTTTAAGCGTAATACATTCATTCCAACGCTTCTCTAACTTTTCGATGCTTTTTTTGTAGTATGATTCGTCTTTGTTTTCAAAATAGGCCTTAGTTTCGACAATCACTTCTTTATTGTAGCCAAATCTCTTTCCCTGGAGCATTTTGTTCAGGTCCGCAATAGGAGCATTTTTTGTGTTTTTGAGAAAAAGCTTATAATAAATCCAAAATTCCAATATAGGTTTCTGATAGTGCTCATGAATCTCTATTAATAATCTTAATAACATTTTTCAGTTAAACTAAAATTAGGAAAGTAACAGTATGTTCAAACTTCAAAAAAGGCAATATCTAAATTCCATTTTTTAGTTAAATTACACAAAATAGGAAAAAAAGTTATCATACAACATTATTTACTGCATAAAGATATACAATTCAATAAGATATACAAATTTTGCCTAACATAGTTTCTGATAAAATGTATATTTATTATTTTAATTTCAAAAAATACGATTAAAATTTAAATATTCCATTATTTTAAAAAAAATCTGACATTTTTTGACAAAATTTATATTTCATTCAAATTTTAAAGAATTTGAAATCTTCCTGTGGAAAAAAGACGCTTACGACTGCGCTGTGATTCGAGCCCAGGTCTTTCGATTGCCGGTTGACTGCTCTAACCAACTGAGCTGCACAGGCGTCCGACATCTCCTTCTCCACAGGAAGACCTCATTATATCTCCTAGTGACACTGCCTTACGACTGAAATAATTTCAATTTATTTAGTTGAGTTCAATATTTTTTCCACTGCCCACATTAATTATCGGAGGATCATTAGTCGCGTTCAAACTCTTATATCGCAATAAATGCAAATTAAATTAAAATTTTGAAGAATTTGAAATCTTTTTGTAATATGTTATGATTTTAAATATTAAAAATAAAAAATTTCAGTTTTAACCAAAATATGTAAGATACAAAAGAAGGGTTAAAATAAAAAATCGTTTGCTTGAAAACAGTCTACGCATTCCTTTCCTTTTTGAGGTATTTGGTAGAAGATAAATTTTTTTAATCCTGTAAACTATTAGAAAGTTACAGAAATGTATTCAAAAAATCGAGCACGAAGCGCGAGTGTCATGATAACAATGTTTTCCTCCATGCTGATAGAGACTTAAGTATATTGAATTTCCTTTTTCATTTGAAATCAAAAAATTTAGTAACTTTGTGAAAATGTAATTCACATCTATAATGTTATAAAATTGATTTGAGCTTCTGTACTAAATTACAAGAAATAAACTTATATCTATGCGAAGAATACATACACGGAGAAAAATAGTTGAAGTAATTTTACTCAACTTCCGATCAAATTTGGGACATAAGGACAAGTTAGAAGTTATTTAGTATCACTGTATTTATTTGTGATATATTAAATGTTCGAAAATGAATCAAAGTTGAGTAAAATTCAGAAGTGTAGGGTGAAGTATGAAAGCGTGCATTAAAATTTTTTAAATATATATATTATTACTCGTAGTATAACTATAAAAAACCAATCTTTTATTAAATCACAAAAATAGTAGAGCTTTCCGTTCATTCTACTCTACGCTTCAATCGAGAGTTGAGTAAACCGTGAATCGCAAGATTTATTCCAACAGCTACATCTATTCACGCAGGAACGAATGAAAGTAATCTGCGCCTTGGGCAAATATGAAAAATTTTTAATTTCAAAAACTTAAATTCTTAAAATTAAATTGATCTTATGAAAATTTAAACAAAAAAAATCGATAAGTGTATTACATAAAATATGAAATATCACATAAATTACTCAGGCAGAATAATAATTTGGAATTCGCAAATGTAAAATCCATATTTTGAAAATATAAAACACAGAAAATAAAAGAACCTTCTTTTAAATGTTTTTATACAAGATACTTCTTAATAATGCAATTTTTTAACGTACATTTGAAAATTTAGTTTCACTAAACTTCATACGTTGTTATAATAAAAATGTATACTAAATGTAATTTAATAATTATATTATATATATATCAATAATCATAGTTATAATAATTGTGTAATTATATTAATTTTTTCAAATATTTTATTAATCATTTATGAAAAAAGTTGATTTATTTTTACTTGAGTAAGGCTAAAAAATTTTATTGACGGCACTTACTCTCACAAGCTCTGAATAACTCATGCAATCACTATATAAGAAAGTTCCAAATTTTATATCTCAGCATTGTAAGCGAGCGTGTGCGTGATTCGACGAAAGCGTATCGTACTATATATAAGTGTTGTTATTAGGTTTATATATGTACGGTTATATGTTTAAGTGTATTTGTAATTTAAAATATGATTGGCTACGTCCGTAATGGTGTGAATGTATTTGTAAGTTGTTTATGTATATACCGGATGACTATTGGCAGGCTCGAGGTAAGAATTTTTTTTTATTTGAGAGAAGCATATCATTGCCAGTTCAAACAGTGTCTCCAGAACGTGGGATTTTTCGGCCCCCACCACGTTCCCATCTGGGACAAACACATGTAAACGTGGCGTGTCAGTGTGTCGGCTCTGCTACACGCTGCGGTCACCAGCTTCGTGTAAAGCCGAAGGTGCACGAAGACGGACTTCGTTACAATGCTTGAGTTTTCAAGTTACTTTTAGATTTCACGCTTTCGTTTATCGAGTCGAAATTAAGAATTGTATTTTTCGCGAGTACGTGCAAAAGAGGCGCGAAGCAGACGACGAATTTGAATTTACGAAGTATACAGTTCAAGAAATAACACTTTTCTTCAATTTCTTGAAGAAAGTCTGCATGAAATAAACATCAGTATGATCTTGGAAAATTTCATGAGGATTTCAACACTTCAAAAATAAACTTTCAGTGAAATTTAGTGACAATAAATGTATAAAATTTGAATCAATATATAATTTTCCATTCAAATTTATATACTTCTTACTAATTTTGTACATTTAACAATTTTTCAATTAGAACAATATTTTCTATCAAGATAAAATGAACATAAAATTCAAGTTCATAATTTATATTTTCAGTTATATGTTAGAAATATTTTCATCTCACATTTTTGTAGCCTAAGCACAAACTTTTCATTCCAAAACTTAAAATCTCTACGGAAATGGAAAATTGTCTAATAGCAGTAGATAAATTAAAAAGCTAAAATATGTGTTTATTGGTATTTCCATATTAACATATAAATATCAATCAACTTTAAATTTTACATAAAAATGTTCGTTCGAAGTGTTCAAATCTTGTTACAATTTGACAAGATTTTATGGAGGAGTGCAATCTTTTGGATGAAATATTTTGTAGTTCTTAATTTGTCTGTCCGTCTGAAATCGTAGTAAGATTTGAACAGTAAACAACAAATTTTCCAATAGAATTCAGGATCAATAATAATTGATTCAGGAAATACTTCAACTCTGTAGAGCATTTTTGTATTTCGAATTCAAAATGTGTGCTTAAGCCACAAAAAAGTAAGCTGAAAATGTAGATATAAAACTAATTATGGCATGTTTATGTCTTCTTAATGGAAAATACTTTGCATATAATTCTCTAATTCGATATTTTTTTAATGTATGAACATTCAAGAAATTGATAAATATTCCATCTTTTTATAGGAACTAAAAATTTCCGGATAATGCTTTGATTGAGAAAGCTAAAAATTTGTCAAATATTGATATAAATTGCAATTTTACAATTGCATTATTTTTCAAATATTTTAACATCTCTTCAATCTTGATAATTCTTACAGAAGTTTATTTCATGTGAGTGACTTTTTCTTTTTCTAATGAAAGATTTCGTAATTCTAAATTCGGCCCAACTCGTAACATTGTAAAAAGATTTTAAAACTTCATACATTTTTTTTTATGTTTTATTCAAAGTCAATAAATATTCAATGTTTGGAATCGAAATATTAAGTAAATGATTTTTAATTTCTGGGAATAAACTGCTTTAATAAGACAATCTTTCTTCATTGTGAGAAATCTCAATTTTAAAATTAAAATTCTATGCATAGGATACAAAAACATAATATGAAAATACTTTTATTACAGAATTTTGAAATACACAAGTTGACCAATTTTTAATCGAGTAAATCGGCTACATTAAGCAAAAAATTATGTTAAAAATATTTTATCAAAAAAATAAGACACATTAAATTACGGTTTAAAATCCACATTCATAGATTGATGGTAAAAGCAGTTTAAAGTTTTTTAATCTTACGTTTTAGTGACGTATGCACAGACTTTTAATCAGATAAATGAAATGCTTTATAGAAAGTCAAAATTTTCTTATTACTGCACTTAATCAAATTTATAAAGTAAAAATATTTTTTAATTGATGCTTTCACTCAATTCTTTAAACATTCATTAATTGAAAATTGTACTCAAAATTTAATCTTGCAGCGTTCCAATATTCCCACAATGTTACAAAATCTTATTAATCATTATTTTAGTCGAATTATTTTCAAAATATTTAAAAAATAAATGTAAATATTTTGATTAAATACTCTGTCAAATTTTGCATTTGACTGATCTTGAAAAATTGTTGAAAGTTTTGAATACCGATAGAAGAAACTTTAAATGAAATTTTATGTCCATAAATGCTTAAAGTTCTATATAGAAATATCAACTACAACATTCTCAAATTTTATAAATAAACTACTAAATTCAAAAAGTTTCGGATTTTTTTAAAAACTGTACAAATTTCAAATATGAATCAGTCAAAATCTACTGATTATCAGTGAAATTTGACTGATTTAAATAACTAAAAACAGGTTACTGTGAATCAGTCAAATTTCACTGATTTCTTCAGTGAAAAGTAACTGATTTAACAGTGAAAAATATTGTTTCCACTGATGATTCAGTGAAAAGGCAAATCACTGATTCAATCAGTGAAAATTTGACTGATTCAGATTTAGAGTGTATACAAATTTCAAATATAAAGTGTACTATGTACATTAATCAAACAAATTTAGAAGATGAATATTTTAATAAATATTCCTAAATATTATTGGAATATGATACATATCGATTTAGAAAAACTTCTTCAAAGTACTCAGACATTTTTCTTATTTTACGACATTTTTGCACCATGTTTGACCTTTGGGTAGGATTCAAGAAAACGATTGTAGACATACTTTCATTACTTAGTAAAATACTATGAAGACTTGCTTTTTAAATTAAAGCGAAAACTTTTAAAACCTTTAACAATCGGTTGCATAGATTCTGCTCTAATCTTGGACGCAATTAGAGAAATAGGTTTTTTTGCTTTTTTTATATCTAGTTTTTGCCTTAAACATAAAAGAAAGAAAACACATTTGAAATATTAAAATAAAAAAGCTGGTTCATTCTTAGAGAATCCCAAATATTCTGAAATAAAACTCCTTTCCACACCACCACGGAGGTAGAGTTTACTAGTAATAGTTCAATAAATTTTATGTACTCTAAATAAATTTTTTCGTAATTGCAGAAAACTTATTCGAAATACAAAAATTGTATCTTTAAATGTACAGGATAATTAATTACAAAAATCGTTCGAATTTGAATTTCAAGGACTTGTACACACTTTCAAGGCACATCGTTTTTCCTTTTGCAAAAATTTTTAAAACTTCTAATTTTTCAAGCAGTTGGGAGAAGTTCATTTAAAAAAAATTGTTTTTTCTACTTCCACTCGCGCTAGCTTAACAAATTTTCAGAATTTTACGATTTTATTAATATTGTATTAAGTGTCTACATTTTCTGAAACTATCTACAGGAGAAAAATTTTAATACTTTAGTAAAGAAAGTTTTCTGAAAAGCTGTAGCTCAATCAGATTAATAGCCAAAAAGTTACCAATGTTTTAAATCGCAAACGAACGGTATAGAGGTCAAATTGGAGACGAAAACAAATAATAATAGCAACCTTCTTTTGTTTTCTTCTAAGATATACTTGATTCTCGCTTTATGCGTTATTTGAGAAGGCAAGAGTGTGGATTCTTCATATTTTTATCGTAATTCCTTATTGAAAACGGCAAAAGTAAGAATATTATATTATTATTTGGTGATACGTGAGTGCTCTTACGTACGTTATTGTTTGATGCTTGTAGGTAAGTTTATTATGTGAAACTTAATTTGTGTGCAGATTACAAATTATTCACATTCGCTCAATTTTATCGACTTTTCATCTTATTAATTCATTTCAAATAATTCTGTTTTCCTTCATCGTATAATTTATTGTTCACAATGAGTAATCCGGTTGACCCAAATTCGAGTGTTTTGAAGGACAGCCAGGTTCAAACGAAGGTTGACCACCCTTTGAACTCTGGTTCAAACGAATGTCAACCCGCTAGAAAAGTCATGAAAAATGCAAAAAACTTTCAGTTGGGATGGATTGAGGAATTTCCGTCGTGGAGAGAGTGGGTGGTTACATTAGCAGATGAAACAAGATTTCATTGCAAAATTTGCAATAAAACGTTGCTATGTGGCAAATCGGAAATTGAAAAGCATGAAGCATCTTTATCACACAGAAAGAAGCAAGAGTTTTCAAATAAATTAGAATGTTATGGAGTAGTAAGTGAAAATTCTTCTAATGTAACTGCCAATTCTTACAGTGTTGAACCTTGTGTAGCAAGTTCTTCTGCTTCAGAATTCACAAATTCCACGATTCCGGAAAGTGTTACTTTCAAACAGAAAGTACAAGAAGCAGAGATTAGGATTAGTACATTTTTCGTAGAGCATAATTTACCATTCGCGATTTCATCAGAATTGATAGGACTTTTCCAAGATATGGAACCTTCGGTTTTAAAAGACGTTAGATTGAGCCACACTAAAATGGTCCTAGTTGTAAATAACGTCGTATGTGCTGCTGAAACTGATCGCATGGCAAATATTTTGCGTAAGCAATCATTTTCAGTGTACGAAGACGAAACGACCGACAGGACTCTAGAAAAGTGTCTGTCATTAATGGTTCGATATGTGGAGCCAACGACATTTTCTGTCAGGGTGGAATTGCTCCAGCTCATTAATGTAAATGCTTCGGATTGTTCTGCCTCTAAAATTTTTGATGCGTTCGAAAAAGCATTGTCCGGGCAGAAAATCCCTTTATCTAATATCTGTGCTTTAGCTTGTGATAATGCACAGGTGATGGTCGGCAATAGGTCCTCATTTAAAACAAAATTAAAGGAAAAAAGTCCCCGTTTAATTGTTTTCCCGTGTGTCTCGCATTCGTCAGCAATTGTAGCAAAACATTCTTGTGCCACAATCCCAGATGTAGAGGATTTAATCAAAGATTTGCCAGCTTTTCTTAATGCTAGCTCCAAGCGAACGGCTATTTTTCGATCGATTGTTTTGGAATTAGGAAATGACTATCAAAAAATTCCTAGTCATTCTGAAACTCGCTGGCTTGTCCGCTATCGATGCATAGATATTATAGTAAAGAATTGGGAAGTTATTCTTCAGTATCTTATGGTCCTCGTATCTGAGAAGGTAGAGAAGGCCAAAGACTTGTTAGGAAAAATGCAGAATCCTTTGACACTCGCATATTTCCTATTCTTGATATTTACTTTGAATAGGTTCAACGTATACAATGCGAAATTTCAAAGTCGCGAAACAATGGCTCAGGAACTCCAGCCAAACTCGGCTAAATTCTTCGTATGGATTCTTAGCAGTTATTTGAAAGAGGGTCTTCTTCAACCGAATTTATTCTTTCAAATCATTAGAAATGTTAAATTTGCAGATCCTAGTAATCAAAAGCCGCTTCAAGACATTGACGTTGGTAAGGAAACGCGAGAATATTTCCAGCAGCAACTTACAAACAAGAAATTGCAAATAGTAGAAGTTGATCTATTTCTTCGTAATTGCTTGAAATTTTATTTCACAGCAAGCGAAGAAATTCGCAATCGACTTCCTTTTGATGACATCTTTTTGTCTTGCGTTGCTGTTTTCCGGCCTCAAGTAGCTTTCTATGCTGATCGAAGTGAAACTTTTCCTAGGGTCTGGAAAGTTTGTCAAGATTTAGGGTCGTTTGATAGAATAGGTGTACAAAAAGAGTGGGATTCTTTACTCAAAATCAGACAGGAATTCAAAGAAAAGTGGTCGAATTTATCTTTTGACGAAATGTGATCTAGTATCGGTGTATCTTTGACGAGTCCTGGAGTGTTCGGAGTGTTCCTCATTCAAATGCTGAGGCGGAGCGAGGTTTCTCCATGCTCACGGACGCGAAAACTCCCAAAAGAAATCGCTTAGGAAACAGGACGGTCAACTCAATTTGTGTTACTCGATCAGCCCTAAAGGCGAGAGCTGAAACAGCCAGAACAACGAGCATCACTTCGAAGCATTTGCAATTAATGACCGAAAATCTATATGAGATGGCAGAAAGTGATAGGGAAAGTGGTTTGTCGCTCTTCGCTCACGAAGGAGAGGATTAATTCTAATGGCCAAGGCATGGCGTTAATCAATTTCAAACCCCTTTCTTACTCACAAAATAATGACATTTTATTTCTCATAACAGAGATACGTTCTTTATTCCTTTCTTCGCGTGCCTCGGGTATGGAAATTGTTTAGTTTTAATTATTATTTTGTGAGTAAGAAAACATACTGAAATTGAGTAATATCACGCTTTGGGCATAAGTGAGAGGCAAGGGGACTCACAATAATCAAGCACCCCAAATCATCCCGAATTAATCAAACTTCTTCATTATTTGATTTAAAACAAAACATTTTTGTTCGACGTATACTGACATTTGATAGAGGCAAGCCTGAAGTACGGGCTACATTTGTAGCGTTTTTTACCAGTTTGCTTCATTTTTTTCCTTTTTTCTTTTTGCTTGAAAGCAAAAACCCTTTTCGTTTCGTAGGACGTGGACTAGGCCTACAGGGGATACCACGTAAAAAAAACGAGCCTTAAACTCTACCTCCGTGGTGGTGTGGAAAGGAGTTTTATTTCAGAATATTTGGGATTCTCTAAGAATGAACCAGCTTTTTTATTTTAATATTTCAAATGTTTTTTCTTTCTTTTATGTTTAAGGCAAAAACTAGATATAAAAAAAGCAAAAAAACCTATTTCTCTAATTGCGTCCAAGATTAGAGCAGAATCTATGCAAGCGATTGTTAAAGGTTTTAAAAGTTTTCGCTTTAATTTAAAAAGCAAGTCTTCATAGTATTTTACTAAGTAATGAAAGTATGTCTACAATCGTTTTCTTGAATCCTACCCAAAGGTCAAACATGGTGCAAAAATGTCGTAAAATAAGAAAAATGTCTGAGTACTTTGAAGAAGTTTTTCTAAATCGATATGTATCATATTCCAATAATATTTAGGAATATTTATTAAAATATTCATCTTCTAAATTTGTTTGATTAATGTACATAGTACACTTTATATTTGAAATTTGTATACACTCTAAATCTGAATCAGTCAAATTTTCACTGATTGAATCAGTGATTTGCCTTTTCACTGAACCATCAGTGGAAACAATATTTTTCACTGTTAAATCAGTTACTTTTCACTGAAGAAATCAGTGAAATTTGACTGATTCACAGTAACCTGTTTTTAGTTATTTAAATCAGTCAAATTTCACTGATAATCAGTAGATTTTGACTGATGCATATTTGAAATTTGTACAGTTTTTAAAAAAATCCGAAACTTTTTGAATTTAGTAGTTTATTTATAAAATTTGAGAATGTTGTAGTTGATATTTCTATATAGAACTTTAAGCATTTATGGACATAAAATTTCATTTAAAGTTTCTTCTATCGGTATTCAAAACTTTCAACAATTTTGCAAGATCAGTCAAATGCAAAATTTGACAGAGTATTTAATCAAAATATTTACATTTATTTTTTAAATATTTTGAAAATAATTCGACTAAAATAATGATTAATAAGATTTTGTAACATTGTGGGAATATTGGAACGCTGCAAGATTAAATTTTGAGTACAATTTTCAATTAATGAATGTTTAAAGAATTGAGTGAAAGCATCAATTAAAAAATATTTTTACTTTATAAATTTGATTAAGTGCAGTAATAAGAAAATTTTGACTTTCTATAAAGCATTTCATTTATCTGATTAAAAGTCTGTGCATACGTCACTAAAACGTAAGATTAAAAAACTTTAAACTGCTTTTACCATCAATCTATGAATGTGGATTTTAAACCGTAATTTAATGTGTCTTATTTTTTTTTGATAAAATATTTTTAACATAATTTTTTGCTTAATGTAGCCGATTTACTCGATTAAAAATTGGTCAACTTGTATATTTCAAAATTCTGTAATAAAAGTATTTTCATATTATGTTTTTGTATCCTATGCGTAGAATTTTAATTTTAAAATTGAGATTTCTCACAAAGAAGAAAGATTGTCTTATTAAAGCAGTTTATTCCCAGAAATTAAAAATCATTTACTTAATATTTCGATTCCAAACATTGAATATTTATTGACTTTGAATAAAACAGAAAAAAAAATTTTATGAAGTTTTAAAATCTTTTTACAATGTTACGAGTTGGGCCGAATTTAGAATTACGAAATCTTTCATTAGAAAAAGAAAAAGTCACTCACATGAAATAAACTTCTGTAAGAATTATCAAGATTGAAGAGATGTTAAAATATTTGAAAAATAATGCAATTGTAAAATTGCAATTTATATCAATATTTGACAAATTTTTAGCTTTCTCAATCAAAGCATTATCCGTAAATTTTTAGTTCCTATAAAAAGATGGAATATTTATCAATTTCTTGAATGTTCATACATTAAAAAAATATCGAATTAGAGAATTATATGCAAAGTATTTTCCATTAAGAAGACATAAACATGCCATAATTAGTTTTATATCTACATTTTCAGCTTACTTTTTTGTGGCTTAAGCACACATTTTGAATTCGAAATACAAAAATGCTCTACAGAGTTGAAGTATTTCCTGAATCAATTATTATTGATCCTGAATTCTATTGGAAAATTTGTTGTTTACTGTTCAAATCTTACTACGATTTCAGACGGACAGACAAATTAAGAACTACAAAATATTTCATCCAAAAGATTGCACTCCTCCATAAAATCTTGTCAAATTGTAACAAGATTTGAACACTTCGAACGAACATTTTTATGTAAAATTTAAAGTTGATTGATATTTATATGTTAATATGGAAATACCAATAAACACATATTTTAGCTTTTTAATTTATCTACTGCTATTAGACAATTATCCATTTCCGTAGAGAATTTAAGTTTTGGAATGAAAAGTTTGTGCTTAGGCTACAAAAATGTGAGATGAAAATATTTCTAACATATAACTGAAAATATAAATTATGAACTTGAATTTTATGTTCATTTTATCTTGATAGAAAATATTGTTCTAATTGAAAAATTGTTAAATGTACAAAATTAGTAAGAAGTATATAAATTTGAATGGAAAATTATATATTGATTCAAATTTTATACATTTATTGTCACTAAATTTCACTGAAAGTTTATTTTTGAAGTGTTGAAATCCTCATGAAATTTTCCAAGATCATACTGATGTTTATTTCATGCAGACTTTCTTCAAGAAATTGAAGAAAAGTGTTATTTCTTGAACTATATACTTCGTAAATTCAAATTCGTCGTCTGCTTCGCGCCTCTTTTGCACGTACTCGCGAAAAATACAATTCTTAATTTCGACTCGATAAACGAAAGCGTGAAATCTAAAAGTAACTTGAAAACTCAAGCATTGTAACGAAGTCCGTCTTCGTGCACCTTCGGCTTTACACGAAGCTGGTGACCGCAGCGTGTAGCAGAGCCGACACACTGACACGCCACGTTTGCATGTGTTTCTCCCAGATGGGAACGTGGTGGGGGCCTAAAAATCCCACGTTCTGGAGACACTGAGTTCAAATAATACGCCCGATGCTCATTTTACCCAACTACGGTTTGAAGCACGTCAAGCGTCGGTGATATACTTATACATTTCATGTTAACCCACTGACGCAAGTTGGTGCCCTGTCGTCGATAACGTTTTACTCAACTCCTTACTATTCCCTATGTAACGCTTATTGTTATTCACTTTGGGTTAATTAGGTATATATCAAATTGATTTTACCCGACTAGGATTTAATAGATGTTCAAATGTCCTCATGTCCCAAGTTTAATCGACAGAGTTGAGTAAAATTACTTCAACTATTTTTCTCCGTGTATAAGACCAAGTGCGAAGCGGAACGATTGAAGCGCACAATAAAATGTGCCCGCGAAGCGGACAGACTTTTTTATTTAGATAACCTAGAGAATTGTGCATCGACATGAAGTAGACATAGGTATTGTGCATAGTTAGCCAATACTTGAAAATATCGGCTCCTGCTACACTGGCGAGAAGTACTAGAGCCGATATATCGGTCCGCGCCTCGTAGCGCTTTACTATTCGCATTGCTTTTTGAATCATTTAAATATTGTTTCTCGTTTGGTTTTTATGAGCATTTTCCTAAACCCTAGTAAAACTGTGAAATTCGACCGGTTATTCTCGCATAGGCACCTATTTTTCGCCCGGCACTAAAAGGGTTAAGGCTCTATCAGCCTGAAGGAAAACATTGTGAATCTCGGTTAGGCCATTCACGAGGCTACGCGCTGTTTTTCAAGTATCGTAGAGCTGTGAATGCAACTTTCGGGTACAGCACTTTCGTTCGTTTAATTTTTTCCGTGTACCTGCTGCCGAGGATCGATTTCAAGTCGGCAGAAAAATAATTCGTGAAGATTCTTCTCAAGTTTGCGCTTAGAAATTTTAATTTCTGTAAAGTGAGACGAATTTTTACAATCAGAAAAACAGCCAAATCTCAATTTCTATGCATTTCTTGTGCTTTTTTATAAATATGCAATATAAAGCCTAGACTTTCCTTTCTTAGCTGGGCTAAGATTCAATCTATTTGGAAAGCTTCGAGAAGCGTGTTAAAACTTCTAAAAAGAGACAAATTTTGATAAAATTTTCTGTACTGTTTTCGTAAAAAACAGCAACTTCTTATTGAAGGCGAGCGATCTAAGAGCGTCTTTCTCTTTCTTTGACCTATCCAGTTTGAAAAATAGGGTTACATAACATCCATTTCGACCGTCTAGTGAGTCAGCGCACTTCTGAAGATTGGGAATTTTTGCTTTGTTCACAACGCAGTCAACCTATTTATCCTAAAGTGTCTTTTAATATCTTGTTTAATATCTACATGTTTTCAAATTTCAAGAATCTGAATCCGCTACGTATATAGCATAATTAGTATTGACATGTTAGCAGAGTGTTTGATACATCGAATTCATTTTAAAGTTTGTTTCATCATTCATAGTTTTTGTTAAACATCTCGGGGACACAGCACATTTTTTAATTTTGGGAACAAGGGTTACATCGAGGGGGTTCCCACTTATGAGTCGATTGCAATTAAAATCATGTATTAAGACTATTTCTTCCCTTAATAGGGAAAAATAACGTTAGAATTGCAGTCCCATAAATACTCGCCGCAACTCTCTGTGACTCGCCGAGACTCGCTGGTATTCGCCATCGCCAATTATCAATTATCCGGAGAATCCACGCTGATCTGTTGATACTTTATGCACATTCACGCGCGCAGCCATTAATATACACGTACGCACGCGCAATAGTCGAGTCAGTGACTCGTTGACTCGCTCATCCTCGTTCGTATTTCATAACGCTATTCGTCTCTTGTTTAGAAATACTCGCGTGTCAAAACCCCCTCGAGATACATCGTCTTTGCTCCATTCATCTATTGGATGGCACTTTTCACATAAAGAATTGATTTGTTTTTTTACAAATATTTATTAAAGTGGAGGGGGTACAATTTTCGGGCTTTTGATGCAAAACCTTATCTTCGAACATTTGTAACTTTTTTCCTGATACGCAAAACAAAATTCCATACCAAATTTTTTTGATAGATTTTTCGATCTACTTTCATATGGCTATAACCATTTTTATAGAAAATTTAGTTTTCACTTTCAATTTTGAAAATCAAAATTACATTTGATTTTTTTTTAAATTTCGACTTTTTTTATTCCTTTGAAAATAGTTTAAATAGAAAGCCGAGGTTTTTTTCTATAAGGGACCTAATTTTCAGAATGGCATATTAATTGGTCTATGAGTAATCGAATGATAAGTAACTAGATGCCACAATAGGGTGAGAGACGCGCGATTCGCTCAAGTGCGTTCGCGCCGAGGAACTTTGTGGAACACCTTCATAATGTTATACACGCTGTTAGTAAAAATTTAATTTCTTTCCTCTTAAGTATCACAAAATTTCAGAAGTGTAAGCAAACAACTTTTGAATTTAGCCGCACATTTTGCACTTCCTACTTCTGCTACTAGATTTCTCATAAGAAAAGTTAATTTTCAATACCATAAGAACCAGGCATACACTGAGAAAAAAATGCTATCGAATCAAAAGCATTTCTTTCCAAAAGCATGCATATCATGGATCCAAATCAATATGCTATAGAATTAGCAACATATTTATTGGTTCTTGTAGTATATTTTTATGAATTAATAGTATACATGCTTTTGGAAAGGAATGCTTTTGATTCAATAGAATTCCTTTCCTAGTGTATATTAGTCGTATTCTACTCGCAGATTTCATCTGAAACCAAATTTATCAAAGCAGGTTTGTACAATATTTACTACGGTAATGTATTATGAAGAAGATGAAGAGCTGAAGCACATAAATAGCTCATGACACGGTGGCTGTTCACGATTATTATAAGATAATAATAGATTTTTACCACGTTTTGATTCTTACTCAAGTTGGAAAACTTTAACTCAAAAAGTTTTTATCCTCTGAGCACCTCTACTTGAAGCTTCAAGAAGTCGTTAAGTCACTGTAATACACACTCAATAAATTCGAATCCAATAGATTTAGGTTTTAAAGCATATTCCCATTTAATTTTACACTGATGAATGTAACGTAGGCATTTTGATTCAACAATGACAGTCTCAACCCTGAAAATGCGGAGAGCAGTTATTCTAGCAATATATATTGTTATTCAACTTTAAAAATTGGTACGAAAGCGTTCCACAAAGTTCTCCGGTGTCAGCGCTCTAGCGGAGATCGCACGCCACCCACCCTATCGTGGCATCTGGATTAGAGGTGTGCAAAAAGATTCGATTTCCGATCCGATATTGGCCTTTGTCGAATGTCGAATATTCGACATCTGAATCTCGCTTTTTCGCGTGTCAGATTTTCCACAATTCGAAATTAAAAAGCCCATTTAGAAAAATGTTGTTCAACTCAAGATTTTTAAAGGGGTTGTGTTCTAATGATACAAAGATATGGAAGTTGAGCAATATTAATCGAATCGTTTGAGCTGAGGGTCAACAGTTTCTGGGTCTAGCATACGGAAAAAAAAAGAATAAAAAGTTTCGAAATCAGTTAATATCTTCTGTTCACATTTTTTATTCTATAATCTTAAAAAATTCCTATTGGTTAAAAAGTTTCAGCAAATTAATAATAATATAATAACAATAATAGAGAATTATGAATTAAAATTTTTTTTCTGAATTTAGAATTGTTCGAAAATTTGCATTAAAAAAATTGTAAATGCATATTCCAGAAGAGCCAGAAAATATTTTCGTGGTGTTTGAATCGTTTCAGAATAGTGAATTTTAAGATTTTTTGAGGGAATAAGAAAATATTGTAGAAGTTTAGAATGAAGAATATAAATAAAAGATATTAACTGACTTCAAGTTATGTTTTTATTCTTTTTTGGATGTTTTTTTGTCCCTATTTAGCAACGTAAATAGAAGGATTTTCAAGGATAAGATTCTACATCTGACATGAGGTCTTAAGTCTTAATTGCGTATTATCAAGGTAGATGTAATGGATTGCCTAAAACTTCGAGTTGACTTACAAGTCTCGATTTAGAATGTTTTCTTTCAGCTAAATCCGGATTTTTCTTTAATAATACTTTTTTAAAATTAAAATTATTATTTATATAAAAATAAAAAAAAAATGATAAATTATAAATAAAATAAAATTATAATAATATAAAAATTATTTCTTTGATACTGATTATTTGAGAAAGTGTGTGCAACTTATTTGAAATTTGTATGCTGGTCTATTAATAATCGATATCTTATTTCGTGTGGCCGAAAGTTGGTTTAAAAAAGTAAGGTAGGAATCGGGTAAGTGTGTCATGACCTTGAAATTAAACTAATAAAAAAGTATTTAATCGGGTGTAGAATATTTTCTCGTACATTCTAATAGAGTTCATTTAAATGTACAAAATTAATTTTTCTATAATTTAGTGTACAGTTGTAAGGTGTACAATTTCATTGTGCTTGAAAAATTATTAATGAAATTATGTTCCGCAGGGTTTTCTCTTTTATTGTACAGAGTTTTATTGTTTAAAGTTTATTTAAATTTCCAAAATTCAAATTATTATGTCTTCTTTCAGTTGTAGAGTTTTATGGTATAGGATTAACTTTGGTGAGTTAGTAAAAATATTAAAATTGTTCATTATATAATATATAACTCTGTATAGTCCCTGTGCGTATAATTATTTGTCTTGAGGTTTCAGGCGTATAAAATTTAATTTCGTAGTTATTTTATCAAAGACAAATTACGTTGCCTGATTCTTCAAACAATTTTAATACACATTTCTGACATGTATAAATCGCATAAGACAAAAAAAATTCGACTTTTAAGAATCCGGCATTCGATCGGACGCGCTTCGGATGTCGAATATTCGACATTCGACGGACGGCTGATCGAATCGAAAAAAACCCAAATCCGAGAAAGTGCGCTTCGGATGTCGGATATTCGACATTCGACGGACGGCCGATCGAATCGAAAAAATCTGATTCAACAAATAAGGCGAATCGAATTTGCGACATTCGAACCGACAGAACGCACACGTCTAATCTGGATACTTATCGTATAATTACTCAAGGGCCAATGGAAATGCCAGTCTGAAAATTAGAGCTTCTATAGGGAAAAACTCAGCTTTCTATCCAAACTGTTTTCAAAGGAATAAAGAGTGCCAGAATTTAAAAAAAAAGTCAAATTTATCATTGATTTTTGAGAGTAAAGGTAAAATTTTAAATTTTCCAAAAATAGTCATAACCATATGAAAATTGGTAAAGAAATCTACCGAAAACATTTTGAGTAACATTCCCTGCTAAAAATGACAGGTATAAATAAAATAGAACTCGGAAAGAAATCGGTTAGATACTCATTCGGGTCTTATCCGGGTTTAGTCTGGATTCTGATTTACATTTTCGGTATCTATCAGGTTCTACGTGGTCCTTATCCGGGAAGTGCTGAGAGAAACAAAGTTGTAAATTTATTGTATCCGGCACTACGCGGCTTCTATCCGTTAAATGGAACCAGAAATTTAATTTCGGCAAACACGAAAGTAAGTTTCTACTCGGGTCCTACCCGGTCTTTGAATAGGATATCGCAATCTAGCCGGTTGTACCCGATTCCTATCTGGCAAGTGGAACCAAAAATTAAATTTATTATAAAATACAGATGTGGGTTTCTATCCGGGTTCTACTCGGTTTATATTAGGTGTACATATAAGTTTAGAGGGATTGACATAAGTTGGTGTAACTAGTATTAAATCGCATCGGTCCATGTTGTAACTATATTCATCTTAAAGCGTCACCATTTTACCCTAATAGTCAATGTGTGTCATTTCGCTGAAGTGTAAACAACACGCCTTCTTTGTGCTCTAACCATGTTAATTTTGTGCCAACAAAACAACATTTGCGGGAAGCGCTGCTTTTTTGCTTCAACTTGAAGAAAAGTGGAGCTGAAGGACATCGATTGCTATGTGAAGCATATGGGGAACATGCTCCATCAATAAAAACATGTGAAGTAAAGTTTGAAGACGCTGAGTTGGAGGCATTATTGGATCAAGATTCATGCCAAACTCAAGAGAAGCTCGCTGAAACCTTGGGAGTGACTTAACAAGCGATTTCAAACCGTCACAAGGCCATGGGTATGGTGCAAAAACAAGGATATTGGGTTCCGCATGAACTCAAGCCAAGAGACGTCGAACGCCGTTTTTTTACGTGCGAAAAACTGCTCCAAAGGCAAAATCGGAAGGTTTTTGGATCACTGCGGAACGTTGCCAACAACAATTGGTGCAATTGAGCCGAGCATTGAAGTTTATACGACGCCAATATTTAACTTGGATGTCCCACCCCACCCGCCTTATTTGTCAGACATTGCTCCTTTGGACTACCACTTGTTCCGGTCGATGGCTCATGGGATGGGGGTGAAACCCAATGGTAAATTACTGGGAACAAACATGGCGGTAAAAGCATGCGATCCCCCACTTTTTCATGGAGCCTTTCAGCGCTCCCGTTGCCCTCCTGCCCCTTTGCCCGAATAAATTCTAAAATAAAATTTTTATACATCAAACGCGATTAGATGCTGAAATTGCAAAACTTTGAATTACTATTTATTAAGCAGTAAAGTAGGTGTTGTAATTTCATAACTTGATCGCCTCTGGTGCCTCATTGAAGTATTTGGCATTAATTTCCTTGCCTTCAGACTTAATATTATTTCACAAGCAGCTATGACTTCTGAACTGCGAGATCAACTATTTTCTGGGGGATTTTTAATTGGCTGCGTGGTTCCCCCACATTTACATGGACGTGTTTCTCCCCTTCCAAAGCAGGCTTCACTCCCATGGCTCATGGCCTGGCTGAGCAGCACTTCACTTCTTATAAAGAAGCCAAAAATTGGGTCGATTCTTGGATCATCTCAAAAGATGAGGAATTTTTTAAACGCGGTATCCGTATGCTGCCTGAAAGATGGTCAAAGGTAGTAGAAAGAGATGGGCAATACTTTGAATAACATACATTGTACCAATTATTCTAAATAAAGTTTCCAAATCACCAAAAAAACCCTTAAAACTTATTTGCGCACCTAATAGAACTGAAGAATCAGACGAAAACAGAGAAATATCAGACCCACTGTCTATCAAAAAAATGACACCACTCGAAATATCCCGAATGTGGAGACGCTTGGAACCGGAAGAGCCCGTATTGATGATCTCCGTACGACAGGGCTGGGTTAGTTTTCCGAAATCAAAGGTGATCTCCAGGAGCAAGGTCGAGCACACTTTTTGGCATTTTTGCCGTAACGTTCGTGGTAATAGCATTGTCCTGATTAATTCTTACTTTGTGAAAGATCTCGTCCCTGAACATTACGCGAATTGAAACGACTACGCGATCGTGACATTGTTTTTAAATCACGTATTTCACTGGAGAGTCTTTCCACTTGTTTGGTTAGAGTGCCGATCAAGGATAAAAAATGGTCGTGCGACGTTGTAATAACAGAATTTTGTTTCCGTAAATTTATGTTGCCGAAGTAAATACGACCTGGTAATTTAAGGACTGAGACGCTTCAGGAACTTTGTCAGCCAAGTTGGCTAGCTCTTGTAGATCTTTTACATTTGACAACGCCAAAATTGCACGAGCTTGAGATGGCATTTGTTCAAGAAACAAGCTCTTAATGACCGCGTCAGTACAACTACCGTCATTAAGAGACCGAAGCCTTTTTAAAAGAAGGGAAGTTTAGCCCTATAAAATAACCTCTCCTCTGAATAATTTTCTTTAACGAGTCTCAGCTGAGACAGAGAAACTTTGAATTAATTTATTTTTTATTTGCATATAGATGTCCGCGGGTTTTGGTTCTAACTTTAATAAGTGTTTGATATGTGGCCCACAAAGTATTTTTAAATATTACTGTATAAAATTGTTGTTGATTTTTTTTAGGTTTAAATTATTATATTATTCCAGTCTTTTCTTATATTCTTTTATTTAATGACTAATTAAGAAATATTTACAAGAGCACATTTTGTGCTAGTATACAAAAATGGTTGTGCTGATATCGACAACGCTGTACTAGCTCTGACTAAAATACGACAACAATTCATTACATTAGCAGCCGCGGCCGTCGCTCGCTCGCTGTATATTGTGTATATGGGTGAGAGGTGCGTGCGCACTCAGTAATTGTAAATAATATTCACTTTAGCAAACGTTATAAATTTACTCAATTTATATTATATTTCAACACGACATCTTAAATTTATTATTTCCTTGCATAACCATTTAGTAAATACATCTGCTATATTATCATTTAAGTTAATCTTCACAACATTAATTAAACCTTTTTTTACATGATCGTGAACAAAATGATAATGTATTTCTATATGTTTAGAGTTCTTAGTAAAATTTCCGTATTTCGCAATGCTAATCACTCCCGAATTGTCTTCGTACACTTTTATCGGTTCACTCGTATTTATTTTGAACACTTTCATTAATTCATTAATAACCTTCATTTCACTTACAGCTTCGGATAACGCAATATATTCCGCGTAATCTGACGCTTTCGTTACACACTTTTGCTTTCGCGATTTCCAAGTGAACATAACAGTCAACCTTTTCAACATTATCATTCTTCTTATAACATAACTTTAAATCTTTTGTTTTATATAGTTATCCTAATATTCTAAGAGCGTACTTAAAATGAGTTTTGTTGTAACTATTTTGAAATCTACTCAAATAATTAACGCTATAACTAATTTCGGGTCTAGTATTAGAACTAATGTATAATAACGCATCCAATAAATTTCTGTATTTAAAATCTCTTTCGCAATAGTCAGATTTTTCAATTTTCAACTTTGTTTCCATGGGTGTATTGTATAAGTTGCTATTTTGCAATTTGTACTTTTCCACTAAAGACTCAATATATGCTGTCTGACTCAATTCCATTTTATTGTTTTCATAATCATACTCAATTTTTATTCCTAAATATTCTTTAATTTCACCTAAATCTTTCATTTTAAAACGATCAGATAGTAAATGTTTAACTTTCTTAATTTTATTTTTATTTTTGCAGCAAAGTAAAACATCTACGTAATTTACTAGATACAAAGTATTCTCTCCTTCCCCGTGTACATACAAACAAAGATCAATATTGTTTTTCATAAAACCAATCCTAGTTATAAATTCATCAAAACAATCAAACCAATCTCTCGGACTTTCACTCAAGCCATACATAGATTTTACTAGTTTACATACTCGGTCTGTTCCATCCTCATACCCTTATGGTTGAAGAATGTATACTTCCGTGCTTACTTTGCCATTCAGAAATGCAGTCTCTACGTCCATCTGTTCTATTATTAAACCATTTTGACAACAAAAGGACATTAAAAATTTTAATGTTTCACTACTTGCAACGGGAGAGTATATATCATCAATCACGTTTTTCTGTTGAAAACCTCTAACTACTAATCTAGCTTTATATTTACCCTTTGATTTTATTGTAAAGACCCATTTTACATCTAATACGTATTTATTTTTATCTCTATTTACAAGAATCCAAGTATCAATGTTATCTAAACAATCGATTTCATTATCCATAGCCTTTACCCAATTTGTACAATCTTTACTATTAATCGCTTCTTCATACGAATTTGGAGTATTTATTTTACAAAAATTAACGTAAATATTATTACATTCGTTTTAAGGATACCTAATGGGACTCCTTTTATTACATGAGGATTTTCTACTGAGAACATTTAAATTTTTATTCTTATTTTCATTTATATTCTTTTTTTGTTCAAACTTGCTTTTCTCGATTTCGTTCTCGTTTTCAATGAAAACATTCCCTTTTTTAATCAATTTATTTTGCTCAATTTCATCCAAACTTTTAAAACTGTCATCTGACATATTATTTTCACCCTTATCAATTTTATCAGTAACTTTCACACCTGAATTAGGCCCAGCGATTTCCAACTTATTTTCTTTTATCTCTTTATTTTTACTAGACTTTTCAGTAACTACAGTATCATCAAGACTTATATGTATAAATAAAGAATTCCTCGTTTCATGTATTATAAGAATGTTTCTTGAATACTAACATCATGGAAATAGATAACAAAACATTAATAATTTATAATCACCGAATGTTGATTGTAATTATTCTTCAGCAGAGTTCAGTAGAGTTCCCTGATCATGGTTTTTTAAATCTATATGGTTTAAACAATCAGCGAATCCAATCACCATTGACTGACCGTTCACTGACCACCCACTGACCTCGTAATAATATGAATGAGAAGAGCACAAAAAACATTAACATTGTTTCAATTATGATTCTGTGGTATATTTTGAGTTTAAAGGTATAGAAGTTAATACAATAATTTCATGTTTTATCGTTAAAAACTAAAAAACATGATACCTATTATTGAAGGCAGTGCAGTGGTTCAGCAATGTTTTACTGATACCACTGCACTGCCTTCAATGATAGGTATTATGTTTCTTTAGGTCTTAAGGCCATGTCCTATCTGGGCCAGGTGATCAAGTCAGTCCTCGGATCGATATTTTTTTGTTCACATTTAAAATTAAACGTTAAAAGAAAGCGGAAAAAATTTGAGAAAACGTTAATAAAGTAGAATTAAAACCTTCTTTATTGTCTTTTATTCAATTTCTTCAGGTTTCAAATCGATAACTCATTTCGTGTGGAAATGCGACAGACGACAAAAATTATCCATATTAAATTTCTTCGGAAAAAAATTTTTCCGAAATTTTTGCCCAAATGAAGCAGATAAACGTAGTTTATTATTCTCTCTATCATTTTCCAAAAGTTTCGAATGATATTTCCATTACAAAAAAATTTATATGGGTGAAAAAAAATTGAGTACACCCATACCTGCGATTCAAGATATCCCTCGTAGAACTACGGTAGACCGGTTTAGACATCCAGAGCACATTTTGACCAAATTTATCAATCTATGTCCTCGCTATGACCTGTTCAGAGCCTGTTAGTCGCCCATACCTGCGATTCAAGAGAACCCTGGTAGAATCACCGTAAACCCGTTTAGACACCCAGAGTAGGCTGGGGCGAAAAACCAACATTGTGCGTCCAGGAAACGCCTGGGTGCGGAAAAGTGGCCCAGTCCAATCCGAAACTCAGCGCACTTTGAAATTTTGAAATCGGATAATATCTTCAGTCTGTTCTTTGAGGGTGAAATCTCGAAATTTCACTAAAAAATACTAAAATTTAAGGTTTTGCAAAAATGCGTTTAAAATTGATACCGATGCCTTCCAATGGTGACTTTACGATGAAAAGTCATCAGAGGGTACTTAGAGGTCCGTACCGAGTCGCCAGTCACCTGATGCCAATCCTCATGGGGGGGGGGGGGGGGTGGCTCAAAATTGCGTATTTTCGAGTAAAACGCATAAATACTTGTGCGGTCCCTGGGTCATGTCTGTCCACGAACACACGAGCGTCTGTGCCACCTCTACACTGAAGTTGGACCCCCCCCCGGTCTCCTTATCCCCTCCCCCTCCCTCTGGTCGAGTGTTTTCGAGACTTGTCAGAACCTGTCAATGGCTCGTACTGTCGGCTCACGCCTAATGTTCGTTCACTCGCAGGTGCTAGTCGACGTTGTCGTTATAGTTTCTTCTTCTCATTGCCTCGTCGTTGGTTCTTTTGGTGGTAGAGATTCTGGTTCTGCCTGCACTCCCCTGTTTGGTTTGTATGCCACAGCATGTCGAAATTCGCAAAGAGAGACTTGGTGCAGTGCCCTATATTTGGTCCTCCAAAAGATTTTGGTCCGAACGTTTTGCCAACGAGGGCTGATGTTCTGCGATGTTGTCAGGAGGTTCGAAGGCAAAAGGGCTGTCTTTCAGAAAAAGACAAGGAGCCTTCGTTCGGAGATATTGCCGACGAAGTCCGTTCCAAACTAATAGTTATTTAGGAATCTGCTTCTATCCCAACAGTCTCAAAGCAGCGCATTAAGGAATGTCTCACAAATCTTCATAAAAAATACACTACGTTGAAAAATTGATTGAAGAGTAAAACAACTTTCAAAGTAATAAGGATGAGAAAATTGCCGCCTTCAAAGAGTACTGCTCTGAATTATTTAACATAGCCGCTTGTAAGTGCGTTGACTTGTCTAGGTGCTCCTGTCCCAAGGAAAAGAAGGTTCCAGCCGTAGAGCATGCCTTCTATCTTGACCAAAGAGGTAAAAGACCCATGGGAATCGCCAGCGTGGATGTCTCTGAAACAAAAAGAATACATAAGAGAGCAGAACGTAATGCAAAAAGAGACAGACTTGAATGGGGAGAGGGTGGGGAAAGCGTTCCTACTGCATCGGCCTCCACATCTTCCTCTACGATTGTTATGGATATAGATTTAGATTCCTTCTTTGAGGAAGGTGAAGGTGATAATCCTGCTCCTGAAATTAAGGTAAAGGTTGATGCTTCTACCGATGATGACGATTTTCACGACATACCACGCAGACTTGTGCAGAGAAAATCATCGCAGGCCAGACTTGACTTATCTGAAGCAGCAGTAGTTGCTCAAAGATATGGTATAAGTCAACGGGATGCGGCACATTTAAGCTCGTCTGTACTCCTCGCTGCCAATCGAGCAGGTATGATCTCCCCGGATATTTCTCAAAAAGTACCTGAGTGTCTAGTCATAGATAAAAGTAAGATAAGGCGCGAGAAAATTAAAACAGGCTTCAAGTTGAAGGAGGAATCACGCCATGAGGATTCTATTCGTGGCTTATACTTTGATAGTCGGAAAGACGAAACATTGACAGCCTCCGGATTTATTAAGGAGGAACACATATCTCTGGTGGCCGAACCAGGTTATAAATACGTAGGTTATGTCGTCACACCATCGAGCCATGCCCAAGATGAGTGTGATTCTATTTATAATTACGTAACAACAGAACTGAATGGAGGCTTCGATGCAATGGTAGTCGTGGGCTGTGACGGTACAAATACGAATACGGGCTGGAAGGGAGGAATTATTCGTCTACTAGAGGAACGACTTGATCGTCCCTTGCAATGGGTTGTCTGTCTATTACATTTCAATGAGCTATCGTTCAGAAGTCTTTTCGTATTTATTGACGGACCTACCACTGGTCCGAACAAATACTCAGGGCCAATAGGGGGACAACTTCCAACTTGTGAGACCCTCGCTGTTGTACAGTTTAAACAAGTTGAGTGTGACTTACCTGAGATTGAGCCCACTGATCTCAGCTCAGATCAAAGGTATCTTTATGAGATATCAGATGCCATACGGTTCGGAGCGTGCTCTCCTGAGCTGGCCTCCCGGAAGATAGGCCCCATCAACATGGCTCGCTGGCTAACAACTGCAAATAGAATTCTGAGATTATATATATCAACAAAAAGACCCACAAAGAAACTGCAAGTATTAGTTGAATACTTACTCACAGTATACGTACCTCAGTGGTTCAACATCAGACGGGATAAGTCTATCGCTGATGTGAGTCAGCACCTCTTCCAAGCAATCAAATTGTCAAGGTTTCTTCCTCTGAAGTACTGAAATGTGGTAAACACTTCTATTCAGACAAACGGCTTCTCTGCCATGCCAGAAAATATACTTCTTGGAATGGTAACCGACCCTAGGCTCTTACCGTTCGCCAAGACGCACTCACCAAAATCCTGGAAGCAAAACATAAGCAACAGACAACTGTTAGATACAATATTGTGCCATAAATTAATTTTGGAGCTAATGATTACACAGAAATGATTGATTGGGAACAGACAGATGTTTCACTTACCGTACCTCCAGTTTTAATTCCTATAACAGAGGATGAACTTACCGCTAAGCTATCTATGGCCGATGACTTGGTACCATACTGGGACTTTACATCTTTCCCTTGTCACACAGTAGCGGTGGAAAGAACTGTTAGACTGGTAACAGAGGTGTCCAGACAAGGCATCGGTCCCGAGGCTCGGGACCGACAGATACGCGCCACACTTCTTTCTCGAAAGACTGTCAACTTATTTGACACTAAGAAAGACTTTTTGGGTGTAATTAATGACTCTGAGACTTAAATAAGCACGTTCTACATGTGGTTGGTTGGTTGGGTAGGGAGTGGGTGAAGCCCGATGTGCAGCCATCTCCACGTGGTGGGCTCTGGGTCACTCGAAAATACGCAATTTTGAGTCATTTCCCCCTCCATGAGGATTGGCATGGGGTGACTTTGGCGACTCGATACGGACCTTTAAGTACCCTCTCATGACTTTTCATCGTAAAGTCACCCTTGGAAGGCATCGGTATCGATTTTCTTCAAATACACTTTCCCATGGTTATTTCCGAAAACTCACAGACTTCGAAGTAAAAAAGAAATGAAATACATTATTTATTTTACAGACTCTACGTGTTTTTGCATCCTTGCCATCAGTATTGCATCACAGTTGGCCATTCCTTGATACAATTATTATCACCTAAAGATCCGCAAAAATCAGAAATTTGTAACAGAATAATCGCAACGTCTTTCATCGTAGATCCTTATGGAGTTCGACTTTCACTATACACAGCGATAGCCTTTCGTGAACTAGCTTCTTGTCCAGGAGAAGACAGAAAGTCTCTTTTATTGAAAGCCATTTTATTGCTGAAATCAGAACCCCCAGGAAGTTTTGGAGAAAAAATGCTGAAACTAATTGAATCGGAAATTTAAAGACCATAATCAGAATAATCTTCCCTACCGGACCCGGTCCAGTGTACGGTCAGCGGATTCGCTCACCATTCACTGACTGCCCAAGCGAACCGGCTTGCGTAAGGTAGCAATATAACTCATGAAAGCGATAACATAAATATATTACTTGTTTGTATCTTTATTCTACATTAAAATTAACGTTGAACGGCGATGGAAATATGCAATAGTTTTATTCATTAACCCTAAAAATGTTGAAAATGTAATGTCTATATTTTAAAATTTTTTAGCGTTAATGAGTAAAGTTATTGTATATTTCCATTACGATTCAACGTTAACATTAATCTAGAATGAGAATAGAAACAAGTAAAATATTTATTTTGTCGCTTTCATGAGTTATATTGCTAATATAATTATAATAATAATAATTCAGCCGGTTCGCCAGGGTGTTCACTGACCATTCGCTGAACTCATATTAATATGGATAAGAAGAGCAAAAAACATTTATATTGTTTTAATTCTAATTCTGCGGTACATTTTGAGTTTGAAGGTATCAAAGTTGATACAATAATTTTATTTTTTAGCGTTAAAAACTAAACAACATGATACCTATCATTGAAGGCAGTGCTACTATCACTGCACTGCCTCTAATGATAGGTATTATGTTTTTTTAATTACTAACGCTAAAAAAAAAATTATTGTATTAACTTGGATACATACATTAAAATGTACGGCAGAGTCACAATTGAAACAATTAACAATTTTTTATATTCATTTTTTCATATTATTACGAGGTCAGCGAATGATTAGTAGGCAATCAAGGCATAATTAGATGATACTATAAGAATTGTTATAAATTGTAAGAGTAGTGATAAGACATAGTAATATTGTATTAAGAACATCAATATATGTGCATATATATTATCAATGAATTCAAATAAAAAATATTAAATTAGACTCTATTAAATGTTAATTTAAAATATGTATTGTATAATTGATATATTCCTTACCTTTCCTAACTGTTGATCCTTACATAGCATCTTATGAAGGGACTTATACAAAATCTATAGGATCTATGTAGGCTTCTGTTCAATTATCCTATCTCGAAATAGGTTTGGAATTCACATTTTCTCGAAACAGTGTTTTTCACGTTGGTTTGCAAGATTGCGCAAAATATATTCGATGAATCGAGTTGAATTTTTTGTCCAAACATTTGCGAAAACGCTAGATCAGTACCTCGGCAATTGGATTACGAATAACCAGATATTATCCTTTTGTGTTTCAGACGACGAATGTGTGCTGTATCTTGCGTTTGACACCATATGATTTTGAGAGAAAGATATTAATTTGATTACAAAATATTGTAAGCATCACAAAAAATCTTTAGTACACCAAGAGAAATTTCTGGTTCTGGGAACGTGGTTGTTTTAAATATTCATAAGGTTGAAAATAATGTGACTTGATCTTTTTATTTAATTCTTGGCTACTCAATACACAACAAATATTATTTTTGACATTGCTCACTGCAGAAAAAAAGTGACAAAAAATGAAATTTAGACCCGGCTAAATATAATATATATATATATATTATTTTTTTTGTGGTAATTTTTGTGATTTTTTTTTCTTTTGCACTGAGTTTCAGAATGGTTTTTCTTTATAGGCTAAGGCGCATGATTTGCAAAAGAAAACTCGCATTTTTGCCTTATATTTTAGTCCTAATTTTAACTACTCTAAGTTTTATTTAATTTCTAATTATCTAAGGCCTATATATCTAAATATTTACAATGTTAGGCTAATTTTTTAGTTGTATTTACAAAAAGTAAATGACAAAGTCATTTTTACGCGACATCTTTTATTTCGGATTCTTCTTTTCTATTTAAGTCGTCTTCTCTCTTGTTATAAATTTTCAGATCTTGAGAGTGGAACATTTCCCTTTCCTCCTTTGATTCTGGGTTCCACAGGATATAGGTTCCAGCTCTAACCTGTTTTTTTTATCTCATAAGGACCTTCATAAATCTGAAGGAACTTTTTGAGAAGTTTTCTTTTTGGGTCCGATTCATTAACGGCTTTTACAAGTACATAATCTCCTTCTTTTAAGGCTGTTAGACGGTGAGCTTCATTAAATTTTGAAGCTCTGTATTTTCCTTTTCTAGAGATGTTTTCTTTAGCCAATTCCAGTTTTCTCTCGTAATATATTTTTGAGTTGCTTGGGGCAAAATTTAACCAATTTTCCCAAGCTCGCTTGGGTTTTTTATTGAGATGTAGCTCCATCGGAGTAAACTCAGTAGTTTCGTGGTATGTCTCGTTTATGCAGCTTTCTATAATCTTAATCCAACTCCACCGCGATCCATGATTCTCTTCAATGAGAGATCTGAAAAACCTTGACAACTCCCTATGGATTCTTTCCACTATGTTGCTTTGTGGATGTCTTATGGTGGAGAAAACGGACTGTATTTCCTCTTCTTTTAAGAATTCTGACCAAATAGGGGACGTGAATTGTGTCCCATGGTCCGTTATTATTTTAAAAGGTTTTCCATACTTTGGAAAATGGTCCTTGGACAATTTGCTGACAACGGCCTTAGTATTAGCTCGTCTCAGCGGATATAAAACCACGTATTTTGAAAACGCATCAATTGTGGACAAAATATATTTGAAACCACCTTTCGATGCTGGCAATGGCCCATAGAAATCAATTGACAAGATTTCATTTGGCCTCTCAGGTTGATAATTTTTCATCTCGGAGAAGCAAGTTTGATTCGTGACTTTGTTTCTCTAACAAGAATCACAGCTGGCCAAACGTCGTCTGACTATTTTGGCCATCTTTGGATAGTAAAAGAAGTCGTTTAACACTTTTATGACCTTTAAAGGTCCAACGTGGGCATACATTTCATGACATTCATCGATTATATCATAAATGATGCCTTTTGTTAAACATAACCGTTTATTTTCCCCATTTATGAAATATAATAAGCCATCATGAATTTCATACTTTGTATTTTTCTTCTCTTCAACTTCTGCCATTTTTTGTCCCAGGATAGGATCTAATTTTTGCTCTTGGGCAAAATTTTGTAGCCGATTACGTAGGTTTGATGATGGCCTTTTGGCCAAGGCATATAAAATAATTTTACCGTCCTTGTGGGCCATCTTGGCAGCGTTTTCCTGTGCTGGTAGACGACTTAGCGTGTCTGCAACTAAATTATTTTTACCAGAGCAATGGTCTATGGAAATATCATAATCCTGAATGGCCATTGTCCACCTGGTTAACCTTCCACGCAAAAGCTTACATGTTTTCAGGAATGTTAACGCTTTGTGGTCAGTTCTAATGATAACTTTTCCTCCCATTATAAACGAACGAAATTTCTGTAGGGCCCAGACTATCGCCAATAGCTCCTTCTCTGTCGTTTTATTCCTGTGGAAGTTAAAACGTGTCCTAGAAACTTTACTTCTGATCTGAAAAAATGAGACTTTTCCAGATTAATTGTTATGTTATTTTCCATCAATCTATGGAAAAGCAGCTCCAAATGTAGTAGATGTGGGTGCACGTTTTCAGAAGCGTAGAAAATGTCATCAATAAAAGTCAAATAAAAATTTCCTAGACCGTTAAGGACAAAGTCTAGGGCTCTGACCAATGCCGCTGTGCTAGTTTTTAGTCCGAAGGGAGTTACGCAAAATTCGTAACATTTACCTTCGTGTAGAAACGCCGTGTATTTTTTTGATTCCTCGGCTAGTGGAATTTGCCAAAAACTACTGGTCATATCCATTGTTGACATTTTCAGTTCATGTTCGTATATGGCAAGGCGTCCGGGTTTCTTCGAAAATATGTCCTTATACTTTTTCAAAACCTCCCAAAATTTTTTCTTCTCTTCCCCACTTAGAAGCTCACATTTTGCCACTTTTTCTTAAATTTCCGCATCAGTTATGCAGTATTTCTCTTCCAATTCGTCGTGTTCTTTTAAGTTACTGAATTCTTCATATTTCTCTGGAAAATTGATTTTATTTGCAAAGTCCTGCGGATCAACATCTATTGAATCTTCAATAGGCTCCATATTTATTTCATGGATAAGCCGGATACATTTTTCTTCATCATCTATAAATTTAATCTTCAATTCTTTGTCTTCACTTCGTAGCATTATATAATTTTCTTCTATATTAATCCTTCCCTTGAACTTCTTTAACATATCAATTCCCAAAATACAATTTTTATTTAACTTTGGTATTATTATAAATATTTGTATTATTGGTCGATATAATTCCTGTTCTAAATATTATTATAAATATATACAAGTATACGTTTCATTGTTAACGTCTAAATCCGCATATAATTGATGTTTTAATTTTATCGGTTTTACACCTGTGGCACCTACGACGCTTGTGCCGACGATGGGCAAAATTTTACAATTTTTAAATTTATTTTTGTTATTTTCAGAAAAGTTTTCTTAAATACGCGTTATTTCGCTTCCCGTATCGATTAGTGCCTCAGTTTTGACGCCTCGAATTTTTACATTAATATTTGAGCACTTATCGATATTATTAACAATTTCGGAGTTTTAGAATTCTAATAAATCTTTCCTTGTATCTAAATCTAGAGGGCTTATGGTAACATTTAACCCTGGGATTGCCTCTAATACATTTACATTTAACTGCCCAGGGCTATCTAGTTTCCCTGGTTATTCAATACATCTACATCATTAATCAAATTTGAATTCCCTGTTACACTATCACCTATCATACTTAGATTTTCCTAGGTTTCCTAGGTTCCCCCGCCTTACCCCTGTCTGACCGATTTGAGACCGCGTAGACTCAGTGGCGCCTGCATTCTGGGTGTTTACATTTTCACGACGATGATATACGCCGTTTTGCACGAATCCACGATCGTGTGGTCTTTGGTCATAAGTTTAGGCGTTATAATCGCGCCTATCATAAACGTGGGCCTGGTTCGCGCCAACATGGCTCGTAGGAGCATAATTACGCCCTTCGTGACGAGATACGTTGGTTGAAGAGAAACGAGAGTCGTTTCTATGATTTTGATCATTTGAACCTGGCCCACGGTTATAGTTATAATTAGTATTTCGTTCAGCATATCTCGGCGTTAAAACAAAATTATTTTGGTTTACATTTGGGACAAAGTTACATCCTCTAAAATTATTTCCATTTAAATGCGAAGATTCTCCGTCAACATTAGGACGAAATCTTTGATTTTGATATAGATTGTGACCATTATAACCATTATTGCCAGAATTTGAATTTGAAGGGCCTGCTTGGTCAAAAGCATCAAGCAGTTCGATCAAGTTGTCAAAGGTTTTAATATTTCTGATGATAACGGCTGTTCTGATGTTATCATGAAAATGCCTCGACAATTTTGACACGATTTCATTTTCTGAGGGTGGTGGGATCAAGTCTTTCTCGTTATTTATCATTTTGATTGCATATTCAGCTTAAGATAAATTGGTATTGGGAATATGTCTTCCAAACTTTAAGTCTGAACTGATTTGGAAGCAAACATTTTCATTCCAATATTTTTTTATAAACTTCTCTCGAAAAGAGCTTGCGGTGTCATGCTCTGAGGAAACCAGCTCCCACCACTCTCTTGCAATACCTTCTAAGCATGCAAAAGCTACATAACTAAAATCGTTAGTGCTTATATCTATTGCGTTTATATATCACTCAAAATCTCTTAAGAAACGCATGGGTCTTTCACGCTTATGGCCTGAGAATTTAGGCATTGGATAATTATTTAGCCACGACGAGGCTGCCGAAGAACTTCCCTGGTTTCTCTCGAATTTGTTCTCTAAGACAAACTGTTGGTCTTCCAGATGTTTTAATTTTTTATCATGCGCCATTTTTTTAGCAATGAGATCTCCAGTCAGGCAGTGAAGCTCTTCGGAAGTCTCGCTTAACACATTGACTTTTGCTTCTACCTGTCTGACATTCTTTTCTAATTCTAAATTTGCATCTTCCGTTTTAATATGACGTATCAATAAGGTTTATCTTTTTATTATTTTATAAGATCAGGTGTTATTATCTTCTAATTTATAAATGATAGGATATGCATGGTTATAAAATGATATGCAGCTGAGCCGTCTCTACATATATATATTTTTTCAACCTAACCTCCACTTTTCTTGTGTAATACATTGAATATATTACAACTTTATAAACCGCCAGTAACTTATCATATATTGACTGTAGATTACACACTCGAAAACATCCTGTGAAATGTCCTGAAAGTAATTAACATATCATATTTCAAGACTTCAAACGTCAATGCTTTCAAACCTTTTTTGGGGTTGTCATATTTTGTAAACAAAAGTGACAGAGGACGACCCCAACCTCCAAATCCTCCAAATCTTGAAATTAGCCAAGCCGGCGAAAAAATACAAGTTGCAATCGTGCATTCTCGGCAATCCTCGACTTTCTACGAACCAACAATACCGAACCGAAGAGCCGAAGCGAAGCCGAGAGAAAACGAAGAAGCAGTAGCAATCATCCAATTCTCGATTTGCAAGCGTGCAAACAAGCGATAGAACGGGGATACATCGACACGCCGCGTTTATATGTGTTGCTTACACGAGGGAACGTGGTGGAAATAAAAATCTTACGCACAGGCCCTGTTAACTCTAATGGGGGAATATGAAGAATTATGATTATTATTTTAGGCTTAGTACAAGTTGCGGCCAACTGTTGGCGCTACATGTCGGTCTCGCTGCACCCCACCCCGCTCGCCAAAGTCTGCGTCTGTCCTCGCATATCCTCGTTTGGTCCTCGTTGCACTGCGTTGCACAAACGTCAACAAACGTTGTGGTTAGAGGCATTGTTAAACCCACTTGTGAAGAATCTAACCTACAAAGAAATTTACAAGAGCGGGTATCGAGTGTTCGATTTGCATTTTCGCGGGCAGGATTATGTATATGTGGTCCGCTGAAATGTGTTCAAGAAAAAAATAGTGCCTTCAGTGTTGTTGCCTAAAAAAGATGGAAATGGACTTACATTGTCTTATAATTTAAAACTGTACATAATGATAAGTAAAATGGATATACTGAGTGAAAAAATGTATAAAAATATCAAAAAATTTATTGCTTAAACTTTCTGTATTTTTATACGTGTTTTTCACTTAGTTTATCCATTTTACTGATCATTATAGTCAATTTTAAAACTTTTCACATATATACAATGTATATATAACATACATACGCCACACATTGATACTTTTAGTTCAAGTTGCGGCCAACTGTTGGCGCTATGCTTCTTCATATTTCTACCATTGAGTTAAGAGGGCCTGCTTACGCAGTCTGTGAACACTGTTCGAGGGGCCATTCACTCAAAATCGATTCTACGTGAACATAATTATTCCGTTAACTAGCTCACGATTCAGGTCATTCCACACTTGAAGCATGATCCGGTTTGATTCTGGCAATTAGAAGAGAATCGAATCCAACCTCTGAAGAATCACAGGGATCATTCGGACAGTTGCGCGCATTGAGCTGCATCATTACGATTGATTTCTGTTGATTCCGCCTGAGTCCAGATGATTCTTTGTTGATCCTTAATTATTCGAATCGCATTGATAATCTTGCTTTTTGTGATTGTAGTTTCCTGACGAGTGCATCCTCACATACATGGAGTTTTAATTGTGTATCGCAGAGTATTGTCAGGCTAAACACAAATAGAGATGATCACCCAAGCGTCCCAAAATTACAAAGATATACATTGAAATAATAATACTCATTGTATGTAAGGATGCACTAATCAGAAAACTGCAATCACAAAAAGCAAGCTTATCAATGCGATTCAAATACTTACTTAATAATAATGACTTACATAGTTCTATTGAACCTCGAAGTTTATTCCTATCCGTTAGCATCTTAGCACATCTTAGTGATCATTAGTGATGTAACTACGGTGCGGTGGACAGCGAGTTGAGGTTTAAGAAATTATTCTTCGGCGCCATCTGGCGTAAGCTAAAAACAGGATCAAAGTATAATGGCCGCTATCGCCCATGCTCGCGAACACGGCCTGTGCGAGACTGCGTATTAGACAAGTTTTAACGCGTTGATCCAGTGTCTCCAGAACGTGGGATTTTTCGGCCCCCACCACGTTCCCATCTGGGAGAAACACATGCAAACGTGGCGTGTCAGTGTGTCGGCTCTTCTACACGCTGCGGTCACCAGCTTCGTGTAAAGCCGAAGGTGCACGAAGACGGACTTCATTACAATGCTTGAGTTTTCAAGTTATTTTTAGATTTCACGCTTTCGTTTATCGAGTCGAAATTAAGAATTGTATTTTTCTCGAGTACGTGCAAAAGAGGCGCGAAGCAGACGACGAATTTGAATTTACGAAGTATATAGTTCAAGAAATAACACTTTTCTTCAATTTCTTGAAGAAAGTCTGCATGAAATAAACATCAGTATGATCTTGGAAAATTTCATGAGGATTTCAACACTTCAAAAATAAACTTTCAGTGAAATTTAGTGACAATAAATGTATAAAATTTGAATCAATATATAATTTTCCATTCAAATTTATATACTTCTTACTAATTTTGTACATTTAACAATTTTTCAATTAGAACAATATTTTCTATCAAGATAAAATGAACATAAAATTCAAGTTCATAATTTATATTTTCAGTTATATGTTAGAAATATTTTCATCTCACATTTTTGTAGCCTAAGCACAAACTTTTCATTCCAAAACTTAAATTCTCTACGGAAATGGATAATTGTCTAATAGCAGTAGATAAATTAAAAAGCTAAAATATGTGTTTATTGGTATTTCCATATTAACATATAAATATCAATCAACTTTAAATTTTACATAAAAATGTTCGTTCGAAGTGTTCAAATCTTGTTACAATTTGACAAGATTTTATGGAGGAGTGCAATCTTTTGGATGAAATATTTTGTAGTTCTTAATTTGTCTGTCCGTCTGAAATCGTAGTAAGATTTGAACAGTAAACAACAAATTTTCCAATAGAATTCAGGATCAATAATAATTGATTTAGGAAATACTTCAACTCTGTAGAGAATTTTTGTATTTCGAATTCAAAATGTGTGCTTAAGCCACAAAAAAGTAAGCTGAAAATGTAGATATAAAACTAATTATGTCATGTTTATGTCTTCTTAATGGAAAATACTTTGCATATAATTCTCTAATTCGATATTTTTTTAATGTATGAACATTCAAGAAATTGATAAATATTCCATCTTTTTATAGGAACTAAAAATTTCCGGATAATGCTTTGATTGAGAAAGCTAAAAATTTGTCAAATATTGATATAAATTGCAATTTTACAATTGCATTATTTTTCAAATATTTTAACATCTCTTGAATCTTGATAATTCTTACAGAAGTTTATTTCATGTGAGTGACTTTTTCTTTTTCTAATGAAAGATTTCGTAATTCTAAATTCGGCCCAATTCGTAACATTGTAAAAGATTTTAAAACTTCATAAAAATTTTTTTTCTGTTTTATTCAAAGTCAATAAATATTCAATGTTTGGAATCGAAATATTAAGTAAATGATTTTTAATTTCTGGGAATAAACTGCTTTAATAAGACAATATTTCTTCTTTGTAAGAAATCTCAATTTTTAAATTAAAATTCTACGCATAGGATACAAAAACATAATATGAAAATACTTTTATTACAGAATTTTGAAATATACAAGTTGACCAATTTTTAATCGAGTAAATCGGCTACTTTAAGCAAAAAATTATGTTAAAAATATTTTATCAAAAAAAAAATAAGACACATTAAATTACGGTTTAAAATCCACATTCATAGATTGATGGTAAAAGCAGTTTAAAGTTTTTTAATCTTACGTTTTAGTGACGTATGCACAGACTTTTAATCAGATAAATGAAATGCTTTATAGAAAGTCAAAATTTTCTTATTACTGCACTTAATCAAATTTATAAAGTAAAAATATTTTTTAATTGATGCTTTCACTCAATTCTTTAAACATTCATTAATTGAAAATTGTACTCAAAATTTAATCTTGCAGCGTTCCAATATTCCCACAATGTTACAAAATCTTATTAATCATTATTTTAGTCGAATTATTTTCAAAATATTTAAAAAATAAATGTAAATATTTTGATTAAATACTCTGTCAAATTTTGCATTTGACTGATCTTGCAAAATTGTTGAAAGTTTTGAATACCGATAGAAGAAACTTTAAATGAAATTTTATGTCCATAAATGCTTAAAGTTCTATTTAGAAATATCAACTACAACATTCTCAAATTTTATAAATAAACTACTAAATTCAAAAAGTTTCGGATTTTTTTAAAAACTGTACAAATTTCAAATATGAATCAGTCAAAATCTACTGATTATCAGTGAAATTTGACTGATTTAAATAACTAAGAACAGGTTACTGTGAATCAGTCAAATTTCACTAATTACTTCAGTGAAAAGTAACTGATTTAACAGTGAAAAATAGTGTCTCCACTGATGATTCAGTGAAAAGGCAAATCACTGATTCAATCAGTGAAAATTTGACTGATTCAGATTTAGAGTGTATACAAATTTCAAATATAAAGTGTACTCTGTACATTAATCAAACAAATTTAGAAGATGAATATTTTAATAAATATTCCTAAATATTATTGGTATATGATACATATCGATTTAGAAAAAGTTCTTCAAAGTACTCAGACATTTTTCTTATTTTACGACATTTTTGCACCATGTTTGACCTTTGGGTAGGATTCAAGAAAACAATTGTAGACATACTTTCATTACTTAGTAAAATACTATGAAGACTTGCTTTTTAAATTAAAGCGAAAACTTTTAAAACCTTTAACAATCGGTTGCATAGATTCTGCTCTAATCTTGGACGCAATTAGAGAAATAGGTTTTTTTGCTTTTTTTAGATCTAGTTTTTGCCTTAAACATAAAAGAAAGAAAAAAAATTTGAAATATTAAAATAAAAAAGCTGGTTCATTCTTAGAGAATCCCAAATATTCTGAAATAAAACTCCTTTCCACACCACCACGGAGGTAGAGTTTAAGGCTCGTTTTTTTACGTGGTATCCCCTGTAGGCCTAGTCCACGTCCTACGAAACGAAAAGGGTTTTCGCTTTCAAGCAAAAAGAAAAAAGGAAAAAAATAAAGCAAAGTGGTAAAAAACGCTACAAATGTAGCCCGTACTTCAGGCTTGCCTCTATCAAATGCCAGTATACGTCGAACAAAAATGTTTTGTTTTAAATCAAATAATGAAGAAGTTTGATTAATTCGGGATGATTTGGGGTGCTTGATTATTGTGAGTCCCCTTGCCTCTCACTTATGCCCAAAGCGTGATATTACTCAATTTCAGTATGTTTTCTTACTCACAAAATAATGATTAAAACTAAACAATTTCCATACCCGAGGCACGCGAAGAAAGGAATAAAGAACGTATCTCTGATATAAGAAATAAAATGTCATTATTTTGTGAGTAAGAAAGGGGTTTGAAATTGATTAACGCCATGCCTTGGCCATTAGAATTAATCCTCTTCTTCGTGAGCGAAGATCGACAAACTACTTTCCCTATCACTTTCTGCCATCTCATATAGATTTTCGTTCATTAATTGCAAATGCTTCGAAGTGATGCTCGTTGTTCTGGCTGTTTCAGCTCTCGCCTTTACGGCTGATCGAGTAACACAAATTGAGTTGACCGTCCTGTTTCCTAAGCGATTTCTTTTGGGAGTTTTCGCGTCCGTGAGCATGGAGAAACCTCGCTCCGCCTCAGCATTTGAATGAGGAAGACTCCGAACATGATTCAATACTGAGGTCAAATTTGGAAAAAGTTTTTCTCCTGTACTCGTCGAAGATACACCGATACTAGACCACATTTCGTCAAAAGATAAATTCGACCACTTTTCTTTGAGTTCCTGTCTGATTTTGAGTAAAGAATCCCACTCTTTTTGTACACCTATTCTATCAAACGACCCTAAATCTTGACAAACTTTCCAGACCCTAGGAAAAGTTTCGCATCGATCAGCATAGAAAGCTACTTGAGGCCGGAAAAAAGCAACGCAAGACAAAAAGATGTCATCAAAAGGAAGTCGATTGCGAATTTCTTCGCTTGCTGTGACATAAAATTCCAAGCAATTACGAAGAAATAGATCAACTTCTACTATTTGCAATTTCTTGTTTGTAAGTTGCTGCTGGAAATATTCTCGCGTTTCCTTACCAACGTCAATGTCTTGAAGCGGCTTTTGATTACTAGGATCTGCAAAGTTAA
Source organism: Diplolepis rosae (assembly GCA_030998225.1). Lineage (NCBI taxonomy): Eukaryota > Metazoa > Arthropoda > Insecta > Hymenoptera > Diplolepididae > Diplolepis > Diplolepis rosae. Next base: position 5,041,537 of record JAPYXD010000553.1, on the reverse strand, counting down.
CATTTCTAATGATTTGAAAGAATAAATTCGGTTGAAGAAGACCCTCTTTCAAATAACTGCTAAGAATCCATACGAAGAATTTAGCCGAGTTTGGCTGGAGTTCCTGAACCATTGTTTCGCGACTTTGAAATTTCGCATTGTATACGTTGAACCTATTCAAAGTAAATATCAAGAATAGGAAATATGCGAGTGTGAAAGGATTCTGCATTTTTCCTAACAAGTTTTTGGCCTTCTCTACCTTCTCAGATACGAGGACCATAAGATACTGAAGAATAACTTCCCAATTCTTTATTATAATATCTATGCATCGATAGCGGACAAGCCAGCGAGTTTCAGAAAGACTAGGAATTTCTTGATAGTCATTTCCTAATTCCAAAACAATCGATCGAAAAATAGCCGTTCGCTTGGAGCTAGCATTAAGAAAAGCTGGCAAATCTTTGATTAAATCGTCTACATCTGGGATTGTGGCACAAGCATATTTTGCTACAATTGCTGACGAATGCGAGACACACGGGAAAACAATTAAACGGGGACTTTTTTCCTTTAATTTTGTTTTAAATGAGGACCTATTGCCGACCATCACCTGTGCATTATCACAAGCTAAAGTACAGATATTCGATAAAGGGATTTTCTGCCCGGACAATGCTTTTTCGAACGCATCAAAAATTTTAGAGGCAGAACAATCCGAAGCATTTACATTAATTAGCTGGAGCAATTCCACCCTGACAGAAAATGTCGTTGGCTCCACATATCGAACCATTAATGACAGCCACTTTTCTAGAGTCCTGTCGGTCGTTTCGTCTTCGTACACTGAAAATGATTGCTTACGCAAAATATTTGCCATGCGATCAGTTTCAGCAGCACATACGACGTTATTTACAGCTAGGACCATTTTAGTGTGGCTCAATCTAACGTCTTTTAAAACCGAAGGTTCCATATCTTGGTAAAGTCCTATCAATTCTGATGAAATCGCGAATGGTAAATTATGCTCTACGAAAAATGTACTAATCCTAATATCTGCTTCTTGTACTTTCTGTTTGAAAGTAACACTTTCCGGAATCGTGGAATTTGTGAATTCTGAAGCAGAAGAACTTGATACACAAGGTTCAACACTGTAAGAATTGGCAGTTACATTAGAAGAATTTTCACTTACTACTCCATAACATTCTAATTTATTTGAAAACTCTTGCTTCTTTCTGTGTGATAAAGATGCTTCATGCTTTTCAATTTCCGATTTGCCACATAGCAACGTTTTATTGCAAATTTTGCAATGAAATCTTGTTTCATCTGCTAATGTAACCACCCACTCTCTCCACGACGGAAATTCCTCAAACCATCCCAACTGAAAGTTTTTTGCATTTCTCATGACTTTTCTAGCGGGTTGACATTCGTTTGAACCAGAGTTCAAAGGGTGGTCAACCTTCGTTTGAACCTGGCTGTCCTTCAAAACACTTGAATTTGGGTCAACCGGATTACTCATTGTGAAGAATAAATTATACGACGAAGGAAAACAGAATTATTTGAAAAGAATTAATAAGATGAAAAGTCGATAAAATTGAGCGAATGTGAATAATTTGTAATCTGCACACAAATTAAGTTTCACAAAATAAACTTACCCACAAGCATCAAACAATAACGTACATAAGAGCACTCACGTATCACCAAATAATAATATAATATTCTTACTTTTGCCGTTTTCAATAAGGAATTACGATAAAAATATGAAGAATCCACACTCTTGCCTTCTCAAATAACGCATAAAGCGAGAATGAAGTATATCTTAGAAGAAAACAAAAGAAGGTTGCTATTATTATTTGGTTTCGTCTCCAATTTGACCTCTATACCGTTCGTTTGCGATTTAAAACATTGGTAACTTTTTGGCTATTAATCTGATTGAGCTACAACTTTTCAGAAAACTTTCTTTACTAAAGTATTAAAATTTTTCTCCTGTAGATAGTTTCAGAAAATGTAGACACTTAATACAATATTAATAAAATCGTAAAATTCTGAAAATTTGTTAAGCTAGCGCGAGTGGAAGTAGAGAAAACAATTTTTTTTTCAAATGTACTTCTCCCAATTACTTGAAAAATTAGAAGTTTTAAAAATTTTTGCAAAAGGAAAAACGATATGCCTTAAAAGTGTGTACAAGTCCTTGAAATTCAAATTCGAACGATTTTTATAATTAATTATCCTGTACATTTAAAGATACAATTTTTTTATTTGGAATAAGTTTTCTGCAATTACGGAAAAATTTATTTAGAGTACATAAAATTTATTGAACTATTACTAGTAAACTCTACCTCCGTGGTGGTGTGGAAAGGAGTTTTATTTGAGAATATTTGGGATTCTCTAAGAATGAACCAGCTTTTTTATTTTAATATTTCAAATGTGTTTTTTTTTCTTTTATGTTTAAGGCAAAAACTAGATCTAAAAAAAGCAAAAAAACCTATTTCTCTAATTGCGTCCAAGATTAGAGCAGAATCTATGCAACCGATTGTTAAAGGTTTTAAAAGTTTTCGCTTTAATTTAAAAAGCAAGTCTTCATAGTATTTTACTAAGTAATGAAAGTATGTCTACAATTGTTTTCTTGAATCCTACCCAAAGGTCAAACATGGTGCAAAAATGTCGTAAAATAAGAAAAATGTCTGAGTACTTTGAAGAACTTTTTCTAAATCGATATGTATCATATTCCAATAATATTTAGGAATATTTATTAAAATATTCATCTTCTAAATTTGTTTGATTAATGTACAGAGTACACTTTATATTTGAAATTTGTATACACTCTAAATCTGAATCAGTCAAATTTTCACTGATTGAATCAGTGATTTGCCTTTTCACTGAATCATCCTTGGAAACAATATTTTTCACTGTTAAATCAGTTACTTTTCACTGAAGTAATCAGTGAAATTTGACTGATTCACAGTAACCTGTTTTTAGTTATTTAAATCAGTCAAATTTCACTGATAATCAGTAGATTTTGACTGATTCATATTTGAAATTTGTACAGTTTTTAAAAAAATCCGAAACTTTTTGAATTTAGTAGTATATTTATAAAATTGGAGAATGTTGTAGTTGATATTTCTATATAGAACTTTAAGCATTTATGGACATAAAATTTCATTTAAAGTTTCTTCTATCGGTATTCAAAACCTTCAACAATTTTGCAAGATCAGTCAAATGCAAAATTTGACATATTATTTAATCAAAATATTTACATTTATTTTTTAAATATTTTGTAAATAATTCGACTAAAATAATGATTAATAAGATTTTGTAACATTGTGGGAATATTGGAACGCTGCAAGATTAAATTTTGAGTACAATTTTCAATTAATGAATGTTTAAAGAATTGAGTGAAAGCATCAATTAAAAAATATTTTTACTTTATAAATTTGATTAAGTGCAGTAATAAGAAAATTTTAACTTTCTAAAAAGCATTTCATTTATCTGATTAAAAGTCTATGCATACGTCACTAAAACGTAAGATTAAAAAACTTTAAACTGCTTTTACCATCAATCTATGAATGTGGATTTTAAACCGTAATTTAATGTGTCTTATTTTTTTTTGATAAAATATTTTTAACATAATTTTTTGCTCAAAGTAGCCGATTTACTCGATTAAAAATTGGTCAACTTGTATATTTCAAAATTCTGTAATAAAAGTATTTTCATATTATGTTTTTGTATCCTATGCGTAGAATTTTAGTTTTAAAATTGAGATTTCTCACAAAGAAGAAAGATTGTCTTATTAAAGCAGTTTATTCCCAGAAATTAAAAATCATTTACTTAATATTTCGATTCCAAACATTGAATATTTATTGACTTTGAATAAAACAGAAAAAAAATTGTTATGAAGTTTTAAAATCTTTTTAAAATGTTACGAATTGGGCCGAATTTAGAATTACGAAATCTTTCATTAGAAAAAGAAAAAGTCACTCACATGAAATAAACTTCTGTAAGAATTATCAAGATTGAAGAGATGTTAAAATATTTGAAAAATAATGCAATTGTAAAATTGCAATTTATATCGATATTTGACAAATTTTTAGCTTTCTCAATCAAAGCATTATCCGGAAATTTTTAGTTCCTATAAAAAGATGGAATATTTATCAATTTCTTGAATGTTCATACATTAAAAAAATATCGAATTAGAGAATTATATGCAAAGTATTTTCCATTAAGAAGACATAAACATGACATAATTAGTTTTATATCTACATTTTCAGCTTACTTTTTTGTGGCTTAAGCACACATTTTGAATTCGAAATACAAAAATTCTCTACAGAGTTGAAGTATTTCCTAAATCAATTATTATTGATCCTGAATTCTATTGGAAAATTTGTTGTTTACTGTTCAAATCTTACTACGATTTCAGACGGACAGACAAATTAAGAACTACAAAATATTTCATCCAAAAGATTGCACTCCTCCATAAAATCTTGTCAAATTGTAACAAGATTTGAACACTTCGAACGAACATTTTTATGTAAAATTTAAAGTTGATTGATATTTATATGTTAATATGGAAATACCAATAAACACATATTTTAGCTTTTTAATTTATCTACTGCTATTAGACAATTTTCCATTTCCGTAGAGATTTTAAGTTTTGGAATGAAAAGTTTGTGCTTAGGCTACAAAAATGTGAGATGAAAATATTTCTAACATATAACTGAAAATATAAATTATGAACTTGAATTTTATGTTCATTTTATCTTGATAGAAAATATTGTTCTAATTGAAAAATTGTTAAATGTACAAAATTAGTAAGAAGTATATAAATTTGAATGGAAAATTATATATTGATTCAAATTTTATACATTTATTGTCACTAAATTTCACTGAAAGTTTATTTTTGAAGTGTTGAAATCCTCATGAAATTTTCCAAGATCATACTGATGTTTATTTCATGCAGACTTTCTTCAAGAAATTGAAGAAAAGTGTTATTTCTTGAACTATATACTTCGTAAATTCAAATTCGTCGTCTGCTTCGCGCCTCTTTTGCACGTACTCGCGAAAAATACAATTCTTATTTTCGACTCGATAAACGAAAGCGTGAAATCTAAAAATAACTTGAAAACTCAAGCATTGTAACGAAGTCCTTCTTCGTGCACCTTCGGCTTTACACGAAGCTGGTGACCGCAGCGTGTAGAAGAGCCGACACACTGACACGCCACGTTTGCATGTGTTTCTCCCAGATGGGAACGTGGTGGGGGCCGAAAAATCCCACGTTCCGGAGACACTGACCGAGGTACCACCAAGTGGTCCTTGGCTTCCCCATCCTTCCACTCTCTGTCATATATCTTCACCAATCATATTCATTCTAATCCCTACCTTCGATTATAGAGAATTCATAATAATTACGCAATGGTTTACTACTGAGAATAGCGAACTCTTGTTTCATAGTTTTGCGATAAAGTACGAGCGTATAAGAATTTATAAACTTAACAGTCAATCCGCGACCAATACTCAGACTAAGTCTTATCTTACGTCCAAATAGTGGTCGAGTCGGTCCTTGTCAAAAGCAAAGCCTTACAGATTGGCGACTTCATATCGTCAGTTCTTGATATTGAAATCTAAATTACTCAACTTACAATCTAAGTTAATATTATTAAGTTGCCTATATAGCATTTCACATTCAAACCAACATCTTCAATCATACCGACATTCTATTCTAAATTGTTATGATGAAACTTTATCTTCTATGTTTTGCCGACGTGCTCAACTATTGCTTGCCAATCTTATCGCAACTTGATTTCTATAGATTAAAAGTTTAATCTTTCTTCTTCTTATATATATATTTTTAATCATTTCCTCACTTATTTCTATTAATTTTAACTTATAATTTTCAAATGAAACCGCGTATTGTAGCCGCGATAGTACTGTTCCTAGCGGAAAAACTGTGCATTTATATGCGCCCGTCACAGGGGCAGACACGTAGCGCCCACAGTTGGCCGCAACATGTACTACGCCTAAAATAATAATCATAATTCTTCATATTCCCCCACATGGAGACTAGATATAAGGAGACCAATCTCTATATATCCATTCCCGAAATGAAGTTCTGCCAAGTACATAGTTACAAAACTTCCCGATGAGGGCATGTGTGTTCCCTGGGTGCAAAATGGCGACGTCTAATACACGATGCTTATAAACCGTGGATGCCGCCATTTTGCACTCAGGGAACCGACGTGCCCTCATCGGGAAGTTTCCTAACTAAGTACTTCGCAGAACTTCATTTCCTGTTTTGTGAAGTACGGCCATAAGAGTTTGGTCTCATTATATCTAGTCTCCATGTTCGCCCATTAGAGTTAACAGGGCCTGTTGCCAAGCAATTCATTTCACGATTCGGATGTCCACGAGCGATTCAAACTGATCAGGGCAGTAGTTTTATTAGTGAATTAATGGCTACATTCTGTCGCATCTTCAAAATTAGAGAATTAAAATCGACTGCGTTTCACCCTCAGTCACTGGGCTCTCTCGAACGCAGCCATCACGTTCTTATCCAGTACTTAAAACAATATTGTGAAAAGACAAATTGGGACAATTGGATTAGGTTCGCTATATTTTCCTATAATACTTCAAAGCATGAAGGAACTGGTTTTACCCCTCATCAATTAATTTTTGGTAAAAAGGCAGTGATACCTTCAGAATTTGCACATGCAGAATTACCTCTCACATATAATATATTTTTGAAAACACTTAATCAAAAAATATCTGAGACACAGAGATTAGCTCACGAAAGGTTAGTTCTGGCAAAAAATAGATCAAAGAAATATTATGATGAAAAAATGAATGTACAATATTATGAAGTAGAAGAAATGATATATTTGTATAATAATTCTAAGGATGGTAAACTTAATAAAGAGTATACTGGACCTTATAAGGTGACTCAAGTATTTAATGATTATAACGTAGAAATGAATTAGATTGGGGAAAATTTAAAATAGTACACATGAATCGACTTCGACCACAATGTCGTAGAGTTCATCGAAAACAAAATTAATATGAGAAAACTATATGCCTTATGCACATATACAATTTTATTTCTTTCTTTGAGGAGGGGAAGATTCTATATTATTATATTCTAGTAATTTAGAAATAAAATTGATTAGAAGAAATAGTTTATAAATATCTTATAAATTCCTTATAATAAAAGCTGTATTTACCAATTAAAATATATACGCAAATATTCTGAAGTATAAATTCTGAAAAAAAAGAGAAATAAAAAATAAAAAAAGAAGAAAATCTCTTATTACCAAAATTAAACGAGGGTGAGAAAAGGACTCAGTTCTTTTGTAACGTACGGTGCTAGGAATTTTCTTGATATTATTAAAAATACATAGATAATACTAGAAATCCATGATACGTCGTTACAAATTTGCGCGGAATTATTTGAATATTCAAGATTTGCAATAAATTGATATTTGAAATTTACCTTAGTGTAAAAAAGTATAAAGAAGAAGCATATAAAGAGAAACTAATAACATAAATTTCAAGAAGTGGTTGGACTCGGTGCGTAGTTAGATTGGGAATGATTAATATTATAAGTCATAATATTTACTTTGAGAACGACGAAGAAATTATAGAGTAATCAAAGCTAAATAAAATTTGAGTGTCGTGGCAAGGGCTTCAGAGAATCAGATTTAATTAACTAAAGAACTTTCCAAGGTATAATTTATCATATGTGAATGATATGTTTATTAAAATTTATTTTGACAGCGAGTGCGTGAGGTCTTAGAGAAATTTGAATCGTACTCGAGATTTAAAAGGTTTTCTAGGAAGCTATTAAACTAGCTTGTGAACTTAGGGTGGTCTTTCTATAAAGAATTAAGACCTTCTTATTGGTTGGACGTATGAGTGACGTATGTTAACGTAAACTTAATGTAAAGCGGTAATTGGATGAATGTGAGGTGGGGGAGTGTCAAAGATCTAGCTAGCGAGGATAGACTAGCGCGAGAGATCTACATCTTGAAAAAAGAGAGTAGTCAGACGTTTGCTTTTAACTCTCAAACATTTATTTCGGCTCTGGCTCTAATTTTGTTTAACTCGAATCTTTCTTAAATAAAATTATACTTTCACATTTATAAAAGTTTATAGTTTCTTTTAAAACTCCCGGGTTTATATTTATAATTGAAGATATATGTTGATGTTGGTAATTGGCTTTAGGGTCCAAGGTTGATAAAAACTCAGAGTTTTACATAATCAGACGTTTCGGCTCTGATCGGAGCCCTCATCAGTGATTTATTCAAATCTAAAAATACAGAAAAAGGTTTTGCTAACATAGGATATTTTGTATAAAAAAATTTTTTGTAATAATTTAACAAGTAATTATCATTATGTTTTTACATGTAGGTAAATAAATTTTGATATTACTTTGAGGTAAATATTTCATTCACATAACCTAACAAACTAGATACCAGAAAGCATTTTTTGGAAGGTTGGAATTAAGTGTCTAAATATAAAAAATATTTTTAATTGACATTCGTGCATGGAATATTATAATTAATTGGCGAAAACCCTACCAATAAGACCTTTTCGTACGTGCGAATGCTCAACACGTAACAATTTGTAACACGCTGTCACTTTAAGCGGGAACTTTTAAAAGTTACTTATTAAATTTAAGTAAATCAAAATTATGAAGACTGAGGGGGGGGGGGTGAGCTCACCACATCAAAGAGTGGAAACTCACCTTGTCGGAGTGAAATTGCTTCGTTGAAATAAGTTTTACTCATTTAAAAAGAAAATAAAATCCAAGGTATATTAAATTAATTACACTTAATTAATTTATTGTACACAACAGCTCAAACTACTATATTTATTTAATTCAAATATATTATAAACATTAATAAATTTATATTCTTATTAAGATCACAAAGATGATAAGTAACAAAAAAAATCTAAGTCCTTTTCTTTACGTATAGTTTAAAACGATCTCGCGCGCGGATCAATCGATCAAGTGGTCCAGATCAATCTGAATCTCTCGCGATGAAGTCTTCTGGGCTTCACCGTCACATGTGTAATTGCGCACCCTTTCTGCGTCCTCTTACTAATTAAGTCAAGTGCGATCAGCCAATCAAACTTATTTTTATCCCTACTTATTAGCATAATTCCTAGATTACTTTCCCTACTACTAGATTTCTAGAGCACACGTGTTTTTCTACATCAAAGTATGCCGCATGAGCTTCATATCACGTTTCACGCATTTCGAATTCACTAGAAATCTATGTCGTTAAAATTGATAAGTTGCACAGGAAAATATCCTGTCAAATATAAAACTTGATACGTTTAATTTATTGAACGTTAGTCGCGACAACCAGTCGCCTGGTTCATTCTTAAATAAACAATTATATGAAGCCTTAGGACCTTAGATTAAGTTGAATTTCTACGATGCAAATAATAATTTTTAAGAAGACTTTGAAGAAAGCCTACTACTAACAAAAATAATTACATCTTAGAAAACTCATAATAATTAAATGAAAGGCTAATCACACTCTTCCTAATCAGCATAATAACTCTCATCCAATGTACATAATTATAAACAAGAATGTTATTCATGTCGAGTCACTCTTAAGTCTAGCCAATCTCTTAAAATAAATTTCTTTACTTCATTATTAAATTAAAATAAAACAATATTATTTTATTTTAATTTACTTAAGGTTGAATGTAAGTCCCATCCCCGTACAAATAGTAGAGTCCCGTGGGGCGCCGTCAAGCTATGTTGATTTGAAAAAATTTTATGGCTCGCATGGTTAAAATTTTAGTGCGCTACTGGTTTAGAAGTCGTAGTATGAGTGTATACGTCAATAGTCACCAATGCTATGCCAGCGGCCGACTCGTAGATCGTGCAACACTGCAATTTAAACCTAACTGTGATATGCGTTTGAATAGCTGGATGTCAAAGGTTATTGTTAACAGTTAAATAAATGTCAAGTCAAGTGAGATGGGAAGGAAGATTTATCTGTTATCTGTTTGAAAGTGACTGAAATTTGAATGTTCTAAATTGAATTATCTATAAATCTGCACGGTGGAGAGATTTGATGTTTTTTTCAAAAATTTATATTCAAAGCAGCAAGCGGTAGCAAAAGCAGTCAGAGTACATCCTCAGCAACAGTCGATCCAAGCCATCAGGTGGTAGCAGCCACAAATTGTCTCGGGAATATGGGGATAACATAAAAAAAATTTTGTTCAGGGTCTCAAGAATTCTTCATGCGTATCCACAGTATATATTTTACGAAGTTTAATGTGTTCTTTTTTTAATTTTGTATTAATTTATGCAAAATGTGTATTTTATGTCCTAGAATCATTTTAGGAACATTTTTTCATTTCATATTGTTCAGAAACTTAATTATTTAAAATTTTTTAAATATTTGTCTATTAGTATAATGCTTTTGTCGAGCGTGCCGCGTGCAGCGCCATTCTGGTGAGAAAACTTCGCACATACAAACTATATTCACTAAGGAACCGCCATTTTGTTTATAGTCGGACAGGGCTGAATATATCCAGAACGTAGTCAGCTGTGAAAGCTGTCTGTAAACCACGAAGGAATAATAAGGAGACCAAACTGTCATGGGAAACTTTTCCGAATCTGGCAAGAGCAACGGCATGGTAAGTGCCCGGCTCGTAAGTTGGAAGTAGTGGAAAGGAGTGCGCAAGTGCGCAGTTGTCCTCTTCTTACTCACGAGAAAATGTGCGAGTGAGACGAACTTGTCAAATTGATCTAAGCCAGAGAGGTTATGCACGTTATGCAACCCGGTACGCGACACGACATTGCTAAGAAAAAAATTTATTATATTAAATGCATTATATTATATTACATGCGATCTTCAAAATCTTGAAAATTTCTCGGATTAAATTCCCTCACCTTTAAAGGAAAATACTATTCAATATTATTTAACACACAATTTACGAAGTAACAGCAAATACCATAATTTCAATTTCAAGATTTACAATCTTATATTCGATATATTCTCACCACTTTTATAATGCACTCCTTTAGCTTTATAGGAATCCTGAGATAATATATATATATTTTTTAAACTAAATGCATTTAAGCATGTCGAACACTGAGTGTGCTGTTTAATGTAAGCAGTTATACGACCAGTTGTATAAAAAATCAAACAATCTCTAACAGCTGGTAAAGCATAATCGTGCGCTACTGCATCTACAAAATCACTAAAATCAGTGACTTCACAATCGATTATTGCTTTTAAATTTTCTCAAATTTCTTGAATTGCGCTTTTACTATTCGACTGATGTAATTATTTCAACTTTGAAATTGTTATTAAAGGCTGTGCAGGGTTGCCATCGAAAGTACTATACACTCAGAAAAAATATTTGATTGAATCAAAAAAATTATTTGTATAAAACACTTTCTTTGATGTAAAGAAATGTTTTGTTTTATTAAAACGAAATTTTTTTGATTCAAACAAAATATTTTTGGATCAAATAAATATTGTTTCGAACCAAATAAATTTCTGCCTTGAATCAAACAAATTATATCTTTGGCCAAATATTTGATTCAATCAAATCTTTTTTCTGAGTGTACAATTTCCAAGCTTTGGAGGTTTCAAAATGCTAAAGACAGATAATATCTTGTATATTTGCAAGAAGGTAGGTATACAAGGATGATCGTTTGTTCCTCCAAAAGGAAAGGAACAAAAAATTAGTGAAACTTTTATGCAGTATTGATAATATTCCATTCGAAATCTCATACTCAATAAAATATTTTAATCCTGTTCAGTTAAATTTTCTAAAATTAAGGAAACTTAAGAAATACTAAATGGATTTCAAATGCAACATCAACGACACTATATTTCTTATACAAATCTATTTTGTAAAACAATATAAAAGTGGTTTCTTCGATATTTAATTTATATTTATATTATATATTTATTTAAATTGTTATTTAATTACACTTTTTCAGAAAATCGCCCGTTCAACACAATGCTTTTGTAGAGCGTGCCGCGTGCAGCGCCGCTCTGGTGAGAAAACTTCGCACATAGAAACTATAATCACTAAGGGAATCAAGTTCTCGCCGTTGCAGGCAGGGAGTCGGATAGGGCTGCATGGGACTGGCTATCTCACACCTCATCTCTGCTACCACAGAATCACGAGTCCATACGTGTTCTGTTTATATCGGCGAGTCTGGACAGGCCCTCTTAACTCAATGGTAGAAATATGAAGAAGCATAGCGCCAACAGTTGGCCGCAACTTGAACTAAAAGTATCAATGTGTGGCGTATGTATGTTATATATACATTGTATATATGTGAAAAGTTTTAAAATTGACTATAATGATCAGTAAAATGGATAAACTAAGTGAAAAACACGTATAAAAATACAGAAAGTTTAAGCAATAAATTTTTTGATATTTTTATACATTTTTTCACTCAGTATATCCATTTTACTTATCATTATGTTCAGTTTTAAATTATAAGACAATGTAAGTCCATTTCCATCTTTTTTAGGCAACAACACTGAAGGCACTATTTTTTTCTTGAACACATTTCAGCGGACCACATACATAATCCTGCCCGCGAAAATGCAAATAGAACGCTCGATACCCGCTCTTGTAAATTTCTTTGTAGGTTAGATTCTTCACAAGTGGGTTTAACAATGCCTCTAACCACAACGTTTGTTGACGTTTGTACAACGCAGTGCAACGAGGACCAAACGAGGATATGCGAGGACAGACGCAGACTTTGGTGAGCGGGGTGGGGTGCAGCGGGACCGACATGTAGCGCCAACAGTTGGCCGCAACTTGTACTAAGCCTAAAATAATAATCATAATTCTTCATATTCCCCCATTAGAGTTAACAGGGCCTGAGTCTGGACGAGTCAGGCCCGTTGAGAGCAGTGCTTTCAGATCGTAGACGGAATTTACCCCCTCCAATGTACCATTTTATTGGAAAAAAAGCAATTTTTAAAGTATGTTTAGGAAAATTTCTGAATTATATTACTTTTTAAAGTTGTTCTTCAACTATATTTAAAAATTTCCCCAAATTATACTTGAGAAATTGCTTATTTCAATAAAATAGTAAAGTGGATGGGGTAAATTCCATCTATGATCTGAGAGCACTGGTTGAGAGCGCTTTCTCCGGCAACACTGCTTGATTGTCCTTGGGGGAAATTATCATAAATGTTATTATCAGTCGACTACAAGAAAATGGCATGAACTAATAGAGGTCGATTGATTCTTATCTTGTTGGGTATTAATAAATTCTGAAGTTGTTTTGATCTTAAAACCGTAGTTAGTAGTAGATCGCTTTCGAACTTTATTAAATAACAGACACGTGTTTTAAACTATACACTATTATTTTATAATGTGTAGTGAAAAGAAAATGGCGAAAGTTAACAGTAAGTGTAATCGATTAATTCAATGATGAAATTAATAGAAAAAAATATTACTAAAATTTATTCTCTGAAAGTGGTTTTAAACGATTACAATGCCTATCTAGGCCACGCACTAACTTTTTCTAATGCGTTCCTTCCAGTTTAAAGGGTAGGATTTCGTTAATCAGACTTCATTTGTCCGAAAAAACAATAGATTTCCTAAATTGATTAGGCTCGGTGTGCGTGCAACGTTCTGTGTAAATTATAACATAGTATACAGCGCGCCAACAATTACTAATTAATAATCATGTAAATAATTATTTATTTAAGGCCATGGACCAAGTAGGTCACGTGACAAAAATTATATGTTAATCCAGTCATGTAAGATAACGTTTTTTGTTTATAAAATATCTTTCTCAATATTTGGTAAATGTGTCAGAAGATAATAAGAAACGTCTGTTAACTTCGTTTTAGTAAAAATTTTTCAGTTTTTTTATTTTAAAATATAAAAATGAAGTGTTTCACAGTTCTGTAACTAAATTTCCACAGAGATTGAAATATCGTCTTGAAATTTTGGGAAATGAATCAAAATTTACTGAGACTCTGAGATAGGTCTGTTATGTCTTAAATATTCATAAACATATTTTAAAATTTTGATAAAAATAAGTAATTTTAGAAAATTTGCAGAGTATGTTACCGACAGTGTTGGAACAATGCAGCAGAACTCAAGACACTGAGTTGGTATTAAACTTTTTATTTTAATACACTATGCCTTCCCCTATTCCTTCTATATGCTATTATTTATAATTTCCTAAATATTGATTCATTTATTTTGATTTAAAGTTTTATATAGGGAGAAAAAAAATCCATAGCCAGGGATTGAATTGGTCACGTGACCTCCATGGCCTTAAAGTTTCTTAAAACTGGATTCTGAACTGTGTTGTTAACATGTAATGGGCGTTCAAAATGTTTCTGTGAAATCAGTACTGAATTTTAGATTGAGGTAGTACTGTCGTAAATGGTTTAACTCAGTTAAATTTTTGAGGACCTAGGGTACACTGGAGGGCAGTAATTAGTAATTGCATTTTGAGACGATTAACACCTAACCTTATGGGAAACCGAGTTCATTCACAAATCCTGCCATAACTACTGTTCAGATTTCAATAAAAATGACTGGTGCATTGATTGATAATATAAACATCACTTTGCAAGTTAAAACATCTGAATTGGATATGTGTAAGCGTAGCAAAATCCAATTAAGTAAGCATAATTTTTCTCCAGTAACCAACGTCGATTAAATAGATCTGGCAACGTCGCAGAATAAGTGAAAGCGCGCGCCATTCACGTATCATAAGAAGTCATCTGCTATACACACATGTATAGTCGCTTTTTTATGCGACGTTGACAAATTTAGATACTACGTGAAGCAAATGAGAAAAAGTACTCATTTGATTAGCTACGTTCCGACAGTACTACCTTAAACTCATCAGTTTTTTATTATTTTTTTAAAAAATAATTTCAAATCTAAAAGCGGCTTTCTAAGAAAGTCATGTTCAGCCCATAGAACATGCCGATGTTGGCTCTATGAATGTCGATGGTTAACGGGCAGATATGATTATTGGCAATATCGGTGCCGATGTCACCCAAATTTCTGTTCAGACAACAAATCCAACATGGGATTCAATTTTAAAAAGTATTATGAAATAGTTGAATTCAAAAAAGTAACTTTTATATAGAAAATTTTCAAATGTTGAATGTCCTATTGTTATTCTCTTTTTTAAATGTGGGTGTTTTACTTTCCTGAAGCATAATCTGATAAAAGTGTTTTGCCAAACATAATTTGAAATTTTTTTAAATATAATTGAAAAACAACTTTAGAAAGTAATGTAATTTCAAAATTTTCACAAATTATATTTTAAACATTTTTGTTTTTTGATAAAATGGTAATATGGAGGGGGGGGGGGGGACTTTCATTCACGATCCAGGAGCACTGTCTGCTAACACCAACAGAGATACATTTACCGTCTGCTCACAAGCAAGGTGCAGAGCACGAAAAGGAGGGTTGAAGTGCAAACTTGTTATTTTGTACACAGAGAGTAATAACAAGTGCAGCGCACTTCAGGGAAATAAGTGTTCAACACTTCGACCCAATCAAGTGGTGAAATCATGAAGTTCAAATAAAAGAAGCTTGTGATATTCATGCTTGACACATACGGTATTGTCCATGCACTAGATACACTGCGTTCACATGCGAATTATGTGAGCGACGCACGTAAAATTGGCTAGTGTGAAATACTTGAATTCCTGTATTTTAACACGTCATTTCACTTGTTCTCAATGCTTGATACCTTTAACGTGCGCGACACTAGTTATTTCTCTCCGTGTAGTTTGCTCGACTACCCCGAAAGCAGACCGTGCTGCTCCATATTCCAGAATTCAAATGGACTCCATCGAATGTCTGTATTTTTGAAATATTTGCGACATCCAAAGGAGAGGATTAGTTGAATACCTCTAACGACGCATTTAATGTAGAATGAAAACTGATTCGACGGTTTGACTGTTATGTTAACATGACTCAGCCATATGCGGTCACATCTTGGCTACTTTATGGCACAATCAGAGGCTAACTCACGAGTGCGCCGTGAATGAGCCTCTAATCCGTCTCAAAAGACGACCCTCCGTTTTCATCGATAAAGGCAGCATAATTGCACCGTCGAAAACGAGTGCTGTGGTTTAAACGTGATGTCTCAATTACTGTAGACTTAATGCACCTTCTGATTTTAACTCGAGATTGATGAATGATGTAACATTTATAATATTAAAAATGATGTAAATTACCCATTTTCTCAAATTCACTAAATTTCTTTTTCAGTTTAAGTGAAACAGGAAATTCAATTTACTTAAGGCTCTATCGGCCTTAAGGAACACATTCTCATCATGACACTCATGCTTCGCGCTCGATTTTCTGTATACATTTCAGTAACTTTTTAATATAACATATGATATTTTACGTCCGACTAATTTTCTTCATTTAAAAACAGGAAAATGACCAACCTCGGACAATCGGATGTTTAATATTCTTTAATTACGTTTCGATGAACCCTATGTCATCCTCTTCAGATTTTACAGATAATATTTTTGTTGTAGAATTCTGTAATTTTTTAAACGATATGTATATATGTTGTTACCAGTAAATTTTATAAGTATAAGAGAAGGTGGCCTTTCTGGTATTTTGTATTTTAGGATGTGTAGTAGGAAAATATAAATCCATTTCAAATTCCTTTGAAATAAAAATTTATTGATTTCCATTTAAGTCAACGTTTCGACTGATACCTCAGTTTTTTTCAAGACTAAAAAATAATTACATGGATTATATATATACATTTGAAAAGAAACGATATAAACAGTCCAAAGGTTATGGTAGGAAAATATTAGAAATTTTGTTACCTTATATAAATTTGTTGTGTGGAAATAAATTTAAAGCTGAGATTCACATATTAAAAAACATTCTGTTCCATTAAAAATTCGTTGAGATAAAAACATTGGTTGCGTTTGTTAAAAATTAATAATTTATGGCATTGCATATTCATTAAAATATTGTGACTCCATTCGATTTACTCAAAAGATACAAAGCTCCAATAGATTGAGTATGGTATTTGTCAGTTGATATTTATCATTTCAAAATTTGTCAACTTGACATTTAAGGGAATAAGATTAGTTCAAGTGGTTTAAATTCTAAAAAATTAACAATATTATTCAGTATAAGAGATCGAAATTTAAATATTATGATAAAAATGTAAATTTAATATAAAAAATTCAATAAAATATATATATTGTAATATTAAACTTACTCATATTAGTTTTGTAACGGGGGAATAAAATTTTGATAAACACACATCATGGAGTATCCATGGTGACTAGACAGGAATAAAACTTAGATGTTAGGTTAAGATCGATTTTAAAACTATAAGGCGGGAAAATATTTTAAATTAAAAATTATATATCAATAGGTTATTTAGAGATTTGTATGATATTAAAATAAATATCACTTAGATTTCCAATATCTGTTCTGAAATTAATGGAGTTAATATTTTTTTGGATATGAATCATTTCAAGGCAAAGTCTTTTTTTTTAATTTTGTTCATATTCTAAAATTTTTGCTTCTTTAAAATCAAAATTGTGTTTAAATTTATGTGCATGTTGTGCTAAAGCTGTACTATTAGTGTTATAGTTTTTAATGGATCTTGCATGTTCCAACATTCTACTATGTAAAAATCTACAAGTTTGTACAATGTAAATACCATTGCATCGTATGCATTTAATTTCATAAACTAAATTATATTTACATTTTTTTGGTGTTGGTGTTTTAGCAGATGTTAAAATTTCTTTCTGAATAGTATTGTCGTAAGTAAAAATAATTTTTAAATTTGAATTTTTAAAGATTCTGTAAAATTGTTCTTGAAAATTATTTATAAATGGTAGAGTAATAACTTTTTTCAAATCTTTAGGTTCAAATGTTTCATCTATGTTTCTATTGTGATATTTAGTACGTATTAGAGATTTGTATCGAAAGGCAATTTTTTCATTTAATAAAGTAATAGGATATCCATCCCTGTCTGCTCACCATGCCATCTCAACTGCCACTTCTCGACGAGTCTGCGCCTTCCATCCTTGCGGATGGCCTCCTTTGCGCGAGCGATTTCCTACAGGTCGGCGCAGGTAAGCTCCTTACAAAGCTGAAAGGTCTCCTGCCTTTCCTCCGCCAATAAATCTATTGGCGGGACGTTCGCCAGGACCAACACAGCGCTCGTCGAGATAGTTCTATATGCTGAAACTATTCTCAGCGCGACAAGTCTCTGCGCCGAGAACAGCTTCTTCTGGATAGCATGGTTTTGCAAGGCATTGGCCCAGACCGGAGCTGCATAAAGCAGCTTCGAATGGACCACGCTCGCCACCAATCTTCTTTTCGCTTCCCTGGGTCCGCCAATGTTTGGCATAAGCCGGGCCAAGTTCGCTCCACATTGGATGGCTTTGACAGCTGCGATCTTTAGGTGTTCGCCAAAGCTAAGCCTACGATCCAGCTGCACCCCCAGGTACTTAATGCTTGTTCTCCACTCGACCTCATGCTCTCCGAGAACGATCCTCGGATATTGGAAGGATCTCCTGTCCGTAACGAGCAACGCCTCGGTTTTCTCAGGGGCCATTTTAAGCCTTCCACCCGCTCCCTTTAGTTCTTCGAGAGTGAAGAGTTCTTCGCGCCGGACCACGCAGGAACTTCGGTCCTATCTTTGGAACGGCTCCACGTGTGGAAACAAGCTTCGCACAATGTACTTGACTCGATCGGGATTATCCAGGCCCGGGGTCTTTCTTCTAGCCACCAATCTCTTGATGACTATTTTGAAGGCGAGACCCCATAGGTCCTTCTCGACCTCAGCGATCAAGTCTTTCCAGCATTGAAGTCGGCTTTTCTTTATGCCTCGCCTCAAAGCTGTTTTTGCCCCTTTCCATGCCTCGTGCAACGTAGCATCCCCCTTTGGACGGGTGAATTTTCGCCGCGCTGCGAGGCATTCTCGACGTAGGGCAGCCAACTGGTCGTTCCACCAGTACATCGAACCCTTGGCTTGCCTGCACTTACGGCGAGGCATCGAGTAGTCGCAAGCCGCAACCACCTTCTGCCTCGCCGAGCGCACAGTAGCTTCAAACGACCCAGGCAGGGCAGACCCATACAACCCTTATCCACCGCTTGACACCGTTGTTCTAGAGTAAATTCGATGCACCGCTGGTCACTCAAGGTTATTACCTTGAGGACCGACCAGTCGCTTATCCTTGAAGCGAGGCGAGGTGCGGCAATCGTGAGATCAATTATTGACCCCCCCCCCCCCCCCGCTTCTCGTTTGAACGTGAATTCCCCGCCCTGATTCAAGACGATCAGGTCGTTCCTAGCGACCAGCTCGCCAACCAAGATTCCCCTTCTATCTAGGCGGGCCTCACCCCACTCGAGCGACTTACTGTTGAAGTCGCCCCCTATGAGGGACCGCCTGACAGCCTCGCTGAGGCTCTTCTCAAGGAGGAGAATCTGGGGCTCGAAGACCTCGAAAGGATCGTTGGAGGAGAAGTAGCAGCTGTATACACGCACACCCGCTACCTCCACCCAAGCGAACCCCGCGTCGGACTCCAGGAAATCCCCGACGCTCAAATCAGGGCTACAAACAAGGATGCCGGCCCACCTTGATGCATCCTGAAACCAAGAAGAGTTTTCAGACCATTTGTACTGCTCACTAATAAGCAGCACATCGGCCCCCCTCTCCCAGGCAGTCTGCATCAGGAGGTCCTGGGCATGCCTCCCCCTTCCGAGGTTGAGTTGCAGGAACTTCACTTCCTGCCTCTCAACCTCTGAAGCTCTTCCCGGAAGACCGGGGAGGAGCCGCCACCAGAGACATGGGCGACAACTTTATCGCCCTTGTCTAGACACGTCAGGCATCTCGGTGTTGCTTCGCAGCTCCTGGCCACGTGTCCCGCGACGCCGCATCTCCAACAGGAATTCTTCCTGTCGGGGTTGCTGCTGCCCCGGGGCCCATGGCCATAGCCAAGGCACCTGAAGCATCGGGCGACTTCTGCATGCTCGCGTATGCGGCACGCAACCCACCCGATCCTAATTTTACCCAGCTGAAGCAGACGCGTGGCGTCTGCCTCAGCTAGCCGGATCACTGCAGTCTTCACCCCACCGAAGCGGGTGAAGAGCCTGCAGGACCCGTCGAGTGCTGGTCTGCCCAATGCCAAGCACAGGGCAGACACAACCTCTTCTTTTTCAACGGTCTCGTCGAGGTCCCTAATTTCGAGGGACCTCGTCGAGACCAGGGCTGAAATTTGCGCCCTTTCCCCGACCGCCAGGTCAAGCTTGTTTCGGAAGGCCGAAACGTCTCCCCCCTTTTTGAGGACCAGAAGGACTTCTTCCTTCCTGGTCCTCCGGATAGACAAGAACTCAAGTCCTGCCTTCCGGGGGTCGACTTTCGCCTTCATTTCCTTCAAGATGTCGGCGTAGGACTGGCCGTCCTTCGCCGACACCTTGATGGCGTCGCCCGACCTGGCGGGCGTAGAATGCTTCGATTTAAGAGTGGCGGTGGTCCCCTGCGCGTTTTGCGCAGGGTCCTCCGCCCTTTTCTCCTTTATTTCTTCTTTATTTTCTTTTCTTTTCTTTGTGACCACATGCCAGTCCCCTTCTTTATTTGGGGGCTGGCTCGTGGCCACCTGGGCATAAGAGGGCGAAGAGCCACCCTTTCCCCTCTTAGGAGTTTTTCCAGAGGGGGGAGAGTGCGGATCTCTTTTGCCCCATCACCTGATTTTTTGGGGTATCTCCCAGAGACGCCGAGCGTGGTCTCTGAAAGATCCCTAATTTCTTCATGGCGGGGTGGGATTCTATTTTTTTTTGGATTCTCACCCCGCTTTCTAATAGGCACTTGCGGGTGTTCGGCATACCGCTCAACACCGCAGTTGCCTCGTTCACAGAGTCTTTAACGAAGCCAGGGTTATTCTTCACATACCCTGTTGGATAACGCTGAGGGTCCTGGCTAACTTTTCCATTTTTCCATTTTGCTCCTTCAGTAGCTAAAGGACGTCTTGCCATTATGTATATTATATTCAATATTAGTGATAACTTTATTAATAGGTAATGTTTTTTTTGTATGATTATAATTAAATTTACCTCCAAGACTAAGAATGTCTAAAACATTATCTGGAATTTGCCTGTTTGAGATATCAACAACCCAGTTTTCTTTATCAGTAATCAACTTTGGCAATTGTGTAATTTTTAGATTTTTCAGCTTATTGTCAAGTGTAATTTGAGTTTTAAAAGCGATATTATTAAAAGTAGGTAACTGCCTATTATATAATTGGATGAAAAAATCAGTTGTTGAAGCTTTAATAACATTTCTTTTCAAGATGGAGTTTTGTTTTTGTAAATATTGCATTTCTTGTATAATGTCCGTGATTTCATGTTCAAGAATTTTTTTGCTAAAAAGTTGTATTGAGAATTCCATTTTAGTCAGAACGCTCTTTGAGAAACATCTAATATTAATATTACAATTATTCATAATATGTTGCGGAAAAACTTTACTTGTTTTACAATCAAAGGGAAATTTCCTCTGCATCTTTCTCTTTTCCAAAGTAATACCGAGTTTTTTCCAATCTCTGATATCCTCTACGAAGTTTGGACCATACACTTAAGCATACGATCCTGCTATGTGGGTAATTTTTGTATGCTACAGAATTAGTCAGTAGATTAAAATGTCATAAAATGAAGCCTACATGTAGACTAAATGAACACAATAACGATTTAGGCTTGAACTTGGAAGGCTTTCAAAACGTAATAATGAATTTATTTAGTTGGATATGTAACCTAACCCTCAATTGTCGATTGATGTTTGGAAGCACTTACAATAAACAAATTTATAAAACATTTAGACAATTTCAAAATCTTCTGTGGAAAAAAAGACGCTTTCAACAGTGCCGGGATTCAAGCTTGGGTCATCCGATTGCCAGTCGACTACATTTCCAAAATTTAAAATATATAAGTAATGTGGTTGATATAAAAACCCAACCGAGATATCTAGCTTGGTTAACTGATAATTTTTTTATGCTATCCTGAGAAGTTTTTTGCCTCTGAAAAAAACTGCTGTTCTATACCTATAGTTAAGGAAGTCAAGACGGTTGTGGTGACTTTTACGAGAAGAAACAGACAGACAGACAGACAGACACTTTAGTAAAAACCCTTTTTTCTGACTCAAGGGATCTCAAAACGTAAAGATTTGACGAAAATTCCGAAAATGATTTTTCGCATAAAACCAAAACTTTAATTCTCATATGATGAGAATCTAAAAGACATCAAATTTAGATCTTTCTTAATAATATTATTAACTCTAAAATTAGTTAACATTGTGAAAAGTCTGTTGTCTCCTTTCAAAGGTAAGTTTTGATAGTATTTTTTTAACTAATTAAGATTTTTTTGGAATTTTTCTGCTAGATTCTGCTCCAGAATCATACATGGCAATGGAAAATCATCAAATTTCAAATGATGATTGTACTACATTCATTTGAAGAATTCAAAAAATCCAAACTATCAATATTTTGATAAAAATTTCTAAATTTATTAAAATATGATATACATCGATTTTTAAAAACTTCTTGAAGAAGCTACAATTTTAAAAATTGCATGACTTTTTTTAATTCTGTTCAACCTCAAGATAGAATCCAGGAAAGAATTTCTAAAAATATTTTGATTAGGTTAAGAAATCACTATGAAGACATACTGAAAAAAACCTTTTGAAATCTAAATCTAAATTAAGATTTCTTTTGCAATATCTTTCTATAAAATAAAACACTTTGACGAAAGTTGAAACTCCAGGTCAATCTGTAATTTCCGATGGTAGTTTATATATGGTTAATTCCATATCAGATTTACAATCGAAATTTTGATTCACCTGAAAATTTTTTTCCTCGTTCTAGAAAGGAAAAAAAATGACACGTATTTTTACATTCTCATCATGGATGAGAAGGTATTGATTTTATGTGAAAAATGACTTTCGAAAATTTCATCAAATCTTTACGTTTTGAGACCCCCCGAGTCCGAAAAAAGGGTTTTTACTAAAGTGTCTGTCTGTCTGTCTGTCTGTCTGTAGGTCGTGTGCGGCATAACTCTCGATAGAATTATCAGATTGAATTGTGCTTTGGCAGACTTTATCGGAGCCGAAAAAGTAAGGACAAGTTCGTTAACCAGCCACATCCAAGCAAAATTGAGGGATTGAGCACTACTTTTGTATTTTTGAAAATAATTTTTTGAAAAAATCAAAAATTTTAATACTGGTTTTAGATAGTGCTCATAAATCTCTAAAAATTATCCTGATAACATTTTTTGATTAAATCAAAATTAGAAATGTTACAGCATATTCAAATTCGAAAAAAGTCAATATCAAAATTCCATTTTCCAGTTAAATTATACGACATACGAAAAAACGTTATGATTCAATATTATTTTCTACATAAAGACCTACAAATTTGAATTGTAACATTTTTTCATAAGATGCATATTTTTTTTGTAATTCAAAAATAATCTATTGAAAATCCAAAATTCAATTTTTTAACAATAATATGTGAAATACGAAAAAAACGTAAGAATACAAAGTTGTTCGTTTCAAAAAGATCTACAAGTTTTGTCTTACACAGTTTATGAAAAAACATATATTTTTCGTTTCAATTCCAGAAAATACGATTAAAATTCAATAATTCCATTTTTTAGACAAAATATATGAGATACATAAAAAAAGTTTAGAAGAAAAACTATTTGCCTAAATGAGGTCTACGCATTCTTATTAAGAAATTTCTCGACAGGATGTATATTTTATGTTTTGATTTTTAATATTAAAAAAATTCGATTTTTTTCACCAAAATATGTGAGATACGAAATAAGCGTTGTTCTGCAAAATCATTTCCTTAATGTAGTACGATCACGAAAATCAGACCTCAGACAAAAATAGATAATTTTGCTTTCACGAATAACAACATTATTATTGAAGGGCCAATTTGAATGAGAAAAGACTATTTATCATGAAAAAAATTTGAAACACAAAAAAATAATGTTATTAATAAATTTTATTTTTGCCCAAACTTATTTTCTTATCGCTTCGAGTCAAATTTTTGAAAATGATGCGATTCTAATAAATTATGGTTCATTTTTTTAGAAAAAAGATTCTCTACAACTTGACCGTTTCCTATTTTTGAATTTTTTCTTGAAAGCAAAATTATCTATTTTAGCCTGAGGTCTAATTTTCGTGATCGTACTACCTTAAATAAAGTCTACGATTATTTTTTCTTTCTGAGAGATTTGGAAGAAAATAAATTATTTTAATCATGTAATTTATTAAAAAGTTACTGAAATGTATACAGAAAATCGAGCGCGAAGCGCGAGTGTCATGATGAGAATGTGTTCCTTAAGGCCGATAGAGCCTTAAGTAAATTGAATTTCCTGTTTCACTTAAACTGAAAAAGAAATTTAGTGAATTTGAGTAATTCACATCATTTTTAATATTATAAAATTGGTTTGAGCTTCAGTATTAAATTATAAGAAATAAACTTAAATGTATGCGAAGAGCACAAGACCGAGCGCGAGGTCCAGAAAGATCGGAGCGTGAAGCGCGACGATCAAATCGCGCGCCCCAGGCGCGCGATGAGAATGTGCCCGCGAAGCGGGCAGATTTTTAATATTGGCTTTTAGGCAGTCCATTTTATATTGAATTTACAAGCAATTCTGTACAGAGGTATTAATCATGACCGTGCTATTTTATTCCATATTATCTGAATATATTTAATAATAAAACAGTTGTTACTCTGAGACGTTTTAAAGAAGTAAATTAATTTATGATAATTTTTTGTTGCCATTTTTAACATTATAATGTGACACTTTTGACAACATGTGTACTATTATATTGACCCGAAAATTGCAAATTTTTTATTGAATTTTTCTTGTTTCGGCATAGAGTCAGTTTCTCCTTATTATTATCAATGGTAGATATAAAATAACCCAAAAAAGGAAGGCTGACGTTTCGACTACATATGGGGGCTGTCTTCAGTACCATAAATTGAAATATTATATCAAAATTTTAGTAAATTATTAAAATATTGAAAATAATTAAAATCATAAAGCTCAAAAAACTTATGTCATAGCTTGCAAATCATTCAATGAAGCAGTCCCGTATGCGAATCATGTATGGAATAAAAGTGTTGAATTCACTGTATATAAATAACACGGTAAAACGAACAAAACTTAGTAAATTTCGATTAAACCGTCCTAGTACGGGTCTAGGCATACCTGTTAAAACCAAAAAACCGCTCTCTCGAACCAATTACACCACCCGCGAACCGCCTTTCGGCTTTGAACATCGCGGGCGGTTGGTTCCAGCTTAAATACGCGTACGACTCTTCCGTCATCCGTTCGCCTGGGACTCCTATCCACGGCCACACGACCGTTAAGCAGGCCGACTAGCCGCGCCAACCTGGGGAGGAATAAAAAGATCTCTTCCCCGTACGACGTGGACAGTCAAGACCGCCCAGGACGTAGTACCCCGGGTGCAGGCCCCGATACGATTTCTACTTAGCCCAGCGCGATGCAGAGCGTGGCAACAACCTCTTCCATTGTGACGTTCTCGTCGAGGTCCCTAACTTCAAGGGTCCTCTTCGATACCAAAGACCTTACGTCGGCGCAGCGGGTACAGGAACCTCTTTAACTTTCTTCTCTTTTTTTTTAATCTTTTTTTTTCTTTTTCTCCACAAGCTGCCATTCCCCACCCTTCTGTAGAGTCTGGCCTCTGGTGGCCGCGGCGAATGTTGGCGGTGTGCCGCCCTTCCCTTTCTTGGGAAGCCGATCCTCGGGGGGAGAGGGAGAATCCCTCTTCTCCCCCTTTGTGAGCTTTTTTGGGATATCTCCCAGAGACGCAGAGCGCGGTCTCCGAAAGATACCCACCTTTTTAGAGGCAGGGTGGGATTCCAGCCTCTTCTAGATTTCCACCCCGTTTTTTAGAAGGCACTTGTGGGTGTTGAGCATTCCGCTCGACACCTCTGTGGCCTCGTTCATACTGTCCTTCACGTGGCCAGGCTTATTTCTAAGCATACCCTGCTCGATAACGCTGAGAGACCTGGCCAATTTTTCCATTTTTTCACTTTGCTCTCTCAGGAGCTGCAGGACGTCCTTCCATCCCTCAGCTCCTGGAGGAGCACCCAAGTTCACTTTCCCCACCGGTTTAAAAAAATAAATTCATAAATCTTTTTACCAGCGCATCGTGCGTAGAGAAGCTGGTCGGAGTAGTTGGGAATGGGTGTACCCTCGGACCGAAGTCCTACCCCAGTCCTCTGAGGCCCAACCTCCGCTTAGGCGGTACCGGAATGCGCGGACAGACCGGACTCGCTCGAAGCAACACTGGCTTCGACACCTGTGTTCAATACGCACTACCTGATCAAGGTCCCGAAGGGACGTGCTCGTGATCCCGCATGGCACATCACTTTCGCAGAGCTAGGCTCACATCAGCCTCGCCTCCCCGCTTGCGCCGGCGAAGACACCACTCAGCGACGAAGCACTCCCAGTGGGATGCCATACAGAAACGATTGTTTGGACTGTTCTTGGTCACAGACTGCGGAGGCTTTGCAGTTCACTCATTCCTCGCAGTCACTCGCAGATTTATTCTCAGCGCCGCTGCCTGGGCATACATCCTTCTCCATGTATGGGGATAGACGCGTCTATAGCGTCCCCGGGTTTCAACCTGGGATAGACCCGTTTATAGGGCACCCTTCACGCAATGGGAAGATGGCCGTCTATAGAGCCCCCTGCAAAGTGAAAAGAAAGTGAAAAGAAAGTGAAAAGAAGAAAAGTGTTTAGAACCTACTCGGGACATGTGTGTTTGCTGACTAACCCACTTTTTTTTAATGCTGTCCTGAGAGGTTATTTTTCTCTGTCCTATATCTAGTTAAGAAATTCGATAAGATTATTGTGATTCTTTTGAATTGACAGAAGCGTGTATTTTTCAAGACTTTAATATCAACTTTTTAGACAGTCCGTTTTTATTAAATTTACAAGCAATGCTATACAGAAATATCGGCATTGAACTGCTGTTAGATTAAATTATCGCTGAGAATATCACTGGCCAAGCAGAAAGAGCAATAAGATACATTGACATAGGATCGTACGCTCAACTATACAGCGCCATTCGTACCAGCCTAACAAACACAGGATCCGTATCTGCTCTTAGATTTAGACTGGAAAGCTGTCGTCAAGGCCCTATAGAAACCGTTTCAATCTTTAATAATAGATACCGACAAATTACTAATGAACTCGAATATGCTGTACAATGCGAGCAAATAGCGGGATTTCATCGAAAAGCCAAACACACGATAACATGCCCCTCTCATAAAGAACGCAAATGAAATGTTTTCGATGTAGAAAACTAAGACACTTATCGCTTCAATGTCCAACGAGAACTAATTCAACGGTTTTTCAACGAGGACAATTCACCAAAAGACCACCTCAAAATCCAATCAGAAACATTCCAGTGGAGACAATGGAGAATCCACTTATTTCACAACAGGAGGCACTAAGCCTAGAAGAGCAAATAGAGATAAAGAACTACGAGGACTCAGTCGAGTTGAAGCAGTCACTGGACGATTATTATTTGTTCTCGGACGTTCAGGACACGAAAGGCAATATAGATTATTAGTTGACTCAGGATCTTTAATCGACCTGATAAAAGAATCCTATGTGCCTCCGCAATGTAAGAAATACAAAATATATAAAAAATTAATTATGGGAAAAGATAAATATTTCTCTATACAAGCAACCGAGATTACGCATTTGGGAAAAAAGCATATCTTTCATATTGTTGACGATGATTTCCCTTTACCTGAAGAAGGCATCATAGAATTACCTTACCTACAAAAACAAGGACGGATATTCGGTTACAAAAGAATATGTCTTTCTAGATAAAGTAAAACTACAACTACACGACCATGGAGAATACACCTGTCAAGACATAGTACAAAAAAGAAAAATATATGTTCCCCTTGAAGAAGGAGGTGTGGATTGAAGACCAAAACATGATACTCGACGGTATCTACACTATCAGGAATTCTCAAATTTGGTTACCAATACATAATTACAGTGGTCAGCCTCAACCCATACCAATACCAAACTTCGATGAGGCAAAAGAAATTAAATTAAAATCAGTAAAAAAGAATTAAGATTGCCAAGAAAATGAACTAACATACCGGGTATTGGATTTGAAGCAAAAAACTCGACTATCCCATTTAGAAGATAAAGTCGCAGCACACATTTGGAAAGAAATAGCGTCGTATCATGACATTTTCCATTTAGGGGAAGACCCTTCACCCTGTACTAACCTGGTGGAACATAAAATCATATTAAAGTCAGGAAAAGTTATTAAAACAAAGTCTTATAGACCACCATAATGCCACAAGGAGGAGATTCACAATCTAATAGAAGAGTTGTACAAAAAAACGGGCGATCAGAGACTCTAATTCACCTTACCATTCTCCCATTTGGGTCGTCCATAAAAAGGAAAACGCCTCAGAAAAAAAAGGAGAATCGTAAATGATTTCAGGAAAATAAATTGATACTAGCTAGGATGCTTACCTACTACCTGTTATCGATGACATACTAGACCATCTTGGAAATGCAAAGTTCTTCTCAGCATTCGATCATAGTTCCGGATTCCATCAGATCCCAATGGCTGAAAAAATCAAAAACTATACAGTCTTTTCCACGCCAGATGGGTGTTTTGAATTTAATAGAATGCTTTTTAGTCTCAAAAATGCCCCGGCCATCTTTCAAGGCATGATGGATGGCGCACTAAAAGGACTTTATGGAAAAATCTGTTTTATTTATTTAGACGATATCGTCGTTATATACAAGGTGCGTTTCAAAATAAACGAGACTGAGCTGAAATAGAAACGACAGGAGCTTTGTTCTGATAAATTCGAGTTTATTCATTCAAAATAGTCTCCTCCGGCCTCGATACACTGTTTTTCGCGATCCAAAAGCTTTTCGAAGGAGTGTTTCAGGTCATTGACCGGAATGTCCTTCAGGATGTCGGTACCAGCCTTTTGGATGGCCTCTACGGACGCAAAACGTATTCCTTTCATGGCCAAACGCAATTTTCCGAATGGGGAAAGGTCACAGGGAGCCATATCAGTAGAATATGGTGAGTGATTGATGGTTAAAATGCGATTTCTAATCAAAAAATCAGTCACAAGAGTGGATCGATGAGATGTTGCATTTAACTTGTGGGGAACAAAACGTGCACATACCTTTCGTAAGCCCAAATGATCGGTTAAAATGCGATAAATCGATGTTTTTGAGATATTCAACTCCGATTCCATGGATTTCAAAGATGATTTCGGCTCATTTTTGATAAATTTACGCACAATTTCTATGGAGTTTTCGGTGATCACTGATTTTGGACGGCCCGTATGTTCATCGTCATTTATGGCCTCACGACCATCTCTGAAACGTGTAAACCACTCATGAACTCTGGCACGAGATAGACAATCATCGCCATAAACTTTTTTCATCAATTCAAATGTTTCGGTAAACGTTTTACCGATTTTAAAACAAAATTTGATATTAGCTTTTTGTTCGAAACTTATTTTTGTACCGATACAAAAGTCTCGTTTACTTTGGAACGCACCTTGTATATATATTATTCGAGAGACTTCGACTAGTTGGTCTCAAATTACAGCCTGATAAGTGTTAATATCTCCATTCTGAAATTCTGAAGTTCTGAAATAGAGTACTTAGGTCATCTCATTACAGCCGAAGGTGTAAAACCAAGCCCAGTTGAAATATAAGCCGTAAGAGAGTTTAGAGAACCACGAAATATTGTAAGAGTCCAATCATTCTTGTGATTAGCTGGATACTACAGAAAGTTTATAAAAAAAATTTCAGTACTAGCAAAACCACTTACCGAACTGATTAACAAAGAAACTATATTCGATTGGACAACGGATTGTCAAAAAGCTTTTAATACAGTAAAACAAAAGCTTTGCGAACCCCCAGTATTAAGATATCCAAATTATTCCAAAGAATTCTTACTAACAACCGACGCGGGTCGGTTCTCTCAAGATGGACATCCCTGCTGTTACACATCATGCACGTTGAACAGTGCAGAGCAGAATTGTAGCATTTCTGAAAATGAGCAACATTACGGAGAAAACAAAAGCGTTGAGAAAGCACGAGAACTAGGAGAATGGAAAGGGATGGAACAAGAAATAGTGGATTTCGTTAAGAAATGCCCAACTTGCCAAATTCAAAAGGGAGGTCGCATCAAACGTCAATGCCAAGGGATAATACCGGACACTCCGACAAACCCTAACAATATTACAGCCATGGACGTAGTTGGACCACTGCTCATTACACCTAAAGGATATGAGTATATATTAAGTATTCAAGATCAGCTCACTAATTACCTTATTTTGACACCTCTCAGAAATGCACAAGCCAAAACCATAATTAAAAAACTCTTTGACTACTTCATCTATTTGTTTGGAGCATAGAAACATATCCTCACCGATTAAGGGTTTAATTTCGTCTGCGAGTTAGTACAAAATTTTGAAAATTTATTCTGAATGAAGCACATAAAAACGACCGTCTATCACCCTCAAAGCAATGGTAGCTTGGAGAGAGCCCATTCCACCTTAAAAAATCTCATTAAAACTAATATGGCGGATAATGGCACAGATTGGGACCAAAACCTGACAGTTATAAGTATGGCCTATAACACCACAATAAACCTAGAGACTGGAGAAACACCATTTAAATTAACGTTTGGAAAAAATGCCAATCTGCCTTCCATGTTAGACAGAATCCCCCATACTAAATGTGAAGACCTATTAAACGACTGGACGTGAAGACATGCATATTATCTTTACAAAGCAAAGGAACGTCTAGAAATTACTAATCTCAGAAATAAGAAGATACAGGACAGCAGAATAGTAACTTCCCAAAGCCTCTACGAACCAGGGGATCTGGTAAAATATCCTAACCTTAACCCAGCAATTAAGCTATCTCCTAGCTGGAAAGGACCAGCGACTACCGTTACAAAACACGACAATAACAATTACAGTATTAACTTTCAAGGAGAAACATTTCGACTTCATGGTAACTTGCTGATGCCCTATTACAAGTAAAATTATTAACTCCATTCACAAAGGCAGTTACACACCTACTGACTTTGAAACATTAGACAATTGTAAAGGAATAGATGTATATAAAATTTGCTAGCGAAATCAGCCAACGTATTGAATAATAGACACTGATAATTGCGATAGTAGTTTATTGAAGCGATACGTGGAATCAAAATGTAAACACTTGCCTTTTCTTCTCCATAGCGAGAGTTATATCCCTGTAAGCAATGGTTACATAATACCTCCAGCAAAAGCGGTCAGTTTAGATATTACCTGTATCGAAAACCTTACCACAATACAAATCGAGAAGCCTAGCCTGATTCAAGGTCATAGTTGTAATATATTCATAGCAATATTTCCGTAAATACGTGGTGTCATATAAAAGGCGCAAAAAGTTGTCAATTACCGCCCTAAGTCATGGATAAAGATGACTCGAGCATAGTGCTCGAAATTAGCTCATTTATATTCATTTATTAATTATATATTTTATATTTTGCTGCGTAATCTCTCCTTGATATTGCCCACAAATTAATGGCTTTTTGACGAAAAATCATTTAAATAGATGTGCTCATTAATTGACCATCTATTCACTTGTCGATGCCGACTCTTTGGAACCTAAGGAAAGTGCCCATTTATTGACAACCGTTTCAGTGCTGTGTTGTTGTCAAAGCTTTTGATAAAATAACGCACAAAAGTGTGGACGCAGATAATGGCAATTATTCCCCAAAGCCCCTCAATTGCGATCGACAAATATTGCCTCCAACTGTCCCCAAAATGTTTTCTGGGAATTTACGAAAAAGAGGAAGTGGCTCAACTCAAACGTATTTTAATTAGATTTCCTCAAGAAATTAACCTGGACGAACTCAAACAAGCCAGGTTTAGAGTGCATGATACAGAAAATTACTTAACAGAATATCAACTCATAAACGCCTTAAAGTTTGGAAAGTCACGGCCAATGAGTGGTTGCAATATTTCGGATATATAGGACTAAGATTGTCAACGATCTTTATTCTTTATAAGTGTGGCATAATTGAGTGTATCTCCAAGTGTCTGCCTAAGAAACTCTGTATCTTTTCTGCAAAGACTCAGGTACAAACGACCCCTACATTTGTAACTTACCGACCTAAGATTCCTGAGAAAGAACCTGAGACGGTCCAGCCCCGAGTATCCGCCTTTTGAACAGAAAATGACAAAAGGATAGCATTGATTATCTTAAAATTATTTTGACAGGTAAATCATCAGCAAAATGCCAAATTGGCAAATGAACAATGCGTGACCATCTAATCATTTCTTTTATTTAAAGGCTCGTTTTTATTTTTGAGAATTATCAGCATGTAATAATAATCTCTTCCATCTTTCTTAGAAGATTTTGAATTTTCTAACAACGTTCAAACCTTCACACACTGTTGTCCAATGGGAGCCCACGCCTACGCTAGTAGCACGCGCCAAGCGGGAGGTGAGATGGGGGAAAGGCTTTCTCCTCGTCGTCGCGTGGCATGCTTTCTCTTATCAACGCATATCAATTTTTGAACACCTCTACGAGAAGAAAAATCCAACGATTTGAAATTTGAAAAACGTCATCATGATCTCGAAAATGTCAGCTTTCTCCTGATACTGATTTCCAACCCGAAAACGGTCGAAAAAAGGGGGAAAACATCGTGCATAAAATCCTTAATTTATTGATTTAATTAGACTCGATCGCGGTCGCTAATTGAGGCGCGCGCATATCAATTAAGGGGGGAAATTATTAAAGAGGTGGAAAACCGAGGCGACGTGCTTGATTGTCGATCCTCAAAATTGAGTCCGGTTCCGCACCTGGAAAAGGTGAGGACTTATCGCTCGTCGAGGCGATTTTGGACTTGTGTCAATAGTCAGGTGACGTGCATTTTAGCATCACCGCACCTGACTATTAGAGAATCTAATCGTGTATGTTTCCCCGTCCCCTTTTTTAGATAGGGATTAGCAGGCTCACGTTTTTTTTTGGTTTTGGACGCGTTTCTCGATTGGATTTTGTCGCGGTTTACTGGTTTTCTTTTTAGGCTTGACATCGACGTAACACAAGGGATTTAATTGTCAAAAGAAAATAATAAATAGATTTGTTCTTAAATTCTTGAGTGTCGAGTACCCGTTGACTCACCCCGAGTGAGAAATTGGGAAAGTCACTCCTATTTTAAGGAATCTCTGTCTCGTAAATTGCCAATCAGGTGCCGTAGCCCCTTTGGGCACTTTACCTGTGAGGTAATAATTTTTTTTTATATATATCACAAACCAAATTGTCAACCAGGTGCCGTAGCCCCTCAGGGCACTTTACCTGGGAGACGACATCCTTTTTCTCTTCTTTTACTTTTTGGTAAATTCAATTGTGGATCTGGTGCCGTAGCCCCTTTGGGCACTTTACCAGTGACACGTACTTCCTTACCCCCGGAGAATTGAAGAACAAATCTACGCGAAATCGCGTGATCAGGCGGGGAGGTTTTCATTTCAATAATTGAGGAATTGAACGCATCTTCTACGCAAATGATGAAAGTTTCTGTGAGTGTAAGTCCAAGTGCTTTTAGTCACCACAAAACCTCTGATGCTATAAATTTGGAAGATTTCCTTAATTTGAGCAAGCGAAAGACTAAATTGGTTCTTATTAGTGTTTGAATGCTTCAAGGGTGGAGAACGGAATCGTAATGAACAAGGGAAAATTCATGTTGAAAAGAGCCTGCCAGTCGACCAAGTTTTATTTTCAGGAGTAGGGAATTCCCAAAATTAAAACGTGTTTTGAAGACATAACTGTGCGAAATCACGCAGCAAATATTAATCGAAATTTTATTTATGAATTCTAGATACGAAGTCTATAAAACACGGGCAATATTTCGACGATTCCTCCGTATTACTCTTTCTCATTCCGAAAAACTGAAAATCGTGAGTTTCTTTGCCGTTCTTACTCATTAAATAAAGAATAAAAATTCGCGAAATTTTCACCCTTCGTGTGACCCACTCAGAAATTTCGGAAGTAATTTTGTCTCAAAATAGGGCAAAATTGTTGTTTAATAACTCAGTAAATTAAGGTAATTAAAAATTGATGATTTGAAATTTAAAATCAGAATTTAAAAGCGAAACTTTTGACCAAGTCGGGCAAAAATAGATTTATAAACTCTTTAAAATCAACTAATTAAAGATCGTAAAGGTCGAAATGTTTCAAACCTTTAAATATCAAAAAATCTAATGTTTGTAGAAACGAACTTCCAAAGATAAAGAATGGACGTATTGAATTATAAATAAACATTTAAGGGACTAAATGTAAGCTAGAAGCTTCTACCCATAAAACAATCTTGGGCCAGACTTGCGTTAAACTTGATCAAGAATCATGGGAGGTCTTGCTCAAGTCTTGCGTAAATCTGTTTCCGCCCGGAGCGTTGAATCTCGAGCAAGATTCTTGACTAAGAACGTGCTCAAGACTTGACCAAGTTATGCTAAAAAATCTTGTGATTTTCGTTTCATGTAGAAATCAAGACTCTTGATCAAATCTTGAGCAAACTTGGTCAAGATTTGCCCAAGAGCTGGGACTTCTCTATAGCGAGGAAGTCAAGATTCTTGCTGTAATCTTGGACAAGTCTTGACAATGAAAATATGTGGTGAAACTTCAGTATCTTTTTCTCCAGATTTGCTCGAAATTGCTCGAAATTTGCAAAAAATTGCTGGGACTTTTTTGTATCCGTAAGTTGATAAAAAAATTATTTTTAATTTTTATAATGTTTCTCTTTGATTATCAATGTATATATTTCATTTGAAAAATTATTATTTGATTGAAAATAATTTTTGCAATGATTAAAAAACCAAAGGAAAATTGTATAAATAAAAAAATTCCAATTATGCAAATGAACGTCGTAATTTTTTTATTAGCTACATACTAATTTAAAAAATATATATTCACAAATCGGCTTTATTGGTTGAAATAGTTGTGCCAAAAAATTAATAATTTTACAGTGAAACTTAATAACGAGCAATTGAAAGTACATTGAGCAGTATCTTATTATATAATATTTGTAACATGTAACCAGGGCAACCTCGTTGCGATGACAATCGCTAACTACTCGATTAATAACAACTGTGATATACTAACCTGATTTACGAAAAAATGCTCCTTTATATTTAATAACTTTAACCTTAAATAGCTTACGTGCTATCAAAAAAGTGATTACAGATGCATATGTACACATGCATTCACACTGTTACACATGTATTGAGTACGGCATGAGCGAGACCAATTTTAATAATTAATTAAAAATGCTTTCAATACTATTTTGAATTATGCAATTCGAATATATAATTTTTATCGTAAAGTGCAATGTTATTTTTTTTTTCTCACTATTTAGTGATATTATTACTTTTGAGAAAATTATATAAATATATATAAAGAAAATTATGCAATGCTTCATCAAATATTGCTCAAGAAATACATCAAGAATCTTGCGCAAGATTTGACATTCTGATGCTCACGAAGAGCTATAAAACATTCAGAATCTTGAGCAAAACTTGACCAAGTATGACTCACGATAAATGCCAAGAATCTTGTAAACTTTTGTAAATCTCTTTGTAAAACTCTTGTAAATCTTGTTCAAGATCGTGGCTTTTCTGTTTCCGCCTCTGGATTGAATCTTGCTCAAGATTCTTGAGCTAGTATTGCTGAAGAAATAACCAAGACTAGAGCTCTACGAAGCAATGTCATAGAACAATGTACAAAACTTGTGCAAGACTTGCTCAAGAATATTGAGGAAGAAATCTTGAGTGAATCTGGCGATTCTCTATTGCAAGATTTGGTTTTATGGGTAGAAGCTTACGAGCTGCTAGCGAGTATCTTAGTTTTTAATAAAATATAGTTGAAAATACGCCAACACTATTTTTTATCTGTAACACATATAAATAAATATAATTTTATTCCATATTACTAAACTATATTTAATAATACAAAATTTTTTATCTATAAATTCAGTTTGGTTCTGAGATGTTAAGAATGAGTAAACTAATTTTGTTGAAAAATGTTATATTCATTCGTGTCATTAAGTATCACATTTGAAAAATATTATTAAATTTTATCAGTTCTGAAAATGGCTATAGTCAGAGGACCAACGGCGCCCGACCTTGCGTCATCGAGAATGTTGATAATAAATTTAATAATCATAGTTTGCATATGGGGGAGTAACAAACCCCCACGTTGACCAAGCAAATCCTAAACCCGGATACCTCAATTAATTGAGCGGCCGGATGCAATAATCGGTCGAACGCTCGAAAACTCGTAAAAACTATTGGACACGTTGTGACGTCACGAGTAAGAACTGGAATTCCGATATTACATAAATAAAAAATATAGTATTATAGAACTCTTAAAATCAAATCGAGGTTGTATTAAAATTTTTTTTTAAAGTCCATACTTTTGAAAATAAAAAATAAAATCAACAGATTATTCACACTAGAAAAACCGTGCTTTTCAATCCAAAACTCAACGAAAATTGGTTAAATTATTAGTGAAATTAAGAGTTATTGGTGTCCATCTACTCGTGATGCTTCAGCAATACCTACACGCTAATTAAAGTGGTAAAAAATTCATAATCTATTGAAATTTTAAGTGAAAGTTAAAACCACATTTCTCCCTCTCCCAAGAGGAAAAACTTTCGGACTGTTAGTGCTATGAAAAACTTTCATCGACAAAATTGTTCCCTAATAAATGAGGCAGCTTTTCACAGATTTGGGAATCAATTAACAAAAAATCAAGTAGTTAAAAGGTGATGTAAAACTATGAACGCTCGGCACGTGCGTGACCGAATCGCATTTAAATTCAACAGTCTTATGTGCCATCGCCGATAAAATATCCTTTTTATTGGCGAACAATGACAAATAATCTTGAAGAAATAATATTTATATTTCAGACTCAATTAACATCAGGTTAGATAGATATTTTGGATACGTTTTTAATATTTACATCAAAACGACTAAAAAATTTTATATACCTATATACGTAAAATTTTATATATTTTTCGTTGCCCGTTTTTCCAACACAATATTTTAATTTTTAGCCACATATTCAATTTTCAATTTCAGATAATGTTTCATGACTTTATTTCATAAGTTTTGCTAAACTTTGTTGAAGAGCGTATAAATTGACGCGCATTATTATTTCATACTCTTTCAGAAGAACACTGTAATAATGAAAACCATAACTGTATAAAACGTCCTTAAGTGATAACGATTCCTTTTTCATGTAAAATCATGCTTAAAATAATGTCAAAAGATAAGGGAATAAAACTTAATTAACTGCATGGGTTAACTTTATTTTTAGTTAAAGTCCAGTTAAGCGACCGTACTCGGAAGTAAATAAAAATGTAAATCAACAGTACTCATTATTCTCATATTTCTATATTTCTCTTAAAGTTTTTATGTTTTTCGAAAACGTCTAAATTCAAATTTGGTGCCATTGTTAAACGCGTAATGTTCCCTAAATTGAATGCCTTGCAAGTCAATAGTTGGAACTCCAGAGTGTGGTCAATAAACTTGACTTTGACATTATTTTAAATTATTTTACATAATATTTTCATATTTGACGCAGAATACCAGGCTTGTGGTCCAGGTTACAGGTCTCCAAAAGCAGCGATGAGTGAAGGTCCCAGAGAAAAAATTATGTACGCTGTTTGTGTACATACGAATCCAAATAAATCAGATGTTCTCTCTACGGTTGATATTGATCCTGAAAGTCCAACATACTGCCAAGTAATACTCTTATACTATTTATTATTTCAATAGAGTGACTTCTTACTGCTAGTTCTAAGCGTTTAACCTGACTTGAGATTTTTCCCTTTCTTTTCGCGCAATCTGTAGACTGCTCTGACATTGAACTCTGATTAAATGTACATAACATCTACAAAGAATAGAAAGTTCTTTAAATTTTATAGAACTATTTCAGCAATCTTGAATATACGGTATTACTGACTAAAATCTGTTACTACTTCCTAATTATCTTGTAATGTACTTACAGTTTTGAATGATCAATTAGAAATGAAACAAAAAATTTTAATTGACGAATTTTTTTTTATATCTACCCTCAGGACACTAACAATATGACATGTAACAAAGCGTTTAAGACTTTCGTATTTACGAGGCTAAAAAGTAACCTTATTCATATCAAAACCACATAAAAATAGCTTTATCACATTTAAAACGTACTGTTTTTCCAAAAGAAGTTTACAAAATCAATAAATTCTTTTTTTTTATTTTTTTTCCTTATTTTTCAAGTTTCTGTCGGCGTCTCATGGACATAGTTTCATAAGACGCAGTCACAGAAAATTTTAGTGACTTTTTATCAAATATCAATTGAAGTTCATTATATGGTAGAAGAAAATTAAACACTATTTATTAAACGATACTGAAATTTTCTGCGTCTTATAAAACTTTATGTCAAAGAGTCTCCGACAGCAACTGAAATTTTAAGTGACTAATTTTTTCCGTGCCACCAACTTCGATTTGCAATTAAATATTATCAAACAGAAAACTTTTAGCAATATAATTTTATTTTTCTGAATTTCTAGACTATACTGTATAAATAATTTATATGATTGCAATAAACATTTTTTTCAACCGAAACATTAGATTTATGATTTTTTTATACAAAAAAGCTGTTTTTCACAGATATAATCTGCCAATAACCTAACAGTGATTCTAAAACTAGATATGAGACACTAAATAACAATTTGTATAATTATTAATAACATTTTCTATAAACAAATATCACAATCTGCCGTTTATGCAAAAGCTTAGATTAAATAAATTACGATTTTGCATTCGAATCGGTCTTGGATTCAAATTTTTTGATTAGTTCTTCGATTTCTTGATCCAATTTAACTTCTTCTTTTCTCATTCAGGCGTTAAGGATGCAATGAAAAGATCGGAGGACTTAAAAAGTTTCTTAATTAGGACGTGCATAGTATGCCAACGAGACATCTTTCGTGTAATGAACTGTCGAATGTACTTGACATCCTTGTTTCGGGCCTTAAAAGCCTCTGCGGAATACGAGGCTACGAGATATTTTGAGCCTAAAAAATGGCTTTATTGTTTTTTAAAGTATTCTCCTTTACATGCGTTCGAACATTTCTTGAGCATTTGTTTGCACCAATCGACTCTTGCAACTTTTTCAGCTTTTGTTAAATTATGTGGAATCCAACGTGAACAAATCTTTTCAACGGTTAAAAACTCATGCAATATTTTATGTATGCTGGTGGAAATAATGCCTAAGGTAGTCTCAATCATACAGTTAGTGATTCATTCGAGCGACACAATTCGAGAAACGATCGAAATATTTTTGGTTATCGTCTTAACAACCGAGTTGTCATCTCAATTCGTCTCATTGTAACGAACTTCTCGTCGAATCGATCGATCCGATCGAGCAACTGAGAAGCTCGTTTCCAAAATTGAAAATGATTTCTAGAATTTATTCTATCTACCAAAAAAACGGTTATTTACAAGATATTTTAATCTGGTGAACTATTCAAATATTGGTAATATTCGATTTGCAATTTTAAATTTGCTTTGAAAGAAACCAACAGGTTAATTGAGATTTTGTGATATATTTTTATTTATTATAATAATGATGAATAATAATGAAGGTTGCAGAAAGCTGAAGATTGAATGCACTTGAAATTAGAATACATGGGGCAAAATTCGTCAAGTGTACCCGCCTAAAAACTTTTTGTCTCGGATTTCCTTGAAAGTCCGCGAAATTATTGTCCTAGTGGACCTCTTTTAATTCCTCTAAGAGAACGTCTCCAGTACGACGGGTTGTCAGTATACAGGGGCTCGAATTTTCAACCTTTTACCACGCACGCTGATACTCAATTAACCATAACTTCTACAAAAGTTATCCAAATTAATTTTTTTATGGAGGTCTTGGAAACGTTTTTTCATCAGCTTTACGCTGAAAGCAATGGTTTGAGATAAAACAAATTATTTGAACTTCATTTTTTAATTTTAAACATATTTTTGAGTTTTTCTCCAAGTGCGGCCATTAATTTTCTTTCCAAAATTATGTTTTAAAAAAAGCTTGACTTTTTCCATTTAAAATGAGCCATGGTCGAAATTGGGGCGAAAGAAATTGGTGGAGATATATAACACTTCTTGCGCGCGGTTTCTGCGTCGCAGTGCATCTAGGCGCCACGATCACGACGTACCGTCTATTGGGAACTTATTTAATTGTACTTTGTATAATTTGTTCGTAAAACTGTTATTTTTGGCTAGTACGAAATTAAAAATAAAAATTAATTTGTACTTCGGAGTGATTTTTTAGTGTGAGTCCCCTCGCCTCTCACATCGAAAATTAAGTCAAATAATTTTCTTATTACAGTGTATGTGCACTTTTCTTTCTTCTTTGCCTCCCAGTTTTTTTCGGGAAAATATCACATTCCAATGATGACGAATATTTTCTCAACATGAGAGTTAATTCAGCAGAGGGAACGAAAGAGTGATATTTTTGTGTACCAGGCACTGTGTTTGCTGATGCAAATCTATTCTTAAGTTCTTGAGCTGTGATGGCGTGATTTTCTTTGGGACTAAAGAATACTAAAGTTTCAACTAAATTTTTCTTTGCCCATTGATACAAGGCATCATCAGTCAAAATCGGATCTTTAGATTTCGCTTGTAGGCTAGCACGCGCTGCTAGTCTTTTTAAATTTCCCCCAATACCATCACAAGGGCCTTTTCCGTGCGCCGTTGCATGGAAAACCAAAATCCATTTCATGGTGGAGCAAAATGATGAAGTTATATTTATTTTTAAAGTGCTGGGTGGCTCCATCTGTAAAATAAATCATTTTTCTGGGTTGAAAATTCTCTTTCCAGTAGTGTGTAATAATTTTTTGAAATTCGTACACAGCAATTGTGTCATGAGTCTAACAGCCTGATAACATAGCAAGACTGCGGTGCTTTAGAATGTTGTCCTCTTTATAATAAATTACCACTGTAAAAATGGTAGCTTGATCATTGTTCCAATGAAATGTCTGAGCTGCATTCTGGACTACAAAGGCATAGTTTTCAACGAAATCACAATGGATAAGAAATTCTCCTTCTTTCAGTCTGTCCTTAAGGTTTTTGAAGAAATACGACTGTTGTTTGGCTGTAAAAGAGTGAGGTTTAAGCTTAAGCAAGCGTTCGCAAATCTGTTCAGCAAAATCTTCATTCATTCATTCAAGCAGCATTCTGAAGTCGGAACGCTACACATAATCGTGTTCATAGCATCATGATAAGTCTTAATGGGGGAAACATTTTCGCAGGTTTGTTCTTTTAAATCTACAGCATCTAGCATTAGATTAACGTTTTCATGATGGACACAAACACAAACAGTATGCGTACCACTGGCTCCAGCGAGTATGCAATTTCGGGGTCTAAGCTAAGAGAATTTTGATAAGCAAATTTTAGCTGTAGGATGCTGAGCCTTAAAATTTGCATATAATTCAGAAAGATTGCACAGAATTAACTTTTTTTGAACATGCTCACGGGAGACATCACCTTTTTTTACGGAAACAAAATCTTTCATGCCAGGCATCATACGACTATTCTCATCATCAAGGTAAAATTTTCTGACCAAATTTTTAATCTCGGAATCTAAAGTTTTACATTTTTTAAATTAGGAGAAGTTAAAATACCATTCTCAGCTACTAATTTCTTAGCCTTTCTAGTTTGGCGTTCAGAAGCACCAAATTCTTTAGCCAATCTTCTGCGGCCCCAAGATTTCGGAGCAAGAGTTAAAAGTAACACTTTTTCTGAATTACTTGCAGATTTTCGAAATTTTTCTTTTATTTGTTCAAGAACCTCCATTCCGGCGTAATGATTTTCATTAGAACAATTAGTTTTAGATTTTTCAAACTTGGATGTCGAAGGATCGGCAAAGATATCGTCGTCTTCCATTAAAATATCATTCTCGAGAATAGGAGGTGAATTATCGTTGATCACTGAAGCATCTTCAATTGTTGGATCAGTATGAGAATACAAAGAGGATAGCAATGCAAGTTGAGAAATTTCTTTTCTGCAATTTACACACAGTTTCGCATCGATCAGTATACTGGGATACTTTTTTTGAAGAGTTGCAGAAATTGTTCTTAAACTGCACAGATCACGCTTGCGATTT
The DNA here is from genome assembly GCA_030998225.1 of Diplolepis rosae. Lineage (NCBI taxonomy): Eukaryota > Metazoa > Arthropoda > Insecta > Hymenoptera > Diplolepididae > Diplolepis > Diplolepis rosae. The sequence goes on along the minus strand of JAPYXD010000553.1, from coordinate 4,999,312 downwards.
TCCTTAGAAAAAGGATTGTAACAACGACGACCCAAGCTGGTTCTTCTTGGCATGATTGATAAGTAAGTAGAAGAAAAAGCTAAGTTGAGGCACTGAATAACAATGCGAGTCCAATCACGAAAGGTGGGTAAGTGTTCGAAATATAGTATTCAAGTAATACTATGTCTATTTTGAATAATGAGAAAAGTAAATGAGAATAAATAATATACGGGAAAGTACAAACCTGCAGTATTATGACGTCGAAATAAGTCGAAGCTAAATCGCATAAAAGCGATTTCTGATCGAAAAATAATTGGCAATTATAATAACTGACAATGAGTTTTGTTGCGACAAAGGTATCGAAGACATCCATCTAGTGGTCACATATGTGTACTAATTTTTTTGACGGGTTTTTCAAATTCTCTCTAAAGTCTTAGAAATGAAGTATCGACATAAAAGTGGATTTTACTTGTCCAATAAATAATAAAAATTATTATCTGTGAAATAATTTATAATGATAATAATTATTTAGTTAAAAAATGCAGTTTGTAGTCGATTCTTTGTAGTCGACTAGAAACCGTACATTCTAAATTTGAAGCATGGGCGCTCGCGAGGCAGAAGCCGCGCGCAAGGAGTGTTATATATCTCCACCAATTTCTTTCGCCTCACTTTCGACCATGGCTCATTTTAAAGGTAAAAAATTAAGCTTTTTTTTAAACATAATTTTGGAAAGAAAATTAACGGCTGCACTTGGAGAAAAACTCAAAAATATGTTTAAAAATAAAAAATGAAGCTCAAATAATTTTTTTTATCAAAAACTATTGCTTTCAGCGTAAATCTGATGAAAAAATGTCTCCAAAACCTCCATAAAAAAATTAATTTGGATAACTTGTAGAAGTTATGGTTAATTGAGTATCAGCGTGCGCGGTAAAAGGTTGAAAATTCGAGCCCCTGTATACTGACAATCCGTCGTACTAGAGACGTTCTCTTAGGGGAATTAAAAGAGGTGCTCTAGGACCATAATTTCGCGTACTTTCAAGGAATCGGAGACAACAAGTTTTTAGGTGGGTACACTTGACGAATTTTGCCCCATCTAGGAACCTATATAGGATCCTACATTTCATCCTATAAGTACAACCTATAGGAAAAGACCTATTATCCTACGTAGTTTTCTACATAGGTTCCTACAAAAAGTCCTACGTTTGAACCTACAACTTGCACCGATGTGAAATCAGGCGAGTTTCCCTTTTATAAAATCCTACATTAGTGCCTATGAATTTCACCTACCTGAAATCCCATGATCGTACTTACGAGCTGCACCTATTTAAAATCCTGTTACCGTACCTATTAACAGCACCTGTGTAAAATCCTATTACCATCCCTGGGAATTACACCTACTTAACATCCTATGACCATACCTATGAACTACACCTATGTGAAATCCTATACATCAAAAGTCTTCCAACGTGAAATCCTACGATCTGCACTGTAAATTGGACCTATGCGAAATCCTACGTTCCTTTCTATATGAAGTAGACCTACGTGAAATCCTACGTCCATTCCTATTAGTTTACCCTACGAGAAATCCTACGTACGCTCCCCCATGAATTGGCCCTACATAATATCATATGTTTATTCCTACATGAATTGTCCATACGTAAAATTGTGCATTCGTTTCTATCCCTTCTAAGGATAAACTAACAGGGCCCAATTAGGAACGATTGACTTATTCATCTTCGATTAAGAAATACAAAAGAAATCGATTTGCCTGTATCAATTCGTTTGTAGAATGGCCCTATTTTCTTGTAGAACTGGCCCTATATAAAATACATTAAACATCCTGGGAAGATCTTTTGTAAATTCCTCCCTTGGCATATGTAGTGGGATGATTCAAACACATGATTCAATAAGTTACTGATCCTTGCATGTAAGTTTCTTCTTTATTTACATGTTACACGTCTTAAGAAATATAAAATATAATATAAAAGTAGATACTCTTTAAAGCCTTTGCAGTCTCTTGCAGTTAGAAAACTTATCATTCTAATAATTATTTCGATGAAATTCGCCCTAGTAGACTTGGTTGAGAGAACGGTCAGAGAATACTCTGACCATTCTCTGACTGTTCTCTGAACACGCATTATTATGGCTAAGAACGATAAAAAAAACATTTAAAGCATTGCAATTATGATTTTGTGGCGGAATTCGGAATAGAAGTTGCGTAATGTCTCCACCATGAGGTTTGGCTATTGGTAAAAGTAAGATAAAAGTAGTTGCGTCTCACTTCAACCAATGGTCAACCTTGACGGCGGAGACGTTCCGCTAATGGCAAACCACTGCACTGCCTTCAATGACAGGTTTATGATGTTTTTCTTACTTTTTTCACTAAAAAATAATGTTTTCGTATTTATTCCTAAACCGTATATTCCAAATTTCGCCACAAAATCATAATTGCAATGCTTTAAATGTTTTTTATCGTTAATAAATAATTATTAGAATGATAAGTTTTCTAACTGTAAGAGACTGCAAAGGCTTTTAAGAGTATCTACTTTTATATTATATTTTACAATTCTTAAGACGTGTAACATGTAAATTAAGAAAAAACCTATATGCAAGGATCAGTAACTTCTTTAATCATGTGTTTGTTAGAAACTTTTGTACGCGTTGTATTTATAGTCTACAAATTGGAGACTCAATGATAAATATTATTATGATTATTTCTTCACAGAAGTCGGATTCCGATCCCACTACATATGCCAAGGGAGGAATTTACAAAAGCTCTTCCCAGGGTGTTTGATCTATTTTATATAGGGCCAGTTCTACAACAAAATAGGGCCCTTCTACAAAAAAAATGATAGAGCCAAATCGATTTTTTTTTGTATTTCTTAATCGAAGATCAATAAGTCAATCGTTCTTAATTGGGCTCGGTCAGTTTATTCTTAGAAGGGATAGAAACGAATGCACAATTTTAGGTACGGACAATTCATGTAGGAATAAACATATGATTTTATGTAGGGTCAATTCCGGAAGAGCGTACGTAGGATTTCTCGTAGGATGAACTAATAGGAATGAACGTTGGATTTCACGTAGGTCTACTTCATATAGAAAGGAACGTAGGATTTCGCATAGGTCAGACTTATAGTGCAGATCGTAGGATTTCACGTTGGAAGACTTTTTATGTATAGGATTTCACATAGGTGTAGTTCCTATGGATGGTAATAGTATTTTACACAGGTGCTCGTAGGTACGATCATGGGATTTTAGGTACGTGAAATTCATAGGCACTAAAGTAGGATTTTATAAAAGGGAAACCCGCATGATTTCACATCGGTGCAAGTTGTGGGTTCAAACGTAGGACTTTTTGTAGGAACCCACGTAGAAAACTACGTAGGATAATAGGTCATCTCCTATAAGTTGTACCTATAGGATGACATATAGGATCCTGTATAGTTTCCTATATAGGGACCTACAGAGGAATTTTCAGTAGGGTTTACTGGCACTTTTTCTTCGTCCTTTACAGGATGAGGGAAGCTAACAACAAATAATTATTCTACAATAAAAAACCACTCGTTGTTGCGTCCACTCTGGAACCACTGATATTCCAAAAAATCTCGCAATGTCACAATTAGAACACTCCGGTATTTCGACGAACTTGGGGAGTGTTTATATAATTTGTCGTAGGTGAACAACTGCACGACTCGATGCGACGAAGGAAAATGCTGACGATGGAATGAAGAAATGTACCAGACTAGTGTAGATACTTCTTAAAAGAACTTGAATGCTTGACGAAGACTTTTTGGGGAAACCGACTCCGCGATGAGAAACTGTTGAAAACTGATAAAAACTCGAGGAAGACTTATGAGAACTTGACCAATAACTGTTACCGACGACGACTGACGAAAAATTGAAGAAGAACTGCTTGATTCGCAAGAAAGCACCTGCTTTTATGCACAAATCTACCCTGGCAAAAACTCCCTTGAGTGTCACTTGCCTAGCGCGTGGAAACCCTAGTTTCTTGACTTCCAGTTCCATACATCAAGAAAAGGGGAAACATATTTTCAACTTTGCCTTCTCTTGGGTTCCCCTACGTTCCTTTTTTTTGAGATGATTCATTTTTTGAATGTTCATCCTTTGCTGCGCTGATTGATATTCTTGTGTACTTAGGACATTCCGATGGGGTTCCCTTGCTCACACCCTTATTAGGGTTACGATGTTTCATTCATAAATGTTCTCTATTTATAAATTTACTATTTCTCTCTCCCTATTACAATTTTACCACCCTACATTCTATTTCATATGTTACGTCCCGAGCAAAAGGCGAGGGTAGGTTGGATTTTTGGATGTAAGGGAGGAGGATAGCTGATTATATCAGGTTGGTAAGGCCTGATAATTTATTTTTGTTTGTGGGTACGTTGTCACTTGTCAGGTCTATGGGCCCTGAGTTGTTCACAATGATAATAAAACACTGAATTTACGAATATATAAGGTAATTTATTATAAATAAATAAGTTGTTGCACAATTTTTCATAAAGTGATACTTAGTTAGTAACTTATACTACTTCCCAAGATGAGAAGGCGATGTTGTGATTTTTATGCGGTTATAAGCCAAATATACAGGTTTTGAGATGCCTATATATGTAACTTCCGCAGTTGATTGTGGACGTTTTACGCTAATATACTAGGTTTTGAGATGCCTAGGTATACAACTCACGCTCCACATTCAGCGTTATAGATAAATATAATAAGTTTTGAGATGCTTAATTATATTTATGTTATGAGTTTTATGCGGTTATGAGCCAAATATACAGGTTTTGAGATGCCTATATATGTAACTTCCGCAGTTGATTGTGGACGTTTTACGCTAATATACTAGGTTTTGAGATGCCTAGGTATACAACTCACGCTCCACATTCAGCGTTATAGTTAATATAATAAGTTTTGAGATGCTTATTTATATATATATAACTTACTTGCCTACCTCTTAAATTAGAGGACAAAAGAGAGAATTGTCGTTTATTACTCCTGTTATTGCAAGTCAACGCGCACAAATCCTTGCAGGGTAGTTGAGTTTCGTTTGAGTCTCCGTGAGGTAGCAAAACAACGATAAATTTTGCAGGAGGTATGGTGTAAGGGATGCAAGTCCACCAGCAACTGATGTGATCAATTATCCGCTTACGTATCTTGTTGAGTACACGAGAAATGAATCAAACATGCACTTGTTAACAAGATAGGTTAGTCCGTCCCGATTTCAGAAATAAATCACTATTAACCGACACGACTAAATACGACGATACACGTAATCCAAAGGAACTATCTAGCACTACGGTTTCCGGACTTGCACCACTTAAGGACCAAGGATTTTATTCACCAAGTACCGAATGTTGAGTTGCTCATAGATATCCAATGAGACTCACGTTTATCGAAGGGTCTGCTCACGACGTTGAATTACCGGTCCGGACCTAACAACCGTACAACTGTTCGGAACTTAATGACAAACCACCAGGGGGTGAACCTGGGGTATATATACTATTGATCTTCCAATAGTAACTGCAGTGGGAGTAGACTCGCGCAAAAGTGATGGAAGTCACGTTCGATCAGAGATCTATGATCCTCTCCCACCACGGTCTATTACTATTGGTCGATGTTGATCTGTAATTTGGATTTTTATATCCCCTCTATTCTCTCTCTTACCTATTCTTATTTCTAATCAACAAGTAGAGCCAGGTATGACTAAGAATACCTGCATCTACTTATTTGTAGCTTATATTTTATGTGTTACAGCCTATAATTGATTGATTGATTGATTTTCTATAATCAATCAATCAATATTTATGATAACATGTTTTCTTATTTGTGGCTGGTTTATGATTAATTGATAAATTGTTTTTATCAATATACGTAATAATTGTATGCTTAAATACTAACAGGGATGGTATATTAATTATTAATTAAAGTAGTAATTAGTCAATGTTAATGGTGCCACGCCAGTAACCCGTCACCATCTTGTCAGGTCACTAGCGCTGCATCACTATATTATCGACGCGTGGCATGATTCACTGACCAATTACCGCGCAGGTAATTACCATATGGACCGACCGATGCTCTTCTTTATCACTTGTTACCATCTGTCGAGCCGATTTATCGATGTGAGGTAGCGCATTAGTTTACCTCCGTAGAACAGTTACCCGGTCCAGGTAGTAATTACCATAAGACTAAATTTAAAGAGTATTTAGTACTTATTTACGCTTGCGTATTACGTATTGCTCATATGCAGGGGCAATAATTAAAATTATAAAAATTTTATGTTACCGGGATGTAACAGTCCTCCCTCCTTAGAATATTCATCGTCCCCGATGAAAATTATAGAAGTTTTCGGGTTTAAGCGAATTTCGTTTTTGACGAGTGATTGCGTCTTGCCTCGATGGCATGTTGTGCGTGTGATGCGTGGAGGCTCCAGGTATCCCAGGTAAGTGCAGCAGATCTTCTTATTTCCGGTTGTCATAAGAGCACTATATTGTTTTCTTTGTATTTCTTTTAGTAATATTATACTGTAGCTGCTTATTGATGGTTTCATTGGATGACATAATTTTCGTCCTAATCAGACGCGGCGTTTTTGGTGTTTTGTTCTTTCGCTTAGGCTTTGTGCATCCTGCGAATTTTGTTACCCGAGGATTCAGCTGACGTGGAATGATGTCATTTTCCAGAGATGCTGGATAGTGATGCCTTGCTGTGGCTGCCGTGAGTCAATTTTCCGTAGAAGTTGACTTGGCGCTTTGGTCCTCGGCTGCACGTGTCCCTTAAGTTTGTCGTTGTAGTGGGGAGTAAAGTTGCGGTTGCAAAATTTTTGAGAGGATGTCGTCTAGTGCACACTGGTAGTTATAGTAGCCACCTTTAGTCTTACTGCAGTCATAGAAGGAGAGAGCAGCAATTCTAGTTCCGACACCATGATGTACGAAGATTTTTGCTGCCTTAACAACATCCCTCTTTGTCTGAAGAAGGGGGCTACTGCGGTAGCCGAACGTACTGGTGAGTATTCATTTGTGTTTTTGGTGTTGCAATTTGAAGATCCGTCTGTTGTTACGAGGGAACAGGAGTCCATACAAGCGCTGGAGTTTGCTTACCTGCGCACTCTGGAACTTCAGGCGTTAGTAGCTGCGCATTGTGACCTGCCTCCACGTCGTTCCTGCTCCCATCTGTCGTCAGGGCAATCAATCTGTTTGGGGTAGGTTTAATTTGGCTTTTTCTCTTTTCCATCCCATGCTCCTTACTATTGTTTTAGGGCTGATGCCTAATTTCTTATTTTAGGGCTCCTGGAACTGGGGGCGGCTTCTGTCCGTGTGGGCGATTCTTAGCTTCTGCGTCTTATTGTGGGTGCGGTACCGTTGCTGCCGATCCCCAAAGTGAGTTCTACATTTGGATTGCTTTGCTATGATTGTTCTAGTACTAACGAATTTTGTTGTTGCAGTTCCGTCTCCAGAGTGCATCTGGATTACCGAAGATCCGCTGGGCGTCTCCTTGGATGGTTCGTCGGGTGATTCTTTGCAGTTTTAATTTTACACGTGCAGTCTATTTGTAGCCTTATTCTAATCATTGTTATTACGGTTGTATAAGATATATCTAAGCCTCTCTCTTTTTTTTTCTATAGTTATGTTACGATTATCCTATGTAATAAAGTTAAGTAGGTAAAATAAACAGTTTTATGTTATATTGTGGTTAAGAGATCGTCAGGCGGGCTTATCCTCATTCCTTTTACACATTTTTACTGTTTGTGTACCCCGCTTGCCGGTCTCTTTTATTTTGCATATTTTTTGTTTCCTTTCCCCCTTATCTGTTATGCCTTTTTGACTGGCCAATCGATAATGGCCTCTAAATTTTACACTATGAGTATATTTAGGTTAGGATATTAGATAGAGCGCTCGCAGATATGCCCGTGAAGTTAGCACAGCAACTGTGATAAAACCAACTTTTTTTATATGAAATCGTTTGGTGGTCGTTTGGTGGTGTTTGGTAGTCAAGTTTTGACGTTTAGTGGTCAAAATTAAAAAAATTATGGATTATTCAAATTTGGGGTGCTAACTTCACGCTTGCACCCCACTTTTTAAAATTTATGAAATTTTTTTTCGGGAATCGTTTGGTGGTCGTTTGGTGGTGTTTGGTAGTCTACTTTTGTCGTTTGGTAGTCAAAATTGAAAAAGATATGGAATTTTGAAAATAATATGTTGCACCCCAAAATTTACTTTTCCGAATTTTTCTTGCACCAATCGATTCGAAATCGTTTGGTGGTATTTGGTAGTCTGCTTTAAATGTTTGGTAATTAAAAATAACGCGATTATAATAATTTTCTAAAAGAATTAAGTGTCAATGCGCAGCTGGCCGCTTTGGCGAGTCGGCGGCGTACTCTCGTACTTACCATTGGCGCGAAAATTTAAAAAAATACAGAGAATGCCAGAAACACGACAAATTGTTTATTAATATATTATTGGTGTCAATTAGATAATTAGAAATATGAATAAGAAATAAAATGATTTATCATGCTAAGTTATTTGTCATTGCGGGTAGTTTGTGATAGGTTCGATAAGAAACACGCTTAAGGATTTTGTGATATATTAACTGTATTGCACAATTTCATTTTACAATCTGTTTTTAACTGTTAATCATTAATTTTTATATAAATGGCTCCATGCGGCACTAGTAAACAATTCTTTTTCCAGGCACTCACATTGTCTTTCAGGCCGTCATAAACCTCCCAGTGATTAGTTATTCTCTTACAAAGAGCATTATAATGACCTGGACGATAAGCGATGATTCCTTTTAGCCTGCAAACCATTTATATTATGCATTATGACATTAAACAATTTAAATATTAAAAGCTTTACACTAGATACTGAAATTTTCTAGTTTATTTACCAAGTATTGTAGTCTTTACATTTCTACTTTTAAATTTACAACGTTACCGTAATGTTGGCAACAGTGTATCAATATTGATGAAATTTTGCTGCAATTATGAATGTCCGCTGCCAATCAATATTGTTACAACATTGCAACAATGTTGTCCTGTAATATTGTAATCGTTTTTCAAATACAAATTAATATAGAAATTTGAATACGGGTTTGTGTATTCTACCGATCACAAAGCATATTTAGAGAGAATTTTACAAAATTGCATGTCAATATCGCTAAAAAAACATTGATTGGAGTCAGACGTTCATACACTGCAATAACGTTGCCGCAACATTTCACGGCAAAGTCTTACCTATAGCTTAACTGGAAAATAGAGCAGCTTATAATCATTTTTCGACAGGAGCTAACAACCAATAATAAAGATAGTATATTTTAAACTTTGTAAATACTGTAAATTCTGTGAATATTGTAAATATTGCAAATATTGTAGTTTTTAATGCAATAAGATACAAGAAACAGTACAATGATTCGGCTCAAGCACTTGTAAGCCGACAAACTGACAACTCTATAGAAAGAGATAACTTCTCTGCCATGTATCTTTCGAACAGTTGCAGCTGGTCGAACTATAAACTTTTCTGAAATTTTTTCTGCATCAAAAAAAGAAATCAATGACACGCAGTCGACTAAAAAACAAATTATATTCAGTTTAAAATAAGGTTTTTTGTAAGACACATAGGTCATATTTTGTTGACCAGTGTTAGTAAAGATTTATGAGCACTGTCAGAAACCAATATTGCAATTAATTTTTTCTTAAATTTCAATAATACAAAAAATGCTCTTATTTCAGCAATTTTTATCGGATGTGTCCAGTTAAAGAACGTTTCCTTACATTTAAGGCACCGATTAAGTATATCAATGTATATGAACGTCTGATTCCAATCAATTTCGTTTAGTGATATTGACATGCGATTTTGTAAAAATTCGCTCTAAATATGCTGTGATCGGTAGGATTTATAATTCATGTTTATAATTATCTAATTACAAACTACATTATAAATTAATCAAATCAATTAAATACAAATCAAATCAATAAAAAAATCAATAGAAAATAACTTCAAAGATGTTTCTTCAAAAATAGTTGTAAACAATGAAGTTAAATCGTGCATTTGAAAGTTTTTATTTATAAAATACCCGCAATGACAAATAAATTAGCATGATAAATCATTTTATTTCTTATTCATATTTCTAATTATCTAATTAACACCAATAATATATTAATAAACAATTTGTCGTGTTTCTGGCATTCTCTGTATTTTTTTAAATTTTCGCGCCAATGGTAAGTACGAGAGTACGCCGCCGACTCGCCAAAGCGGCCAGCTGCGCGTTGACACTTAATTCTTTTAGAAAATTATTATAATCGTGTTATTTTTAATTACCAAACATTTAAAGCAGACTACCAAATACCACCAAACGATTTCGAATCGATTGGTGCAAGAAAAATTCGGAAAAGTAAATTTTGGGGTGCAACATATTTTTTTCAAAATTCCATATCTTTTTCAATTTTGACTACCAAACGACAAAAGTTGACTACCAAACACCACCAAACGACCACCAAACGATTCCCGAAAAAAAATTTCATAAATTTTAAAAAGTGGGGTGCAAGCGTGAAGTTAGCACCCCAAATTTGAATAATCCATAATTTTTTTAATTTTGACCACCAAACGTCAAAACTTGACTACCAAACACCACCAAACGACCACCAAACGATTTCATATAAAAAAAGTTGGTTTTATCATAGTTGCTGTGCTAACTTCACGGGCATCTCGCAGATGCCTAGGCCTATTTATTCGTTCTGTGTATGGGTTCATTGATTAATATCCGATGTCCCCATACCTAGCTGTAGTCGTGGATTGATTGGTTATATCAATCAATTCACCTGAGGTTCGCTCGCTAGCTAAATCTGAGCCTTTGTCCCGGGAAAACCGAATATTTCTGAGGTAAAGGTATTTTATAGTCATTGGTTGTATTATTATTGTTCCCTATTTTGATATGGTAGAGGGGGGGGGGGGGGTCAGATTCCGCCATTGCGCGTTCCCACCTTTGTAGTTTTCCGCCTTCGCAATACTTTTACACCTGGTGAGTAATTAACCTCACCGTAAAGATACTGGAGCTGCCATGCTGGAATTTAGAATCGATTACTATTCCGGGAAACCTCAAATTATGTAACTCAATTTCGATGGATTTACACATTTTGGGGTTTGTAGGCTTTTGATTAGTAATTATTTTCAGGTTGCCGGGTGGATTGTGTCAATTTATGCCACAGGACCACCCGAATTCGGCTGCTGGGTTAGTAAGTAGTTAGTAGGGTAGCATGCTGTTAGAGGAGCACTCGTGCTGTTATATATCATTGAAGCGTTCCTGGTAGTGGTTTAAATAACCATGCCTTGTCTAATTGTGTGCTTGTTAGGTAGCCATTATTGCGGGGCAGTCATGAGATTTTCCCCTTTTACTTTTGTATGCCGAAATTGTATAAAATTATACGTGATTTTATACAATTTCAGCATTATTTCTTAATTATGATTAAAGTTTCATCTATTTTTGTTTCTTATTATTTATTTATTATGTTGTTAGGAACTCTTGAAATTGCTCAATTTTCTATGTAAAATTTGACGGTATTCTCAAGGCATTCGAGTGTAGGTATCTTAAAATTGCGGAACATGCATCAACTTTTGAATTTTTAGTCAGTATTATGAAACCGTAACAGGATTTTTATAAAAGTTATTATAAAATTATAATTATGTGACAAAATTTCCTTTTACATGCAACTGTACGAAACCTCAGTTGCTCAAGATGTTAAATTGATTCCGTGTGATTTGAAACCAGAACACTTCCTTTAATGAGTTAGAAGCATCGATATTTTACAAAGTTCTACCCTAATTTTTAATTTATAATCTGATTATAATCCAAATTCTGGGAATCCATTTCATAGTTATTTTATTCGTTCCATCTATTGCTTATTTCTAGGTTAATTTGGCTGGCACGAGCTCATTTATTGGCCAAATCGGGTAATTTATAATTGAAAATTTATGGTAAAGTTTTGCGTTACCCGATTCTATCAATAATGGCTTTATTAATCGCCATGCTCGTATATATTTTCTTGGACAGCATTTGGCCTTATCCCATTAAATAGTTAGTTAATCAATTACTTGAAATATCTCTGTGGTTATTTCCAGTATTGTGTTAACAATGGAGATATGTGCCCTTATAGTTCGGAGAAACCCTTAGTTATGTGGCTCATTTCTGATTGATTTACATAATTAAAGGTTTATGGATATATGGCAATGCACATCTTTTATTCTTCGCGGATATTATTCAATTAATGTTAATGGAATCGCCCGAATTTGATTGTTCGTTTAAAATTTTCTGACCGGATAACATACCGTATGTGGAGTTCGCTGTTCTGTATACCTATATGTATCACTTGTGCCTCCATGATGGTGGCATATCCAATAATACTTGTATTTTAGGTGGCCATTGTTGCGGGGCTGCCATGGAGTTTTTGATAATGATAACCATCTTGTCGGTGCATCCATTGGTATAAGGCCCGCTGCCATGTGGGTTTTTGGCAAGTCTAATAAAGAACTTGTAATAGGCATTCTATAGGTACAGGAGAACTGCTTAGTGTATATGATTCATTGCAGGCGGTCGCGAGTCTTCTTATCGCTGGGCGGTTCAAGTTACGCTCTGGCCATGTTGTCGGGAGTCTCGACTGCTAGTGATACGCTGCGTCCAGTAAGGTGTCACATTGCATTTCTTTATGTGATTGGATTATAATTCATTATGGTTGCTCTCGGTGGGTGTGATTAATTTCTTTCTCAAGTGGGAGTGGTTTGTTAGCTTGCTACGGCTAAACTCTTCGTACTTTCTATGATCCTTATTCTTTTTCCTCTGTTGTTTTGATTTTTATTTTATTATAGCTGCCATTATGTTTCATGATTATGTATTGTATTTTCCTGGTGGTATCCGTAATGATGTATCGTAATTCAGGGTGATTTTTGGCAAAAATTTTGTCTACCTGGGTACTTGTCCTCCCTCCTTAAAAGTGTCGTTGTCCTCAACGACTTGCATTTGTTTATGCAATTCTAACATTTGTTGTTGGGATTGTTAATACTCTTGGGAGGGGGTGAATTTCTTCTGTGTTTGTTTGGTTGTCTACCGTAAGGGGTTGTAGTTCTACTTCCTCTAGGTTTTCTTTTATGTTTATATTTTTATTATTATAGATTTTACAGTTTTTACGGATTATTTTTTGTGTGAGGTATATTACTGTTGTTATTGTTAATAAGGTTAGGATACTGGACCCTCCTAACCAATATTTTTGGGTTAGTTTATGTCTATAATGATTGTTTTCCATGTTGAGAAGTTGTTCTTCTATGGTAGAGAGTGATTCTTCCGTATGCAGATTTTTAAATTTTTTATCCTTTTCTGTTTCCCAAAAAAAATGATGTTATCGTAGGAATATGCATCGTTTTATAGATTATTGGGGAAATTTCTGATATGTTCAATGAAAATCCGGGGTTGTAGACAAATTCTTCTGAGTTTACGTTTATTTTAGTTCCAATTAAAGTTGTATGTTCCGTTCTGGCAATACACCCTGCACTTAATCTTAATATTCCTGAATTTGTAATATGTCCCTTTTCTGTTTTTCCCTTTATACAGGTGATGCTGATCAGCTCTGGTTTTCTAGTTGAAAATATCCATGCGTTTAAGGATGGAATATGTTTCCAAAACACTGAATTTTTTGTGTTTATTTTGATATCACATTGCTTTAAAATTTCCATTGAAGGGCGTGTAAGCATTTGACATTCGCAGGACGTTGTTGTGACTGTTTCGTGTATTGGTTGGATGTTTTCGCAAATTGTGTGATAGATTGTTTTCTGGCAGGTGTCATAGTACTCTTTATCTGCCAAAAAGAATTTTCTTTCGTCTTCTGTCAGGGCAATATATTGTTTTCTTGGCAAAATGTAGATAGCTCTTGTGTAATTTCCTGAAATGTCTTGGAACACCGGAAAGGGGTAAATTTTATATAATTGTAGTGCTTTTCTATCTAGCAATGGGATGTCTACTGATATTAGTAATTTTCCAGATTTAATTTTAAGGTCTGTCTTGCCAATTTGTGAAAGTAATTCCACTCTAACGTGTGAAGTAGGAATCGGAAATTCGTAATCTTCCATTTTAGTGTGTATTTCAGTGATTACTTCTTGTAGTTGGGCTTTGGAAATTGTCGAAGGGTGTAATTTGCCTTCTCGTGCGTATTCTGTTATTTTAATGAATTGTTTTATTATTTCATATAAATTTTCCAATTTTAGTTCCAAATGTGTTGACCATTGCATCATTTTTTCATAATACATGTAATCATTCCAGTATTGTCCTTGCGATTCTATTTTGTTGATAGTTTCATTTAATTCTTTTTGAAGGATTTGATTTTGGTTAGTTTTCTTGTTTAAATCTTGGTGAATATTATTCACTTCTGCTTTTATTATGTGGGTTTGTTTTCCAATTATTTTACTGATGTTATTTTGCTTTTCATAAATATCATTTATTGCTTCGTTGTATTCCTCTGCGTCGTCGGAAGTCATGACTCCTATTACTGGTCCTAGAATGCTGCCTATGAATCCTAGAAGAGGTGCTCTTCGCCTAAGCATGGTCCTGGGAGGAATTATTTCATGGGGTATGTCCTGGTGTAATTCCATTAATATTGTGCTTAAATCCTCATTTATAGTTTCGAGTTGGTGTAGCTTTTCATTGAGGCGATCCAATTTTATCATTTCTTTGCAATTAGTACTTTTCAATTGATTTGGGCATGTCTTGTAGATTTTCTGAATTTCTGATTTTATTTTGTCGAATTGAATATGTTCCTGTAGTTTTTGGGGGTCCATGAATATAACAAACCTCCAATGGTTCTGAGTAGTGCGGATAGTTTCCAATTTTTCGTAGAATAGTCCTGGGTTGTTATTGTATGGTTGGACTTCGTAGTTCTGTGGGTTTCCTGACGTGCCTGTCATTATCAGTAGTATTCCTGTACAGATCATTGTTGCTTGGCTTAGGATCTGGCAAATCATCCTGTTGCTTGTCTACTTGTCTACAAAAGTAAGGTTTGTGTTAGAATTTTATTAAAGTTTTATCAGGGATGTTATCTTTTGTTACGTTGTTGTGTTGATAAGGGAAGAAAGAATAAGGCAACCTCCATATCCTCTCCCTTGATTTCTTTATTCCCTTATTTTTACGAACTCAGAATATGCCGACGTGAAACAAAAAAATGGTTAGATATAAAAGTGATATAATTATATATAAGAATATGAAATAGTTAATGAGTTTTTGAGACTACCAATCAGTTGCATAAATTTTATCAAATACTATAGGTGTTTTTGGGATTTGAATTATTGCTTGAACATTTTATGTTTAAACTCTTTCAAATTTATTTTACAAAGTTTGTATAGTTGGGTATAATATAATTTGTACATTGGTATAACGGTAGGGTACGCCTACTCTAGTTATAATATGTATCTGAGAATATATCTACATTACTAATAGTGATATATGGTATGAATCATGGGTAATGCTAACTAATTACAACTTTGGTAATCCTATAATATATAGCTTTATAAGTCGAAAAATAATAAAACATAATAATAATAATTATATAAATAAATAAATAAATATATATAATAATAATAAAATTAATAAAGTTGTATTCTATGGATTTTCTATTGAAGGAAGACTTCTCTAGGGCGTCAGATAGATAAGGTTTGTATTTTCATCCCCTTGTGGAGGACCCCAGAAGTCTTCTTCATTTGGTTCCTGATCGTCGGGAAGCCGCTTGTTTCGTTTAATTTGCTTTTTACAATTTGCCATAGTATGGCCCCTCAAATAACAGTATTCACAGCAAGCTTCCCATTTGTACAATTTGATTAATAAAGTCGCGGGGTTGTCCATACAAATAACGTACTGTTCGTCCCTAATATTACAATCATTTTTTTCCTCGCTAAAAAAATACATTTTTTCAAGGGCCGTTAACATTTTTCTCGCGGCCTCATGTTCTGCGCTACGTATTTTTCTTTCCCCGTTGCTTACGGTACTGAATTTATTCTCGCGTCCACGGTCTTCTACTTCGCATCTAATGACGAAAATTTTTGCGTTATCGGTTCCCGCGGTTTCCTCTAACGTGTATTTTGGTTTTGTAAAGCCATACTCTGCCGCCAGCTCCTCTAACTGTCCTTTAGCGAACCGGAGGTTATTTATCTCCCCTTTTGGATGGAGGGTAGCGGGGTATATCTTTCCCTTTGGTGGTTGCGTATTAATGACGGACATGACTTTCCTGTAAAAGAAAATTGAGTTAGTAATTTTAAATTTTAGGTGTGTACTAACTTAAGTTTATTAAAATGTTTCTGGAATAGTTTTCCGTCGGGTTTTTCCAAGATGGCGTTGTTTTTGTCTAATAGTTTTATAAGGGTGTAGGGTCCATGATATTAACTATCCAATTTCCCGTGCGTTTTAACTTCCCTTTGGACGTATACTTGATCTCCTACCTTTCCTAAAAATGGCTTTACCTTTCGGTCATAATTTTCTTTTGAGTGTTCCTTCGCGGTGATCAAATTTTTTGCTGCTATTAATTTAATTTCCGATAGTCTTAATATCAATTCCTGCAGATAGGTTCCGTAGGTTTCTAATTTTTCGGGGTCTGGAAACGAACTGGGGGTGCGTGCGGTTTTACCGAATACTATTTCGAAGGGTGTAAATTTAGTGGCTTCATGTATCGAGGTGTTGTATGCAAACATCGCGAAGGGTAGAAGTTGGTCCCAATCGTCGTAGGTTTCTGCATACGTCCTTATGTAATCCATTAATACGGCATGGCTCCTTTCCAGGGATCCGTTTGATTGCGGTCTATATCCAGAGGTGGTAATTTGTTTTACCCCGAAAATTTTTGATAATTTTCTGAGTAAATTATTGATGAAACTTCCTCCCCTGTCTGTGAGTATGGCTCTCGGGGCTCCGTATTGGGAGAATAAATGTTTTGCTATTGCATGAGCAATAGTAGTTGCCGAAATGTCCGGTATGGGGACAGCTATGCAGTATTTAGATAAATTGTCCTGCATAGTGAGAATATGTTTATTACCGTCAGGGGTGGTAGGCAATTTTCCTACTGTGTCTAAGGATACTTTGTCGAAGGTGTCGAGGGGTGTATCGGTGATTAACATGGGTTCGTGAATTTTTGCCCGTACAATTTTTTGTTTCTGGCAATTGTCACATGTTCTGACAAATTCAGTAACTTGATCTTTTAGTCCTGGCCACATGTATCTTTCTCTAATTCTTCGATACATTTTATTTATGCCTTTGTGACCCCCAATTTTACTCTCATGATTTTCAGAAATAATTTGAGTACGTAACTCCTCGGGAGGTATATTTACGTTGCCATAACATATCGTTATTTCTATTTTTGAATTAGTGAATTCTTGAGTTAGTATCTCGCGCAATTTTCCTTTTGGCAATGTGTCACTAAAATCTCCATGTTTTGAAATGCGAAATCCCGAAATATTTTCCTTTTCTAAAGCTATTCTCAAATTATGTACGGCTACTCTAACGTATTCTTCGTTTATTTCATCAAAATGGTTTTGTTTCACTATGAGTGAATATATGTTAAAATGTTTATGAGGGATGATAAGCACTTCTATTTTAGGTTTCCTATCTTTTAGGTCCTGAGGGTTTACTGCTCCCAAGTCCACTAGTAGTCGGCTCACGGGGGTGACGAACTCACAGTCAGCCGAGAGAAAATGTACATAGTTATTTTTTAAATAAGTGAAATTCTCTCGACAGCTATTTAGTCTGACCGGCACGTTTTTACTACTGTGCGTCTCCCTTCTACTGGACGTTTCACAGGCCCTAGGCAGTGCCGGAGGGATGCAAGTGATTGACGGTCGCGAATGGTCAGACGGCAAACTAGTGGTATCCATGGTAAGTTCGTCTGAGTATGTAGGTATATTTATTCCCATTCTGCGAGTATTATTTTTGTCAGTTGATAAATTGCAATTAGGGTCGTTATCGAGTTTTTCTGGAAAGGGCGTGGAAATAGCCCTGGGTTTTCTTAGTGCTGAGGGGGTATATTTCCCTAAAGCATCCGGGGTTGAAGCTATTCCAGGGTGAAAAGTGACACTTTTTCTGGTGTGAGCGTGTGGATTTCTGACCGGGGCTTCTTCATCTGAGGATGAGATACCGGGGTCCAGATTTTCCTTACTTTCGGAATTTATCACCTTTCTTTTTTCCTGAGTCTCTTTTAGTAATTCTTCAGCTATTTTTATAGCTGATTCAATTCTGTTCGTGAATTCGGTCTCGCTTTCAGGTTCCACTTCTTCAATGGCGTCAAGGAGCTCTTGATTATTTTCTCCTTCCGAAACTGCTGTGACTTCTAGAAGTGGGGCTCCTTCATTCACTTCTGTCTTCTCCAGCCAGTCTTCATGTGCCTTCAAGGATTGTTCAAATCGTGAAAATGATTTCTCTATATTTTCTTTAGTTGAATCAGGCCTTTTTTGTTCCATCTGGTCTTTTTCCTGTTCTTCTTCCGTCGTACTGTCATCACTGTCGCTGGGTGGCGGACTCACCGTTTTAATGGGTCCTGCTTCTTGCTTTTCGGTCACAGGGGTTAACTCCTCCTGATCTTCTGGGAAGAATTCAGTTGAGTACTCTGGTGCTTTTGCCGGTGCACTCTTAGGTATTGTTGACGATGGGTACGCTGCAGGTGGTAAATTCAGGCTCGGTAACACACTTTTTCTTTTTCTGAGGATTGGGGGTGGTTCTTGATCCTCTTCTGTGTCTTCCGAACTACTATCTTCTTTATAATCTGGTCGTTTCTGAACTCGTTGAGTCTCTACCCGTCGCCTAATCAGGCGTTTAGTGATGGTGCTCCTGTCCAGATCAGCTGATGTTGATGCACTAGATTTAGACCTAGCAAGGGTTGGTTTTTGAGGTTTTGAAGTAGATGATTTAGAGGGTAAAATCCTAGACGTGAATCTTTTTTTAGTCTGAACCGCGGGTTTATTCTTGGCTTCAGGTTTTGAACCGAGCTTCGTGCTATTTTCCTCTCGTTTATTAGCTTGCCTAGTCAACATTGGCAGTAACCTGGCAGTCTGTTTTTCGTCTTCGCCTTCTTTGTCAGAATTTTCTACGATTGGATTTCTCGATAGGGCATCAGCATTAGTATTTAATTTTCCTGGTTTATATTTAAATTCATATTCGTAGTCTCTTAATTTTAGCCTCCAGCGAATCAGTCTTTGGCCTGGATCTTTTACAGAATCTATCCACCTGAGGGGCTCATGGTCGCTCATGAGGGTAAATTTTCTTCCATAAATGTAGGGTCGAAATTGTTGTACCGCGTAAAGCACCGCAAGGCATTCCTTCTCCGTGGTAGAATAATTTAATTCAGGTCCAACTAACACCCTTGACATGTATGCCACAGGGAGATCCATTCCATCCTTTTCTTGGCTTAGAACGGCTCCTATTGCATAGTCTGAAGCGTCAGTGGTTACTGTGAAGGGTTCTTGATGAATCTTCTGTAATATCCAGCTAGTCCTAGGAATTGTGTTATGTTTCTTGGTGTTTTTGGTCTGGGAAAATTTTGAACAGCCTCGATCTTTTTAGGATCTGGCTTTACTCCTTTGTCTGTAATTATGTGCCCTAGATATGCTATTTCTTTGAAAAGAAATTCGCACTTTTCCGGTTGTAGTGACAGGTTGGCTTCTCTCAGCTGTTTGAGGAGACGTCTTACCTTTTTTCCGTGATCTTCTAAGTCCTTGGCGTATATTACTATGTCGTCCAGGTAGACAAATAGTTCTGTCCCCTGTAGCCCTAATAGGACTTGGTCCATTAGGCGCTGTAGCCGGTGAATTTTTCAATCCCATGGGCATTCTGACGTACTCGTAGTGCCCATTCAATGATGAAAATGCTGTTTTTGTCTATCATTCGGGTCTAGTTCTATTTGATGGAATCCACTGGCCAGATCAAAAATAGAGAAATATTGTGCAGTACCTAAGTGATCTAAAATATCTGCAATATTTGGCAATGGGTATGCATCCCCAATTGTTTTCTCGTTTAGAAACCGAAAGCCAATTACTATTCTCCATTTCTTCTTTCCTGTGGCGTCTATCTTTTTGGGTATAATCAGTAGGGGTGAGTTATAAGGAGATTTTGAGTTTTGAATTGCTCCTTCTGTCTTCATTTTTTGTATTACTCTCTCAATTTCTTCCCTTTGAGAGGGTGAAAATCGGTATGGTCTGGTGTTAATAGGTACGTCGTCCAAGGTGTGAATTCTGTGCCGTACTAAATGAGTGGGGGTTAGGGATTCTCCTGGAAGATAAAAATTATCAGGAAAGTCTCTAATTATTTCTAGTACGTGTTCCTTTTCCTCGGGGTTTAAATGATCTAGTCGAAGGTGTTTTATCACCTCTTCTGCCTTATTTACTGGGGGTGAATAATCTTTGTCGGTGGAGTATTCGTCGAAATCTTCTCCTGGAAATTTGTAATATTCAAAGGGGATGATTTCTTGCGGGGGTATTTCTATTTCGAGGTCATCATCTGTGGTGTTAATAGCGAATACATGACAAATTCCATTCGAGTTGGTTACGGCTGCTTCGCCTACTAGCACGCCTTCTGTGGTTTTTATTAAGGGTAAGTACCCTTCTTTTAATTCTGAATTTATCACTGCTATTGGGATAGCTCGTCGAGTCCTGGCTCTTACCTTGATTGGTCCTAGTAGAGGTCCTTTGTAATCTGTGGTATTTTCTAACGCTACTCTAGATTCATTGTCTATGAACGGTATAGGTTTTGTGGGGTTGGAATGCGTCACGATAGTGTTATGCCAAAAGGATATTTCCACCTTCTCTTGTCGAAGATATTCAAGACTTAATATTCCATCTGTGCTTATGGGGAAATCAGAATGTACGACATGAAAAGTGATGTTAGATTTCATTAATTCGATGTTTACCGTGCCTATGGTCGAAATTCTACTTTGTGTGATTCCCGTAATTTCTATTGCTTCATTTTCATTAACCAGTAGGTCCTCATCTAAAGCATCTAATTTAATAATATTTATGTCTGCACCTGTGTCCACTAGAAACCTTGCCTTTGACTGTAAAAGTTCCTTTGACGAAAGCTCTACTACTGGGGATTCTCGACTGAGTTTGGTACAGAAGATTTTTCTTGCTTCTTCAGAAATCTCACGCTGTTCTGACGCTCTGTTTTCTCCACGCTCGTCGTCGCGTCTGTTCGGCGAGCGGAGTCGAAGTTTAAATCATTTTTGTTAGCTGGAGCGGGTGATTGTGCTCTCGGGGGTGTATTAGTTCCTTTATATGGGTAATTGTGGTTAGGGTAAGGGTTGTTTGATGCGAACGAACCTGAATAGTACGGATAAGGTTGATAGGGTAAATAAGGTGGGTATTGAAATGGGGGTGCGTAATTATTTGGGTAATTAGGCACTATTGGTGATGTAGGTCTCCTTATTATCCCTGTTGGTCCTTGTCTGGGTTCCATTGCTCTATTCCTATCCGGTGATGACGCAAACCTAACGTGAGGTCTCGGACTTCTATCCCTTGATCCTGTATAGGGTGTGGAATATCTATTTTCCGCCATATTATTCATAGGAAAATGGGGGTTTAATTGATGTCGAGCCTCATACTCGAGTGCGTATTTTAATGCTGATTCCAATGACGATGGATTCCGTGATTCCACCATTCCTGATATTACATCGGGTAGTCCTCGGATGAAAGCTTCTAAGGCGCAATCATTTAAAGGTAGTAATATTTGCTCCGCGTTCTGATATTTGTCTTCTAGCGCTGCTTGAGCTCCGGATTTAAGTAGGGTGATTCTGTCATAAAACTCGCTTACACTTTCGCTGCGAGACATCCTAATTGTAGATATCTCGTGCAAATACCACGAGTAAGTTTTGTGGGGGGCAAAACGCTGTTTGAGATGCTGTATTAAATCGCTTATTGTGGAAAATGTTTTTCCGTGAGTACTATCTCTTGCAGCACCCTTTAATCGCGCTAGTACTGCCATTATGTATTGCCTTTCGCAATTTGCAGGTACACTGGATTCTCCGTTTAGAACATCTTGAATAAAGTCCCTAACTGGCATATTTTTTCCGTTAAAAGTGGGTATATTCATCACTCCTTGCTGTATAGCAAAACATTCCGCCATTGAAGTGACCATTGCGTCACTGAGGGTGCGTGAGATGTTCCCTGTGAACTCTCCACCCTGCGTTTTGTCATGAGTGGTACTATTTTTGTCTTGAGGCATTTTGATTTATTATTTTTTTTTGTTATTCGGCAAGTTAAATACAATCCGTTATAATATAGTTTTTCTAGAAAACGGGAGTTTCGAATGCTCTTTGTGTGTGAAATTATATTGAATTTTAATACCTGATACTTAATTTCGATTATTAATAAAAACTGACCTTTTCAAAAATTAATCAAATTAATTAAATTAATTATTATTAATTAAAAATTTAATAAATTAATTAAATTGCCAGTGTAAGGTCAAAATATGTTTTTGAAACCAGTAATTAATCCTTCCAAAATTAAGTTGCCCTATATAAAATGTTTATTGTTTTTAATTATTATAATTATATCTATTTTTATTTCCCGTATTGTAATTTTTCTAAGAAATATTTAGACTTTGTCCGGAATATTTATTTTGAAAAGAGTTGGAAATGATTTTCCAATTAGTCCGGATATACCTGTACCTATTTCCGGATTTATAATGTTGAATTCGATTTCTTGCTTTAATATGGGGATTTTTACTACACCACTTGTTGTAAGGGTGGCGTTGTGTATAATGTAAATTTTGAGATGATTGATATTATTAAAAGAGGCTAATTTTTCCTTCTGGATTAGATTGATAGTTAAATTTGGGTCGTATAGGAAGTCGCCTACTTTGTTTTTTAATAAATCGGAATATACTGAAATTATAGTGTTTGAATCGTGTTTAAACACTATATGTGAGTTTTTATGTGCCATACAATTTTTATCTCTATATTCTTATTTTTAATTGTAATTTCCAGATAATAATTTTTTATATAATTGTCCCTAAATTTTGTCCTTTTGTGAGCAAAATTGAGAATATTTTGATTTTTTAAATTTTGATAAACTATTCTGTAGATCTTAATTCTTCTTCCTAGGTTCCTTGACCGTATGAATTTTGATTGCTGCTAGCAAATCAGCTGTTATGGTATTGAAATTGATTTTTTATTGTTTTTGTATGAGAATCTGTTCAAAGTGTTGTATTTATATTTAAAAAACTATTATAATTCAATTATTATTGTGTACTATAATCCTTGAATTTTATTTTTAATTGTTAATTTAGAAAATTTTATTTATTGCTAAATGTGATTACTTATTCGTCTGTAATTGTTTATTGTTAAATAGGTGCGGTAATACTAATTTTTGAACTATTATTGTCAATGATTTGTTCTAGCTATTACTGCACTGCAAATTCTTGCTGTGGCGCGCGCAGTTGCTGCAGCGTTTAACCTTGGATTATATGTTTTCAGTGATATAAGGCGGGTCAGGCCAGCCGCGACCGCGAATTCCTGAGCAAATTTTTGCAATATTTGAATTTATAATTTGATTATGTGTATTAACAACTTGCGTTTTCGGTGATACAAAATTAATTAAGCCAGACTCAAGCATAAACCCTTAATTAATCTTTAAAATCACAGAAAATGTTTATTGTTAATAAACAAAAAAAAATTTGTTTAATGTCACAGAATTTTGGAGATGCAAGATTGGACAAGCTAGACTCAAGCACAGACTCTTGGACAATCTTTGCAATCAAAAATATTCTGTTAGTTAACAAAGTTAAAATGAAAGTTATAAACAATTACAATGCTAGCACTTCGAACTTTGCCTTACCCAGTCGATCGTCATCGATGGTGACCGTTCAACAAATCTAAAAAGGACTTATACTCTCGAGTGCTGTTCTTGTTTTGCTTTAAACTTAAATTCAAACTTAGTTAACAATTTGGAAATTTCAGTAGTACGAAATTAAACAAGCCAGGCTCAAGCTCAAAACCTTGTGTAATTTTAGTACTTTCAGAAATTCAGATAATTTTAATATCTTGAATTTAAATATTCAATGTTTTGATACTATAAGTTTATTTAGGTAATGGTTGAGACACAATTGCCTGCGTAAACTCTAGGTAGAAAAACTTCTGAACTTTAAATTTATTTTAAATCAAAATAATGATGTTTTACTTTTTCTTATACTTTTTAAACCCTTCACTTGCACAATCTTGCTATAAAGAATACATGCAAGGTTTATTCGGGGTGATTCGATGATGTTATTGACGATGGCAGAGCTTGTGATCACACGAAGTATACCAACGCTTAAAATAAGATAATTTATTTTAAGATTTTAGTCCTAAATATTTAAATTTTGACAAGTAGAAATATGTTATCCAATTATTTCTACTAAACTTATAATTTTGTAATTTTAAAAATTCCTAAAATTTGAAGCTTTATTTATGTACAATTTTTAATCGAAATAATTGCACATATAATTTTGATTAGCTTCAATTAAATAATTTTTTAAATTATTATCAGTTGTGACAACAAAAGTGACAATCCCACCGCTGCCACCAAATCAGCTGTTACGTCCCGAGCAAAAGGCGAGGGTAGGTTGGATTTTTGGATGTAAGGGAGGAGGATAGCTGATTATATCAGGTTGGTAAGGCCTGATAATTTATTTTTGTTTACTAGGTTTTGAGATGCCTAGGTATACAACTCACGCTCCACATTCAGCGTTATAGATAAATATAATAAGTTTTGAGATGCTTATTTATATTTATGTTATGAGTTTTATGCGGTTATGAGCCAAATATACAGGTTTTGAGATGCCTATATATGTAACTTCCGCAGTTGATTGTGGACGTTTTACGCTAATATACTAGGTTTTGAGATGCCTAGGTATTAAACTCACGCTCCACATTCAGCGTTATAGTTAATATAATAAGTTTTGAGATGCTTATTTATATATATATAACTTACTTGCCTACCTCTTAAATTAGAGGGCAAAAGAGAGAATTGTCGTTTATTACTCCTGTTATTGCAAGTCAACGCGCACAAATCCTTGCAGGGTAGTTGAGTTTCGTTTGAGTCTCCGTGAGGTAGCAAAACAACGATAAATTTTGCAGGAGGTATGGTGTAAGGGATGCAAGTCCACCAGCAACTGATGTGATCAATTATCCGCTTACGTATCTTGTTGAGTACACGAGAAATGAATCAAACATGCACTTGTTAACAAGATAGGTTAGTCCGTCCCGATTTCAGAAATAAATCACTATTAACCGACACGACTAAATACGACGATACACGTAATCCAAAGGAACTATCTAGCACTACGGTTTCCGGACTTGCACCACTTAAGGACAAAGGATTTTATTTACCAAGTACCGAATGTTGAGTTGCTCATAGAAATCCAATGAGACTCACGTTTATCGAAGGGTCTGCTCACGACGTTGAATTACCGGTCCGGACCTAACAACCGTACAACTGTTCGGAACTTAATAACAAACCACCAGGGGGTGAACCTGGGGTATATATACTATTGATCTTCCAATAGTAACTGAAATGGAAGTCACGTCCGTTGCAAAAGTGATGGAAGTCACGTTCGTTGCAAAAGTGATGGAAGTCACGTTTGATCAGAGATCTATGATCCTCTCCCACCACGGTCTATTACTATTGGTCGATGTTGATCTGTAATTTGGATTTTTATATCCCCTCTATTCTCTCTCTTACCTATTCTTATTTCTAATCAACCAATTACCGCGCGGGTAATTACCATATGGACCGACTGATGCTCTTCTTTATCACTTGTTACCATCTGTCGAGCCGATTTATCGATGTGAGGTAGCGCATTAGTTTACCTCCGTAGAACAGTTACCCGGTCCAGGTAGTAATTACCATAAGACTAAATTTAAAGAGTATTTAGTACTTATTTACGCTTGCGTATTACGTATTGCTCATATGCAGGGGCAATAATTAAAATTATAAAAATTTAATGTTACCGGGATGTAACACGTATAATCAAAATTCTGTCAAAACATGTTGCTTATGCACATTTTATTATGAGATCTTTTTATTAGTTTTACATGTTTAATATTATAAATAAATACATGTAACTGGTCACAGGACGTGACACCATTTTTCAGAAATTTTTTAATGTTCTAATACATGCACAAAAGACAATAAAATATTTATATTAGACATAAAAATGATAAAAGTTTCGTAAATCCCACATACAATTTCCGCAAAAGATATATATATAAACTTTAAATTTCGGGGTAATTTAGAATATTTAATCCTGAAAATTAAGATTTTATTTACTGAAACAGGACTCTCCTAGGACGGGTCTAGGCATACCTGTTAAAACCAAAAAAACCCCTCTCACGAACCAATACACCGCCCGCGGAACCACCTTTCGGCTTTGAACTTCGCGGGCAGTTGGTTCCAGCTTTAAGTCGCGTACGACTCTTCCGTCGTCCGTTCGCCCGGGACTTCCATCCGCGGGCACACGCCCGTTAGGCAGGCCGGCTAGCCGCGCCAACCAGGGGAGGAATAAGAAGATTCCTCCCCCGGTCGACGCAAACAGCCAAGTCCGCCCAAGACGCATGGCGCGGGTGTAGGCCCCGATGAGATTTCTACTGGCCCCCATTGTTGCCGCGCTCTGCACGCCCATCGAGCTCCCTTGTCTTCATCACCAGGGTGACGAATAACTCGATAAGCATCCATATCTCTTCAGACTGGAGCATGAGAGAGACCATCGTGTCAGGAGTGAGTTGTGCGCCCACTGCCCGACCGACAGCCTCCCTTTCCGCGCCCCACCGGGCACAGACAAAGAGTGAGTGCTCTGCATTTTCCACAAGGGAACCACAGTAGCGACACGACTCATCGTCTTGTTTCTTGAAGCGCTTCAGGCACGCATTAAAGTAACCATGGCCCGAAAGCGCTTGCGCCAGGTAAAAGCCGACTTGACCGTGCTTTCTATCCAGCAAGGTGGCGAGCTCCGGGATCAGACGGTGTGTCCATCTCCCGGTTTGGTCACCATGCCATCTCGTCTGCCATTTCTCGACGAGTCTGCGCCTTCCATCCTTGCGGACGGCCTCCTTCGCGCGAGCGATTTCCTGCAGGTTTGTTAAGCAGGTGAGCTCCTTACGGAGCTGAAAGGTCTCTTTCCGTTCCTCTGCCAATAAATCTATTGGTGGGACGCTTGCCAGGACCAGCACCGCGCTCGTCGACACAGTTCGGTATGCTGAGATAATTCTCATCACCACACCTCTCTGTGCCGAGAACAGCTTCTTCAGGATAGCATGGTTGTTAAGGGCACTTGTCCAAATGGGAGCTGAATTAACCACGCTCGCCACCAGCCTTCTCTTAGCTTCCCTGGGTCCATCAATGTTGGGCATGAGCCGAGTCAGGGCGTCCCCACTTTTAATGGCTTTGGCAGTCGCGATCTGCAGGTGTTCCCCGAAGTTAGGCCTTCGATCCAACTGCACACCCAGGTACTTAATGCTCTTTTTCCACTTGATTTCATATTCCCCGAGAACGATCCTCGGGTATTTGAAGGATCTCCTGTCTGTGACCAGCAAAGCCTCGGTCTTTTCAGGGGCCATTTTCAGGCATCTGCTATCCAACCAACGCTTTGCCCGCCACAGACTATCATTGATCCTCAGCTCCAGGATTTTGACGTCGTCAGCGGCGCACACGACAAGTGCGTCATCCGCGAAGCCGATGATGCTCGTTTCAGCAGGCAGGTCCATGCCCAGGGAATCGTCGTACATGACGTTACCTACCCGCGACCCTTGGGGGTAGCCACATGTCATCTCTTCCTTGAGAGACCATTTGTCGCCCTCGTATATCACCCACCTGTCGCTCAGATAGTCATCTATCATTCGCAACAGGTAGTCTGGAACCTTTTTGCGCACCATCGCCTCGATGAAGATGCTCCATCTTGCCAGTTCCTCTTCTTGCTTTAGTGGCGAGATCCACCTCTGCCTGGATGGCGTCAACTGTGGACCTGCCTTTCCGAAAGCCGAACTGGTTTTCCGAGAGACCATTTTCGCGGACCATGTGACCCTTTAGTCTTTGTAGGATCATTCCCTCCAGGAGTTTCCCCATTGTATCCAATAAACATATTGGTCTATACGATGAGGCATCCCCTAGAGGTTTGTTTCCCTTCCTCAGCAGGACCAACCTCTGCTTCTTCCAGTCTGCGAGGAACCTTCCCTCCCGAAGACAGGAGTTAAAAACTTCTAGGAGGATCTCCGGGTATACTCCGATCACCTCTTTGAGGATCTCGTTCGGCAACCCGTCGATCCACGGAGCTGTATTTGCCTTGAGCCTTCCACCCGCTCTCTTTAGTTCTTCGAGAGTGAAGAGATATATTATTATAATTATGTATATTGATAGTAATAATAACAATAATAAATTAATTATATACATGTTTTTTAATATTCCCTGAAAATTTTATAAAAAAATGTATGTAAAAAGTTGATTCATTTTTACTTGAGTGGCGCTCAAAAACTATAATCATGGCACTAGATTCTCGCAAGCTTAAATAATTCTTGCAGTTACTATATAAGAAAGTTCCAAATTTTATGTTATTATTGTAAGCGAGCGTGTGCGTGATTTAATGTGAGCGTATCATCCTATATATAAGTTTAGTTATTAGGTTTATATATGTAAAATTGTATACGTTTAAGTTTTCGTGCCATCAAAAATATGATTGTCTGCGACTGAATGGTGTGTATGTATTTGTATGTTGTTTTTGTATGCAAGTATATATATGTATATATCGGATTCATAATAGCAGGGCCAAGGTAAAAAAAATGTTTATATAAGAGAATGTAACGCTTTCTATTATTCAAAACGAGTATATTAGGTTTTTATCAAATTTATTTTACTCAACTAGGATTTAAAAAATGTTAAAATGACGTTATGTCCAAAGTTTAACCAGCTGAGTTGAGTAAAATTACCTCAACTATTTTTATCCGTGTAGTTGCTTCAGCTTCCAATCATTCTATACTTTTATTTGTCTCTATTTTTGAGCAAGTCATTAAAAAATTCCAGCAAAATTAGGCGCTCGAATACAATGCAACATAAAACCTGAGATCTAATTATTTTCATTCTTTTAGATACGTTGTGTGTGTACAATATCGCAGGTTGGGATGCGGGGGTCGTGGTGTATTAAAAGATAACGCTGTAATAAAAAAAGAAGCCCCCCCCCCCCCCCCCCAATGAAAATGCAACTGCAGATGAAATTTTCACTAAAGAACTGAAAACGAAAGCCATAGAACCACAATCTTCATTGGACCCTAGCGGACCTGGTTGAGAGAACGGTCAGAAAATACTCTGACCGTTCTCTGACTGTTTTCTGACCTCGCATTATTATGGCTAAGAACGATAAATAAAACATTTAAAACATTGCAATTATGATTCCGTAGCGAAATTTGGAATAAAAGGTATAGGAATAAATATAATAATTTCATTTTTCAGCGATAAAAACTAGAAAAACCACTGCACTGCCTTCAATGACAGATACATGATGTTTTCCTACTTTTTATTGCTGAAAAATAAAATGATTGTATTTATTTTCCCACACCTTCTATTCCAAATTTCGCCACGGAATCATAATTGCAATGTTTTAAATGTTTTTTATCGTTCTAAGCCATAATAATGCGAGTTCAGAGAACGGTCAGAATATTTCCAGAGTTGCAGTAGACTATTTTCATTACAACTTTAGTATCCATTTTCAATTTTTCATATTCCGTTACTCGCGTGTTCAAAAATACTTCTAAAAATTGTCAGCGTACTCGTAAAAACAAGGAAGAAATTCGACGTGGTACGACAGATATTCTTCAGTCATCTTATGTGGTACCCATCATCTTACATACTTCACCACAAATCTATTAAGCCGGTGAAAGTACTTAACAATAACTGATTATTTAACACATTGTATGTTTGTAAGCTCCAGTATTGGCAGATATAAATCTATTCCCAACTTTGCTCAAATAACGTCGTCTTATACGGAAGATGACCTTCATTATGTTCTTTATGTTCCAAATTAAAGTTTATTTCTCTATATGTTTAAAACTACTTTTAAAAATTTAATTCTGGAAAATTAAAATGCGGCCGACAACAGAGTCTTTAAAATTATTATTCGCAGAACTTTGTTTGGGAAAAAATGTGCTACCAACAGTGAACTTGAAGCCACCTTCACTAGACGTGAAAATCCGATATTGTGTTACCGAATTTATCCAATCGTTAGCAAAATGATACATAATGGAGCGGAAAACAAAATCAGCATACCTTTCTGCCCTCACTATACTTTTCTGTGATATAGCACAGAATCGTATTCGGCCACAGAAAGTTATGTCTGATTTTGAACAAGCAATCAAAGCCGCGGTAACGGAGGTGCTAGGCTTTGATTGCTGCGGTTGCCTGTTTCATTATGCACAGGTTCGTATATAAAATTTTAGTGCAGATAATTTTAGCAATAAGATATGTGAATTCTTGAAACTTGAATTAATTTAAAAATATATTAATCTCACTCACTGGCGAAGAATGAAAAGAGATTCGATTTATTGAAAAAGGAACATCCAGATCTTGATGAAAATTGGGGACTTGTCAGGAAGCTCATCACCTTTGCTTATTTGCCAAATGATCTAATTGAGACCACCTACCTCCTAATTAAAAACGAGTCTCAGTTACTCAACAGGAACAACGTATGCAAATTTCTTTCATACTTCGAGCGTTATTGGCTTCGGCGTATTACACCTAAAAAGTTTTCGGTGTTCAAGCTGCCGAATAGAAACTGTGAATATAAAGTATAATACCATTTCAAAGTTTGCATTAAAAATACCCTTATGAAAATAAAGTATGCGTAAGTTTTAGATCCAATACTTTTTTCGCTAATAAGTATTGGAAATTCAAGACTTTTTCGCGAAAATAGTACTCGGTTGAATACCTACCAATACTTTTTTTTATAAGCATACAATTCCAGTTTTATATAATTGTCCGAAAAAAAAAGTTTCTACGCTTTACAGCAAAACTCGTCGAAGTGTTAGCTGCGTCCCACAGAAAACTAAAGACCATCAACCTTGGAAAATCATGTATAAAGCCAATGCTGACCCGTGGATTTGTAAAGAAATTAGAACTTATAACAAAATGAAATTTGTTTGAAGAGGAGCGCATAACAGCGACAGAGTTTGTGGAATCCATGTGTCACCATGAGGACGTCGTTCTAATAGGACGTCGATTAGAGACAGCCAATGACAACAACCTCAATGAAATCGAGCCTGATGAGGAAGATGGAGCAGAGGAACATTTTGTACAAGAGATAATTAATTGTTTGGTAGAAAATGCTCCTCTTCTCCGATCGGACAAAGAGTCCATAAGGCAGCTTTCATTTAACTGTGAGCATTACCCAAACAGTGTTAAAAATAGCTTGAGCAATATAAAAATTATTATGCTCCCCGGCGGACCCAGTCCAGTGAACGGTCGACGAATTCGCTTACCATTCGCTAACCTTTTAATAATATGAATAAGAAGAGCATAAAAAATATTTAAATTGTTTCAATTAGGAATCTGCGGTACATTTTGAGTCCGAAGGTATTCAATTTAATACAATAATGTTATTTTTTAGCGTTAAAACCAAAAAAACCTAATACCTGTCATTGAAGGCAGTGTAGTGGTTTATGATTTGCGGGACCTCTCAACCATCAGGATTAGCTATAGGTAGAAGTGAGATAAAAGTAGTTGTGTCTCACTCTAACCAATAGTCAACCCTGATGGTGGAGACATTCCGCAAATCATAAACCACTACACTGCCTTCAATGACAGGTATTAGGTTTTTTCTAGTTTTTAATGCTGAAGAATAAAATAATTTTATTGAGTTCGATACTTTAAAACTCAAAATGTACCTCAGAATCATGAATGAAAAAATTTAAACGTTTTTCATACTCTCCTTATTCATATTATTACGAGGCCAGCGAATGGTCAGTAAAACGGCTAGTGAACGGTTCACTGGGCTGGGTCCGCCAGGGCTGCCTTGGAGCATACCATATTTGTACTTCTGCCTACATTAAAAAGAATAAAATCAAAGATATTTCTATCAGATTAT
The DNA here is from genome assembly GCA_030998225.1 of Diplolepis rosae. Lineage (NCBI taxonomy): Eukaryota > Metazoa > Arthropoda > Insecta > Hymenoptera > Diplolepididae > Diplolepis > Diplolepis rosae. Next base: position 4,967,215 of record JAPYXD010000553.1, on the reverse strand, counting down.
TTCATATGTACTCGTGGATACGTGAGCAAAGATATTGGATCTATAACTTAATTCGTGCGGTTTGCTAAGAGATGGCGTAACTTGATTATTATTCCCTCGTTCCAATATTCCGAACATGCGTTGCAAAGCTACTGTTTTTTAGCGACTTTTTCAGTATATGTCATTCATTTGAAGCATAAACAACAATAATTTTCTTCCACTCAAATATATCGAACTTTGTGCCTGAAAAAGTGTTTTTGCGGGGAGTTCTTCTTCATTACTTTAATATGAAGAAAACTGCTGCCGACTGTCATCGTATTTTGGTGGAAGTTTATGGTGAACATGCTCTAGCTAAGCGAACCTGCCAAAAGTCGTTTGCACAATTTAAAAGTAGTGATTTTGGCTTGGAAGACAAAGAACGTCCTGGGTAGCCAAAAAAGTTTGAAATTGGGTTCCACATAAACTCAAGCCGAGAGACGTTCAAAGGCGGTTTTGCATGTCCAAAATGCTGCTGGAACGACACAAAAAGAAGTCATTTTTGCATCGGATTGTTATTGATGATGAAAAATGGATGTGCTGTATTATGAGCTGCTAAAACCGGGTGAAACCATCAATGTAGAACGCTACCGAACACAATTAATCCGTTTGAAGAGATCAATAGCCGAAAAACGCCCGGAATATGCGACCAGACACGAGGCAATAATTTTCCATCATGACAACGCTCGGCCCCATGTTGCTATTCCGGATAAGAAGTATTTTTAAAACAGTGGATGGGAAGTTTTACCCCACCCGCCTTATATCATCAGAACAGGGTATCAAAAATTGGCTTGATTCATTCTTGGCCGCCAAGCCGGCGAAGTTCTTTTGGGATGGAACCCACAAATTGCCAGAAAGATGGGAAAAAATCATAGCTTTGGCGTTGGTCGGGAGCTGCTGCAGTGGTGCGGCTTCCGGAACGCCTTGCCTCTCTGAATCTGGCCTTAGATTCAAGACGTCTGGCTTTTCTTGCCCTATCTTCCGAGGAGAAGGCGATGTGTTGCTGGCAAGTGGTGGGATGACTTCCGGGACGTAACGTCTTCTTAAATTCAGCCTCAGATGTGAGACGTCTCGTATCTTATCCCCTATCTCCCTTGAGATAGGTATTTATGAATATTGATCTTAAGTCTACGCGCCAATAAAAACGGTTGTCAAAAATGATTGACTCTTAGCAAAAATTCGGCGCTCCAATTAAAATCGCCCCTGGTCCGATTGACCGATGGAGAAAGAAGGGGCTCGTATGCAACCTACCCTCTGTTGAGTCCATCAGCCAATCTTGGTGAGCTGACCGAACGCGCGCTTCATTTTCCTGGATTTCCGTCTGGCCAAAATCCCTCGACTTATTCCAGGAAAAATAAATCAAGGGGCGTTAAACGTGGCTACTGGCTTACATCAGCTTCAGATGGGCAAGACTTTGAATAATACTATTGTACATATTTTTCTCAACGTTCAAATTTTGAAAAACACCGCACACGTCAAGTTATAGATCCAATAAGATAACGCCATTAAGCATTAAAAACAATATTTCCATTTAAGCTTTAATTTTTTAGATTTTCTTGAGGAACTGGATGGACCTGAAATAGATCTCTCTTTAGAAGACATTCTTGCCCTGGATGCTGAGTAAAGTTATTCCAATGACCCCTAGCGAACCCTGTCCAGTGAAAGGTTAGCGAATTTGCTGACCATTCACTGATCGTTTATTGGCCATTCGCTGATCTCGTAATAATATGAATGAGAAGGGCATAAAAAACATTTACATTGTTTCAATTATGATCCCACGGTGCATTTTGCGTTATAAGGTATCGAAGTTGAGACAATAATTGAAACACTATGAATATTAAAATCATACTCTTTCTTATTCATATTATTACAAGGTCAGCAAATGGTTGGTTAACGGTCAGTGAGTGGTGAGCACATTTTCTAACCTTTCATTGGACAGGGTCCGTCAGGGGTACTTCTCCCTATCGTATTACAAAAAATAGTTTACCTCAATTTATTAGAATTTCCCAAGATAATTAGAATCCATATATGGATTTATATATCCCTTAAGAATGTAGGCATTGAATGACATTAAAATATATCAAAATGTAGAAAGAAATGGAATCGAGAATGAAAATTTTGAATGCCTTTTCATGCCTTGAAATTAAAATGAATTCAAAAGTTTCATCCTCGAATCCGTTTATTTCAAGATATTGACATTTTAATGTCAATCAGTGCCCACCTTCTTACCGGGTAGTTGTCTAGAAATTTTTAAGAGATTCACATTATTTTCTATGTGAATATTTTTTTGATGGTTTTTTATACATAATATTGTAAATAGTATGTAAATATTTCGTTTAACTAATTTGTACACATATATATATTTAATAGTAGATACTAAAATGTAAATATCAAAGTGCAGTTCTTCAGTGTTTTGTACCTAATTACTTAGTGTTTAAACTACATATTCCAATTAATGTAGAAATGTAAAAGATGAAGAAAGAGTGCCAGTAAAGTAGAGATCGGTTAAGTTATACAAGGCCTTAAAGGCAAAAGGATAAAGGTAAAATACGACATCGAAAATTTTAACTTTTCAGAGGAACTCTTTTTTTCTATTAAAATTAAATTAATTTTAGAGTTAGCACCATCTATCGATCGGTTTCTATGTTTCTCTTAGAATCGTCCTAAATTTGATTTCGAAGTCCAAATGAGTGATCTTTAACCCTCTCAGGGGCGGTGGGACGATTATGTACCACCTTTTTTGTCTTAGTTTCTTTTATATTTCCGATAGATTCTGGCACTTTATCTATGCAAATATATACTTATTAGGCTCTTAGAAGTCTGAGTTATTATAATCTGGTGAAAAATTGCATTATTTTATTTATATATTTGTTTGTTATAAAAAAGTAACACGAAAAAGCACATTTTTTCAGAAAAAAATTGGTTTTTCCGTAACCTGCAAAGGTGAGCTTCTGCTGATTATTTGACGTATTCTACACACTGAGTTTTATGATATATATTTTTTTCGGATTTTTTCGTACGCTAGCTTTTTCAAATTTTTTTAAAAAATATTTCGAATAATGGATTTTTTTCATATTTCGTAATTTACTTATTTATTTAACATTGTTTACGGGCAAATTATTTATAATTTCATGAATATATTTATTCAACTTTATAACTCTAAGATCTTATGTCATCATTGAGGTCCTAGTAACTTTCTTTACACTCAATGGTCAATGTGCATGTTACACGCACTATTACTCTCGCCCCACAACAGCGGATAAAAGTTATACAATTCTTTTCTTCACCATTTACTTTTCAGTATTTTCCATAGCAAAATTTCTTAATCATTTTATACCGTGACTGCTAAGTGAATCTTAGTAAAAAGTGTTATTGTGGCGAAATAAAGTGATACGCTCGCAAACGACAGACCTAATATAAATAATTGAAACAGTACCATTATCATTGCGTACTTTCATTATTAATTTTTTTATGAACAAATTTCTAAATCACATTCCTTTCTTCCGGGATCGGCAGATCGCAGGCAATAGAAAAAACCCTTATAACCAAAATTTAACATCAATTTGCCCTTTTTTGAAAATTTGGACCGCCATATTGGATCCGCCATTTTGGATTTTGACAATCTGACTTCAGATTCGTAATCAGCGATCCCAAAAACCCTTATAGCCAAAATTTAGCATCAATTTACCCTTTTTTGAAAATTTTGACCGCCATATTGGATCCGCCAGTTTGAATTTTGAAAATCTGACTTCAGATTCGTAATCAGCAACCCCGAAAACCCTTATAGTCACTATCATTTCTGGAGTAGATGCACCAGAAAAATGTGCCCCTGAAAGGATTAACCTATTGTCTGAAAGCGGCCCTAGCGGACTCGGTTGAGAGAATGGTCAGAAAATACTTTGACCGTTCTCTGACCTCACATTATTATGGCTAAGAACGGTAAAAAAACACTTAAAGTATTGCGATTATGATTCGCTGGCGAAATTTGGAATAGAAGGTGTAGGAGTAAATACAATCATTTTACTTTTTAGCGATAAAAACTACAAAAACATCATATACCTGTCATTGAATGCAGTGCAATGGTTCACCATTCGCAGCACGTCTCCACAGTCAGGATTGACCCTTGATTGAAGTGAGACGCAACTACTTTTATCTCACTTCTACGAATAGCCAGTCCTGACGGTGGAGACGTTCCGCAAATGGTGAACCACTGCACTGCCTTCAATGACAGGTATATGATGTTTTCGTAGTTTCCTACACCTTATATTCCCAATTTTGCCACAGAATCATAATTGCAATACTTTAAACGTTTTTTACCGTTCTTAGCCATAATAATGCGAGGTCAGAGAACGGTCAGAGTATTCTTTGACCGTTCCCTCAACCGGGTCCGCTAGGGGGAAGACATAAATCTGAATCTTTAAAGAGACGTTTAACAGTGTGCTCAATGAGAGACAGAATTTCAACAATGGCCCCTCTTCCATGATTTGAACATCTGAAGGATAGCTATCTTTTCTTATATATAATATATTTTGATAGGAAGGATGAATGTCAGCGTTTCTATGCTTGGCCTGCAAGTTGATTCTGTTGATACTTTATGTCGTACTTTGACACTCAGACTTGTTGCATTAAAGCTAAAGCCTTTTCTAAAGAGTACGGCACAGGTTATTTGCATTTAGATTTACTTGAAATGTTTAGGTTTTCAGTATCCTCGGAGTTTAAAGGAACGACTATAGCATTTGCCATTTTTTTTAAAAAAATCATAAATCTAACTTTTCGGTTAAAGAAAATGTTTATCAGAATCATATAAATTATTTGTTATTGAATTTTGTTGGTTAGATATTATATAAAATGTCATTCCAACAATAATCGAAGAAAAAATAATTTTTTTCTAAGAGTAATCAGCCGATTAGGTCATTTATTTATGGAAATTGTTGTCAACAATATACATGGTGACCCATTTTAATCTATAATCCCAAATATCTTCTAAAACACTTTATCTACGAAAAAATTGTTTGGATAAAGGTTGACCAGGACCGAGGGGAACATTTGACTGTGCCATCAATTTTGACCTTGAGGTCAATTTTCAAGGTGACTTGAAGGTCACGACGTCTTTTCTTACAAGGAACCCTAGGTAGGTGTCCCCCTCTGATTTTGTTCGTTCGCACATATGTTGTAGTACTCGAAAAACTAAGCGACACGTATTTTTTTTACGTGCCCAAAATGGTTTTAGGGGATAAAAATCACCCCGAAAAAGTCCGGTACCAGATAACCATTTAATTGTTTCACATATAATAACAGAATCTTTCATAATCAAACCAACTCGAAAAATATCCTCACTATGAGAGATGAAATATGTCATTTTGTCAACTTGATAAAAAATATCTTTGGGGGGTAAATTACCCAACAATAAGTTTTAATTATACAAAAAATTTTCAGAGGCATTATTTCAACCCAAAAAATCTGGAAAAAATATATGTTGCACGCGATAATAAAATAAAATTTACGTATATTTGCATTTTCATGAGAAATTAATTTATAAGGGGTAACCACCCTTAAATGCCCGTTGTTATATTTCTACGAATTAAAGTAAATTTCGCGTACAAAACCAAGCAGAAAACATTCTTTCACACAGAGGGTTAAAAAATATAAATTGCTCAATTTAGTCGAAACATTTTATAGGGGTAAACTACCCCAAAATAATTTACGATCACACAAGAAAATTACCAAGTGAGTGCTAATTCATGTCGTAAAAATCTGAAAAAAGTGTATGTTGAAGCCAATAATGAAATAAAATTTATCAGATCAACAATCATCATTAGACTTGTTTAATTATTGTACGTGGTACAGTAGTGATGCTCTTCAAAGAAATGTTTAAAACACAAAGATTTTTTTGCACCACGAACATCTAATTGCGGCTACATTTTTACATCCTGAAATTTCACATAATGCATTGGAAAATTTTGTGAAGGAAAAGTCTACCGGATTCTCAAATTCTGCTGGTTTTTCTGTAACGTAACCACTTTTGTCCAGGAGTACTTGAAAAGACTATGATACCTTGGTGAATATAATTGATTATGTACTAAAGACTGTAATTTGATAATATTATTTCGTATGTGCAGATTTAAATCATAGTGTAAAAGTATAACTGAATCTGAAAAATGTCGCACATAATTTTTCCATGTGCGAGATACGTAGACGTCAAGGAGCTGAACTTTTCCAGTAGTGCCTTTTGGTATAATCATAGGAATAACATTCTTTCCCGCAGGCGTTGATTGCCGTACAACTTCTGGGCAGTGTCCAATCCATGATTCTATGAGCAACACGCTTGTCGGCCCTACCTTCGAGAAAAAAACATTTTCCAACCAGCTCTGAAAATGTTCTGCAGATAAAATAATTTTAAAAATTTAAAGACTGTAATGAATTTATTTTATGACCAAAAATTACTAACAATAAACAAATTTACCGGACGTAAGTTTTCCAGATTTGGATGCAGCTACAAAGACGTTTATAGGCTGAAAAATGGTTTCTTGTACAATGGGTTCAAATTTTCCACTTGGCTCTTTTAACACAAGATAAGGTGGAGATAAAAGCTTCCCATCCGCAGAAATCGTGGGTTGGATAGTGTAGCTGTGAGTTGTAGAAGAAATAGATTGGACGACACATTCGACTTGCCATGTACCTTCAATTGCCAATGTTCTCCCAGAATGCATTTCTAAATGGAATCCACTTTGATCCGAGTTATAAACATTCTCTCTCCCATATTCAGTAATGTACGGCTTCACTTCATTCACAAAATTCTCCGCATTTACTTTTAACTTTTCCTTATCTTGTAATGTTTTTCTGGTGATGATTTTATTGACTTTTCTGGATGTTATTCGGTGAGTTCGTTCAAACTTCCACGCCCACCAGTCAGATGCTTTAAATCGTGTGTCTTTAAAACCAAGGATATTTTTAGTTTGTAGACCCCATTTCTGTAGGTCTACATCGTGAAGTATCATACCAGCATCAATTGCACTTTTAAAATTGTTCAATGCGTACTCCGCAATAGGATGCAACTTTTCCAAATATGTACCGCCTTTATTTACTTGTCCTGCCCATCGCCTCAATTGACGTACTGATGTTACTTTTCTGAACCGATGTTGAACAGCACTTAACTCACGATTGCTTTTTTTCATTCCGCTTCTCCAAAACTCCACTGCTCTTTGTTTATAATCGGAGTCAACATTTTCATTATCTCTCGTACAAACAGCGTCATCTGATTTAGAATCAAGTTTAGGAGTCCACTCTGCATAGGTGTCTTCCACAGCGGAAGGCTCCCAGTCTTTATATGGTTCTGAAAGTCTAACGTGTTTTCTTCAACAATCTCAACGCCATTGAACTCATTCATAGCCTGAATTAGTACTTCATTGAAATGATCTGCCAGTTGCCGTTCTGCATCATTAACTTCACTGTCAGGTATGTTCATGGTTTGGAATGCAACTAACAAAAGTTGTATTACATTTAAGGGATTTATAGGCATGCTTACAAGACTTGATAAACTGTTCACTGATATGTTTCACTGCAGAAACAAAGAAATAGACTTTTGAACTCGAGAACGATGCAAGCAACACTGATCGATTATTTGCAGTCTTGACAAAAGTTCGCATCCTAAAAATAAAACTTGCTCTTGAAAAACAAATACATTAAGCCTCATATACATTTCAATACATTCGTAAAGATACGTGGGTCGAGATAAATAGCAGCTTAATCAGTTTAACCTTCAGCATGAGTCAAACATGTAATTATATATAAACTTATATGTATAATATAGAGTTCTTTAATTTATAGAAGCATAAGAAAATGTTCTTAAAGGTGGTTACCCCTTATAAATTAATTTCTCATGAAAATGCAAATATACGTGAGCTTTATTTATTTATTATATATTTAATAGAATTTAACCTATTTGGTAATTTTCTTGTATAATCGTAACTTTTTTGGGGTAGTTTACCGCCATAAAATGTTTTAACGAAATGAAGCAATTTATATTTTTCAATCCCCTGCGTGAAAGAATTTTTTCTGCTTGGTTTTGTACTGAAATTTACTTCCTTTCGTAGAAACATAATAACATGCACTTAAGGGTGGTTACCCCTTATAAATTAATTTCTTATGAAAATGCAAATATATGTAAACTTTATTTTATTATCGCGTGGCATATATATTTTTTCAGAATTTTCAGCTTCAATTTAACCTATTTGGTAATTTTCTTGTATAATCGTAACTTTTTTGGGGTAGTTTACCCCCATAAAATATCTCGACTAAATTAAGCAATTTATATTTTTCAACCCTCTCTGTGAAAGAATTTTTTCTGCTTGGTTTTGTACGCGAAATTTACTTTATTTTGTAGAAATATAATAACATGCACTTAAGGGTGGTTACCCCTTATAAATTAATTTCTCATGAAAATGCAAATATACGTGAGCTTTATTTTATTATCGCGTGGCGCTTGAGTAGAGTTCTCTTATATATATTTTTGATTCTGTTCATTAGTAATTTTTATTTCTAATTATTCTAAATTTTAACAAATGTTTATTGTTATTTGTGATTATTAAAAATTATTTAAATACAATATTATTCCCATATTAACGAATAGAACAATGATATGTAAACATTTTTTATTTCTTAAAATTCTTATAAACTAGAACATTAATAAAAATATTTAATAGTCATTGTAAATATAAACTACGAAGGAGGCGAGCCAACAAACCGGCCGAGAACCGTGATCGTCGATTAAAATTCAACTCAGATACGATTGAACATTTTTAATCGTATGTCGGGTACCCATAAATATTTTTCAAGTTTTCTTGGCTTAATTTAAAGATAAGATTTTAAACTTTATGTCGTATAATTTTCAGATTTTAACAAAATTTTTCCTAGGTCATGCAAAATGTTGAAGTTGAATTTGAAAAAATCTTGAATTTTTTTTAACTCCTCACGTGCTGTATTATTTTCAGAAAGTCAAAAAAATATTTATTGAGCATAACTAGACGTGGAATTTCATAAGCTTTCCAACTGTATTTTAAAAAATGCCCTATCTCTTTTTTTCACCGAGATATCGTGGTTCAAAGTCAGCAGTGATTTTTAATAGCGATGACAAGCACCGTGCGCACAATTTCCGACGGTAGTGTATGTGAAACAATTAAATGGGTATTTGGTACCGGACTTTTCGGGGGTGATTTTTACCCCCTAAAAACCATTTCGGGCACGTAAAAAAAATAAGCGTCGCTTAGTTTTTCGATTACTACAACATATGTACGAACGAACAAAATCGGAGGGGAACTCCTATCTAGTGTTCCTTGTCAGTCTCTAAATTTACATCATTAAAAATTTGATTGATTTAAAATTTGCAACTGATCTGTGGCTATGCAGGCAGCTGTTTTGCATCAAATACTAGTGTAAAATAACTGATTGTACAGCCACAAGTTGGATACTGATTTAAAAAAAGTCAAATTTTGACTGACTTGAATTAATTTCAAAATTCAAATTGCATCTTACGCCATGATTCGGAAAAAGATTAGTATCAATGTATACTATTAATGAACTTGTAAAAACTAATTAAAAACTTTAGGCTATTCTCACGTATATTAACTTAGCGAAACAAATTTAACGAATCAAATGTATCATAGGCGAATTATTTGATGTTTTTTAGTTTTTTTTTTGGTGAGGAGGAAAAGTGGCAAAATCTTTTATAGACGTTGTACAGGACTCTCCTAGGACGGGTCTAGGCATACCTGTTAAAACCGAAAAAACCCCTCTCTCGAACCAATACACCACCCGCGGAACCACCTTTCGGCTTTAAACTTCACGGGTGGTTGGTTCCAGCTTAAAGTGGCGTACGACTCTTCCGTCATCCGTTCGCTCGGAACCTCCACCCGCGGCCACACGCCCACTAGGCAAACCGGCTAGCCGCGCCACCCAGGGGAGAAACCAACAGATTCCTCCCCCGAACGACGCGGACAGCCAAGTCTACCCGAGACGCAGGACCGCGGGCGGAGACCCCGATGCGATTTCTACTGGCCCTCCCCGTTGTTTCGCTCTCGAAGCCCATCAAGGTCTCTCGTCTTTATCACAAGTATGACGAATGACTCGATGAGCGTCCAGAACCGTTCAGATTGGAGCATGAGAGGGACCATCGTGTCAGGAGTAAGTTCGGAACCCACCGCCTGACCGAGGACACCCCATTTTGCGCAGACGAAGAGTGCGTGCTCTGCGTTATCCGCCGGGAAATCGCAGTAGCAACACGTCTCCTCGTCTCTCTTCTTAAAGCGCCTCAGGTACGCGTTGAAACAGCCATGGCCTGAGAGCGCTTGCGCCAAATAAAAGCCGACTTCCCCGTGCTTTCTATTCAGCCAGGTGGCGAGCTCCGAGATCAGGCGGTAGGTCCATCTCCCTGTCTGCTCACCATAAATTTCGATAATGGCTGATAATTTGCCATTTTTCAGTCGTAAATAAATTGCCATAGAAATTTTAATACACGAAAAAATTATCGAAAATTATATTACATGCAACAAACAAGTTTATGGTTGCTGTTTTGTTAACTTCATATCAACTCAGTCGAGTAGCTTCTATTTTTTGAAAAACGTTCACGAGAAAATATTCTTTCACATAATAAATTAGCAACCAAAAGCGGCAAATAATCCGCCTATGCTGTATTTCATTGAGAAAATACATTGATTCTCTGAAATAAAGAATTTAATTGTTATTGAACATTCAATAGAATTTCCGATGACCAACCTATTGTACATAATTATACAATAGATATTCATTTTAACAGAGTATGCAAGTCAATCAGTTCTTATGTATTCCCGTGAAATAAAGCCGCCCATGAGTAACATGATTTCTAGTATGATAAACATAGTTTTTAAAAATATTTTTCCCTGAGTTTAATGCATTATCTTAAGTTTCAGGTTGTTACCATTAGGTAATATAGGGATCTTGCGCAAGTCCACATAGAAAATTGCATCAAAAGTCTCTACATTTTTGTCTAAATATTTTTATGTCTTCCCCGTTTTATTTCTGGAATTAGAATTTTTTGGTCGGAGACCTTTTTGTTTTCAATGCTTAGATGTGATGATGTTCACAATTTTTGCAGATGCCCTGACTTACCGAAACTACAGTTCTCAAACACAATTCGCAGAGTCTTCCCATAATAATTTTCGATCTCTCTTTTTCTGCGAAAGCAAGAAAAGTTCAAAATATATACATAACGTAAACTTGGGTCTTTATAAATATATGTTTTCATATCGGCACCTTTGACAATCTGATTTCAAACAGTTCGACAGTTCGACAAACTGTTGATTTCGACAGTTACAGCCAATCAGATTCTCAAAAGAGTTGCTTTGAAGAATAAAATACATTAATCGAAACAAAACACAGGGTAAGCAATTCGTGTAACTGCAGCCCTCGCTTGGTTTGGGCAGCGAATTTCACACTTGTTTCAATCGCTGTGTTTCGTCCCTTGTAATGCAATATACTCATAAATCTATGTAAATGAAACAGTTACACTGAAAAAAGAAGTGTCTTAATATAAGATACTTGTATAGTGATTTCTAAGATGTTTTCCAGTACCTTGCGAATAGGAGTAATGCTCGACATTAACGTCATTGTCGAGGGAAGAATCAGATGCCATGACTTTGCTTTCATCCTGTCGATGTCTGTCGCAATGGTCTCTGATAAAGGGTTTTCCACATTGGAAGTCGTCTTCGTTGGGTTGACTTCCATTACTCTTTCCGATTGTAACTCCATTAATGCATGTTATGTGCCTCCGGCGAGGAAACTCGTTTTTCCGCTACGGTTGAGAGTAGCACAATGTTGTGTTTTCCGCTACAGAGGAATGAAATGTAAAAATTGAACTGCGCATGCGCCTATAGCCATACAGCGGAGCACAATCTTCTTCTTATTCTTCTTCTTCGTACAGCGTTAGGACCCTACTGACAAAGCCTTGTACATTTGAACTGCGCATGCTCTCTTACAACACGCTACTACTACACAAGATCGATAAAATCAAAATGGCCGGGACTAGTCGCGGATTATCAAGTGTAATGGGAGAAAATGATAATGGATTAGATTCGAGTGTACGCATAAAAATTCGTATACGCACCAAAGTCACATAAAATAGAATACGTACATTGTCACTCGTCGCGCAATAATCCTCATTGTGCGCCTAGGCATCTAATATACTATTCCAACATGTTTTCTTCGAACAGGCTGTCTTCTGATCTGCTTTTTTTGCTGGGACTTGAAACGTTAATCTCTTCTGAGCTTTTACTGTCTGCAAATTGAGAATTTTCGATGTTTTGCGCAATAAAAATATTTTTTTTTGGTGAGGAGGAAAAATGGCGAAATCTTTTAAAGACGTAGTACCAGACTTTCCTAGAACGGGTCTACGCATACCTGTTAAAACCAAAAACCCCCTCTCTCGAGCTAATACACCGCCCGCGGAACCGCCTTTCGGCTTTAAACTTCACGGGCGGTTGGTTCCAGCTTAAATTCGCATACGAATCTTCCGTCATCCGTTCGCCCGAGACTCCCATCCTCGGCCACACGCCCGTTAGGCAAACAAACTGTCCGCGCCAACCGGTGGGGGGGGGGGGGTGTAAAAAGATTCATCCCCCGAACGACGCGCGCATCCAAGTCCGCCCGCGAAGCGAGACCACGGGTGCAGGCCACGATGCGATTTCTACTGGCCCTCCCCGTTGTTTCCTTCTCGACGCCCATCGAGCTCTCTCGTCTTCATCACAAGTATTCTTAAGAATTCAATTTGATCTTCACATTTTTAAACTCGCATTCTACTGATGCACTAGAGGCAGGAAGTTTCCCATACTTGTACCGGTCTCTGAAAACTTTAGGCCAAAGTGGAATCCAGTTGGCGTGTTTAATTAGCTTCTCTGCTAATTTGAGTAAGAAGTAAGCACTTCCGTGCTCTCCTACTTCGCCCTGTGCTATTTCCATGGCTTCTACATTCCACTTTATAGCTAATGAAAGCCAGGATTATAGATCACTACTCATCTAGTACACTCATGCTTTCTTCTAGCTTCGGAAAAGATCTGATCTCCTCAATTACTTTATCAGTCCTTAAATCTTTAGGATCTATGATTATGATAAATTATTAGAAATCATTTCTTCAGCCCGCATTGGGTATTCCCATCCGATGCTAGAATTCACCCATCCGTTTCTGAATTCGCTATCATTAGAATAGCTTTTAAGATACGAATAGTATCATCTTCATTTCGGACTTGAATTAATTGCTCAATTGCACCTTTATAAAAAGTACGAAACTTTCTAGATTTTTCTGTTTTTTTAAGGAAATCTACATAAGTTTTTTGGAAATGTACGACGTCGATGCTAATATAGCATGTTGGAAGACTTTTTTCGTACGACTGTGCCTCTTCAGCGCGATATATTTCCGGAGTCTGAGTACACCGCTTTTTTGCAATTTAAGAGCGAACTGGACGTCGAAGAAACCGTTTTCCGCATTTTCCAGATTCCTTTTTGATATTGCAAAGAAATAAAACTTCATTTGCGAAGGTTTCATTGTCAATTTTGCAGTGCAGGACAGAACTACAATTATATTTTTTTCGTGAACTCTCTAAATCTAGAACAGTAAAATTCACTGTGGAAAAGTGCATAATTCGGGTAATTACAGGACTCGCTTAAAATGCTCGCAGGACTGATCTCGTCTCGGCTTCATCTCGGCTTTGCCTCAGCTACGCCTCGAATACGCATTGGCTTCGATCTCCTGCGAGCATTGTCGCTCGTCGCGTAATAATCCCCATTCTGCACCTCGGCGCATTATATACTATTATGAGATTTTATAAAATTGTGGGATAACTAGAACACTCTAAAAACAATTCTAAAGAGAAAATTTGAAGTCAATCAATTTTTAAAGTTCTTAACTAAAGTATTGAATAGAACATTGTTTAGCAATGTAAATAAACTATTCTATAATAAGATAATCGTGTTGAAAATCTTTTACTGTCTACCTTATCAGAGGAACAACAATATTAATATCAGATATATGTACCGCAATAATACAAAGAAATTTGAAATGATGAGAATTCGAAATCTTTCTATGGAATGAGAAATTGTCGGACGGCTGTGTAGCTTAGTGGTCAGAGTAAGCGGCCAGCAATCGAAAAACCCGGGCTGGAATCCCGACACAGCCGAAAGCCTCTTTTCTCATCAAAAGATTTCAGATTCTCAGGCGTTTTCTGTTCTTATTCTGGCAGTCATACTCCTTCTCAATAATGAATCTCTCGAATTCTAACCTATCGGCAAAGAGCTTAAATTTCAGGTCACTTTCTTCAAGACTTAAATTTATTTTGGATGAATCTGTTTCGTCAATGGGCATACACATAGTGGACGGTGACTCTTCATCTTCTTTACTACTATTTTGATCCAGCTTCTTCATTATGGTATTGGAGCTATCTTAATTCTAAGTGGTGGCACTTTCAGCTTGACGTACTTAAAAATTGACAGAGTAGTAGCAATTTATGTTTTGAAAAACACTGATTTTCGATAATTTTAATGACGAAAAATTGAGTGTTTTTAATTTTTATCTAAAAGATTATCAAGGTTGCATAAAAATTGTAATAAGATAAAAAATGTATCATGAAAAATTCTACAAAATGGTATTTGTGTTTTTGTGAATGACCGAAAAAAAATTTTTATCACGATTTTCGTGCGCGGACAATAGTTTTCCGCGATTTTGAGCGCTCGGAGAGTTATGGCTGGTGGCCTTTCAAATCTTGATTGCGAGTTGACAATTTTCACTACCATTCACCGTTTCTACGGGCAATCTAATAAGTTGCTCCTGTCCCATATCGGAATTTAGCTTCGATCGCAAATTTTTCTTCATATCATACTTAAATAATTTTACTGTAAGAATTAGATTCGACGGAGCTTCTACAATCTCTGTAGTTCTAACAGCATCGCACAATTTTATACATTTTCCGCATTGATATTTGTCGATTCCAGTAAGGAGACCAGGAGCAAAATAATTACAAATTAATTCTGGAAATGGAATTTGCGCCTCTTGCTCGATATTTTCCGGAAAGCAAAATTGCAAATCCAAAAAATTTTCGGAGATCCGAAAAGTCATTTCACATTCTTCGCAGTGAATTGAAGTCGGCAATGTTCCTCTGAAAATTTCCTGAGGGTAAAACGGCTTCGAGGCTGGAAATGGCATTTTTTCTTTTTTTTTGTTGTCCGAAGAGTACAGCTTAACCCATTATTACCCAAGTGAAATCCAGGCTAGATAGCACCTAACTAACTATTAGATCACTGTCCAAATGAAAAAAAATTTGCCCGTGTTTTTTCCTTTTGCGATTCCAATTGTTTATGCGAAATTATTTAAACAAATTAACAAAAATTTTGCAATTTCAAAAAACTGATAATGACAATCGATTCTACGGGAAAAAGCAAGTCGAAAACCTCCATACCATTTTTTTGTCAGATTCTATTTTGTTAGTGTATTATCGTTATAAACAATGACATCCCCAGGGGAGATGCTGTACCCTGTTCTACCCCAAGCCGAATCTACGTTAGATAGCACCAAACTAACTATTTTGTCACTGTCCAAACGAAAAAAATATGTACCCGTGTATTTTCTGTTTGCGAATCCAATTGCTTATGCGAAATTATTTGAACAATCAACAAAAATTTTGCAATTTCAAAAAACTAATAATGCCAATCGATTCTACGGAAAAAACACGGGTAAATTTTGTTTTTGTTTGGACAGTGATAAAATAGTTAGTTTGGTCCTATCTAATGTAGATTCGGCTTGGCTAATAATCTCAGCTGGAAAAGTTGAGCTGTTTTTTTTTCAGATGATGTATCGCTCGCGAGGTAAGCAATTTCTTTCCGCAGTATAAACCAACTCTTTACGTTTTGTCAATATATACTTACAAACGACCGTATTCTTTACGTCCTTCATAACATCTCTAGCTCGCATTTCGTCCGGTTGATTTTTTTCATATGATGCTCCTTTGTTTTCGATCACGGTGATAGTTAGTCCCAACTCTTCGATTACGTCCAAAAAATAACTGGAAAAATTTCAATACAATGTATGAAGGATAACATGAGACGGAGATAAAGCTAGAGATATTCTTTTATACACCTCAGGGAAATAAACGACTGTTTATTGACCTGCGCGTGTCACAAAACCCCGTTCATTTCCCATCGGTGTATAAAGTATCGTGAGCACCTTGGACAGAAAATCGATGTTGTGTCTTCGGAGCATAATATACTATTAAAAGTTTTAAAATCACCTTGAATATTCAGAGCTGTCATGCTGCTTCCTCAGTTCAAAGCGAATAGAAGAAGATACAGCTGCTTGATAAAAAGAGCTTGGGTCGATCGCCGATTTTTTTTAATGTTGAAGCCGATTGAATAATGTTTTCAGCTCTTCTAACGCGTTCGATTTGAACGGAGACACCTGTTTCGCTTTAAATTTCATGATCTCTTCCGAGAATCTCTTTTGGAGACATCGAGGAGTCGATACAGTTTTTCACTTTGATAATGACGCGCTCGCGAACTGGCTGAGATTTTTTAACATTACTGCCAATTTGAAAACCAGGAGGTGACGAGGTTTCACATGAATCTCCGGCTGCTAAGAAATTTCTTTGCTAAGGTGGATAACGTGAATATTCCTCGACTCCATGAGGCTTTGCCTCATGGAAAAAAGATTTCGTGTCTGCAAATCCAGCAATTACGCGTTGAAAGTGGTTTTCGAGTCCGTGATTTTTCAAAGCGTGGGGTAGAATCATGATATCAAATTTTGCATTATGAGCAGGCAAAAGTGCTGGTCTCGACGGAAATGAGAGCAGAAACGCATGAAATAATCTAAAGGCTTCGATGATAGGTACGCTATCAACTTGCATTTCATGGCAATAGAGATCTCCGCCTCGATTTTCAAGGCCAGTGACCTCGAACGCCTTTGGGTGAGCATGTTTGGTAGGACTGATGCAGACCGAGAAGGATTTTTCTTTTGTCAATGTAGCTATTTGCCGCAATTTCATTAGCGCGCGATACAGTGACTCTTCTTTTAATAGAACGGTTTGAGAACCTTTGAGCTCGGCCTGGCACCACAGCTTGCAAGTGTCATGCCTGCCAAACAAATGATTAGGTATACTCAATAATGTTTCAACCAAGTTCGAAGTAACGCCATGATTTTGATTAATCGCGTAAGCGAAACACAGCTGTATGTGTTGAATAACTCCTTCCGCATTCAACTCCTTGTTTTTGGATTTCAAGAGGTATATATCGTTTGTAAATTTTTTTTGAGATGATTCGTATCCGCAAATTTGAAAATTTGCAACGAAAAGGTCCGACGTATTGCAGCTATTGTATTCGAATCTTCGTCGCCGATGACGATCGTGACTTGCAAATCTGACTCCTTCAGAACGGTACTATGTTTGACCAGCTGCGTGCCTAAATTAGCCTCCATTGCTTTAGCAGACCCAACGAAATTGAGACGGCAATAGTGCATCTCTTTGCTGACTTCGAAATCGCAGGCTCTACATCTACGATTCCTTGTCCCAAAATCTAAAACTTTCTTCGAGAGATATCCGATTACCCATGTCATATGACACAATAATGTTGACGATGTTTCTCGGTGATTGTGAAAGAGTTGACAACGAGGCAGCACACCTAAGATTGTGTGTAGAATGAGCGGTAGATATTTCTCCCGTCGACGACGACCTGAAAATGCGCGCATTTCCCAAGTCAGGTAACGATTTCGAACGCCGCCGAACTGCACTTGTCACCTCTGCACTCTTAGATCGACTTTCGTGAGCCACGAATGGTGGATAAACTTTTTCGATAATCTCCGAAGGCCTGGGGAAGGAGAATTAAACATCTGTTCTCGAGAGTAATCATTTAATATAAGTATATAAATTGCATGCGCATAATTTTTAGACATTTTCCAATTCTCTTTGTAGAATTCATAACACGTGGATCAATAAGTCCCGGGACTGACACATAGATGGCGTTGCCAACAAAAGTTCTGTATGATTTTTCATGAGTACCAACCTTCAAAAGATACCTGTCAAAATTTCATGACATTCTGACGTTTGGTCCACGGGTTACAGTAATTTAAGTAACGCCAGTCTTGATATTCTCAAAACAATAGTTTCGAAACAATTTCGTGTGTTGATTTATCATTGCTTTTTGATGAAAAAAAATACAGTGCAAGCTCAGGAATGGCTTGAAAAGTGCTACGGAGACTCTGCTCCATCAAAAACAACCATTTGTCGGTTGTATGCTGAGTTTAAACGTGGTCGTACAGACACTGAAGATGCTGAACGCTCCGGCCGGCCAAATGAGGTAGTTACACCGGAAACCATCAAAAAAGTCCACCAAATCGTTTTCGAAAACCGTAAATTAAAATTGCGTGAGATAGCTGACATCTTAAAGATATTATACGGCAGTGTGTACGCTATTTTTCATGAAAATTTGTCTATGAGGAAGCTGTTGTCAAAGTGGGTGCCGCGTTTGCTCACGGTGGATCAAAAACGACAACGTGTCATTGATTCCGAACGCTGTTTGGAGTTGTTTCGCCGAAATAAACCGAATTTTTTGCGTCGGTATGTGACAATGGAGGAAACCTGGATCCATCACTACACTCTGTAGTCAAAGAGGTCGTCAGCCGAGTGGACTGCAGTCGGTGAGAAGCATCCAAAGCGGCCAAAAACGTAAATGTGGGCCAGTAAGGTTATGGCCTCAGTATTTTGGGATGCGCATGGAGTTTTGTTCATCGACTACCTTGAAAAAGGTAAGACGATCAATAGCGAACGTTACATTGGCCAATTGATGCGTTTGAAGAACGAAATCGGTGAGAAACGGCTCCAAATGGAGAAGAAAAAAGTGCTCTTTCACCAAGACAATGCGCCGTGTCACAAGTCGCTCGCTACCATGGCGAAATTAAATGAATTGAGCTTCGAATTGCTGCCGCACTCACCATATTCACTGGATCTGACCCCCAGCGACTACTACCTGTTTGCAGACCTCAAAAAAATGCTCCAAGGAAAGAGATTCTACTCCAACGAGGAAGTCACCACCGAAACGAACGCTTATTTCGAGGCCAAAGATAAATCGTTCTACAAGAAAGGTATTGAAATGTTGTAGAAGCGCTGGACCGATTGTGTTGCTTTTGAAGGAGACTATGTTGATGAATAAAGTCGAGTTTTGCCAAAAAAATGTGTTTTTCCTAGTTAGTCCCGGGACTTATTGATCCACGTGTTAATTCGTCGCTTACAACTTTAAATTATATTCAAGACAATTATGAATTGAAAAAAGCTAACAAAAATTGACAATTCATTTAAAAAATAAAAAGTCGTTTAAAGAAATTCATTTTAAAAATGAATATTCATGTATATTTAATTTTTATTACTTGTTGTAAAGGAATCATAAATTGACAATTCATTTTGAAAATGAAGTCTTTTTAGAAAATTCATTTGAAAAATAAAGCTGTTTCACAAAATCAGTATATAAAATGTAGAATTGAAAAATTCATTTTAGAAATGAATATTCTATGTACAATTACTCTTCGTAAAGAAATCAAAATGTAGCAATTACTTTTCGAAACAAAAAGTCGTTCTACAAAATCCACTTAAAAAAGAAACAAGTGAGAAATTCATTGAAAAAATTTAGTGCCCAAAAGAAAAAGATTGAAAAAATAAAATAAACATAACGATGAAAGAAATCGATTAATTAATTCACGTAATTCTGGAATTAACTCTCAAATTTTTCGTTGCATTTCAAGAACCATGTAGGAAGTTTGAAAATGAATGTATCCTACAACTGCTGACGTAATTGATCCGAATTTTACAAGATCAATCGGCGTTCTTCTTCCGCAGTTCGCATGCAACTCTCTTTTGCAATGGCCTCGATTGCAGGTCCAGCTTCGCGTTTGTACCTCTTAAATGCACTTGAATGGATCGGTGAAATGTCGACACAAGTCAACACTTTGTTTAATGTCGTGCAGCCGATACCGGCATGTAAAGCACCTAAAAACATTACCCATTATCGGTCTCACTTATTATATATTTATTTTATGATAAAAATATATGAAAAATCTATATCCCAAATGCCACAATCAGCCGAGTATCGTCCTGTAACCGTCCTGGTCCGTCCAGGGCGATATACGAGTGATTGTACCATTCGGGATATGACCACCTACGAATTAACAAATTAAAAATTGATCGACGATAGAAGTATAATCATTGATTTTATTATACAATTGTAATCAAGCAAAAACATTACCGAGAGCAATTTTAGTGTTGAAATCTGTAATCGTGTGTTTGCCGTCTACGCGATGCATTGTACCTAATGTTACTTTGTTTATTTTTCCACAACTGCGGCATGTTATATGCAAAACGGAATGCAACCCCTGGCGGGTTTCGTTCGTTGTGTCAAGCAAGCGCAAAATAACTTTGCACTGCTTACATATTAAATTCGCACCAAGCTCATTGATGTCCACTAAACGCCTCGCAGTTTGCTTTTTCACAAGTTTTCTGATGTTTAAAACCGATTTATAAGCTACCGCACGTTTCATTTTTCTTTCCGCGTATTTTTATTCTGAATCGCCCTTTGAATTTTACAATTTCATTCTTTTCCGACATTTCGATCAATTATTCTCATTACATATCCACTTATAGGATATCGATGTTATGTGAATCACTGACATGAGACAGCCCCCAGAAAATAATAATAAATGCGTGCGCGGTGTTGCCGATCAAAAGTTATAGAAACCTTATGAAGTTCTCTACTTTCTGTTGCAGATGACATTTCACTCGAGATTAACTTCAGAGTGACAGTGTCCGCTCGAACTACCTTAAATCAGAGTAGAATGATTTTTCTAGAGTTTCATAAAGTAAATTCAAAGTTTTGTGAAGTGTGTAATACTTCAAATATATTTTCTTATAAATTATAAACCGGCATTTTTCTTCCATGCGTAAAACTTTGTAACATTACACATAATTTAGTTGTATTTCTGGGTGTAAAATAAACATTTTTCAGTATAAAATCACTATTTAATTAAACTTGAGTAATTTTCAGCAGTCGTTTTGATACAAGTACGCTTAGAATATCATTTTCCTTATTAATGAAACATATGCATAAATTTCCTCTATCAAACAATATTTGAAAATAATGTTAATTTCATATTAAATTCTTAACATTTCTATATTCTTATAAATTAGATGTTTATAATCTATGATATATAGCCTATGCTATTTTCTAAGCAGAGAATATATTTTAGTGTATTTGTGTTTGTCTGTGCGTAGTACCGGCTCAGCCCCTTTTGACCGATAGCCTAAGTTGTTTATGGTTTTCCGAATAGTGGCTAATCGCTAAGCTATACAGGGTGTCTAAAAAGTCCCGGGACGGTTGGATATTTCCTCAGGTAAAATATTTTTCAAAAAAATGAAGGTCATTCCTGAAGTAAATTTCAACGAGGAATTCAATGGTGACCTTCATTTTTACCTTGAAGTTGACCTTCATGGCTTTTTGAAGGTCAACTTTGTTTCTTTAAATGGAAACCCCCTTTTTTACATCTGCAATCGATAGAGCGGAAAATTCTACGTTCAAGTACGTACCCAAGTCATAGGTCAATTGTAATGTTCAAGGTCAATTAGAGGTTATTTGAAATTAACAAAGTTTTCCAAGAGGTCAGTGTAATTCCTGAAGTAAATTTCAACGAGAAATTCATTGGTGAGCTCTGTATTGATCTTGGTAACAGCGTTTTGAATATTGTAAAATCATATGTATAGGAAATTTTTCATTAAAAGTTCCAGGAGTTCTGGTGAGAGTTCTGTTCCTCCCCAAAAAGTTATATCGAAAAGTCTCATACCGTTTTTCGATACCTAAGTCAATACCTAAGGCGATACCATAAGTCGTATACCGTTTTTCTATCTCTATACGAATATTGCGAATCGAAACTAAATTTACGTATTACGAGTACATACTAACTATCTTTCGCTAAAAGATTATTATGGCGCAAGCTAAACTTTCGGAACGAGAGTGGGTATCTGTATTAATGATGCGTGGTTGGGGAGATCGAGGCCGATCTTATGATCAAGTTGGTTTGCTTTTTAATCGCACTTTTCGTAATGGAGAAGGGTTAAATCTTGTCTCAAAATCAACAATTGAAAGAACTGTAAGGCGCTTTATGAATCATGGATCTATCAAGGATCTTCAGAGAACTGGTCGGCCGAAATCTGCAGGATCTGAGGAGATGCAGATGGACATAGCCCAAGCATTTGTTGAAAACCCACACCTTGGTTTACGTCGAGCTAGTGATGAGCATGACGTTGCTCCTGAGACAGTGCGAAATATTTTAAAAAGCATTAATTTCCATCCTTACAAAGTTCATCTGATACAAGAGCTCAATGAAGACGATCCTGATCGTCGGATTGCATTTTGTGAAATTTAATGGACAGAATTGATAGAGATCCTCTTTTCTTGTACAATACAGTATTTTCAGATGAAGCTACTTTCACTTTAAAAGGTGAAGTTAACAGGCAAAATTGTAGATATTGATCCGACACAAATCCTGATTGGATGTTGGAGAGTCACACACAATATCCACAAAAGATTAATGCTTGGGCCGGTATCTTGAATGATACATTGATAGGCCCTTTCTTCATCGATGGTAATCTCAATGCCCGTGCATATGAAGAGCTTCTCAGAAACCAAATTGTACCAAGAATAAGGGAGATTACAGGCAATAATTTTCAAAATATTTGGTTCCAGCAGGACGGAGCAGCGTCTCATTACGGTAGGGAGCGCAACCACAAAGCTTAGACGAATTGCAGAATCGGATTCTGCAAGAGGCTACTTTGATTGATAGGGTACTCACGCTAATCAAGCACCCCAAAGGGAACAGAATTTACTACATCCACGTCGTTGTTCCTGGGTAATGCTAAACGTAAACGTAAACTGTTTGGAAAAAACCTTGAAAAAACCTTGAAGATCATCACCAAGATCAATACAGAGCTCACCAATGAATTTCTCGTTGAAATTTACTTCAGGAATTACACTGACCTCTTGGAAAACTTTGTTAATTTCAAATAACCTCTAATTGACCTGGAACGTTACAATTGACCTATAACTTGGGTACGTATTTGAACGTAAAATTTTCCGTTCTATCTATTGCAGATGTAAAAAAGGGGGTTTCCATTTAAAAAAACAAAGTTGACCTTGAAGAAGCCATGAAGGTCAACTTGAAGGTCAAAATGAAGGTCACCATTGAATTCCTCGTTGAAATTTACTTCAGAAATGACCTTCATTTTTTTGAAAAATATTTTACCTGAGGAAATATCCAACCGTCCCGGGTCTTTTTAGACACCCTGTATACTGCTTGTAATTCTATGCAGTTTTATGTTTTTATCTACAAGAGATTAGTAATTGGAAATATTTGAAAAGGAATACCTACAGAAGATGCTCGAAGTGATGACCCTCGACTTGTAAGCACTTGTTAATTCGCTCGTGAAAAGACCATCTAAATTCAGCCAACATTTGTGGTTTTGCAGAAAGTTTGCGTAAACTTATCCAGTCAGGCGACCTTCAAAAAAATATGGACCAATGATGTGATCGCCGACAATGCCGCACCAACAATTAACGGACCAGAGATGTTAAAATGGTACAATTCTCATACATCAAGGATTCTCATTTGCCCAATAATGCATATTATGCCTATTCACATTTCCCATATTTGCGAAGTTAGCTTCATCAGAAAAAAGCACAAGACTCAAAAATCAGACATCTGTGCGCATCTTTCTACGAATACAATTACAGAAATTGACGCTTTTCAGGAAATCATTTCCGTACAAAATTCCGTACAAAACATACGATACGGATGGAACTTGTGTTCGCTGACTAATTGTACTCTTTTTTTTCCATTTACCTGCTGCTCGCATGTGGATTGAGTGCAGAAAATGCTAAGATAGCAGCCGTATTATTTTCATTAACAATTACGGTTAGCTAATCGCTTAAAGCCATGTGCGATTTTTTTTGCTTATCCGGATAACGAGCCGCATACAAATCTTGGGCGTTTCTGTAATGTTTACGGCATTCCCCCAGCACCATCAACATATCAAAATATTCTTGTAAAATCGTTCATTTACGCGTTCCGGTTTACTCACATTAGAAGGTAATGCGTAAGTAACTGATATGTCAACAGATAATGCTTACTTTCTGCCGATGTCAACAATACCCTATCGATGTGTATTATCATGGGTATCGCAAGAAATGAAAAGAAATGAAAATCATTTTTCGACTATTTTCATACTTTGAGTGACTAGAATGACCTTGTGTTGTAGGTCGCTGAATTTGTCTTAAAATCGGTAATAATGTCATCGAAAAAAATACATGGTCCATTCTAAAAAAGTGGAGCTAACCTTGACGTAGCTTCAGCGCCTTCACCGATAAAAAAAGGGTGGTCCAGTATGACGGTCTTCTCGAACACTGAAACTTTTGTCTGAAACATTTGTGAATATGATTAATAGTTTGAGTGCTATCGTTCTGTAACACTTTATGTGCCTCACCATATGAAATGGACGCAAAACGTTACACAAGCTTGTAGATTATATTCCTGTGGAATTGAATCAAAAGTTTATAATGAAATTTCATTTAATACTTTGAATCATATCCCATTAAAACGCAGTCTCGACATTGCAATCTAATCTGATAATTTCGAATTATATCTGCAATCCAATCTAGTAAAAACTTCTAAATGTAGATAATCAATCAAATTCTATCAAAAACAGCTTCAGCGCATGCGTGTGGCGCCCAGATTTACTGTGGGGAGCTCATGAGCGAGTATTACCATTCTATTGATTTTTACTATTGTATTTCTTTGTTTATATATAACGTACAAAGTCTACTTTTCATGAATAAAATAATAATATCAGACAAATATCCATTACGACCACGTTTTTAGACGTCGATCCTTATGTCAAATTTTTCAATTATTATACATTTCTGCATAATTGCGGATCTATCTTATCAATTACGCGTCCGATGTTGGTTTTCAAGGCTTCAATGGATTACGGGTTATCTGCATGGACTCGAATTTTCACATAGCTCTACAAGAAATAGTCTAATAGCGTTGAATCACACAATCTGAGCGGCAATAAATTACAGAATTACCCAAAATTATTCGTTTGGGAAATCCCGTTCGCAACAAATTAGATGTTTCAGTAGCTATGTGGCACGTGGCGCCGCCCTGTTTAAAGTACATACCACTTACATCCATATCATCAATAACAGACAAAAAAAATTCTAAACATGGCCCGATAACGCAATCCATTGAAAGTTGAACAAAATTGAACAGCACTTCTTTACTTAACAAATTCAGACATTGTAAAAATTGATAAAATCACTTTTAGTCGTTTAGAAAACACAAGCGTAACTATGTAACAAATGATGACATTGACATGAAATTTGGCACAGATGTCAGTAACAGTAGGATCAACATAAAAATAAAACAGTTTGCCCGAATCGGTTAGCCCGCAAAGTTTAAATTAAAAATTCACCTTACAGCCTCATTTTCAAAAAAATACGGTCCAGTCACTCCTCCAGACCAAAAAGCGCACCAAAAAGTAACACAAGTGGAATGGAATGGCTCCTCAACAATCACTCATGAATTTTATGAACTCCAAATGCAGCAATTTTGCTTATTAACGTGACCATTCAAATATAAATGAAATTCATCTGAAAAGATGACTCGAGGTTCTAGATTCAATTCTTGCGTCCAGAATTTTTTTTTGTTTGTATTTACTCATTTTAGCAATCTTTCGAAACTCTTATTCCCTTATAAAATAACACGAAATTTTTACACTGAAAATGGTAATGTTAAATACTGCAATACACGACGCATTTTTAATTCTTGTTCGCCATGGAAAAACATCGCTCATTATTCGACGTACTGTAAGTCCAATTGAACTTTTTAACGTTCATTTCTTCTGAACTCCAATAAATAGAGCATCAAAATTTTTTTCTTAAGTTAAATAAAACGATTATTATTTTTTAATTCCAGTAAATGGCTCATTGCATGGAATACACTTATATTTGAATCAAATCACCAATTATCTCTTCATGGGTAACAACTCGGTAAGATGGTGGGCATTGAATGGCATTGAAATGTCAAGATTTGGAAAGAAACGGAATCGAGAATAGAACTGTTTAATGTATTTTAATTCCTAGGCATTGAAAGGTATTCAAAAGTTTCATTCTCGATTCCATTTCTTTCCAGACTTTCACATTTATTGCGTTTTATTTTCCAATATTAATTATCAAACTTATCAATTTATGATGTCAAAAAGAGGTGTGAAGCGCATGAATGATATCGAAATATTGTTCGGAGAAAAAAATCCTGCTCATCCTGAAAGCAAATGTCTTATGACAAAATTTGAAAAAGTTTTTTCCGATGAAAAATTGTATTACAGTATTCATTATCACCATTTTCAGTGTAAAATCTCGTGTTGTTTTATAGGTGAATAACAGTTTCGAAAGATATGCGAAAATGAGTAAATACAAACAAAACAAAAATTTCTGGACGCAAGAATTGAATCCAGAACCTCGAGAGTTCCAGGTGAGCCGCTTAATCCGCTTGACCGTCCGGCCATTGTGATTACAACGCAAAACTGTAGAGTCTGGCTGTAGTAGCGCGCTTTGCCCAATTTTCGAAAATTAATCAACCAAAAACAAAGGCCCACTCGAAAAAGTCGAAACACGTATCAAATATTTTTTGCTAATACATCTCAGAAATCACGAAGAACGAATGCAGTGTGAGACGGCGCATTGTCGTGATGCAAAAACCACTAGTTGTCTGCCCAAAATATCTTTTGAAACGATGTTGAGTGATCCTCTTGAAAAATGCCAATAGAGTCAGCAAGGTCGCTAATTGTAGATCGACGCTTTTTGTGCACTAATTCTTTGATATGATTGACGTGTTGCTCGTGAGTTGATGTTGATGGTCGTCCGGGGCGTTCCAAGTCATCAACACGTTCTCTGCCTTCTTTGAAGTCTTTGTACCACTTATAAAAATTTTTATGCGACATGGTCAAATCACCGAAGGCCTTCTCCAACATTCTGAACGTTTCCGCAACTGAAATTCATTTCCGCAAACAAAATTGAACAGCACTTCTTTACTCAACAAATTCAGACATTGTAAAAATTGATAAAATCACTTTTAGTCGTTTAGAAAACACAAGCGTAACTATGTAACAAATGATGACATTGACATGAAATTTGGCACAGATGTCAGTAACAGTAGGACCAACATAAAAATAAAAGAGTTTGCCCGAATCGGTTAGCACGCAAAGTTTAAATTAAAAATTCACCTTAGTTTTTGCCCACAGTAGTACATAATAGATGCTTATAAGCGTAATCGCAAAGAAAGATCTTTATGAGTTTTATTTGAAATTTGTAAAAATGACGGCTGACTTATCTGAGCTGCAGATACGCCTTTCACTATTTGCATAGCAGAACGTCCCCGGATGGTCCAGAGCCCTAAGCCCTATCACAAACTCTGTCCTGATCTTCGAATGAATCATTATAGTCTTCTTGATATTCCAATGTTTATTTTTACTGATTCTACAGGTGAAAAGATCCTTTGGTACCTCTCGAATCAGCTCAGATAACACAAAGGCTGATGCCATTGCCGCTCTTAATCCCGATACTGACAATAAATACAAGTTTATCGAATTAGGATTATAAGCACGCACACACCTCTGTATAAACCTTAAGCAACGTTCTACACTGAAAGAAATGCTTGGGATTTATCAGCCATATGAATATAACTGATTGTTTTTAAGTAATTCAACAAAAAATATTTGACAGTTAACCAAAAATATTGCTGCAATACTAATTCATATGTTTGGAATACACATACAGGCTAAACCAATACAAGCAAACCTTGGTTTTCGGTAAATCTCCAATATAATATAGGTCAAGGAACCGCAATTATGTCTGTATCGTTGAATTTTTTTTCAGTGTATGCACTGACAACCTCATTAGAACAATCTTACTTCATAACATACTCAAATGCATTAGCAGAAAACTACGATATCTCTGATCATCAAATCTTTGCTGTCTCCACCAGGATAATACCCGTTGCGTAAAATAAAACACACCAGTATGTAGAATTTTGAGAAGTGATATCAGTTGCTATATAAAGTTTTTTAATATATTAGTTACGTTGATTTTTTTCGTAGATAAGAGTTAAAAACCCAAAAGTTTTATCGATCTAAAATGAATGTTTTTCGAAAGATACCTCGCGATTTATTAGCTTGGTATCAATAAAAATGTTTGAAATTTAGATTACGGCATCTATATACCCTATCAAAGCGTACAGGATAGCAAAATTAGTGATGTTTGATTGCATAGTTTTGACGATAATTCAAGATCGATTGGATTGATGGTTGAGAAAATAAAGCAAATAATGTTCGAAGCGTATCACGAGCCTTTCGGGATATCCCATACATACTGCGGAAATCTGTCCGCGCACTACGTTCGTACCACATTAAACTGTTTTTTATATTTATTTTTTATCAGCTTCCGTGACAATATTTCGCGAATAATTATCAATGAACAATTCTTCTTCTTGATACAAATATGGAGTTAAAATTTTCATATCAACAATTTTTTTCTTTTGAAAAAGTGTTTTTATTATTTTTTAACCCTCAAATGAATAGACTGTCTCTATCTGTTATTATATACTATGAAGAGTAATATTATTACACATTTGAACAATTTTTTCTGGGAAAAAAGGAACGATTCCACTCCGCTGGGTATCAAGCCCAGGACCTTTCGATTGCCGGTCGAATGCTCTATCATCTGAGCTACGGAGGTTCCACAAAACTTTTCTCACAGAATTTATTTACGCCAATTTGGCCACGAATATATCATGAACTATATACAAATTTTTCTAAATCATTTCAGTCTATTATGTCGATAATTAGAAGAGTGCATCACTCACCCTGATAACCGAACTCTACCATATCGACCCTATCAACCTGTGATTCAGAATTAACGTCATTTAAGACCAGATGGAATTTTCAATATATATTTGAACAATTTTTTCTGTGAAAAAAGAAACGCTTCTACTCCGCTGGGTATCGAGTCCAGGACCTTTCGGTTGCCGGTCGAATGCTCTATCATCTGAGCTACGGAGGTATAAGTATAAGTTTTTCATTTCAATCTGAAGTATTTATGCACGGTTGCACGGCCAAATCCCAGCTGCAAGTGGATAAGATAGATAGCAAAAGCGAAAGGAAGAGCGAAAGACTTAATTTTGATTGCTGATTTGAATGCGTGTATAGAAAAAGAGATAGGTGCAGGGAAGTGGTATAGAGGTGAACTAACTCGCCGTGCTTTCAAGAACGCGCAAAAGTATTGTCATCGCTTAATGATTTTCACGAGTCTTAGGTCTGGTTTCACCAAATACAGTTAATTATTAATCGATGGTTAAACCATTGGATAAACCAATCAGAATTTAGAATGGACGGATCAAACCGCCGATTAAAATTTAATTAACGTTGGTGGAATCGGCCCTTAGTCTTTAGTTGATGCCATGCCATATTTTGTAATTCTATAATATTATTTTCGGTGACCGGCTTTCGAGAATAGTGGAGATCCTTGCCCGAGTGTCAATAAGCTGCATCAGCTGTATAATTCAGACGCTCGGGTTACGTGCGCATCATTTCATCTAATGATCTCTTAAAATAATTATTTTTGTGATGTAAAATTTTGACATTATCCTAAAAATTTTTATGAGAAATCTTGCCCTTGTAGCTTTCTACGATGTGCATTTTGATAACATTATGACATCTAGACTTAAATTTTACATTATTCATATATTCATTTTTACGAATATGTAACGCTTATTTTGCTTGAAAAACGTAAGTTTTTCCACGCAGTTGCAAGAAAACTTATATATAATGTTACTTTTGTCAATTAGGCTTAGTGGATCTCTCCCAAGCTTTATAACTATCCAATTTTGAATATAAAATAAGAAAGGAATTGAGATGATTTTAGTTTAATCATTATCATGGTTTTGGAGCTTGTAGTTTTTACATGTTTCTATTTCATGAGCTCAACCGTTTGGAACTGTGAATCTCGAGCCTTCCCCCTCCCTGTTCTCATTGATGTTTCTCATGTAAACAGAACATAAAGAAAGTTGTCATATTGGTCGTGGACTATATAAGTTTTATCCACACGGGGCAATAGAAGGAGTGGGCGTGGCCTGAACACTCGAGGCCAAGAGATTCACAGTTTAGAACCGTAAAATTCTTGCTTTTGAACGGTAAACTATTTCATGCTTCTGACCTGTGCTACTCATGCCTCTAAAAGATGAAGTTCCTGCTGCAAAAGTATGAATGTCTTGCATTTCGAGCATGCACACTTTCCATGCTTTAAAAGGATGATTTCCTGCTTGAACAGGATGGTCTTTCCAAGCTTTTGAAGCGTGGGATGTTTCAATCCTTTCAAAGCTTGATTTTTCTTTTAGTGTTGAATTGTTACTATTATGATTTAAAGGTCTGTTTTATAGTTCTGAAACTCTTTCCTTAATGTGCTTAATGATAAACTTCTTTGAATAATTGCGAAGCAACACATAATCTGTAATCATTTCAAAATTTTCTTTATGAAATGATACATCTGACAGTAATATAGCTGCATCACATGAATTTTTAATTACTTCAATTTTATGTCAAATGGGATGATTTGAGAGATAGTTTAATAATCTCGCAGAGTAAGTTTTTTTTTACAAAATTACTTTGTCTTCAATGTATTATCTTAATTTCTAATAATTCTAATATTTGAAAAACTGATTGAGTGTCTTATAACAATATAAATTAATTTCAAACACAGAAAGTTATTATGCTCATTAAGTAGATTTTGATTTCTAAACTATCTCAATAAACTGCTTCTTGATTCTTTTTGACTTTATTGTCTGGTTTTCTCCTATTATTGCTCTTGCAATTTTTACACATAATTTTTTGTGCCAAATATAATATGGTTGCTATTGTAAAAATTGTTGGAATGCTAGATCCTCTCAGCCAATATTTTTGCATTAGTTTGTTTTCCTAATGATGTTGTTCTAGGTCAATAAGTTGTTTTTCTATCGTATAAGTGATTCTTCGGTGTGCAAATTTCAGATACATTTGATGCAAACCTGGGTTGTAGATGCATTCTTCTAATTTTTATTTGTGTTCCTATTAATATTGTATGTTCAGTTCTAGCAGTGCAATCTGCACCTAACCTCATTAGTCCTAAGTTTGTGAGATGTCCTTTTTTAGTTTTTTCTTTGTGACTGGTAATGCAAATTTGTTCCAGATTTTTGGTCCAAATGATTTGTGCGTTTAGTAATGGAACTTGGTGTCAATAAATTGATTCTTGTGTTTTTAATCTAATGTCTCATTAATGTAAAATATTTGTTGATGGGCGTGTTAACATTAAGAATTCACAGGATATTGTTGTGGCTATTTCGTGCATTGGTTGTATATTTCCGCAAATAGTATGATAAATTGTTTTCTGTCATGATTCCTATAATAATCCTTATCTGCTATAAAGAAGTTTCTTCCATCTTTAGTCATCGGTTTTTCCAATTTGAGAATGTTCTTCTACTCTAACATGCGAAGTAGGAATTGAAAATTCGTACTCCTCTATTTTTAGTGTACTTCGGTAATTATTTTCTAAATTAGAATATTTGAATGATTATTTCGTGCATTCATGGTACATAACACATCGTTCAATAAGTCGCGGGACTAACCCACAGATGGCGTTAGTAATATCAAATCCACTTCATTTTTCAAAAGAACTAATTTTTAAATGACACCGCAAACTGAAAGTCCGTGAGATTGCTAAGATGGTGAACATATCAACTGGAAGTGCGTCTACGATTTCAAACGAACAACGAGTCGACGATTCAGAGAGCTGTTTCTCACTGTTTACTTGCAATAAACAGGTTTTCTTGCGTCGGTTTTATTTCAATTTAAAATCCTATACCTCTAAATTGATCACCCTTTATAATTTTATTAAGGTCTGAGAGTCATTTTTTGCGCAATATACAACAGTGTCATCTAAATGGGGCGTTTCGCTAGTATCACTGGAGAACGGAACTTCAATAAATCTAATTTCGGGCACGGATTTTAAACAATTAATTTCATTTAAAAATCTGTATTTGTTCAATTTTAATTAATTAATTAGGATGTTCATATACAGGAATTATAAAAACAAGTTGAATACAGCATAATGTTCAAAATAAATAGTGGAACTCTTATATTATTATATCAATAATAATTCAATTATTTATTTTAAACATTATGTTGTGTTTAAATTGTTTTTATAATTCCTTTTTAAATAATTATATTTTAATTAATAATTTTTTTATTTTATAATGAAAAACTTGATAACACATATTTTATTTCATTTATAAACTTCCAAAAATATTTTTATGATACTATGATTATTAAATGTAAGATAATTCAAATGAAATTTTTAAAAAGCTATGTATTTAGGTGTCAAATTTGAAACAAATTTTTGGTGTGCCTGGTGTAGTACCTGTTCTAAAATTAAGAAATCGTTTGATCTGCACATTCTTTCAAACAGGATATCATCAGTAAATTCGGCAAGTTATTGTGTTTTATAATATATATTTAAATATTGAAAAAAGTTATATGGCTTTTTAAAAATTTCATTTGAATTATCGTACATTTTATAATCATAATAATATAATCTCATCCAAGCTTGGGACCAGCAATGGCGCAGGTGGGACCAGAAATTGTAAAGTGAATCATTTATACTAAAAATTTTGTTGTATTTAAATTGTTTTTATAATTCCTTTATATACATATTTCATTTAATTTATCAAAATTGATTAAAAACAAATTTTTTAATTAAATGGGTTTTTTAAAACTCATGCCCCATGTAAGTTGGTATCTCTTTTTTTATGGAGTATGTCCTCTTCAAACGCAAGTGTGATTTTTAATACTACCCACGAAGAGCGTGCGCACGATTTCCGCGGTAGTATATCAATATTGGTTCTAGGGTGTTTGATATTGATGCTTTTTTGCCTGTGCAATGTTCAATTTGTGAGTTGGTGCATTTTCATCATGAAAAAGGATTTTCTTCTTCTTCAGATGTGACCGTTTCTTCCTGATTTCATCAACCAATCGATCCAATAATGCAGCATAATATGTTCCAGCAATCGTTTTTCCTTTTTCAAGGTAGTCGATGAAGATTACTTCAAGTGCATTCCAAAAAATACTAGCCATAACTTCTCCAGCCGATTGCTGCGTGTTCGGACGCTTTGGTGCACTTTCACCAAGTGTAGCCGACTGTTTTGACCCTTCATGTGATTTAAGAGTATAGTGGTGGATCCATGTTTCATGCATCGTCACAAATCGACGCAAAAACCCTCGGATTGCGGTTAAAACAGGCCAAATTTTGCTCCGAAATGATCACACGAATGCGTTTTTGGTCGATTGTAAGCAGTCGCGGCACATATCTTACACAGAGCTTTCTCATGCACAAATGTGTATGCAAAATATTGACCACACGCTTAGTTATAATGGATACGATCTCAGCTATCTCATGCACTTTTACTTTCGGGTCATTCAAAACAGTATCATGGATTTTATTGATCATTTATGGTGTATTAATTTCATTTGGACGACCTGGATTTGGCACGGTTTCTATGCTCATACGACCAGAATGAAATTCGGTAAACCACTTCTGAAGCATTGCATACGACGGAGCAGAGTCCGAATGATATTTATCAAGCTTGACCTTGGTTTCTGGTAATGTTCTTTCACGCAAAAAGTAGTGTTTAATCGAAACACGAAATTCACTTTTTTCCATCTTTGCAAAAAATTCGGAGATTGGTTGCTTACAGACACTGTAACTTATAAAGTAATGAATGGAATGGGCTCAAATTTTGACAGAAGAGGTTTAAAGGATGAAAACTGTCAACAATCATAGCCGTTTTTTATTCGTGGAAATATCACGTCAATATCAAACACCCTTGTAATTTGCAATTGTGAAAGATGGGGAATCAAATATTTAAAAATTTCCAGAAAAACATAGAAATCAGGTTGGATACAAAACTTTAAGTATTTTTTTGAACTTCCTAATTGAAAAAACTACTCATAATTTAGAATTAGATAGAAACATGGCAAGATAAATCAAAGAAACCAATGCTTCTTTAAAAAATGCCAAAAATCTTTTTGTAAGCCGTGCAGACAAAGGAAATGTAACAGTTATTATTAAACATTAGCATTATATTAATAAAATGAAAAATATGCTTAATGACAATGGTACTTAGGAAACTATTTCGGTTAATCCGACAAAAAATCAAAAACTGACAATTCAAAATTTTAAACAATTGAAGCTACAAGAGTTTTTCTTAATAATATTAAGAGGAAAGATATAGTTTATGATAGTACCAGTACTATCAGCTGTTGATTCTCGAACTTACTTTCTAGCAATAATAATATGATATAATAATAATAATTATGAACTCTATTGAAAACAGATGGATTAACATTGAAAATTTTACAAAATTATCAAAAAGAATCTATTTTAAGTATCCTTTTTTTGCTAAAGTCAACTCATTTTTGTTTCAATTAAAAATTCTGTAGATAAAATGGTACACCAACGTGATTTCATAGTTGCCTTATTTCAGCTGATATCGTAATGCAAGATCTAGCACATTCAATTTGGACAAAAAATTTGATTTTGGGTACGGTTAGAGTCGGTTATGTACGGTGGCAGCGTCGTCACAATTCTGCGTTAAATCTTCAATTTCCTTTTAATTATATTTGAATATATTCTCTGTAACGCATTTAAAGAACCTACGTATGCATGCATATGCACTAACACGTGCACACATAATGGTAGTTCATGTGCAGGGATATAAGCGGCGCAAGTTGCTAGCGGTCCACCACCTTTCCATTAGGTTTGCACGGCCTGAGCTGCAGCGACGATCCGAGTCACTGGGGGCCAAATCCGGTGAATACAGTGGATGTTATAATAATTCGCATTTTAGTTCCATAATTTTGACCATCGAAAGTGCGCAGGTGTGCACCCGTGCATTGTCATGATGGAAGAGGATCTTTTTCAAATGAGGACGTTTTTTCTTGATTTTTTCGCTCAACCGGTGCAAGAACGACGCATAATTCGCTCTAGTTATCGTTTGTCCTTTCACCAAATGATGTTCAGAGATCTTCATCTCTGTTTTGATATTTGGAGATTTTGAAAATAATAGGCAAAACAATGATAATAATTCTATAGTTACCGAATGGTCAAGCTATTTCTGTGAGCTAAAAGATCATAGTCATTGTGTCTTCGTCTTCTCGATTCCGAATTCAGCCGAACTTACACAGACACTAGCCCTAACTTGATGTGCGTGGTGGAGAAAGAAAGGAATATCGAACGAGTCTTATCGGCTCGTCGCCACTTCTCTTGCTTCTCTTCTAAAATCTACGCTAGGACGCTTAGGGATCTTTCTTCAGAGCGCGTCACATGTGTCACAATTTTTAAGCACCAGAAGTCTGTTTATTAAGTAAGGATATCAGTCAATCAAGCACACGGAAACCGTGAGAGTGAATGTGCATAAATTTTTCTTTTGTTTCACGTTAGCTCTGGATCATATTTCGTTTTGTACCATTGCTTTTAGTCCTAATACGAAACACAATAATATCTCACTCAGATTCCATCATTCTTACGACTTCCGTATGCTTGAATGACTGGTTTCCTTACAAATTAAATAATTCTGGTGCTCAAAAATACTAAAATATTTGTCTAACATATTTGAATGAAATTTTTTTTAGGTGTTAATTCAATTCGTTTCAGAGCTATATTTTTTTGATTGGGAGTTTTTTGACTTGTTTAATTAGTATATCCTGAAGAATTGCTCTGCCATATTAGATCCGCCATTTCGAATCTTGAAAATTATAGCTCAAATTTGAATTCAGTAAATTCAAAGATCTTAATGGACAAAGTTTTGTACAAAACAAATAAAATCTGTTCGGAATGAACCAAAATGTATCATTGACATAAAAAAAATTTACGTGGCCTCTAGACATTTTTTTGAAGGTCTGAAAAAATGTAGGGATCTATTTCTAGCTCAAAGGAATCGGGACTTTTGATACGTCTTGAAAATAAAAAAAGGTTTTTCCAGATCACCTTTGATACGAACGGGTAATATTGAATTAAATAAAACATAAAATGCGAAAAATGATCTTCAATATATTCGATTTATTTGTATGACGAGTACGCGGAGGTCGTCCAAACTGCAAAATTTAGTTAATATAAATATTATCTCAATTCGTTTATTATTATGTGGAGTCGTTGATCTTCTACTCTAGGAATAAGAGTCCCGTGCAGAAATTTCATTTAGGATATAGTAGGGCCCTGTCTATTTTTCCCTACTTCTAGTCGGGATCTAGTAGGGAAAAGTAGTCAGGCCCCATCTACTTCTGTAACGCTGTTTTAGGCAGGCCCTATTTTAGACATCTAGTCGGGCCCTGATTAGAACACATATCTATTGCCTAACCGTACAATGGGGCCCCAGCTACACGGAGAAAAATAGTTGAAGTAATTTTACTCAACTCTGTCGATTAAACTTGGGATATAAGGACATTTGAACATCTATTAAATCCTAGTCGGGTAAAATCAATTTGATATATACCTAATTTACCAAAAGTGAATAAAAATAAGCGTTACATATTATTTCAACTGGCAATGGTATGGTTCTCTCAAATAAAAAAAAGTTCTTACCTCGAGCCTGCCAATAGTCATCCGGTATATACATAAACAACTTACAAATACATTCACACCATTACGTACGTAGCCAATCATATTTCAAATTACAAATACACTTAAACATATAACCTTACATATATAAACCTAATAACAACACTTATATATAGTACGGTACGCTTTCGTCGAATCACGCACACGCTCACTTACAATGCTGAGATATAAAATTTGGAACTTTCTTATATAGTGACTGCATGAGTTATTCAGAGCTTGTGAGAGTAAGTGCCGTCAATAAAATTTTGTAGCCTTACTCAAGTAAAAATAAATCAACTTTTTTCAAAAATGATTAATAAAATATTTTTAAAAATTAATATAATTACACAATTATTATAACTATGATTATTGATATATGTAATATAATTATTAAATTACATTTAGTATACATTTTTATTATAACAACGTATGAAGTTTAGTGAAACTAAATTTTCAAATGTACATTAAAAAATTGCATTATTATTAAGAAGTATCTTGCATAAAAACATTTAAAAGAATGTTCTTTTATTTTTTGTGTTTTATATTTTCAAAATATGGATTTTACATTTGCGAATTCCAAATTATTATTCTGCCTGAGTAATTTATGTGATATTTCATATTTTATGTAATACACTTATCGATTTTTTTTGTTTTAATTTTCATAAGATCAATTTAATTTTAAGAATTTAAGTTTTTTAAATTAAAAATTTTTCATGTGTGCCCAAGGCGCAGATTACTTTCATTCGTTCCTGCGTGAATAGATGTAGCTGTTGGAATAAATCTTGCGATTCACGGTTTACTCAACTCTCGATTGAAGCGTAGAGTAGAATGAACGGAAAGCTCTACTATTTTTGTGATTTAATAAAAGATTGGTTTTTCATAGTTATACTACGAGTAATAATATATATATTTAAAAATTTTTAATGAACACTTTCATACTTCACCCTACACTTCTGAATTTTACTCAACTTTGATTCATTTTCGAACATTTAATATATCACAAATAAATACAGTGATACTAAATAACTTCTA
The DNA here is from genome assembly GCA_030998225.1 of Diplolepis rosae. Classification (NCBI taxonomy): domain Eukaryota; kingdom Metazoa; phylum Arthropoda; class Insecta; order Hymenoptera; family Diplolepididae; genus Diplolepis; species Diplolepis rosae. Next base: position 4,929,334 of record JAPYXD010000553.1, on the reverse strand, counting down.
ACTTGTCCTTATGTCCCAAATTTGATCGGAAGTTGAGTAAAATTACTTTAACTATTTTTCTCCGTGTATGTAAAGGCCTTTTGCATGAGCATGCGCAGCAAAGAATATCTAAACTTTTTATTAAAATAAGGAACTACCTAGGGCCTGACTAAAATCCAAAGATAGGGCCCGACTAGAAGGAACTAGTTTTTCTAGAAACCAAACAGGGTGAACCTTATCAACGCCTCGCCGGGGCCCGCCTAGAACTTCCTAGTCTACTTTTCCTAGCGAGGGCCTAACCGTAGCCCTACCTTAAATGAGGACAAATCGGGCGATTTCTGCACGGGGTGTATTCAACACGCGTCTACGCTTACCACTTTGAATTTTGAAAAAGGGGAAAGGTAGTTTTGAATAAGTATAAATCAAATGGGTCAAAGATTACAAAAAAAAGAAGCACTCTTGTCTATACGCGATTCACCTGGGCGCACATCCTTTTTCTGGATTCACTACTTATTAATTTAGTTTTGATTAAAGAAAATAACAGTTGGCTTCTAACCAAAAAAGTGCTGAATGCTTCTGAATTCACCCTTATAAATGCTTAAATTTTCTGATCAATCCTAATTTAAATATTTTACAAAAAATTATCACTACTGTTTTGAGATACGTTAGTATTAATTTTTCTGCGACTTCTTGCTGCTTTGTGCCGCTTTTTTGTTTAAGCAAAACTAAAAAAGATAGAACTGGGATTTAAATAATTCGGCGAAGATTTTGTGCTGCTTTTTTTGTTTAAGGAAAACTGCAAAAAATGTAATTGGACTTTGAATAGTCCGCCGAAGATAGACATATTAAAAAAATATCCAATATAATTTAATATATCTTATATATTTTGATCTCAAAGAATAGAGACTGTTATTATTTACGACCGCCCAATGCGACTTCCCGAAACCTGTATTACTGGGCAACTTTACAAGTCAGCCTCAACTAGTAATTGAACATTGATCGTCTCGAACCGTGGACGGGCAAAGTAGAGAAAAGTATATTTTCTACTGTCCGAGTAGTTCTGGTTACAAACTTCCCACGAATTTTAAAGCCAAAAGGCGGTTCCGCGGGCGTTGTATTGGTTCGAGAAAAAAAAAGAAAAAAAACTGTTTTACTGGTTCATCGCGAGGTGAGCATAGTGGGGTTTTTTAATGATTAAGATATCTTTCATTGGACAAAAGTAATTATCGTAGGGAGGACTTAAGACTTACATGTACCGTGCTGATTCTATTATTGTACTGTTTGCTGATTTTTAGGTGTCTAATATTTCTCCCCTCTTGCTAAACTTATCGTGAGAAAGGAATTTAGTTCATCGATTTTTGATATTTTATGCATGGTCATCAAATTGTAGAAACGGTTTTATTTTCCAATATATAATTTTTAATAATAAGTTTAGGCTTAAAATCATTATATGGATTAAAAGCTTCAAGATAATAATCTAAATATTCAGATGAGTCTTAGCTTTTAGTTACAAGAAGCACGTGGTCTTTGTTACTGGAGATCAGCTGGCTAAAATCCCCTAAGCAAGAATAAGCGCACGAGAAGGAGATATGATTATAGATTGTATGCTAGCAACGCGATGTGCAGCAGAGCATATCAAAATATTCCTAAAAGAGATTTGTTTATTGGGCACGTGCATGGGCGAACAAAGGAAGGAATTGACAAACGGCAGAAAGCTGTAGTGGCATACAGTGCATGAGTGTACGCTAGGGTGTTTCACAAAAAAAAATTTTTTGTTTGTCCGCGGCCGTATCGCGACAATTGGTTTCTGTAGGTAAGAAAATACTTGCCTAATTTTTCAGATTAAAAAAAAATGTAGAGGTCGCGAGCATCAATTTTATGTAAAAATTAAGATTTTTGTTGTTTTCATTTTTTAAAAGCTTAAATATTAATTATAGAGAAATACTCGATAGATGAAAATGGTCGATAATACATAGCACGAAACTGTCATTTTACAGCTGATTGAAAAAGAAAATAATTGGTCCCGGTAGTGGTCACAAAAGGCATGATTTCGTAGTAACATAAAGAGATAAAGACACAATTGTATCCCTAAACATTTTTTATAAGGATTGAAAAAATTACGGGATCTTCTCCGTACAATAAGAAAAAACCTGTTATGAAGATATGAGGAAAAATTTTAAAACGAAGCGCAAGAAAAAAAATATATAAATAAGAAAAAAAAATTATTTGATAGTGCGGCTTATAATGGCATCTTTATCATTGAACTACATCAAGTAATTAATAAACGCCCTATTAAAATGTTCTTAGAGCATTAAACAATCATAGAAAACATATAAACATTTTATATTATCATAAAATAAGTCCTTTAATTATCGCAGATTTACTAGCTGAAGGAAATTGTAAAATGAAATTGTAAAATGTTTCTTCTTGCTTCCACTTTCAAAAAACACATATATACACAAACCTCTCAATTATGCAACTGCTGAGCACGCGAAATGCTCAGGTTGCGACAGCTGAAAATAACTTCTCGTACATATTTCCGCCTTTGTGCGAAATGTTTTGAATGGACTATTAAATCTTTATTTATTTTATAATCTTAGGTAAACCTAATCCTCGGGATAATATACCAAAAACTCTAGAAAAACGTGGATCTTCACTTTTGAAAGAATATCAATGGATATTGTTGGTCCACTACCAGAAACATAATCAGGAAATTTGTGTATTCTTATCGTATAAAACAATTTCACAAAATACTTTTTAGCAATACCTTTTTTTAATCATCAAGCTAGTGCAAGAGTAGATGCTTTTCACCCTCAATCTAATCGATCACTTGAATGATCACATTATGTTCTAGGTGAATATAACAAATAATTTGTTGCAAAAAACTCAGAATGTGGCGATTGACGTTTTCTCGAAAAAGTGATTTGTAATTTATTAAAATGGCATAATATTTTTAAAATTGGCGAAAAGCGATAAGAAAAAAAATTGGGTAAAAAATAAAATTGATTAATAAAATTATTTTTCTGTATTTCCAATTTTTTTCATAGAAATTAATCTTTTCTCTTCCAAAATAGCCTTTCAATAATAATATTGCTATTCTTGAATGCAAAATTATCTATTTTTGCCTGAGGTCTAATTTTTGTGGGTGGTAACTACCTTAAAACTTGATTATCCAAAAATGTTCCGTTCTGTAATGAAAAAAATTTTGAGGTTATGTTCTTCTGCGGCAACAAATTATTATATTGACCTAATTATATTTGAATTCGAAGCAAAGAACAAATTTAACTTCGGCCTATAACGTACAGATCTTTTTATTTAAAATGACCTTATAAATAATCAAAGTATAATTAATGCATTACATATACACAAACGTGGCGCACACGCACGATGTGTTTAGCACGAAGCAGAGGAGTGCGAAGGCACAGTGGAGCTGTGTTTGGACGAAGCCTTCATTTGTTCGCACACAGCTCTGCTTCGTCCGAACGGCGTGTGCCCAGCGCGAAGCAGAGATATGCGCTCACACATTCTGGCTACGCGAGGACATAGCTGAGCTGTGTCCAATCGTACATTTTCGTAAGAACACAGCTCTGCTTTGTCCCGCGCACATGACAGCTGCGTTCTCTTCTCTCCGTGTAGTCTGGAACCTTTTCCGCACCATCGCCTCGATGCAGATGTTCCAACTCGCGGTATTGAACGCATTACGTATCTCAATGCTGATCAACGCGCAGAATCCCTTGCGCTTACCAGTTCCTCTTCTTGCTTCAGTGGCGATATCCACCACTGCCTGGATGGCGTCAACCGTGGACCTGCCTGTGACGTCTAAAAGTCGCATCAGTTTTTAAATTGTCAGAAGAACAATTTGAAAAGATAGTTTTAAGAGTCTAGAGTTTTCACTCTAATAACTCGGGAACAAAATTTATTTAGTTTGGCGGTTCGAATAAAATGAAAAATTTCTTTCTTGTCCTAGGGGAGTTACTGAAAATTGGAAGAAGGGAGGTGAGAGTTTAAACAAAATTGCACATCGCATAAAGGAGCACACCAGATTGTTTAAATTCTCGGGGATAGGTTAAGGAAAGAGAGATATGAATATTGATACCCGATTGGTTACTGGCATCCAAATATTCATATGGAGGAATATATATAATGATATGCAAAATAAAGATTGAGAGAAAGGTAGATAGCAAAAATTGATTTAACTTACTTTTATTCAGTCTTTCAACTTAATCCTTAGAAAACGGTCCCTTGGAGAATCGATGGCTGGAACTTGAGGGCTTTAATACCCGTGGTTTGCAATTTGATATCTTGTGAAGAAGCGCGTTGAGGTTTTAGAAAATTGTGTCTGTGAATTTGAAACTTTTTAGAAATTCAACTAGATGAAAGTTTGAAAGGAAAACTTGTTTTAAAATTTTGACTAACGTGACTGAACGCGACTGACTTGACCAAAAACTGAGTGTGACTTGCAGGAGTTTTTACTAGAAGAAAATGAAAATTGGTTTGGAAATTTTCCTTAGAGCGGAACTGACTTAAAGAATGAAAATCATAGCTTTTATGTATTCTCATCTTTTCCCTTTCTACTTGAAAATCTTGTAGCGGAGTTGAAACTACTAGTTTTAGTTTTTTGATTGGTTGACTATCTATAGTGACATAGTTACGCTCCCGCAATGGTTGACGAAAATCTCAAGGGCTGACCCATTGGGTTGGGCCTTGTAGGAGTTTCCAAACTTTTCCAGATTCATCGATTTCCCAAGAGATGGCGCTACATGTATATTCTAAAATAAAATACTTTGAAAATTATTTATTTAAACAATTATGTTTACAGATTTCGTAAATTTTAAGTAATCGAAGAGTCAAACTATGCTATGTTCCATTTATATCCTAAATAAGCTTACAAAATCGTTAATTTACATTAAATTAGTCATTTTTCTACTTCAAATTCAAAAGAATCATTATAGCTTAAGATTAACACATATATCGAAGTTAGTTTTCCAAATTATTCTTATTAGACGTCAAATATTTTGTTAAAATTATATAAGTTTTTTAAGAAACAAAATGGATGAATTTATTCATCAGTTTTATGTTAATGGAATTTATTTCTAAAAAATATAAATACTAGTTCTGAAATCTGGCTGAATAGTAATTTTCTATTGCTTTGTTTTAACATTTTTATTTTTAGGTAAATATGTTATAATTTAACGTTTAAAACAAATTATTTTGATTTGAAAGTTGTGTGCAAAGTTACTTATAAAATATATATCTAATTACATGATTGTGTCGGTAAAACAGAACATTTGTATTACTTAAAATCCTGAATAACATTGGTTTAATTGAATTATTAATTTTCTAATACAATTATATTTCTGAATATTAATTACAAGTTAGTTTAGAGCTTTTTTGACTCAGATTGATTTAAAGTTTTACGAAGTTTGAAATATGTTTATAAAGAATAATTGTATATTTTTGTGAAGGTAAAATAGTTAGGTTTGTTAAATTACTATTGAAAATAAATATGAAATATATTCAATTATCAAATAAATTGATGTTTGAATTTCTTAGAATTAATTCAAAATACAATGAAAAATGTATGAATAATTTTTAGTAATTTATAAACTGGTATTTTACCTTCGTAAATAACTTCTCGTAAATTATTACATTAGTAAAGTAGATTCCTAATTATTAAAATCTTCTAAATAAATTGCTATTAGTTTTTAGTTGCATTCAATAGGTTTGAAACGTTAGTTCACATAAAAAATAGATTCAAATTGCAGTTCTTTTATTAGTTAGTATAATTTTTTTTTTATCCATAACAAAATTAAAAGTGATATTAATTTCTTATTTAAGTCAAGTATTTTATTAATTTTTTATTGTCTAAAGGTTTATTTTATATGTTGCATAGGCCTAAGATATTATCTAAACGGAGAATGCACTTTGTATCTATTTGTATTTTCATGGGCGGGGTACCAGCGAGGGCCCTTTTTACCATTAACCTAAGCTATTTACGATATTACCGGAAATGGCTAATCGCTAAGCTATATACTGCTATAGCTCTATGCAGTTCTATGTATTTATTTACAAGAGGATAGTAGATAAAAATATCTAAAAAGGAATACGATTGTGGGCTGTATATTTTGGTCAAAGTTTCAAAGTGCAAGTTTACCACATTTACCGATTGCTAAGAAAAATTCAAATCTTTATATTGAGGCAGCTGCACATTTTCTCAAAAGGTTTTTGAATCTATATTGTATTTCAAAAAGATATTGAGCTTAAAATTTTTACATCCTTAAGATTAAAATTTCGAAGGGAACATGAAATAAAATATTGCCAAGTTATGGCTTGCAGAAAATAATAAAATAATAAAAATTAATATACGGACGCAGGACGTTACATGCCTTTCCGAAATCTGAACTGGTTTTCCGAGAGACGGTTCTCGCCGACCATGTGACCCTGTTTTCTTTGTAGGATCATTTCCTCTGGAAGGTTCCCCATTGTATCCAATAGACAAATAGGTCTATAGGATGAGGCATCTTCTAGGGGTTTGTTGCCCTTCCTCAACAGGACTAACCTCTGCTTCTTCCAGTCTACGAAGAACCTCCCTTCCCGAAGACAGGAGTTGAAGGCTTCCAGGAGGATCTCCGGGTATGATCTCCGCTCTCTTTAGTTCCTCGAGAGTGAAGGCTTCTTCGCGTAGGACCACGCAGGAACTTCGGTCCTGTCTTTGGAACGGCTCTACGTGTGGAAACAAGCTCCGCACAATGTACTTGACTCGATAGGCATTATCCAGGCCTGGGGTCTTTCTTCTAATCACCAATCTCTTAGTGACTATTTTGAAGGCAAGACCCCATTGGTCCTTCTCGACTTCCCCGATCAAGTCTTTCCAGCACTGAAATCAGCTTATTTACGCCTTGCCTCAGAGCTGATTTTCCTTCTTTCCATGCCTCGCGCAGCAGAAGATCACCCTTTGAGCGGGTAAATCTCCGCCGCGCTGTAAGGCATTTTCGACGCAGGACAGACAACTGGTCGTTCTACCAGTACATCACGTCCCCGGTACGCCCGTGCCCGCGGCGAGGCCGTCCGCACAGTGTCTCCACTCGAGCGACTTACTATTAAAGTCGCCCGCAATGAGGGACCGTCCACTAGCTTCTCTGAGGCTTTCCTCAAGGAGGAGGATCTGGGTCTCCAGGAAATCCCTGATGCTCAAATCAGGGCTGCAAACAAGGATCCCAGACTTCCTTGATGCATCCTGGTACCAATTAGAGTTTTTGGACCATTTTTGTTGCTCATTAGTGAGCAACACATCGGCCCTCCTGTCCCTGGCAGTCTGCATCTGAAGGTTCTGGGCATTTGCAACAATAATTAAAAATGTTAATCCCTATAATTATGTTTCAACAAAATTTTTATGCAATATAAATTATTAAATTTAATTTAAAAATAAGTTCTGTATTAAATGAATACCTTGAATTAAATTTGATCTTTTAGCGAAGTTTCTAACGCGAATCGTTAACTTCCCTTTTTTGAACGAAGGGGGAGATGTCAGGTTCCGCGACTTTTTCGACTTCAGTTACAAGAAGATCAAGAAACCAATGAAGGGATCAGAATGATTTTACTATGTGTGCGACCTTATCGAGGCAAGTTACAGAAAGATTTACAAATTAATGAAACGATCAAGGCAAATATAATCACGCATCGATGTAGTACTAACGAAAGGTAATTAATAGATTGACGTCAAGATAAGGTTAATAAAGTTCTACTATACCAGTGAGGGGATGTCACTACTACATGGAGATCTTCGACCGAGTGACAGTCTCTTCCACAAGAAAAGGTACGCGTTTTCTCAAAAAGTTTCAAAGATTTTTATTCTTTTCTTTTATGCCCTGACTGTACGTTCGAAAGGCTACGGCGCAACCACCGATTCGTTTTAGTCTTGTTCGACGTGTCAGATATTAGACAACATTAAGCTATGAGTGCTATCTACGCTAAACGCTACGAAGCGGTTTTTTTGTGCACCCATGCACGCGGACATCTTTCATACTTAGCTGCTGCCAAAGTTCTTAAAAAGTCTAAGCACTTCGTGCAAATGTGAGTAGATGGGTATAGGGACACAAAAACCGTCGATGACCTGCGAGGGAAAGGAAAAACGCGAGCAACGTCCAGTAAGGAGGATAAGATAAGATAAGGATAAGAACATCTTGAACAGTGCAACGATCACGTCGCGATTGGTCCAATGTACTTTTTTCGGACGAAGCGTCATTTTGGGCTTGGGTTCCCATAAAACAATAAGGATTGGATCCTTCAAGAGGACAACGACCCCAAATATCGCAGTCACCTCTGCATGTCCTGGAAAGCGGAAAATGACATCAGGACAATCTCTTGATGCGAATCCAATAGAAAATGTGTGGAGTGTCGTGAAGAGGAAACTTGCAGGAAGGCGTGCATTCACCCTGAAGCAGCTCTCTCGACGAATTAAGGAGGTATGGCGCTCTCTACCTACGGAATATGCTGAAAAACTAGTCGAGAGCATGCCCAGAAGGTGCCAGGCCATTATCCAGAACAACGGTGATTGGACGGTTTATTAGGTGAATGCGCCCTAGTGTTTATGCGCACTGTTGTGCCGAAAAAGAAAAATGAAGTTTTTTTCAAAACTTTCCGAGTAAACGCGTACCATTTCCTGTGGAACTGACTCTAAAAAACCTCATCAGGTTATACTGATACATTATAATTAATTCATCTTTTACCTATGAAAAGCGAAAGTTCCAATACGAAAAGTCAGTCCAGTCATGATCTTTACAACGTGAGTTCAGTCGAGTTCTACCAGATTTTTACCGGCGAGTTTAGCGACAGTTAAAAGAGAAAGGCAAGTTTAGCCAAATTAATTTCAAGTGCTGCAACAAGGTCGTAATCTACTCTCAACTTCAAGAAGGGAGTCAATTTGAAACATCCATAAAAATTAACTTGAATCAGTAACTCACGTTAAAAATTTTTTTTCAGCAAAGCGAACATTTTTCTCTAATAATATAAAGGGTTTTCCAATAGGGAAACAACAATTTTATCTATGAATAAAACACAGAAATATTTGAGATATTGAGTTCAAATTTATTGTGGGTGTAGTGCAAGCATTACATTTTATGAATGAAATTCGATATCGGTCATATGACCACCACGAGCCCGTTTACAGCGGTCGATTCTTTGGACCTAATTTTCCACCACTCTGGCACACATTTCGACCAGAACGTTGACAATTTCGCGTTGGATGTTGTCTTTGAAGTCGTCTAAGGTTGCTGGCTTGTTGGCATAGACCAGTGACTTAATATGGCCCCATAAAAAGAAATCCAATGGCGTTAGATCGCATGAACGAGGTGGCCATTCGACCGGACCATTTCTCGAGATAACACGTTCACCGAATTTGCCTTTCAATAAATCGATTATGACGTGTGCTGTGTGGCTAGTGGCACCGTCTTGTTGAAGCCACATATCGTTGATGTCAAGTTCATCCAATTCTGGACACAAATAATCTTCCAACATAGCACGATAGCACTCTCCATTGACGGTAACATGACGGTCGTTTTCATCCACGAAAAAATACGGACCAATCACACCTACGGCATGAAAACCGCACCAAACAGTCACTTTTTGCGGATGCAAAGGTGTCTCAAGAAGCACATTTGGGTTTGTCGCTGACCAATAACGCATATATTGCTTATTAACAAAGCTATTGAGCCAGAAATGAGATTCATCGCTGAACATAATTTTTCTATGAAATTCTTCATTTTCTTCAAGCTTTTCCAGAGCCCAATTGGAGAAGTTTCGGCGTTTCAAATGATCAAGTGGCTTTACTTCTTGAATCAATTTAATCTTGAAAGCATGTAGGCCAAGATCTTTTCGCATAATACGCCGCAGTGTCGTTTGAGCGATGCCCAATTCTTGAGAACAACGTGGAATTGACTGATTTGGCTCATTTTGAATCAATGCACTTACGGCTGCGATTATTTCTTCACTTCGAGCAATACGACGTATTTTTGGCACCGGAACGTCCAATAGTGTAAATTTGGTCTCGAATTTATCCACTATAGCACGCACAGCCTGTCGGGTGGGACGATTATCACGGCCGAAAATTGGAGTAAGCACTCTTAAAGTTGCGACCACCGACTTAGAATTTCGGTAGCAATTTTAATAATTTCCAAACGTTGCTGGTTCGTAAACTTTACCATGATGAAAATGTTGATTTTAACTAACGTTTTGACATTGACAGTTCATTAAAAAAGTTTAAGGTTGCGTTCAGATAAAGATACGAAATTGTTATGTCCCTATTGGAAAACCCTTTATATTGAATAACAGCACCAAAATTTTTTAAGGTGGTGATTAATTAAGTTTTTCATGTGCCTTTTAGCCGCGGTTAAACGTCTTCAAATTTGCTTGAATAGTCTTTAAAAAGAAAAAAATTTTGCGTTTACTTTAAAATTATTTCTACTTTTTCAGATGTATATATCTTTCATGTGCCTCTGGCGCGTAAACTCGTTTTGCGCTACAGTTTAGAGTAGCGTAATGTTGTGTATTACGATACAGAGGAATGTAATGTAAAAGTTAAACTGCGCACGTGCCTATAACCATACAGCGGAGTGTAATCTTCTTCTTATTCTTCTTCTTCTTCGTACAGCGTTGGCACCGTATTGACAAAGCCTTGTACATTTGAACTGCGCATGCTCTATTACAATACGCTACTACTACACAAGATCGAGAAAATCAAAATGTCCGGAACTAGTCGCGAAATATCAAGTGCAATGGACGAGAATCATGATGAATACCAGATTAGGTTCCAGTGTACGCATAAAAACTCGTATACGCACCGAAGTCCCATAAAATAGAATATGTGCCAATGAACACAATTCGGGTGATTACGAGACGCGTTTAAAATGCTCGCAGGACTGATCGTGCCTTGGCTTCGATCTCCTGCGAGCATTGTCGCTCGTCGCGTAATAACCCTCATTATGCGCCTACACGGAGAAAAATAGTTGAAGTAATTTTACTCAACTCTGTCGATTAAACTTGGGACATAAGGACATTTGAACATCTATTAAATCCTAGTCGGGTAAAATCAATTTAATATATACCTAATTCACCCAAAGTGAATAACAATAAGCGTTACATAGGGAATAGTAAGGAGTTGAGTAAAACGTTATCGACGACAGGGCACCAACATGCGTCAGTGGGTTAACATGAAATGTATAAGTATATCACCGACGCTTGAGGTGCTTCAAACCGTAGTTGGGTAAAATGAGCATCGGGCATATTATTTGAACTGGCAATGGTATGGTTCTCTCAAATAAAAAAAAATTCTTACCTCGAGCCTGCCAATAATCATCCGGTATATACTGTGACGTGGTATTTTGCCACGCACAATGATTGTTTTAAGAAAATCTTTAATTTTGGAAACCTCGAGCAGAGAATCATACCCGAGGCTGTCTGTGATAGTCGAAAGTCAGGGGTCGAGCGTAATGTGCTCGGCAGGCTCCTGACTTTGACTCACATTTATGTTATTGTTTCTTTCTTAAAAATAAGTTAAATGACAGGTTACCTGAAGGGAGAGGTTAGACTCCCGGGGAACCTATTCCTATTCGCCAGACTGAGGATTCCAACCCTGTACAACACTGAATTTTATCTTTAATTCTTATTATTTTATTTTCACATTCACACGCGAGTACCACGAGGTCACCGCCCGGTCGATGGCGATCAATATTCACGTCACGGCCGAAGTTTCACTGCGAGCGATGGAGGAAATAACCGGATACAGCACCACGACACCTCAGCACACCAGGAGGAGGATCCTTGGTGCGTCAGGCGGATGTGAGTCCCGCCTGCTCAAGAACACCAAGGAGAGGAGTTCGCCGTCGCTTTGTTGACAGGTTGTCAACAAACTAACCTATGCGACGAGGTTAGTTCCGGTAGTCGCCACGTAGCGGCGCTAAAGTTCAGCGTACCTTCGCCATCTGTTGCTCGCGAATATGAACTAAGCGTAAATATCGGTAATGTCGGTAAGCTTTGTAAGCGCCACCGTCTTCCGGTTTCGCGAGCACGCCAGCGGATCTCGCCATATTTAATCATTCTCTGTTCGACGTTCTAAGTGGCAGGTGCCAGAGTTTAGCTTAAAAACTTTCTGCTGTTAACAAAAAAAAGAGATCTCCAGGATGGCGGGTCGTGGAGCCTGGCGGGGACGCCGTAGATTGTCAGGTAGCTTTTGATCTTCTCTTTCGTTTTATATTTGAATTCGTATTATATTAATTAACGTTAGCGGTAATTTCGGGTGGTGTGTGACGCAAAGACCTCACCACTAAGATTCCGAGGCGGCAGACTCTGGGTCAGCCTCGTTAATTGAGTAGTAAATTTAAATTCAGTGTTCGCGAATATCGTAATTGGATCTCGCGAGGTCATTTATGGGCACGGTGTTTGCGCCCAAGAACAATAAAAATTTCATGGTCGAACTTACAAGTGTCCGTGATCGCGGATAGTGACGCTACTCCTTACCCCGCGCTCTCCGCGGTATTTTCTGTGGTCCCTGTACCTTCGTTTACAAATGTACAGGGTGACCCGCCTGAGTGGGCCGGTCAATTAATAAATTCACAATTTATACTTAAATATTAACTTTGGTTATTTGTAGGAAATAATCTTGCGCTCAACGAATTCTATTCATAAAATTTAAAGTTAGTTTCCGGTATTGGTTGCTTTGTTCGGATTAGGTTGCCCGGGGTCAATAGTTTACCCCGAATTCTGTACAGTTGGTAGTATTAATAAATATGTTAAAATTCTCATGGTAATTCAAGCAATAATTCATGTTTAATCAGAATATGACCTAACCTAACCTCCTCGAATTTATAATCTAACCTCCTTAAATCCTTGATTCATCAGTAAAAGTGAAAATTAGGGTTATAATACATAAACAACTTACAAATACATTCACACCATTCAGACGTAGACAATCATATTTAAATTTACAAATACACTCAAACATCTAACCTTACATATATAAACCTAATAACTACACTTATATATAGTACGATATGCTTTCGTCGAATCACGCACACGCTCGCTTACAATGCTGAGATATAAAATTTGGAACTTTCTTATATAGTGACTGCATGAGTTATTCAGAGCTTGTGAGAGTAAGTGTCGTTAATAAAAATTTTTAGCCTTACTCAAGTAAAAATAAATCAAAATTTTTCATAAATGATTAATAAAATATTTTTAAAAATTAATATAATTAATCAATTATTATAACTATGATTATTGATACATATAATATAATTATTAAATTACATTTAGTATAGATTTTTATTATAACGACGTATGAAGTTTAGTGAAAATAAATTTTTAAATGTCCATTAAAAAATTGCATTATTATTAAGAAGTATCTTGCATAAAAACATTTAAAAGAAGGTTCTTTTATTTTCTGTGTTTTATATTTTCAAAATATGGATTTTACATTTGCGAATTCCAAATTATTATTCTGCCTGAGTAATTTATGTGATATTTCATATTTTATGTAATACACTTATCTACTTTTTTTGTTTCAATTTTCATAATATCAATTTAATTTTAAGAATTTAAGTTTTTGAAATTAAAATTTTTTTATGTGTGCCCAAGGCGCAGATTACTTTCATTCGTTCCTGCGTGAATAGATGTAGCTGTTGGAATAAATCTTGCGATTCACGGTTTACTCAACTCTCGATTGAAGCGTAGAGTAGAATGAACGGAAAGCTCTACTATTTTTGTGATTTAATAAAAGATTGGTTTTTTATAGTTATACTACGAGTAATAATATATATATTTAAAAATTTTTAATGCACGCTTTCATACTTCACCCTACACTTCTGAATTTTACTCAACTTTGATTCATTTTCGAACATTTAATATATCACAAATAAATACAGTGATACTAAATAACTTCTAACTTGTCCTTATGTCCCAAATTTGATCGGAAGTTGAGTAAAATTACTTCAACTATTTTTCTCCGTGTAGGTACATCATATACCATTATTGGTTCACTAGCAACGTATTTTAAATATATACTTCGTATTGCGTAGTTTCTTCTTTCTGAACTTTTATTTTTCAATCATTTTACGAGTTGCTTTTACATTTTTTCAAATATTTAAGTAACTGGAATCAAGATTATCTCGTTTTTTTGTGATAAATATCTGTACCGAACTCTATCTCATCCATACACTGAATTTATCTGTAATCGAATGCTGAATTTTTTTTAATTTATAGATAATCCATAAACTTAGAATGAAGAATATCGGTGATGAACTACATCACAGTGGGTGGAATATTTGTAGCAGTTGTCACGGATTGCCTCGAAAACGAGATACCTTAGTCTTACCATGTCTGGAATCTGACAGGATTTATTTCGTGGATGTTTCTGATGAAAAAGCACCAAAAATAAAAAAAGTAAGTTACGCTTTTTATCTAAAAAATATCAAGATTTATCTCATTTTTCATATTAATGCTGTTTTATTTTAACGTTAAATTTTATAATGAAATTTAAGTGCAACATTCAAATTTATTGAAGGTACTCGAGCCGCAAGAAATGCATAAACTTGGAGCAGCATCACCGCATACATCACATTGCGCACCCAATGGAGAGATAATGATCTCGATTATGGGAACTCCAAATGGTGATAGCCAGGGTGACTTTCTATGTATTGATAGCAATACTCTTGAGATAAAAGAGATGTGGACAGAAGGAGACGAGAAAGCGAAATTCGGTTACGATTTTTGGTATCAACCTTATCACGACGTTCTCATAGCTTCGGAATGGGCAACTCCTCGGATTTTCAAAAGGGGATACCAGTCTTCGGATAGCAAAAACCCCTGTACGTATTCATCTAGTTTTGATATACAAAAGCTAGCTAAAAATCCTCGCACAAATAATATCAGAAAAAATTAGATGAGCTTTTGGGTTACTAAATTAATTTTAATTCAAGTTTTCAAGAATCCGAAATAATTTGAACTCTTAAATCACCAACACGATCAAATTTGGACCAAATGAAGGTTTGAATTTAAAAATTATGAAAACCTAACAAGAATGAGGGATGAAAAAATAAGACGACCTTCCGAAATCTTTTCTTTCTTTCTTTTTTGCCCTTGTTTCCCTAATACCCACAATCATATACAATAAACCTACTTTCGCCGACGTTTCGCTGCTCTTCAAGCACCTTCTTCAAAGCTGAAAATTTTGAATTCAAATATTAATCTTCCTGACCTGTCACCTTTCATAGGGATCCCTGACACCTCCACCACGAGCGCTAGCAGGAATCGGAACCAAATTTTGCGTGACTATCCCTATATAGTCAGGAAAATTAATATTTTTAAAGAATTTGAAAATCTTTCTATGGAAAAAAAGACGCTTTCGACTGCGCTGGGATCCGAGCCCAGGTCTTTCGATTGCCAGTCGACTGCTCTAACCACTGAGCTACACAGGCGTCCGACATCTCCTTCTCCACAGAAAGATCTCCTTATATCGTCTAGTGGCTCTGCCTTGCGACTGTAAATGATTTCAAATTAATTAGTTAAGTTTGAAATTTTTGTCACTGCCTACATTATCGGAGGATCACTAGTCGCGTATCAGATAGAATACGTTGTCGACAGGTGTCCTCGTAGATAATTTCAAACTCTTATATCGCAAATAAATGCAAATGAATTCAATATTTAAAGAATTTGAAAATCTTTCTGTGGAAAAAAAGACGCTTTTGACTGCGCTGGGATTTGAGTCCAGGATTTTCGAAATTTCAAACTCAACTTATTAATTTCAAATTAATATTTTATTTGAAAATTTTCAACCTTAAAAAAGGTGTTGGAATAGCGCCAAAACGTCGGAAAAAGTCAAGAACTTCTAACGGGATACATGTATTCCTATGTATCTTGAGTCACTTTTTTTCTTTTTTTTTTTTGGGTGAGGAGGAAAAATGGCGAAATCTTTTAAAGATGTTGTACAGGACTCTCCTAGGACGGGTCTAGGCATACCTGTTAAAACCAAAAAACCCCTCTCACGAACCAATGCACCGCCCGCGGTACCGCCTTTCGGCTTTGAACTTTGCGGACATCTTGAGTCACTAAATCCAAATCTGAGGTTAAAATAGCACCTTGTACGATTACTTTTCGACAAAAATCAGAATTCTGAGTTCCTCCTACAATTTCATCCCTTCTTTTTTCTGTAACAGCTGATTTTGTCTCCAACATTTTCCATTTACTGTGTACTTTTTTTGAAATGGATTCTCTTGGATTAAATTTCTTTTCAGAAATTTCACCAGGGTATCCTTGTTGTGAATAAAACTATGTTTTAAATAAAAACTTCTTCTCTCTCTTCACACGAAAATTCTTATTCTGCTAAATTTACACTTTTTCAATGAAACGCAAAGCTAAAAATGTATAGAAGTAACAAAAATGTTACGTATAAAAGTTGGTTGAAGAACTGTCCTCAAATAGTATTGGTTGAAAGTAGACACTCTTTAATTCTGGCCCAGCAACACATTCAAGCCGTTCCATAAAATTTTTTGCGACTTGACGCTTTAAATTATGGATTCTCTTCAATACGCGGCAAATGCGTATAAGATACGTGCTTTTCAGATGATCTTGAACAAGAATCGACGATCAAGGGGACTGGGATGACCCAATATTAACAATTTTAATTTCAATTTTTTAATTAGGGAAGTACAGTTGAAGCAGACAGTGATATTTTAACTCTACCTGCCTAATTAAAAAATTATTAAATGACGTTATGCGATATAACGAGATCTTCCTGTGGAGAAGAAGATGTCGAACGCCTGTGTACCTCAGTTGATGTCATGAAGTCGACGACACTTTGTCTACTGAATTATTAGATTCAAACAGTTAACTTTAAATATTGACAACAGTTATTGTGTAACATCCCTACTTTCCCCCTGGTTGCCAGACGCTTCAGTCAGCCAGGGTTCGGTAGGAGTGGGGGAGTAGGGTATGTAATAATTTCAGAGACGGAATTTTAATATCAAAATATATATGGAAATTTATTCAAGAAAACTTAAATCTAATACAAATGAAATGAAATAAATAATTTAAGCCGTGTGTGTGTGTGTGAATGTGTGTAAAAATAACAAAATGGTGTGCCGGTGTAAGTGTGTGAGTTTACTGTGTACGCGTTTGTGTATGTGTGTATTCAACGTATTTGCGTGGGTGCGTGAGCACAGGCCTAACGGTTCGCTGCTGTTGGACCGGTTTTGCGTTGCACAATTTACTTTTCTGTAAATAAAATATACAAGGTCGTAGGGGTTAAGAAATGCGGCGGTTTACAATATGTTGTAGCCCGATTCCCCTCGGGGGGCGCGTTCACCTTGATTTCTCCTCCGGTTGCTCGTTTCGTCAGTCACGGTCAAGTCTCGGTCGTCTAGGGAGGGACGCCCTCAGCGGTATCTGAGCGTTGGCGCCCCACCCTCGGTGCCTCGGCCATGGCGGTATCCAGAGGGCCAATGGTACTGGTGGGTCGGTCGGTCAGTAATCCCCAGGTCGGGCCCGGCCACCGGTAATTTGACGGAACCCGGTCCTGGGCGGGGGCTCGGCCATGGCAGGATCCAGAGGGCCGAGGGTACTGCTATGTCGGTCGGTCGGTTCGTCCGGTGAGAAGGGCCAGGCTTACGTTGCCCCGGTGAGAACCGGGCGAGGCGTGAATCAGGCGTGCCCGATGTTACGCACCGCCCCCTCGCCCCATGGCCAATGGCATTAGCTGTTGGTCAGGGGACGAGCTGGTTCGCCGGTTTGGTGTATGCAGTTCGGATGGATACGGATGGGTACGGTAGGAAACGGTTAAGGTTCGGTTTTGATACGGTTAGGTTCGGTTAGGTATGGTAGCAGTCTTGTCTATGCTGTCCTGATGCAGCCTGAGCAGCACCCAGTCAGGGGAACCCGACGCTGGGTGCCAGCTCTCACCGAGAGTCGACCATGGGGGAACCCATCGATCGACGCTCGATGTAGCCGGACCAGGAGGACCGGTGTCGGGGTGGCCTGGGTGTCTTGTGTATTTCGGTAACCACCTGGCTTCGCCTGGAGCAACATCCAGTCAGGGGAACCTGACGCTGGGTGTCCGCTCCCACCGAGAGTCGACCATGGGGGAACCCATCGATCGACGCTCGGTCCGCCTTCAGCAGGTGTGTCGCGGTCGGAGATACCCTCCTATGGGGGAACCCATCAGGAGAGGTATCTCCATGCCGTCCGTCTAGAGCGCCGCTCCGGTGTGACCTGGATCGTCGCTCCAGCCGAACTGCCCCGTCTCGGTGTTCCGACCCTCCTGATATACCGTTCGCAACGGGTGGGGGTAGCTGCGCGCGCGGCTCGGTGACCGGTGGGGGTACTCACGTGCGTAGCGGTGGTAGGAGTACCCCTCCGAACGCCGCGGTAGGGGCGCGGTGGCGTAGCATGCATGTACGGTTCGTTACAATTGTAAACATAGAATTTGAAATGTAAACAGACATAAGCTGGAAAGCTATCATGAATTTATTCTATTAATTAATGAAAACTAAATTCTATTCAAAGTAAATATGTCTTCATTTTTATTTATACTAAATTTATTAAATTTTATATATGGATATGGATATATGGATCATTTCTGATTTTAATCTTTTCCGATAGTCAGAGACATAATCAAATTCCCAATCAAATTCATGGTTTAATTCGAATTGATGTTCACAGACTACGGATTCACTGTTTTTTTTTATTTTTGTGTTCATTAATACGAACTCTTAATGCTCTCTTAGATTCACCAATATAAGTCGCAGGGCAATTTTTACAATTGAATTTGTACACAATATTAGTTTATTCCCATTTGTTTGTGGAGTCTTCACCTAATTTTATTATTGATTTCAAAGTTTTGTTAACGACTGGGATAGTTGACATATTGTATTTTTTTTTAAATATTAGACAATTTAGTGAATTTTGTTGCGTTGTATGGCAAACATACCTTTGGTTGATGTCTGTGTAAATCTGAACGGTTTTTTTATTTAGAGAATTTAGAGAGCTGTATACAAGTTTGTCCAATATATATACTATTACATACGAGAAAGGCCATCATTCTTACTATTAAAATATTTGAGCTGATAAGCCTGGGATTCATTCGAATTGGAGGTACGGATTGAAAAAGATTGATAGGTTGTTTGGGGATCATTTAGATTGAACTTCTGGATTAGAAAGGATTGAAATATTTAAGCAGATTAGCCTCGGATTTATTCGAATTGTAGGTACGGATTGAAAAAGATTGACAGGGTGACTTGAATTTATTAGGATTGCATTTCCAGAAAACTCCCGGAATGAAAAGGATTGAAAGAGTTTCGTCGGATTTATTCGGTTCGAATTTTTAATTGGCGCATAGATTAAGAAGGATTGAATACTGGCTTTGGATTCAATCTGAAGTCTTCGGAATATCACGGCCAGACATCTCAGCATAGCTCGTAATAGGACGGAATAAAGTACTATCCAAAACTTTCACCAGGCTATTTTAAACACTGTACCAACCCACGCATATTATAATTTATTACTTGTTACAGATCTTATTTAACGAATTTTAACGTCTGGGATTTATAATATTTGAATTAGAATATTCACGGTTCTTACAGACGAATAATTAAAGAATGAGAAAAAACAAAGAAAATTTCTCTCGTTCTTGAATTATTTGTATTTAGTTACATCATTACGAGGTCAGTGAATGGTGAGCGAGTTCGCTGACCGTTTACTGAACCGGGTCCGCTAAGGCATGTGTGATTGTTATTTTTTTAATTGTTTCATCACTTCAAAATATTCAAGAAAATATTTGTTATAAAGGATATTCCAAGAAATATAGCTGTGAAATATGGGTTTGGTAACTTTAAAACATAACTGTATTTTTTTTCTATTCTAAATTTTTTTCTGCTTGTAATTTTTGTTGGTAAATTTTTGAATTTTTATCTTTCAAGTAGTTTTTTTTAGTTCACATGGATATGAACCTATGGCAAAAATTTCAAGGTAATACGTGCGGGGAAGGTTTTGTATGCTTACCTAGCTAGGCCCTTTCATGGATTTTTGACAATACTAACATTCTTTATCAGTAAAAAATGTCGTTACTGGAAGCTATTTAATTTTTTTCAAAAAACTGCTTATGATTCTACTAATATTTCTCAAATTCTAGCGCTTTATGGCCAATGTTTAAACGTATATTCATGGAAGGAAAAGAAACTTCTTCAAGTGGTCGATCTCGGTGAAGATGGAGTAGCTCCCTTAGAGATAAGATTTCTTCACAATCCAACTGCCAATGAAGGATTTGTAGGATGTGCTGTAAAGTCAAGTATTTTCAGATTTTTCAAAAATAATGATGGTACTTGGTCTGCTGAAAAAGTTATTCAAATACCACCAAAGAAAGTTGATGGATGGCTTGGATCTTACATTGAAGGTAATTCAGCGTATAGTGCATTTTATAAAACTTTCTTTGATTACAGCAACTATAGTCCTTGACCTTCATCCGGGCCTAGTGACCATTATTGTCAAAAATTAGCGATTAAAGCATGGATGTAAAGCCAAATGAGATATAAATAGAACAAGCATGTTGGTCAAAGCGAGCACCTCTCCACTTTTGCCAGGAGCTTTGAAGGGCTCCTCCTGTCCTTCTAACACTTGGTCCAAAATATTTCTGAATGAAAATTTTGATAAATCTAAGGCTACTTACTCCCAAAATAGGTAAACTTTTCATTTCCATGTGATAATTGAGAGGCTTAGAACAAAAGGAAAGTATATATTATTGTCATAGAAAAGTGAAACATAAAAATGGTTGGAGCAAAAGGGAGATAAATTTTCTTTAATGGTAAGGCGCAACAAAATAAAGTTAGATCAAAAGAGAGACAAATCATTTTTAGTGGTAGAACAAAACAAAATAAAGTTGAAGGAAAAGAGTGCCTCGCTTTAGCTCAAACATTAAAGCAGGACAATCGAGTCACTCTTTGGATCCAACTACATTTTGTTTCGCTCTACCGCTGAAAAAGATTTGTTTCTCTTTTACTCCAACTTTATTCTGTTTCACTTTACCGTTGAAGAAAATTTGTCTTTCTTTTGCTCCAACCGTTTTTATATTTCACTTTTCTATGGCAACATTCATGAACTGTTTATCTTCTCCTTTTGCTTTGCCACTTTTGATTAAGCTCTTAGCTACCACTTTTGTCAGGACGTGTTTTCAACTCTTATATTACGGCTTTACTCGCATGGGTTACAGCGTGTGAAAGCGATACAGGAAAAAAAGTTCCGAGACCCAAAAGTAAGAATAAGGCGTACTTTAGGAAGTTCCTTGCTTCCTCACTGCCTTTCCTATTTACCTTACCTTACCTGAAATATCAGTTGTTCAAGGCCAATGTTGACAGTCCGAGGCGTTTGCTGCGGAATGGCACACGATATTTTATGCAAAGTTGGATGATTTTTCGTAGATTTTCGTTGAGTGTTTAGCGAACTCAAAGTACTCTTTTTACGGCCGGGGGAGGAGTTAGAGTAGGAGTGGGGACTTTTTTACCGTCCACGCGTACGTCCGCTGGACGGTAAAAATCCGGAACATTACTCTAATTCCTCCCCCGGCCGTAAAAAGAGTACTTTGAGTTCGCCACTTATGAAAATCTGCGGAAATCGTTCAACTTTGCATAAACTTTCATGTTATGCTAATCTCTATTCATGATACGCTTTCATTATCTCGCTTGATCCTATTCACTAAATACCGCGCACAATATACCAGCCCTGACCAAAATTCCTGATAGAATTCATATAACACTCGGCTACAAACCAAGTCAGTACCCATTTGATTTTCACCGAGTTCTTTTTGGTGTCTACTAGATACAAAAAAATCTACTCAAAGTACCCTTTTTACGCCGGACGGTAAAAATCCCCACTCCTACTCTAACTACTCCCCCGGCCGTAAAAAGAGTACTTTGAGTTCGCCAAACACTCAACGAAAATCTACAAAAAATCATTCAACTTAGCATAAAATATCGTGTGTCACTCCACAGCAAACTTTTGTCGTTTTCGGCCAATGTTGACAGTCCAAGGCACTCATGAGCATGCTGAAGGCGCTCGCATACCCTCAGACTGTGAACATTGGCCTCGGATGACAATAGGTAGGTTTCCCGCGTCGTAACACAATATACTATTATGTATCCTTCAGTTCTCTGATTATTATTCATTTACTTTAAGTTATACGCCGGTTTTGAATTGTTTTTTCAAATCGCTGCTTTCGAAGCGAAGTGAGATTCTTAAAGACTATGTCTTCATAGCAATGTTTTTGAAGCGTATGTGCAAATCTTTTTCATAAGAAGAAACATGGAAGAGGTTCTGATTTGAAACATCTAACGGAAAAGCAGCAATCAGCGTTTCCTCATTTGCTGAAAGACATTCAAATATGTGGTGCTTGTAGAAAAGAATGTAGAAATTTCGATTTACAGCCATTCAGAGTTATAGAAGAACCTGATGTTAAAATAGAGGAAAAGATGGAAGAGGACTCAGAATTTTTTTGGCAATAAGAAATATAAAAAAAGGATGCAATGATGATCAAATCAAACTCGTTACTATAAGTAATTCAATTTTTACACATTCTGAGTGCTGATAAGCTTAAATTCAATAGAAATTCACTTTCACAGGTTCTGAATTTTTCATTTTCATTAATGGGTGAGTCACATTGACAAATGTAATAATCTGGTAATTTTTGGCACCCTTTGATATCCTGATGATCCGTCAGAATGTAGGTTCTTTGTGATTCTTCTATGGCTATGTGCGAGAACCACGTTTGGATATATGCTCTATTTCTACCCTACATTAGGATATTTCCCTGTTTATAGCTGGTCTCTACGAGGTCTGTTAAAAAAATTAGGTGAATTTTCATTTTTTTCGAAAAATATTAATTTATTCATGAATTTCTATGTTGTCCCCTTCAAAGTACTCCCCCTCAGATATAATACACTTGTGCCAGCGTTTTTTCGAATCCTCGAAGCACTTCTGATATGCACTTTCTTGTATGTCTCTCTCAGCGATTCGGTTTTTATCTTTTCAATCGTGGCAAAACGCCGTCTTTTCATGTGTCTCTACAATCTTGGGAACAGGAAAAAGTCACAGGTGGTTAAATCTGGTGAATACGGTGGCTGAGGCATGATTACGGTGTTGTTTTTGGCCAAAAAATTACAAACAAGAAATGACGAGTTAGCAGGTCAAAATTCAGCAATTTTGGAACGAACTTCGCTGCCACACGCTTCAGACCCAAAATATCCGGCCAACCGATATGCCGGCATCCTCAGCAACTTCTCTAATAGTGATTCGACGATTCTCCATAACAATTTTCTTCACTGCTTCAGTGTTTTCATTGGTTGTTGACGTGCTGGGCCGTCCAGGTCGAGCGTCGTTATTCACCTCTTCTCGACCTTCTGTGAAGAGCTTGTACCATTTCCATTCATTACACAAAATTTGATGCATATTCTTTGATCCATTTTTTTCGACAGCAGAAAATCGCCAACACACGCAAAAAACTTCTAACCTTTATGCCTCTCACAAACAAACAAGAAATCCTATATTGCTAAAACTGTGAACATACATTCAGGACAAGTCTGCCAACATAGGAAAAAAAATCGAAAATCGAATGTACATAGTCCGCGAAATTTGAACATTCACCTTATTTTTTTAACAGACCTCGTATGTATTAAATTAGAGGGAGGACCATTTTTGGGCTTTTCATGCCAAACCTTATCTGCAAACCTGTGTAACTTTTTCCCTACGTCGTGAAACAAAATTTCATCCGAAATTTTTTTGTTAGATTTTCTTACGAATTTTCATAGGGTCATTATATTTTTTCAAAAATTGTTATGATCCCGTGAAAATTGGTATAAAAATCTAACAAAAAAATTTCAGGCGGAATTTTCTTTCACGCATCAGGAAAAAAGTCGCACATGCTTGCAGATAAGGTTTTGCATCAAAAGCCCAAAAATTGAACCCCTTTCACTTAATTAAATATTTTTCGAAATGAATTTATTTTTTCTATGAGAAGGACCATCCGATAAGACTATAACGGATCCAATTTCCAGCCTGATCAGACAACTTTTTGTCTCAGAGTAGTTACACTTCAGAAATTATGCCCCACATACAGCTTTAAGAAGGTTTCGAGGTAAACCCATTACAGCTAAAGTGAAAATTTATGAAATAGTTGAATTATTCCAATCTAATTCGGGACGTAAAGTTGTCGCTTGAAATCATTTTTTCCCTTTTTGAAAATTTAAAACATTGCAATTTAAAACTTTTGATTTAAGTTATTGAAATACTTGGAGAACTTCAAAAATCACGTTGGTTTTTTAAAATTCCTACGAATTCCTAGAAATCACACGGAAATAAATTTATATGTTCTGTTAAAGAAATATTGATTTACTCGCTTCGCAAGTTCAAGAGATGTAAAATAATTAGAAAAAAGGTAACTTTATATTGATACATATGTTACGTTGTTCATTAATAAGTAAATTTGGAGCGAATTCATTTAGAAACATTTTAGTTCATTTTTTACAATATTATATGGCATATTTGAATTTTTTTTTAACATTTTTATGCGATATTTGTTTTAGAATATATGTTATGAAAAACTAATGGACTATGGTTATAGATTCTTATGCCTATGTACAAAACCTAAAGCTACTTATAAACTGTTCATCACCTTCTTGAAAACTATATTCGAACTCTACTTATCTACTTATCGACTTTGTTTGAATTTAAAAAACGAAATGTATCCAGAGCAATCACAACGATCCGAAATTCATTCACTCATAGCAAAAATAATTATGCAACTATTTTGACTTCTTTGATGAAATAAGAATCTAGCGTACTTCGCACATAGTTAAATTCTGGTTTAATATCAGAAAATAATATAATTGTTGTTGATCGTAGTTTTTGAGACACCATACAATTGAAGGGCCACCAGAAATAACTCGCCGAGCGCTCGAAATCACGGGAAACTATTTTTCGCAGCACGAAAATCGTGATAACATTTTTTTTCGGTCATTCACAAAAGCAAAAATACCGTTTTGTAGAAGTTTTCATGACGCATTTTTTATCTTAATACAATTTTTATGCAACATCAATAATTTTTTAGATAAAAATTAAAAACACTCAATTTTTCTTCATAAAAAATGATCGAAAATCAGTGTTTTTCAAAACATAATTTGCAATTACTCGGTTAATTTTTGATAAAATCGTTTGTGTATTTCATTATTTGACGTGGAATACTTCAGCAGAGCCAATGAATTAAATGAAACATTTCGAAACATTTTTCTTTACACAATATTTTAATATAAATAAAAAACCATGTTTTTGTGGTTGTCCCGATAGAAAGTCTTTAAAAAAATGCGTAAAAGGGCGGAGCGAATTTCGAAATACATCGCTGCCAAGTTCGCAATAATAAAAAAATATTTCTGAAAAATTTCATAAAACTTCCTCTAATGGTAAAAACAACTTTTACGCTGGAAGTTTTCCGAAATCGAAAATTTATTAGAGACTTTCTACCGGGACAACCACAAAAACATGGGTTTTTATTCACATTGAAATATTGTTCAAAGAAAAATGTTTCGACATGTCTCATTTAATTCATTGGCTCCGCTAAAGTATTCCACGTCTAGTGATAAAAAACAAACGATTTCGTCAAAAATTAACCAAGTAATGGCAATTTATGTTTAGAAAAACACTGATTTTCGATTATTTTTTATGACGAAAATTTGAGTGTTTTTAATTTTTATCTAAAAACCTATTAAGATTGCATAAAAATTGTATTAAGATAAAAAATGCGTTATGACAAATTCTAAAAAACGCTATTTTTGTTTTTGTGAATGACCGAAAAAAATTTTTTTTAACTCAAAGTATGGAAAAACTGAAATTTTTTACATAACAATTTTTTACGCTTTAATTACTGCTTAGGTAGACTGTATATTGTCCTAAATGAATGTTTGGGGACTCACAGAATACAGATAATTCTTTTATTATTCCACTTAATTGTTATAAAAAAATTTTATGAACAAATTGGAAAATAATATAATAATAATAATATAATAATAATTGACATTAAAAATAGGCTGATTCTATATTTAGAAGTAAGCATTTGCATTTCAATCCTTTCGAAATTAAGATGTATCATAAATATCATAAATTATATCATAAATTATGGTTAAAATCAATTCAAATCCAAGCAATGATTAATAGTTATTTGGTGCTCACTAATTAGTACAAAAAAAACTGTATTCCTATTAGTGACACTTGATACAACGGATACACAGTCACTCGCGATGAATAGTTTCCCGGTAAACAATCAGTTTGAAAGTTAGGGCGGTGAAATAAAATTTGAATCCAGAATTAATGTTTGTTCAGTCTATTACTGGCAAAAGATACTGGATTACTTCAATAACATAGAAATTTTCAATACTTTGATGCAAATGGTCATATTGAGGGGCATGCATAAATTTTTTATACATATTACTGACTAGGCGAAAAAATGTACAAAAAACTCACTTTCTGAGTAATTGCGATTTTTTTACTCGTATGAGCTTTTCTCACTCGAATTCACACTTTATGCAAGTGACCAACTGCAATATTAATCTCGATAATTTCTTTTGACGTAAACTGGCTTACCGAGATTGTTATTGTCAGCAGCCATCTTGCGCTTGAAACATTACGAAAGTTCAGACACGCAACTTTGAACTCTATCATGATTTAATGTTGCTCGTAAATTCATGTATATATGATTTTATAATAAAATTTAAGAAATTTAAGATTTGTCAATGATTTTATTAAAATTTAGTACAAACATATCAATTAGTTATCTCGGAGAAAAAAAATGTTGGTCACTAAATGGGACATGGTCATTAATTGGGACATTCATCTTACCCGTAATAAAAATTTTCTTTTCGCTAACAGTGCTTCGTATTGATGTATTGATTACGTGCCTAGGCGCACAATGAGGATTATTGCGTGACGAGCGACAATGCTCGCAGGAGATCGAAGCCAAGGCGTAAGTGAGGCAAAGCCAAGACAAAGCCGAGACAAAGCTGAGACGAAGCCGAGACAAAGCCGAGACGAAGCCGAGGCGCGATCAGTCCTGCGAGCATTGGCGCGAGTCTCGTAATTTCCCGAATTGTGTGCATTGGCGCGTATTCTATTTTATGTGACTTCGGTGCGTATACGAGTTTTTATGCGTACACTGGAATCTAATCTAGTATTGTAGTTGTTTGCGGCGCTAGTCATTACACTTGATATTTTGCGACTGGTCCGGGCCATTTTGATTTTATCGATCTTGTGTAGTAGCAGCGAGTTGCAATAGAGCATGCGCAGTTCAAATGTAAAAGGCTTTGTCAGTAGGGTGCTAACGCAGTTCAATTTTTACATTACATTCCTCTGTAGCGCAATACACAACATTGCGCTACTCTTAACTGTAGCGAAAAAACGAGTTTACGCGCCGGAGGCACATAAAATATTTAAATTTGAGGATTTTTCAAATTATAATTTCCTTCAATCACCGGAACGGCTTCAGCTATTCCTTAGAATAATAAATTTTTAATTATTTTTGATGATATATTGGGTTGGCAACAAAGTCATTTCGCTTTTTTCCGCTAGATGACTAGTCGTTCGTAGTCGTTCTTCTCCATTACTTTATTACTTCCGAAAAGGTAAAAACGCAGTACAAGCTCGGAAAAAGTTATATGATATTTATGGTGAAAAATCATTAATAGAACTCCAGTGCCAAAATTGGTTTGCTCGTTTTCGTTCCGGAGATTTTGACCTCAAAGATGCACCACGCTCTGGACGCCCAACCGAAGTTGACGACGACAAAATAAAAGCAATGATAGAAAATAACCGGCGTAGTACGACATGAAAGATCGCAGAGAAGCTTAACATATCACAAACATGCGTTGAAAGGCATTTAAAACAACTTGGTTACATTAATAAGCTCAATATTTGGGTTCTTCACAAATTGAACGAAATTCAACTCACCAAACGAATTTCCATTTGCGATTTACTGTTGAAACGTAACGAAACCGATCTATTTTCAAAGCGAATCATAACGGGCGATGAAAAATGGGTTGTTTACGATAATGTCGTGCGAAAAAGATCATGGAGCCAACTATCAATTCGAATGTCTACTGTCGCCAGCTAATGAAATTGCATAAAGAAATCAAGGAAAAGCGGCCAGAACTGGCAACTCGTAAAGGCGTCATGTTCCATCAAGATAACGCTAGACCACATATGTACATCTTTGGTCACTCGCAAAAAATTATTGGAATTAGGCTGGGAAGTGATGCAGTGATTCTTGGCAATCCTGAATGATTCACGGTGATTCTTCTGAATCTTACTAATGAACTGAATCAAGCTGATTTCCCATATGATTTTGAAAAATCTTTCGACGAGTCACTGATTCTGAATCGATTATAAGTATGGAAAATCATTGATTCTTCCAGTGAACGGCCCCTCGAATGAGGCTGTGAAAAATGAGTTGATTCAGTTTTTTGCCTCTATGAACCTGTAACGAAGTCACATTGGAGCCCGATGAGGGCACAGCCCTGTGGACTGGACTTGGGGGAAACGCGGCCTGGCATGCCTCGTGGTCGCGTGCTGTCGCACAGTGGTCAAAATTCCCAAAAAGCTGGCCATAATGGAAAAAAAAAATTTTTTCGTGACACTTTTCGAGATTTAAATGTGTATAGTGGTACCCCTAGCATCGTTCGAGATTAATGGCGGAGGACAGGTGCTCCTCTAAACCTGTTTCTTCCTGTCTCCTTCACAGACGTCAAACGCATCGATACGTGTGCACATCGCGACTGGAAAATTTTTTTTTCCAAAGTGTATCGTTTTGGAACAAAGTGACCGATTCCAATGAATCAACATGGTTTGTTCTCGTGACTGTAAGTACTTCAAAAAACAGTGAAATATTAGTACATATGACGAGGATAAAAGTTGGAAACAATTAAACGATTTACTGCAGTTTCGGTATTCTCATGTTATTCCACGCTGATAAAAATAGACTTTAGAAAAAAGGCTTTCTATATCGGTCCCTCTTTTCAATTCTGTATGAAAAATTACACATTCACCCGAAACATATCTAAAAATTAGCTGCCGAAAGTTGCCGGTTTGGCCTTGAGATATTAATTCAGATGTAATGTACAGATTCGCTCCGAATTGCTCATTGTACAGTGCACGTTATTAATACTGTAATATCGTGAACTTTTTTTAAAACTATTTAATTGAGTATCCAGGAATATTATCAAATAGTTGAAATTCTTCTTTTTTAACCAAATTCTCAATAATGTAACATAACCTCGAAAAATTGAAAAAATTCTTTTTAGATACTGATCATGAACATGCAGTCACAAAACAGCAAGTTTTTCTAACCCGGAAAGAATTATTCCAACTCATCACAAACAAAATTACTTAGGGTTCTGATAACTGCTTTGTTGTTATTGAACGGTTTTTCTCTGAAAAACACAATATCACTTACACTTTAGACGCAGAGTGTAAAAATCGACTCAGAAAATTATTTTCTGACTTGAGAAAAACGTGGAATGATGCTCACAGGACGGAAAGAGATCTACATCTATACTGTAATTTCCACGATGATGAGCATGAATTTATATTCAAAAGTCTGAAAACGTTTGAGCAATGGTCTTTGTCAGCAAAATAAATATCAATGGGAATTTACCACAATTTTTTTGTGAAGCTGATATTGTATTCGTAAACCTCGACCATAAAAACCATGGAATAATTCACTTTGTGGATTCAATTAAGAAATTTAAATTTAAAAATATTTACCGCCATTGTCTATCAGCTATTGCTTTATTTGAGAAACCAATACCAGATTCATAATCAGCGATCCCAAAAACCGACAAGTCGTGATTTTTTGGATAAAAAAATTTAAATCCACGGAAATCACCCGCCATTTTGAAAACGCCATTTTTAAAACGACATTCTGTTTTTGAAAAACCAATATCAGATTCATGATCAGCGACCCCAAAAACCCGTGAGTCATGTTTTTTCTTTGAATAATCGAAATTTGTGTCAATTGCCCGACATATTGTTTTTCGGAAATGAAATATCAGATTCATAATCAGCGACCCCAAAAGCCCCCGAGTGAGAATATTCATAGCGAAATAATGAAATTAATGAATTATGGCCAACTTTTTGGGAATTTTGACCACTGTGCGTCGCCCTTTCCTTCTTGTTCCGGCTACTCGAGAGAGTAAGTCAATGTCGCTAGTCGCCGAGTAATTATTCCTTCGTGTTGCCGTGTGTAATTCTCCAGTGTGTCATTTCCGGAGCTTTGTTTTTCTTTAGCGGCAACCGCTAGCGGCGACGTGTAAGTTACCAATAAACTGTTTCAATCGCAATTACGTTTCTTATTGTGTGCACCTTTTCTCGGCATCCCCTCTCTCCCTTTCCTCAGTGAGCGACCACGGTCGTAAACCAAACTTTCTACGAAAGCGGAATTACGGAGCTGACTAAAGATGGCAAAAGGTCATCGTATATAATGGTCAATACATAACTGATTAATGTTTGTTATTTGTATTAATAAACTTGCTTTGAAAATCATGAAAAAAAACGAAATGACTTTGTTGCCAACCCAATATAATAATTAAATTTTTCATAAACAATCAAGATAATTAAGATGAACAAATTTTTCAAATATTTTTGTGATTAAATGTTATTTCTACATTAATACGCGACACTTTTAGAGAAAAGAAAAAATTTTTTTCATGAAATTTGTTTATAACTATTAAATGGTATAACAAACAAATTATTTGTATATTCTGAGTCCTAAAACATTCATTTAAGACAATATACAATTTACCTAAGCAGTTATTAAAGCATAAAAAATTGTTATCTAGAAAATTTCAGTTTTTCCATACTTTGAGTAAAAAAATTATTAATAAACAAATAGAGCAGACAAAATTTCTGACCGCGAAGCTCTTCAGAATTGAATGCACTTCAATGTTTAAAAAAAATTAAAAATTGGACCAAAATTGAAGGCTGGACATTTTTGAACGAAAAAAGTGCATTTCCGCCCAGTATGCGAGAATTCAAACTCGGCAGTCTACAACGTTCAGTCGCAAAACATTTTTATTGTTTCTTCCGAAGTTTTTGCTCTAGAATTTTGAAATATTTCTAAAAAACTTCTTTGAACTCTAATGAATAACTTTCTCCCTGGAAGTTTTTCGAACTCGAAAATTTCCTCGATACTTCTTTTGACTGAAGCTCGAAAAACACGCTGCTCGCCGTATATTGATTATTATTAAAATATTAATTAACAGATTTATTTTTTTGTCCCGACATTGTTAGCGTATTTCATGCTAGTGTATCAAATTTGAGCTCATATAGTCGATAAACAACGAAGTGTTGACGACATAAGAACGATAAAAGTATTGAATTCGATTCAATTTGTAAACCAGTTTTTATTTTTCATTTCATAAATGACAAGTCGATTAAAAAAATGTGTTCAATAGAATTTGTACTTTTTTGAAAGTTTTATAGGCTCATATTTTTTCCCTTCATTTTCCGACTTTTTCTCCGGGACAATACTTTTCCGGCACTTTGCCTTGTGATAGGTGAAACGGAAGATGCCTCGACGCGTCTAAATAGTTATTGAATGGAGACTCAATTCTTAAAAGATCTCGTTTTTATAACTATGATACCGCATTTTCTTGCACAGAATTGCAACATGCAACTCTTGGAACAAATGAATCCAGACTACTGAACAAAATACGCTGAGTTATATAGAATCAGTCAATGGTCCCATAAAAAAGTGTAACGTCCTTAATCAGATAACCCCAATATACCATACGTAATCTGACTATTGGGGATCGCCTGATTAATGACTTTCCAGTTTACAGTATAAACGCATTGTATATGCTCTATGTTTATGAGGCTTTCTGCCTCTCAAGAGTGTCTGATAATGCAAGTTATTTGATAATGACAGAGCTTATGTTACGCTTAATACACAAACCGAATCCTGTACAAGAAAAAGTAGAGAAAGAAGCTTGTTCGGGAAAGACAACGACCAGGCGTTTAATAAGTGCTGGAACTTTTACTGAGTTTCCAAACTTAACTCTTGAGGAATTAAATTAACTTTGGGTTCTTACTAAATAAAACAAGCAAGGTTATACACGAAAGAACATTTGAAGAACGATGGTTCATACGAGCTGTTTCTTCACTGAGAAACTGAAACTGTTTTACGTGTTAAAATTCAATCGTGACACACTTCATCTAAGCTATACAATATCTGGATTAAATATAACACTGAAACTCATAATTCCATTAATTCATGGTACTGTAAATGAAAAATAGCTGCAAAAACAGTGGGCTACATTGCACAAGTTGCATCAGTACTGTGCTATTTGGAATACTATCAATATAACAACATAAAGACAAGACCTTGCCCGATATATAGTGACCAGCTTCAAGATGCTGATGCTGGTGAACCACATTCGGATTAGTTTGAATTTGAGGAATCAAGATAGAATTGTCACGAAAACACTTTGTAAATAGCTTGTAATAGCTTTTCTATTCTTTGTAGATGAGTAGAATTTGTAAATATTTTGTACATAGTTTAAATGAGGTTAAGAACACTTTATAAGTAGCTTTAGGTTTTGTACATTAATATCGTAAAAGATGAACCTGAATGTTTTAGATAAATTCGCTTCTAATTTATTAATTTATGACCAGCGTAACATATGTATCAATATGAAGTTCCTTTATTCTAATTATTTGACATATCTTGAACTTGCGATGCAATCGAATCACTATTTCTTAAATATTTGAGCAATGAAAACATCATAAAAACATTTTTATTATTTAGTTGAGTTCGAAATTATATCAGTCGACCGGCAATCGAATGACCTGGGCTCGAATCCCAGCGCAGTCGGAAGCGTCTTTTTCCCACAGAAAGAATTCAAATTCTTCGAAATTTGAAAATACTTTTATTTTTAGAATAATTTTTGTCAAAGAAAGCTATTTGCATGCGTATTATTGTGCTAGTTTTTAATAATATAGGTATATGAAAAACTGAAAAATTATGGTCACCATATTCAATTAATGTATAAGAAATGAATTGTCGTAAGTTGACCGAAAATTATTGAAACTGTTCGAAACTTGATATTCCCTAGCGATGCTTGCATTTATGAAAAAACCGAAAATAGTCTATTGTTTACTAATATTCAGTTACAAATTAAGAATGGTTCATAATTACGTTTTCTCAGTTTCGCCGGAAAAGAGTATCAAGGGAGGTTCAAAGTTTGAACAACTTCCAGTGAGACATTTTTTTTCCCACTACTGTAAAAAGAATTCTGGAAATTTTCCGATTGAATCATTGAAATTCGGTGGAAATGTACATTTTACAAGAAAGCACGGGACGCCACCAACAATAGCTCTGCGAGCTTTAATACTTTTATCAAAGAATAATGTAAAACAATTACATTTATACACTGAGAGACTTTTCGTTAGAATAAATCGTAAAAGTGAATCATATTTTAGTATAATATCGTTTCAAAGTGAGGCAAACAGGGTTTACGTATCAGAAATTAATATAGTGGTTTTCAAGCGGCGAAATTAATATTTTCGTTTGAATAAATGGAATATATGTTTTACTAACTGCTATAAAACCTACGAGAATTTGAAATTTACTATATCAAAGTTTCGAAGCGAAACAAAGAATATGTGAATCTGAAAACCACTATATGAAAAATCACTCACTCCACCAAAAAGTTTGACCTTCAGAAGGGACGTCTCCGGGTTATGGATTGTGGTGTCTTTTTCTAACGCGTGCGAAGCAAGAGGAAGATAGAGGGGAGAGCTTTGGGCACTCAGAAGAGGGGAGGTTTCAGTGGAAACACACACAAATATTATTATCATACCTTAGTTATGTTCATATATTTAAGTACACAATGCTACACTATTTATATTCGCATACGCTTGAAATTAAATTTCAGAATCGCTTTTGGGTTCGAACCCCCTAACTCTACCTATATCTACATTAACTAAACGCATTCCTAACGCCTAAAGCCTCTCGGCTATTCTCGCTTGCCATATTCCGAAATAAATGTCGCTTATAAGCCACTACTGAGTTGGGGGTTGGGCAGACTTGGATTCGAGTCTACGAAGCTATTCGGATAACGTCGGAAGTACTCGGACGACATTCTGAAACAAATTATATGAAAAACCGAGAATGAATGTTTTGATTTTTGCTGCGCGTCGTGAGGTTTCTGGCAAGTTCATATTTATAATATGAATTTCTCAAACATGCTTTCCAAAATGTGACATTCATTATTCATCTTATTCAAATTATTTTTAGCCAACTTAGTAATCATAATATCATTTTCTCGTACTTTCAATTTCTCGAATAGAGATTCATAATATTTAGTATTTAAAATACTACTTTATCTTCTTCATGTATTAAAGACCGTTATGACTATATCAAACTTCGATGTCATAATATGAATAAGTATAATAAAGCCTCGGCTTTCCCCATTTTGGAACGATATTATATTAAATTTTGATTCATCTTTATCATTTACTCTAACGAAAAGTCTCTCAGTGTAAAGTGAATAATTATAGATGGGACTTGTATCGACCCTTTGATGAATATCCGATGTATGTATAAATTGGCTTTAGGGTCCAGAAATAATGAAAACTCAGCTTTTACATTCTTTCAAACGTTTCGACTCAGGTTGGAGTCCTCATCAGTGAGAATTTATTTCTATAAAAAATACAAATGAGGAATCTTTAAAATTGCCCGTGTGACGGATAAACATTGTAGTAAAAAAGTGATATAAAAGAATTGCAGGTGTGAAAATATAAAATTGGACCAAATAACTTAATTTGCAATACAGTAAAACTGTCACAAAACTGTACAAAAAATGTTTTCTGTAAAATTGCTAAAGAGAACCTTAAAGAAACATTGTAATAAAATGATATAAATGAATTATACATGTGAACCTATAAAATTGGTCTAAACTAAATGTAAATGAACTGTAAAGGAAACATTTTTTTCTATAGAGGTGCAAAAGAAGAAACTTGAACAATTTTGAACGTGTGACCGATGTACATTCTGTTAAAAATAATGTAAAAAAATTGCAAGTTTGAAATTATAAAATTGGTCTAAATAACTAAATTAGTTAAAAAATAAAACTGGAAAACCTTAATTTGAAAAAATTACCAACAAGAGAGACTTAAAAGTAGCACGTGTAACAGATAAAAATTTTGGTAAACCGATGTAAATGAATTGTACAAATGAAACTATAAAAATGGTCTAAAAAATTCGATTTGCAAAAAAATAAAAAGTATACAAAAATTTAATTCTGTAAAATTACTAAGGGGAGAAAAAATTAATTTAAAAATAGCACATGTGACGGATAAACATTTTGGTAAAACGATATAAATGAGTTGTACATGTGAAGTTATGAAATTGGTCTACTGAATGTAAAAAAACCTGTGCAGAAAAAAAATTTTCTATAAAAATACAAAGGAAGAAACTTAAAAAAATTTTTAAAAATTGAACGTGTGAGGGATAACCATTACGGGATAAAAAGTCTAAAACTGCGAGCTCATCCCAAAAAAACATTGTAAAACGAAAACTGACCTGTTATTTTATTAAGTAGACATACAAAACGATGATGAAAAAAATTGATCCAAGTAACACACACAAAAGTCACACGTTCAAAATTGTTCAAGTTTCTTCTTTTGTACCTCTATAGAAAAAACTTTTTTCTGTACAGTTCATTTACATTTAGTTTAGACCCATTTTATAGGTTCACGTGTATAATTCATTCATATCATTTTATTACAATGTTTATCCGTCACACGTGCTATTCTTTAAGGTTCTCTTTAGTAATTTTACAGAAAAAATTTTTGTACAGTTTTTTGTTACAGTTTTACTGTATCGCAAATTTAGTTATTTTGTCCAATTTTATAGTTTCAAACTTGCAATTTTTTTACATCATTTTTTAACAGTATGTTCATCGGTCACACGTTCAAAATTTCAAGTTTCTTCCTTTGTCTTTTTATAGGAAATTTTTTCTGTACAGGGTTTTTTTTACATTTTTTTACATTTTTTTACATTTTTTACATTTATTTTAGACCATTTTTATAGTTTCACTTGTACAATTCATTTATATCGTGAGACGATCCAGACTCAATTACGATAAAATATCGCTTACTAATTTAATCTCTACATATATATTTCAATTTATTACTTTATAAGAATCACAATATTGAATTCGTAAAATAATCTTATCTAATTTCAATAAATTACCTCAAGGAGGCACTGGCGCGATTTTGCGTAACCAGTGAGGGCATTTAAACTAATGAAAATATTTGTGTCTACTATATGTCTCGCTCCTAAACCGTGGGTCAAGGCCGTTCATGAAATGATGACAAGTGGATCTATTTTCCTTTATTAATAATCAGGTTTTCTCTTTTCCTCTTATACCTAAATGCATGAAGATGCAAAAGGGCATTTTTCTCGGGATCTAGCAAGGTTAAAAATATGAGGAAAGGCTCTTTTTAACGCGCAGCGAAGCGCGCACCGTGCAAACCAGATAATGTAGCAAAATATTAATTATTCAATAAAAACTTAATTTTTCCAATGAACTTCTTTTAACAATTCTTATTGGCTCCCCATCGGGTGATTAAAACGAATTAGAAATTACTAAACTAGCGCTTCTTTTTCAAAATTCAGATAGGTAGGGATTGATAGGGACAAATTAGAAATCAACCGAGGTGACAAGGTAAGTCAAGAATCGACGAGAATCACTTCGCCAGGAACACCTACTTCCAGGTAGGTCGAAGTGTCGCGCTCGGATCATTTATTTAGAGAAAAACGGAGCTCGTCTCTCGCCTAGGTGCATTGTAGCATCACCTGGTCGATAGATTTCGAGAATCCGCTTGCTACATGCGGACCAACTCTCCCTGTTAGGGAGTTAAGAGCATCTAAATAAAATTAAGTCGTGGGGATAGTGAAAGGTTAAAAGTTTGAGTTTTCGTGCCGTGAAAATAACGTGGAAAGTGATAGCTTCTTCCCTCGATAGATTCCTCCACGACAGTTCCTTTGGAAGCGAGTAATTCGTTACATCGGAGCTGCTCGTAAAACATCTTTTCCCTAAGAAGTATAACTGCTTTGAAGCCGATTGGGACATCGCAGTTTCTTCATTTCCCATCATCTCTGTGCCTGCTGCTAAGTAAGACTGTTTTGTACTCGTAAGAGGCATCGCAGAATTATTTAGAAATTCAACCACACCTCATTGGCAAGCGTCCACCTTCAAGCCTTCTATAAGGGACATCGAGGACAATTGCCAAAATCTTCCTCATACCATATGTTCAATCTATCGAATAAAGAAGTTTACGAAATTGTATCCACAATTAGGGAAATAGCGTGCTGAAATAAATGATGACAAACGACCATAGCGATCAAACCAATTAGGTTGATAATTACGCAGGTCTAAAACTGATGTTTTTGCACGTTCGAACGCAACAAATTTTATTTCCCTATTGTATATATCAGTAGTTCTTCGGTAACGCGTAGTTTTGGGGGTTTTTGATGTTGTGAATTCAAAGTTATGCTCTTAACTCGACCCAACTTTATTTTCAGGTGGAAGTTCTCCTTACTCGAACCATCGCGAGCCGTTATATCCTAGACTAAAAGATCTGCATGATCTCTCATCTTGTCCCGTTTTCTATTTTCAGAAAACCTGGACGCTAAAGAAAGCACAATATTAATAGAGAAACGGATCTCAATTCGTCGGACTGATTAGCTTCGCGTGATCAAAAAGATCAAAAGAAAATCGTGAGTTATATTTTTTTTTGAGGGAAAAACCCGCCGAAACGCTCCACCTTCATGTGTGTCCCTTTGACACTATTTAAATCTGACGTGTGCTCTGAATGTAAGAGCGAATTAAAAGTGATTAAATGTTAGAAACTAGAAAAAAATGCTCCGAAACAAACCTTTCGAAGGTAAAATTTGAGAAAATAAATTAAATATTTATTTACAACAATTGAAAATGTTTCAATCAGTTAACCAAAATTGTTATCTGTCACACGTGTTACTTTTAAGTCTCTCTTGTCGGTATTTTTTTCAAATTAAGGTTTTACAGCTTTACTTTTTAGCAAATTAAGTTATTCAGACCAATTTTTTAATTTAAAACTTGCAATTCTTTTACATCATTTCTTAACATAATGTTCATCGGTCACACTTTCAAAATTGTTCAAGTTTCTTCCTTTGTATTTTTATAAAAAAAAATTTTTTCTGTACTGTTCATTACATTCAGTTTAGACTAATTTTATAGGTTCACATGTATAATTCATTTATATCACTTTATTACAATGTTTCTTTAAGGTTCTCTTTAGCAATTTTACAGAAAAAATTTTTTGTACAGTTTTGTTACAGTTTTACTGTATTGCAAATTAAGTTATTTAGTCCAATTTTATATTTTCACACCTGCAATTCTTTTATATCACTTTTTTACTACAATGTTTATCCGTCACACGGGAAATTTTAAAGATACCTCCTTTGTATTTTTTATAGAAATAAATTCTCACTGATGAGGACTCCAACCTGAGTCGAAACGTTTGAAAGAATATAAGAACTGAGTTTTCATTATTTCTGGACCCCAGAGCCAATTTATACATATATCGGATATAAAGTGAATATGCATCCATTGTTATTTAATAAATAAACCTAGAAACTATCAATCTTTAGAGTAAGTGAAATATTCGTGTCAGAAATAATAAAATTACAAACTGAGTTCTGGAAGTCTAAACAGCGAGCACGTGTCACTGAAACTTGTTTAAACTTTGAACGCCCTTGATACTTTTTTCCGGTAAAACCTAAATTTTATTAAACAATGGACTATTTTTTAGTTTTTTCTTGATTTTCGAGGCATTTCTAGGGTGTTTACCAAGTTTTGAACAGTTTTAATAATATTCGGCCAACTGCCGACGATTTATTTCTTTAAAACGAACTGAATTCAGAGACAAATCTTTTTAGTTTCTCATGTATATTATTAAAAATAATCATCGGATAAGAAAACAAGAAATAAGAAAAGTTCCATCTCGTCATTCTTAACGAGTGTATTACTGTGGGTAAAATTAAGGTGAATTTTAAATTAAAATTCGCGAGCTAACCGATTCGGGCAAACTCTTTTATTTTTATGTTGGTCCTACTGTTATGCAAGAGGATCACTCAACACCGTTTCAAAAGATATTTTGGGCAGACAACTCGTGGTTTTTGCATCACGATAATGCGCCGTCTCACACTGCACTCGTTCTTCGTGACCATTTCGCCAAAAACTCAACGCATATCGTTTCACAACCACCGTATTCGCCTAATTTAGCTCCGTGTGACTTCTGGCTGTTCACCAAACTCAAAAGACCACTCCGAGGACACCGTTTTGACACGATTGAAGAGATACAAGCCGAATCGAAGAAGGCTTTGAAGGCAATTCCGGAAATCGAAGTTAACAAGCGTTTTGACGGTTGGAATAAACGTTGACATAAGTGCATTATTAAATTATTACTAAAATAAATTTTTTCACATTTAAAATCCCCGTTCATGGAGATGTTTGGACAATACGTTTGCATGACTTCGTGGACTGGGCGACTCATTCGATTCAGACACTCAATGATTTTGAGTTCTCTTAAACTCAAATGCATCCATTTATTATAAATATTTGGATTCAAAAAGTTGCCCAGGACATGGATTTGAGATATAAAATAAGGGTCCTCATTTGAAAAAAATCGCCACAAAAATGGACTTTGAATACCATACAACTTTTATACTATCAATTTAGTATCTAAAAACACAATCCTTTCGATACCTTCTCGGATCCCAGTACTTTTTCCAAACCCTGTTTCAAACAAAGAAACAAAGAGTTTCAAGCATAATATCTAGAACACTTTCATCAAATATCTAGTATTTAAATAACCTAAAATATTTCAGGAATGATCACCGACATTCTTATTAGCCTGGATGATAAATATCTTTACTTTTCGAACTGGTTACATGGAGACGTCAGGCAATATGATATTACAGATCGGAAAAACCCAAAACTATGTGGTCAAGTTTTTATCGGTGGTAAAATTGTTTCTGATTCTAAAATTCGCGTCCTTGAGGACAAAGAATTAGAGGAACAGCCGCGTCCCCTTTATGTTAAGGGGCGTCGCATTTACGGATCGGCGCAAATGTTACAACTAAGTCTTGATGGTCGTCGACTCTATGTGACAAATGCACTTTATAAACCTTGGGATAAACAATTCTATCCTGAGCATTTAATGTGAGAATCTTATTTAAAAGTTTATAATTTTTTCCTATCTCTTTATGGGAATAAAAATCATAATTCTTATTCTCTTTAGGCATGGTTCAACAATGCTGAAGCTGGACGTAGATGTAGAAAATGGTGGAATCAAATTGGATGAGAACTTCTTAGTAGATTTTGGTGCTGATAAGGATGATATCTTATTAGCCCACGAAATCAGGTATACTGACTCATTTCAATATTTCATGAAATTATTCTGAAATAGAACGCTGCAATACACTATAAAAAAGCCAAAGTATTATAATTTCATTACTTTAGACACAGGAAATAAACGCATTTACGAGTAATGATGTTGCATTTGTGATAAAACTCGACGGCTTCGTAGATTTATTACAAATACGTGTGAAATAGCATGCAAAATTTAAAAATATAAGTAGAATCCCGCGAAAAAAAATTGATCTTGTTAGATCTGGTCAGATCAAATTCCCAGATCTAACCAGATCTTAATTTTCTAGAGATCTGAACAGATCTACTTTGAATATGACCAGATCTACTTTGAATATGACTACATCTACTTTAGATATGACCAGATCTACTTCAGATCTGACCAGGTCTACTTTAGATCTGATCATATCAACTTCAGATCTGATCAGATCTGGTCAGATCTCGACAAAATCAAGATCTGCTTAGATCTGGGAATTTGATATGATCAGATCTAACAAGATCAACTTTTTTTTCGCGGGATGTAAGGGCAGGTCAATTAGTTCTTACAAGAACACAAAAAATAACATTATTTCGGTTTGCATTACTTTTATTTTCTAACATGCACGGAAAAAAAATCTAACTATACTAGCAAGAACACTCTTATGGTTTAGCAGCAGGTTTGATTCTTGCCATCCTGGCACAAAATTCATGAATCACAAGCAAGAATCTCTTTATGCTCAAAATTCATAGGGTGGGTACGGCAAAAATTCGAACTTCAATTTGTGCAATTTCGCCATTGCAACAAGTGTGCACGCGTGTATTGTCGTGATGAAAAAACATTTTCTTTTTTGCCAAATACAGTCGTTTTTTCTTGATTTCTGCGCCGAGCTGGGCCAATAATACCGTATATTATTCTACATTTATCGTTTGTCCTTTTTCTGAGTAATCAATGCAGATGAAATTATAGGTTTTCTTTCATGAAATTCGAATCTTGAGTCTGAAGTAGTGAATTGACTCTAGTTTGCAAGAAAAATTTCGAACTACTCTATCGTGTTGAATGAATCATAATTGACTTGGCTGATTGTTGAGGATTATTTCTAATAGATGTTTGAATATGAAACTGCTGTTTTTTCATTAAGATACACCTTTGTTGAGGATTATTTCTAATAGATGTTTGAATATGAAACTGCTGTTTTTTCATTAAGATACACCTTTATTGAAATCAATCCAATTTTTGAACTCTCCGTAAGAATTAACCATTTGCGGTCGAGCGTTTTCACAAGTGCGTTTCTCGCTGGATAGAACAAATTTTGTTGAAGAAAGCGATATCATGTACTAAAGAGTTAAATATATGAAGTTAATTGAAAAATATTTCGTTTAATGTAATTTTAGACTTCATTAGAAAGCAATAATAATTATTATTTTAGAATAGAATATTTTATTCTAGTGAACAGAAATGTGATGCCGTTTATGTGGCGACATTCGTTGGCAAAGGGTTAAAGAGCTGTTCTGAAAGTCCGTGCTGCATCAGTCGAAATGAGTATGTTAGTAATCAAATGGAGCTAAGTCTGGCGAATACGGTGCGCGAAGTAGCATGTCCCATTTAATATTTTCCGAATATTTTTTGACTGGTTTAGCAAAATGGGGCAAAAATTACTTTTTGTGTTCTGTCCCCCACTCTGGTCGTTTTCGCAGTTCATAGTACACAGCACCTTTCTGATCCCACCAAATACACAGCAAAGCATTCCGTCCATGAATATTGCGTACTGGTTGTGATGTTAATGGTTGGCCAAGGTCTTCCCATGATTTTTTCAGCTTGGTTCGTCCAGTAATGTATGCAATTCTTCATCTTCTAATTTTTACGATGGTTTTTCACGGTGTTTCTTGATGAAGTCGAAATCACCACTTTCGAATCGTCGAAACGAATCTCTACATGTTGTTTCTGATAGAGCATGTACACCATAAACTTTCACAAGAATACGATGAATTTCAGCAGCGATTTTCTTTGAAATATAACAATGAAGTAAAACTGCGCTCAAATCATGAGAAGTTGGCACAAAATTCGACATTTTTAATACCATGGAATAGTATATTACGTGCCTAGGCGCACAATGAGGGTTATTGCGTGACGAGCGACAATGCTCGCAGGAAATCGAAGCCAAGGCGTAGTCGAGGCGTAGGTCAGGCGTAGTCGAGGTATAGCCAATACGTAGTCGAGATGTAGCTGAGGCAAAGCCCAGACGAAGCCGAGGCGCGATCAGTTCTGCGAGCATTGTCGCGAGTCTCGTAATTTCCCGAATTGTGTGCATTGGCACGTATTCTATTTTATGTGACTTCGGTGCGGATACGAGTTTTTATGCATACACTCGAATCTAATCTAGTATTGTAGTTGTTTGCGGCGCTAGTTATTACACTTGATATTTCGCGACTAGTCCCAGCTATTTTGATTTTATCGATCTTGTGTAGTAGTAGCTTGTTGTAATAAAGCATGCGCAGTTCAAATGTACGAGGCTTTGTCAGTAGGGTGCTAACGCTGTACGAAGAAGAAGAAGAATAAGAAGAAGATTCTACTCCGCTGTAAGACTATATGCGCATGCGCAGTCCAATTTTTACATTATATTCCTCTGTAACGGAATACACAACATTCCGTTACTCTCAGCTGTAACGGAAAAACGAATTTCCGCGCCGGTGGCACAAAAAACAATATTGTTGCATGAAACTTGGAATATATTTTTCATGGCGCCTCCTTTGAAAATCCGATTTGCGTTACTAGTCCAAGCAACAGGGAATTTGTTATGAATGATTTAGGGCATTATTTATTTCAGAAAACGGATTGTGCCATCAGAAGGAAGGTTGGTCATAGAATAATTGTGTCATGTTTTGGACAACGAAATATGATTTATAAATTTTTTATTAACATTTAAGACCAAAAAATCGCACTTTTTTTAGTTTTTT
Organism: Diplolepis rosae; assembly: GCA_030998225.1. Classification (NCBI taxonomy): domain Eukaryota; kingdom Metazoa; phylum Arthropoda; class Insecta; order Hymenoptera; family Diplolepididae; genus Diplolepis; species Diplolepis rosae. Next base: position 4,885,877 of record JAPYXD010000553.1, on the reverse strand, counting down.
GTTCATAACATCAAAGATAATTATCCAATCTTAATGACATTAATTGAAAAGTTGTAAACAATTGAATTGCGAACAAAATGAGCTATCGCTTGATCTGATTGGATAATTAGAAGCGGGGAAAATTTGGAAAAACCGGGAAATTTAGCTTTTGTCAAACAAATTAATATCTCAGTTAATGTTCAACTTTTTCAACTTTAAGATAATACGTTTCTACGCTATTGAGACTTTAATTTATTCAATGCGTTAATTGCAAAATGTCTGCTTGCCGCAGAGGTGATCCGATTTTCATTTTGAAAACGGCTTTTAAAAATATAAATCAAGCACAACAGAACGCCAATGTTGGTTTTTCGCTAAAATTTTGCAAAGTTTATTGAAAAAGCCCCAAACATGGCTTCAAACGCCTGAACGCAGCAAAGTGACTCAGTGAGCCTACTCGCTTTCTCCCCCCACCACTGTCACTTTGCTGCTTTCAGGCGTTTGAAGCCATGTTTGGGGTGTTTTTTAATAAACTTAGCAACATTTTAGCGAAAAACCAAGATTGACGTTCTGTTGTGTTTAATTTATATTTTTAAAAGCCGTTTTCAAAATAAAAATCGGACCACCTCTGCGGCAAGCAGACATTTTACAATTAATACCTGTATGTATAATACTATACCTGTAGAGCGGGTTGAAACTACGATTTTCAACCCTAGTAGTTTCAACCCGCTCCACAGTTACAGCCAATCCGATTCTCAAAAGAGTTGCTATGAAAAATAGTATACATTACTCGAAACAAAACACAGCGAAAGCAATTCGTCTGATTGCAGCCCGCGCTTCACTCGGGTAGCAAACTTCACACTCATTGCAATCGTTATGTTTCGCCCCTTGTAATGTAATATACTATTACTGAATATTGCTGACATACGGAAGCATCTAAAATTAAGGACCGTTCGTAAATCAACTAAGTAATGAAATTCAACAATAATTTAATTCCTACTCACTTATATTATATGTGAAAAAATTTACCATAAATATTCTACTGCCTCAAAAGTGTTTGATGTTCACGTAAATAGGAATAATTATTATTTCAAATTGATAACTAATCGAAAAGATTCATTACATATTTTTATTTATTATATGGATAATTCCGATGTTGGGAAACCCTTGCTTCAAATTTGAAAGGGTATTAAATAATTTTTTTAAATAATTGACTACTTATTACTCCAATAATAATAATTATTTATCATTAGTTACTTTAATAGCAGTTTTATTTTACATTCACGTCATCAATGAGAAGATATAGTATTGGTTTTATGTAAAAAGTGACTTTTAAAATTTACATAAAATCTTTATGTTTTGAGACCCCCTGGGTAAGAAAAAGCGGTTTTTACGGAAGTGTCTTCCTTTATGTCTGTCTGTCTATCGTCTGTCTGACGCGCACTGGGAGAAAATGCACTTTTTTCGTTCAAAAATGTCCAGAGCCTTCAATTTTTGTATGATTTTTAATTTTTTCGTTAACATTAAAGTGCATTAAATTCTTAAGAGCTTTGCATTTATTTCATTTCCGGATTCGAACTTTTCCGGTTCCTTTCAAGGATTTGCACCAAGGAAGAACTGACTAATCAGAGAGTTCGCGTAACTTGACATTGCGCGGCTCGTAACGTATATGGGGGCTCGTAAACCGGGATCTTGGTGCGGGAAAGCCGGAAATTTTTGAAAGAAATACGTTCAGAGTGCAAGTGAAAATTTTTAAGAAGTGAAGTTTCTTAGATATTTAACAAAAAAAGTCTCACCTGAAACTATAATTCAGCGAACGCTTGAGATTGAAGCAGTGATATAGACTCTAAATTACGACCAGTGGAAATTGTGAGAACTTTAATTAAAGACAATTCTAACTTTTCGTGTGTGTTTCAACGAGTGTTGAACTATTCAACTTTTCAAGAAGTATATTTGAAAAGCTCTGTTTTGTTGTTGTCTCGCCAAGTTTCCTGATATCTTTTCTTTTTGAGGATTCGTTCTGCTACTGCCTTTTCGTTCCTGAGTTCCTGATTTGTTCCTGTGCGGCTGATTCTGCTTAGTTCCTGTGTTCTTAACTAGTTCCTGTGCTGCCAATTAATGTATGCGTTGCTGACTCGCCCTGACAATTTCTCGTGAGAAGTTCTATCACTTGATCCCAAAACCTCTGGAATTTCAAAAATTCTGAAAAGTAATCAGAAAGTGGTTCTTTGGTACAATTTGAAGAAAGAAAAGTTTCTACGTGATAGCCTGTGAATTCTCAGTGGATGTTCTCACAGCTAGAAAATATCCTTTTCTAACAAAGAGAGATAATCAAAACTACTAGAACAGTCATCATCGAGGGATTTTCATCGTCGAAGAACATCAGCGATCTCCGAGTATCTTCTGGTTCCTGAGATTCAACGATGGACTTCATCGAGGATCATCGAGGGAAGCTTCAAAGGAAATTCAAATTGATTATGATAGTGCGGAAGTGAACCATTGGTCCTTTTCGTTCGTAGTGTTGTGGAAATAAAATTGGATTTATCAGTGTTACGGGCGGACCAAGGTGTGCCATGTTTCTCTCTTTATATAGAAAAATTGGACATCAATTTCTTCTAAGAGCGAATAAAGTGTACACCTTGGAGCATTCGTAACTTGATTACATTCCAATGGTCAATGCAATTCAGCATTACTGGTCGCGCGAGCTGGCCCGAGATGTGAGAATGTATCTCTTGTTTCTGAATCCAATGCGCAGGTCCTAATAAGGTCGGTAACTTTTGTAAAAGACCACCTTCAAGAAATTACAAATATTTGAATAGGTGAGAATATATACACATGTAGGTATATATATATATATATGTGTGTATATATGTATGTATGTATGTGTATGTATGTATATATATATAAACATAAACACAAATACAAACATAAATGTAACGTCTAATGAAACTCGTGCGAGAGCCTTATTGACGCTCGATCACAAAACAACATCGTAGCTGTAACCTAGGACATGCGCTATACGCTACATGTAATCGTGCCAGTCATAATCCATTGTAATCCAGGCACTAGGCGCATACATTATAGGTATTCAAGATAAGGTAGATTCATCGTGAGAATAAAAGCATGGTCGATCGCTGCATACGAAAGAATAAAGGCAGCAAGAAAGAGAATGAAAGCTGGTAGAGAAAGAGAGAGAGAGGTTTACGTCCAGACACCGCACACCACTACGCCTTTCTGTCGTTCCATTTTATTTTTTTTATTATTATTATTCCATCTTTCTTCCGTCCAGATGAGGAAACCATTGAAATTACCATCGGCATAAAATTTTCATTTCAGATAATGCTCCGATTTTCCCCTGCAGTTCAACGTGAGGCTCGAGATACACCCTACATTCTCCCTTCCCCGCGCCTCTCCTTGCTTGAATACTTACGTACCTAGTCAACTGATCCCCAGCCCCAAAGCCACGTGCCTTTGTAACTAAAATCCAGGGCTCATTTAAATAATTAAATAATTATGTTAAAGCTTTAGTCCACCTAAAGATTACAAGCCTAGACTAATTATATAAATATATATATATTTCGAGTTACTCGGAAATATACTAGAAACTAAAATTGTTTCTACAATTTGATGACCATGCATCAAATGCTAAGAATTGATGAGCATATTTCCTTTCTCACGGTAAGTGTAGAAAGAGGGGAGAAATGTTGACACCTGAAGATCAGCACGGTGCAAAGTCCATCCTCGTTCCTAGTTTCCCCTGCCATTATTACCTTACTCATCAAAAAACCCTACTATATTCACCTCACGATGAACTTACGAGGTAAATTTCAGCCAAGTTAAATTCGCAGTCCTCTAAGCGTCTCGATACCGATCAGACCTTAGAGTAGTAAAGAAAATACTTTTCTTTCATCGTGCCCGTCTGCGGCCCAGATCGACAGTTCCTAGATCCTCGTTAGTTGATTGAACCCGTAAAACTTTTTCTAACGAAATTATTTATTTTTGGAATCGTGTCGGGCGGACGTAAAAGACAAAAGCCTTCATCTGGACTGAAGCAATACATATAAGATATATTGAAATATACAAAATATATTTTTTATATATCTTTATTCGGCGGACTATTTTAAAGTCCAACTCGTGTAATAAAAACGACGAAAAAGTGCGCGAAATCGCGGAAAAATTAATACTACCGAATCTCAAAACGGTAGTGATAATTTTTCATAAAATATTGTAATTGGATTTAATGGGAAAATTTTAGCGGCGAAAAGGGCGAGTTTAAAAGCACTCTACCCCTTTTCTGGTTAAAAGCCAACCGTTACTTTCTCTCATTAAACCTAAAAGAAAGTGGCAAAAACGGTATTTGTGAGCGCGTGTGCTATGCGCGACTTACAAATAGGACAAGTTGTGATTCTGAGCAACCTTCTATAAAAACCTTCCTGCCCAGTCAAGGACGAATAGAAGAGCCCAGGGATAAACCTCCCTCTCTCACGATCTCTCAGGACTGGTAGAATTAAGATAAGTCTACTATGTAAGGTATCGTTCCAACTATATTATATAATAATTCTATACCAATATATGTTTATAGTCATTTTTGTTTGTGTGGCTAAATAAACCTTGGAACACGAAATTTTATTGCCTCAACTTTTATTCGGTTCACTTCTCTTTCTTCTAAAAAGGTTTTCTTGTGCAAAGGGTATAGCCTCCTCAGTCAGAGGAGAGGGCAAATACGATCCCAGTAATTAAACAAATTTTGATTTATATTTTTCTGAGTTGAAATTTGGCAGTTTGGAGCCTCAAGCGGGCGTGTAATTGGATTTAATATTTTTATTTTTATTGAGTTTAATTATTCGTACGTAACAAACTGATGGTGGCAGCGGTGGGATTTTTTGTCTCGCGCTTTACCTAGCCACGTTACACGTTGCAGAGTCACACTCACCAACCACTTGCAACTGCTTTCTGATCTTAATTGTTTCTGCTTTTCATATTATTATTGATCTGTCAAATTTCTGGTTTTAAATTTACTCCCTTTTCCAAAAACAAAATCCTTTTATTTTCCAAAATTGTGTTCTCGAGAATTCCCCTTTATGCTTTTTAGCAGAAGGTAAATTCTTAAATTTAGGCTTTTATGCTCTTTAGCAGAAAGAATAAATTTCGAACATCAATTTTATTTCAAATCATCTCTTTCAACTCATTTTCGTGTAGGAATTACCCTTTATGCTTTTCAGCAGAAGGACAATTCCATAACTTGCGCTTTTATGCTCTTTAGCAGAAAGCTTAAGTTTAACGAAAAATTCTTTACCTTTCCTCATGTTGCAACCTACCCCTAATAGAGATTGCAAACGCAAATCAAAGTCTCGAGCAGGAAGACAGGTCAGACAAAGAACAATTCAGCAATTAGAAGAATTAAAATCAATTTCTAACAATTTTGGGGATACGGTCCCCACTGCAACACCCGAGGCTCCAACCCAAACTTTCGACCCGCAGGAATTAGAAATCAGAGAAATAAATAATTTCGACGAATTTTCATTCTTTTTTGAAAATCTACTCAACAAGGCGGAAATTGACTTGAGGAAATTCCAGCAGGCAAAACAAGAGTCTCAAGGAGCGTCCACTTCCAAATAATAAGCTTGTTTAGCTCTCTATTCTCGACACACGTATACTACACATTTCTTCCAACCCATTTAGTATACTCTACCATTATCATATATACCGGTGGAAGGAGAATAATGTAACAGAGTTTTGATTGGGTTTTATTCAACCAAAATTCTAGTGGTTCTCTCGCTCTGAAGTACGTACGTTGAGTCACTGACTCTGTTGTCACCGTTGAGCGTTTGAATTAATTATTCCCCTTTTTCCATAGAGTAACGTGAGGAAAATTCAAATCCGAATTTCCCTTTTAATTTGAATCTTCTGAAAAATTCTTCCCCTCTGTGGTACGTACGTTGAGTCATAGACTCTGTTGGCCACGTCGAGAGTTCGAATACTCCTTGTTCTATGTCCTGTCAAAAGAATCCTACTCTTCTGGAACCACCCAAAAGGGGAAAACGTTCCGGTAAGAAACATCAAGACACACTGTTTAAAGGGTACATCAAGGCTCTTCATACCTTCTCTGAATTTCTTGTAATTCAATAGAAGGCATCAAACAAAAAAAGGGCTTCCTCCTTCAACGCCTTCGCAATGCCCCCGCCTATCATTTGCAAGCGCAAACGTAGGTCACGAGCGGCAAGACGAATGAGAGAGGAAGTCGCCAGGCAATTGGAGGAATCCATGGCCGCCCTTTTTGGATCATCTCAAAATTATCAGAGATACTAACCGAATCTCAAAATCGTGCCCCCGACTTAAACGTTGTGATGCTACGCCCTTCGCAAACAACCTTGGAGAATCCAGACTCTGCCAATTTGATCTCTGTCATGGCTCCGGTTTCTGACTCAGAGGTCGACTCTGGGGCAGGGATCGTGATCATGATGGAGACGTATTCCGGAGCACGGATATCAACGAAAACGCCCAGCGTCCGGAATCCGGATTTTGAGTGACAGAGTTCTGGGCACTTCCAAGCGCCTTGATATCAGCCAATTCCTCCGGCTCTCAACCCCATCTAGTCTTTTATTCAGTCACACCATTGCTGATGGCAATGATCTTAATCCCTCAATTTCATCTTAGGGGAAGAGTGAGATCGGAAACTACCAAAAATTTCCGGGGTGGTATGGAATAACCACTGTCAACCACAAAACCTCGTCTTACCGAAGCAACCTGTGTCCAGGCCCTAGGCGGCACCCCCAATCGTGAATAGAGATCTAATTCCCATCTTTTCCAGATGCTGACTACCGACTACGATCTCGGATCTCGAGAGGTCTCCTCTTACTCTTCTATGCCGCATGCGAGGAGCCCAATGGACGGACTTCCAGGCCTCTCTGGTCAGAGGCGATGCCGGGATGCTCCACCAACCTCGAGGACGTGCGAACGGAGGACTGACAATCCAACTGATGCCGGGAGGAACCAGGGCTTCCGTCTACAACCTGAATTAAAGCAGGCATAAGCCAAAATCAAAGGACGACCAACCACCGGACCTTCGACTATCCTCACCATCGCCGAGTCACGAAACCTACTCCTGCTATGCAAGATGTTAGCAAGAGCAACCACCAACATCGGTCACGAACAAAGACAGGAATACTGGATTCCTATTAGCAAATCCATCTACAAAATTCCGGGGTGGTTTCTGAGGACTCGTTAATAATGAAGTACCTGTGTGCCCCTCTCCTGGTATTTCGCATTTTTACCAACCATGGCCCGGATGACGTCACCTGACAGATCCTCCCACTCCTGGTTGTACGGAGGATTTCCGCAAATACCTGGGCCTGACGAAACAACCAAGAACATCTAAGAGAGCCACCGTGGAGACGACGTCAATCCACGAAGATGTGCCCTCCTACATCTCGAAGGGGAGTGTTACGGCATTAGACAACACCATTTCTGTGGATCCCCTGAGTAATTCCTTTGACCGCATGGACGACCTACTGACCTACGAAGATGATCAGGTCATCATCATAGAATCCACCAACCAGAAAGGCCGCAACAACAATCCACACTGATGAACCAGAGGGCGCATAAGGATAAGCCTCAGCTGGAAGAAATACGTCATTCAGTCAACTATAACGTCAGCTTGAAACCCACAGTCGAAAATTGAAGTGAAACTGTAAGAGCTCTCTACGGTCTGGGCCTGACGGGGCGGGATCCTCATGCATGCCATCACACTGATGCAACGCCGCTGCAATGCTGATCGGTGACGACCATCAACGATTCCCGAACCACGGAACCGCAGAGGAGAACGAGTAATCACCATCAGCAGGGCCGCGGGGGCTACCTCACCATCCCACCTTCTATCAATGACCACCGATTGCCTGGACTCAAGAAGAATAGGACCACGACCCCGGAAACGACGACGCCTCTGATAAGTACCTTAAAATAAGCTGCGCAGTTCTTGTAATGAAGGACCGCTTCTGCCTCCTTTGGCCGATGTGGTCCTTGCCTTCACTCTGAGGTTAAGATTGTTAAATTGAAACCCACAGTTGAAAATTGAAATGAAAGTGTGGGAGACTCCATAAAGTAGCTCTAGGGGAGAGACCCCTCCGAAACCATGCAAGGGTTCCTTTTTGGGGAGGGAATTCATATTCATTCCTCTTCCTTTCACCTTTTTTTTTTCTTTTCCCCTCTTCTTTCCTTCTCTTCTCCCACCTTTCTTTCCCAAAATTTCGGGAGCAAGCTTGATAGGAAGGAACATTAGTGGACTGTCGAGGTATAGAACATGAGCATGATGTGCATATGTGTGTATATATATATATACAGATATATAGATATGTGTATATATGTATATATGTGTGTGTGTATATGTGTACATATGTCTATATCTTTTTGTTTTTGTTATTCTCTTGTTTATTGAATTGTTTTTTTTTTACACAGGTAATTTGTCTCATGTCCCGCGCGACCGGGATCTCCCCTTCCCCCCCCCCCCGTTCTTCTTAAACCCAGCCTAGGTCCGGACTTCCCAGTGTCTCTCTACACTGTTCGCGTACCGCTGAAAGAAAAGGGAACTCGGTCATAAGTAGGAACCTAACAGGAGGATTTAGTTAATTATTTAGTTTTGTCCTGATAGGAATCGAAAAACTCACCAGTTCCCACCCATGGGAGACCCTGGGCTCGTCACGCCCCACGAAGAAATGCTGCTGCACCCATACCAGCTGTAATCCCTGGTTCCTAGGCTGGTATCCCACGAACGGAGGCAGCTTTGGCAGGTTCCGGAATTCGCTGAAAAAGAAAGAGGAGCCGTAGTCACAACTACTTTTGCTTGATCATGGCAAGGGAGTAAGGCTTGATGAGACTTACCACCTGGAAACAGGAGGACGGACACGGCTCGCCCCCTGCCACAGCTCCACCGGTGCCTCTCTCGGGTCCACTACCATGGGATGGCTGTATGGGTGCTAAAATCCAAAACAACAGCAATAGTAATAGCTCAGTACCACCGTGTCCCAATAAGCATAAAAGTGATTAGATATCCACCTTCGCCCAGTACCCCCTGCAGAAGTACACTCCCTCCGCCTCCTTCCAGATGTACTCCTGGATCCAGCGGGACTTTGGGAAGGGCTTCCTCGGACCCAGTTTATGAAGCGCGTTCTCATGAGTCCATGGCTCGGGGAAGGAGCGCATGGGTGCCCTTACCCACCGGGGAAACTCCACGATGAATCTGCAAATCGATCCGTAGATAATCCTGAGGCTCGATTGGGAATAATAAGCGTAACCCTCGAAAAGTACGCCACCTTAATTGCCCCCGCTCTCAAAATATAATCTAAACCTGGGACGTTGCCTTTGGACAGAGCTAAGATTATCCCGCCTTCCCACTATCAATCTCGTGTCAAGAAAAGATCTATCATAAAATCGTAAAAAAAACTACGAAGACGTGAAACAAGGGTTGGAATCAGTTTTTTTTGTACTGTTTATTACCAGTTTACAAAAATTATATAAAACTGTCGTCAAATGCCTGATTCTAGCTTTAAAAAAGAAAATTATTCACAAGCGCAGTACTTGGCAAAACTTAAGGAGGTTGGGTAGTAGAATGAAAATGATTAAAAACTTTTGAAGCTTTCACAATCCACTGTTTAATATTAAAGGAAAATAACGTAAAAATTTCAAAAGGATTGACAATGCAGTTTTCGAGAAAATCAATGTCAAAATAGTCTTCTTAAACATGGGCTCTTTAATGGGAGAAAACTGAAGTCCATCAATCTCCCTTCAATATTTTTGTTAAAAATGATAAACTCATTGAAAGCTCAGTTGCAATATGAACTTTGAATATTTCTGAATATTTTGAAAAAAAAAATGTGCACTTACAATGTAGTTATTCAGATAATTGAACTTGAACTAAATATATTCGTTATTTTGGGGCAAACGGTCAGCCGTCATCAAGAAGTGTGGCAACGCTGCGGTATCTGCTATATTATAATAGTAATACAGATTCACAGGATTCATTGTAAATAAACAACGTACTTATGAAACATTACATGCTTTATCACTTTTAAAATTATTAGAACGCTGTACAAACAATCTCATTATAAAAAAATATCAAAAATAACTTATTGTAAACTAAAGAACATTTTTTTTTTTCTCAATACTAACAGACTAATCAATGCTCGGTTAATTATAGTGTTTAAGGTTGTATGTAAAAAATCGATCTCTGGTTAAATTTTTTTTAAAAGGAGCTGATATTTAAATAGAATAATTATTTATATGCATACAAAAAAAAAACAGTTCAAACAACACAACGTTGCCAAACGTCTTTCGTTATTTCAAAAAACTTCATGTTGATAAAAATAAACTTTATTTCACATAAAACATGAATTTGCTGGTACTTAATGTTAGAACAAGATATTTACACTACACTTTATTGCACATCGATACGTAAATAGCAAAAAAAAAAAAAAAAAAAAAAAAAAAACAAATAATTTTTTTTTTTTTTTTTTTTTTGGTTGGTCACACTACCGAACGCCCGTGTATAAGCATAGGCATACCCCTCTCACCGCCTGCCCCGCAAGTGATCTACCCAACCTCCTTAAGAAGTAAATTTTCCAATTTTTCTCTTTGATAAATGTTTTACCTATACAAAGGTTATCTTGCACTTGGCTTACGGCTTGGCCAAGTGACTTACCTTTGCAAGGTCTCAGCAATATTCTAGCAATTGACCCTATAAGACTTGATATACAATTCTGTTACAATATAAAATAAATTAACAACTAGTATAAAAAGGGCATTTCGAAATTTCTAAACCCCAAAATCTAAATTTTCGAAACTACATATCAGACTTATCATTAAACTACATTTTATGATTATAGCTTTTACATAATTTCAATAACTACAATAATTTAGGGACACCTCAAGAGATTTTAGAGATTCTAAGGGTACTCAAGATATCTTATTGTATTGACCTACTCCAGAATTCTCAAACATTTTTGAAATTGTTGAAATTTTCTAAGACCTCTGAACTTCTTAAAACCATTTTGAATTTCTTACAATCCTTTAGGTCTTGATTTTTTTTTTGAAATATTATGAAGCCTCTTGAAACCCCTTTAATTCCTTGGAGCCCTTTTAAAACTCTTTAGAATGGCTAACTTTATTAGTATTTTATCACTAACCTATTGATAGACAACGTCAATTAGTATACTCTCATTGAGTGACCATTTCTGAAAATTATTAATCTCAGAAAATATTGACTATAATAAGTTTGTACATACCCAGAAAAAAAAGAACGATAGAACGCGCGTCTCTTTGAATTGCGTATCTGTCATTTGCATATTCAAGAAATAAAAATTCAATCGGTTGAAATTCCAAATGAAATGGAAGTCTCAAAGGGTCACTCTGAATAAGAGAAATACGATAAAAACAAAATACGAATTGTATTGCGCAAACCGCTGCGCCGATCCGTGATCTGGCTGCTGTGATTGAAGGGGAGCAAATAATAATAAAGCAAGTTGAAACTTGAAATCTCCAAAATCGCGTAGATGGTAAAACAGAAGACATTCGTGGAAAAGGCAAACGACATTCAACACTTCAAGAAGCCCGAAACACTATTAACTCAACCTCAAGAAGAAAAAGGCGGACGATTCCTTGCCATTTGCTGCGAATTTCAAAATAAATGGCAAGGAATCATCTTCCTCACAGACTATTTAATAATTTTTCTTATTTCATTCAAACTATTAAAATATTTCTAAATTAGTTAAATAATTCCATTGGTTAATTACATAATTAAACTGCTTCAAATTAACGACCTACGGGTGGCAATCTAGAATTCCAGTGACAGAAACGCAATTCAGAAAACCTCAAAACCCATTCAAACGCAAGTGAATGGTTTTTGTTTCCTAGATATATATATATGTAGAAAGGGGGGGCTCTCGACATATCACATATTTCTAGACAAAAAACTAAAATTGTTTTGCCCACACTAGCATTGCTGAGGACCATCAAGGCACCGTTCTGTCATTGACCGAGCGAGAAATTTGAAAAAAAAACTAGACACTGTCAACATGAAGTACTTTGTGAAGAGTTGCAAAACTTTTGGACTTCCATTGACTGGCAATTCACTTCTCGTTTCTGCATTTAGGGACGGTTCCATCGCAGGCGGGTTGTGTATGTGCAATAATTCTCGTTTTTTTTGTATTCCACCTGTTTCTCCTACGTAAAATTCATCACAGCCGCAACGTTTTACCAAATAAACTGAATTGGAAAGTTTCAGTTTCCTCTTCAACCTTTTTGTGACAAAATTATCCAGGGAGCGATTTTTTTTTTTTTTGGGTCAGCGCTTATAAAAGAGGGGGAGGTATTGAAAGATTTTACAAACATAATATATTATATTTGGGGCTTGCAGCACTGGCTGTCAATCGTTTTTGCCTGATATCCTCAATCGCATTAGTAGTATCCGCTTTGGTATAAGGCTCTTTAATCTTTTCTGATACTTCTTCCATGACCTATAATAGGGACACCAGGTGCATAAGGCCCATAAAATACATATGTTAAGATGAAAATACTCCCTCAAGATATCAGAAATTCAGCAAATCCATAATTTAACCATTATTTCATAAAAAAAAAATTTTATTCGTTATTAATCATACCTTATCAGTGAAAAATACTATGATGTAGATAAGGAATTTGACTTTAGCGTCGCACGTACTAGATGAGGATGAATGTAAATGTTATTTGCCCATCCATACAACGTGTCAGTTAACTTATAGAGCAGATTTCGCAACATTTCGACCATCCTTGTGCTTCGGTACAGAAATTTTTTTTTTGCGAAATTTTAATTTCTAATTCAACAAATTTTTCACTTTTAAGTTGTACGCTTCGAGGTTTGTACACGGTACACCAAAATAGCGATAAGTGATTCATAAATCTCTAATTTTGAGAAAAATGTATAGCTCTGTCCGCCTATAATTGTTTTTACTTCTCTCTCAATGCTAACACTATCATAAAATTCCCGGATTCTTGAATAAATTAGACTCACCCGTCCCGCTCATATTTGAGGGCTTCCTTCAAGACATCCTCCGTGTTGAGGGCGATGAGTAGGGCCCGCAACAAGATGAGAGGCGACGGCTTCCTCTCCCTCGCGATCGCCTCCTCCGCTGTCGGCTCGCTGCTCACCGCGAAGCTCCTTAATAGAGCAAATCTTGCCGACATATTTTGTTTTTCTCACTTTAATTCCTTTTCACCTTTTTCTCACTTTAATTCCTTTTCACCTTTTTCTCACTTTAATTCCTTTTCACCTTTTTCTCACCTTAATTCCTTTTCACCTTTTTATTTTTCCAATTCTTTAATCGAACCTTGACCACGTCCGTGCGCGAGATATGAGACGCAACTAATGAACTTGCGGAGGTTAATAAGAAGCAACTAGCCATAGCCAGCACCCACCCCCACCTCCTATAACTCCATAATCTCTGGCCACCGTATCGGATTTCCATCGTTATTATATGGTCATCATACGAACTGTTGACTTTCGCGCCTATCTTGCATTCCTTCTGGGAAGGAGACCCTATATGATGAGAGATTTGGTTACTCCTCTAGAGCTCTGAGAAGTGCCTGAGTGCATAAATACAACGGAGAAAAACGGACGGTAAATCGCAATATCTTGATACCAGCAGATGATATATTTGCGATCTAACTTTGGGACACTGTAAGGAAATAAAAAATTAAACTTCACGATCTCCAAGGGAAAAATTTTATAAATATATTTTATATGTACATTATTTTTATATGTATATGTACTCTAATTGAAGGGATAACACGATTTGAAGGTTAGAAATACGGATGAAACTCGTAAACTTGCAAATTTTCGAACGCCTGTGAAAATGCAAAATTTGCAAATTTAACTTCACATGTATAAAACGAAATTCTCTCTATAACGTATTTCACAGCGTAGCGTATGTATTTCTATAATTTAGGAAATGTTTCCTCACGCCACTGAAAGTATGTATACATATATTCATAAGTTGATATTGACATGCGATAGAATCTTACAAGGAGTACCTATGATACAAATTCGGCTATACTTTAGAAATATCGGGTTGAAAGAATTAGAAAATTCAGAATATCTGCCATAAAAATTTCTATGTTCAATACGAAATTTACATTTTCTTCTTTTTTTTTTGCAAATTACCTTTAATGCAATTTTGTTAAACACGAATATTTTTTATTAGAATATTATTGCCTGTAATAATACAGCTGATTGAGATTTTGCAGAATTCATTTGGAAAGTTACACAAAATTCTTTTTGCAGTGCATCTCAAACGTCAACCTGAAATACATAGGATATAAATCTTAATTTTAATATCTAATATTGTAGACTCCGAATATAAACTGTTGTTGGGTATTAATATCTTATATATTTAAGAGAGTATACTAGATGTTATGTTATATAATCTAAACGATATAAGGTAACATCCAACGTTCTAGGATCTCATTTCTAGCACCTATTCTTCTCAGTGCAATATCGCCCTTATTTTCTCCCCCTCTCTAAAATAAAAGAAAATAATTTTTGGCTTTACAGCCTTCTTACATGGTTCATTTTATATTTTTTTATGTATATATATGTTGTATAAAGAAAATTGAACGGTTAAAGGGCCCTTGCCAGCTGGGAAGAATAGGAAAATACGCAATAATCAGGGCATTAATAAACACTCAAAGGAAGTTATATTGTCACGAAGAGTGCAGCAAAATCGGATTTGAAGAATCTGAGGACACTTAAAATCGTATGTTCATTTCATCATGACACCTTTCGGGAACCATTCTACTCGTCTCGGACCAGCCTAGTTTGTCGGGGACGAAAACCCAAAAATTCCGGTGTGGTTTGTTACGGGCGGACCAAGGTGTGCCATGTTTCTCTCTTTTATATAGAAAAATTGGACATCAATTTCTTCTAAGAGTGAATAAAGTGTACACCTTGGAGCATTCGTAACTTGATTACATTCCAATGGTCAATGCAATTCAGCATTACTGGTCGCGCGAGCTGGCCCGAGATGTGAGAATGTATCTCTTGTTTCTGAATCCAATGCGCAGGTCCTAATAAGGTCGGTAACTTTTGTAAAAGACCACCTTCAAGAAATTACAAATATTTGAATAGGTGAGAATATATACACATGTAGGTATATATATATATATATGTGTGTATATATGTATGTATGTATGTGTATGTATGTATATATATATAAACATAAACACAAATACAAACATAAATGTAACGTCTAATGAAACTCGTGCGAGAGCCTTATTGACGCTCGATCACAAAACAACATCGTAGCTGTAACCTAGGACATGCGCTATACGCTACATGTAATCGTGCCAGTCATAATCCATTGTAATCCAGGCACTAGGCGCATACATTATAGGTATTCAAGATAAGGTAGATTCATCGTGAGAATAAAAGCATGGTCGATCGCTGCATACGAAAGAATAAAGGCAGCAAGAAAGAGAATGAAAGCTGGTAGAGAAAGAGAGAGAGAGGTCTACGTCCAGACACCGCACACCACTACGCCTTTCTGTCGTTCCATTTTATTTTATTTTTTTTATTATTATTATTCCATCTTTCTTCCGTCCAGATGAGGAAACCATTGAAATTACCATCGGCATAAAATTTTCATTTCAGATAATGCTCCGATTTTCCCCTGCAGTTCAACGTGAGGCTCGAGATACACCCTACATTCTCCCTTCCCCGCGCCTCTCCTTGCTTGAATACTTACGTACCTAGTCAACTGATCCCCAGCCCCAAAGCCACGTGCCTTTGTAACTAAAATCCAGGGCTCATTTAAATAATTAAATAATTATGTTAAAGCTTTAATCCACCTAAAGATTACAAGCCTAGACTAATTATATAAATATATATATATATTTCGAGTTACTCGGAAATATACTAGAAACTAAAATTGTTTCTACAATTTGATGACCATGCATCAAATGCTAAGAATTGATGAGCATATTTCCTTTCTCACGGTAAGTGTAGAAAGAGGGGAGAAATGTTGACACCTGAAGATCAGCACGGTGCAAAGTCCATCCTCGTTCCTAGTTTCCCCTGCCATTATTACCTTACTCATCAAAAAACCCTACTATATTCACCTCACGATGAACTTACGAGGTAAATTTCAGCCAAGTCAAATTCGCAGTCCTCTAAGCGTCTCGATACCGATCAGACCTTAGAGTAGTAAAGAAAATACTTTTCTTTCATCGTGCCCGTCTGCGGCCCAGATCGACAGTTCCTAGATCCTCGTTAGTTGATTGAACCCGTAAAACTTTTTCTAACGAAATTATTTATTTTTGGAATCGTGTCGGGCGGACGTAAAAGACAAAAGCCTTCATCTGGACTGAAGCAATACATATAAGATATATTGAAATATACAAAATATATTTTTTATATATCTTTATTCGGCGGACTATTTTAAAGTCCAACTCGTGTAATAAAAACGACGAAAAAGTGCGCGAAATCGCGGAAAAATTAATACTACCGAATCTCAAAACGGTAGTGATAATTTTTCATAAAATATTGTAATTGGATTTAATGGGAAAATTTTAGCGGCGAAAAGGGCGAGTTTAAAAGCACTCTACCCCTTTTCTGGTTAAAAGCCAACCGTTACTTTCTCTCATTAAACCTAAAAGAAAGTGGCAAAAACGGTATTTGTGAGCGCGTGTGCTATGCGCGACTTACAAATAGGACAAGTTGTGATTCTGAGCAACCTTCTATAAAAACCTTCCTGCCCAGTCAAGGACGAATAGAAGAGCCCAGGGATAAACCTCCCTCTCTCACGATCTCTCAGGACTGGTAGAATTAAGATAAGTCTACTATGTAAGGTATCGTTCCAACTATATTATATAATAATTCTATACCAATATATGTTTATAGTCATTTTTGTTTGTGTGGCTAAATAAACCTTGGAACACGAAATTTTATTGCCTCAACTTTTATTCGGTTCACTTCTCTTTCTTCTAAAAAGGTTTTCTTGTGCAAAGGGTATAGCCTCCTCAGTCAGAGGAGAGGGCAAATACGATCCCAGTAATTAAACAAATTTTGATTTATATTTTTCTGAGTTGAAATTTGGCAGTTTGGAGCCTCAAGCGGGCGTGTAATTGGATTTAATATTTTTATTTTTATTGAGTTTAATTATTCGTACGTAACAATCAGTGCAGATCATCAATTACCCAAGACTAATGGTACATGAACTCTAAAGGTTTGGTTAGATTAAGTATTATTATTGGATCTATAACTTAATTCGTGCGGTTTTTTTTCAAAATTTGAACGTTTATTTAAGAAAAACATGTACAATAGTATTATTCAAAGTATTGTCCATCTGAAGCTATGACTTTTTCCCATCTTTCTGGCAATTTGTGGATTCCATACTAAAAGAACTGCGCCGGCCCCACGGCCAAGAATGAATCAAGCCAATTTTTGATACCCTCTTCTGATGTAAACCATATTCCAGTGAGGGCGTTCTGCATCGGCCGGAACAAATGATAGTCAGAAGGGGCAAGGTCTGGGCTATAAGGCGGGTGGGGTAAAACTTCCCATCTACTGTTTTCCAAATAGTTCTTAACCGGAATAGCAACATGGGGCCGAGCGTTGTCATGATGGAAAATTATTGCCTCGTGTCTGGTCGCATGTTCGGTAGCGTTCTCCATTGATGAGATCACCCGTGATTAATCAGCCGACTTTAGTAGCTCCTAATACAGCACAACCTTCTGATCTCACCAAATACAGAGCTTTACCTTCGCGCCATGGATATTCGGCTTTGCTGTTGATTTGGCTGGTTGGCCGGGTTTCACATATGATTTTTTGCACTTGGGGTTGTCGTATTGGATCCATTTTCCATCACCAGTAACAATCCGATGCAAAAATGACTTCTTTTCGTGGCGTTCTGGCAGCATTTCGGACATGCAAAACCGCCTTTCAGCGTCTATCGGCTTGAGTTCATGTGGAACCCAATTTCCTTGCTTTTGAATGTACCCGGCTGCTTTTAAACGTTTTGAAATGGCTGCTTGAGTGACTCCCAAAGTTTCTGCTAGCTCTTATTGTGTTTGACAACAATCTTCATCGAGTAATGCTTCCAGTTCTTCATATTCAAACTTTTTTGGCTGTTCAGGACGTTCTTCGTCGTCCAAGCCAAAATCATCACTTTTAAATCGTGCAAACCACTTTTGGCACGTTCGCTCAGCTACGGCATGTTCACCATAAACTTCCACCAAAATACGATGACTTTCGGTAGCAGTTTTCTTCATATTAAAGTAATGAAGAAGGACTCCTCGCAAAAATACTTTTTCAGGCACAAAGTTCGACATATTTGAGTGAAAAAAAATTATTGTTGTTTACGCTTCAAATGAATGACATATACTGAAAAAGACACTCAATGACAGTAGCTTTCCAAAATATGTTGGGAACATTGGAACGATGGAATAATAATCAAGTTACGCCATCTCTTGGCAAATCGCACGAGTTAAGTTATAGATCCAATATTATATTAAGGGTGCGTTCAGATAAAGATGCGAAATTGTTATGTCCCTATTGGAAAACCCTTTATATTAAATAACAGCACCAAAATTTTTGAAGGTGGAGATTAATTAAGTTTTTCATGTGCCTTTTCGCCGCGGTTAAACGTCTTCAAATTTGCTTGAATAGTCTTTAAAAAGAAAAAATTTTGCGTTTACTTTAAAATTACTTCTTTACTTTTTCAGATGTATATATCTTTCATGTGCCTCTGGCGCGTAAACTCGTTTTACGCTACAGTTGAGAGTAGCGTACTGTTGTGCATTACGATACAGAGGAATGTAATGTAAACATTAAACTGCGCATGTGCCTATAACCATACAGCGGAGCAGAATCTTCTTCTTATTCTTCTTCTTCTTCGTACAGCGTTAGCACCCTACTGACAAAGCCTTGTACATTTGAACTGCGCATGCTTTATTACAACAAGCTACTACTACACAAGATCGATAAAATCAAAATAGCTGGGACTAGTCGCGAAATATCAAGTGTAATAACTAGCGCCGCAAACAACTACAATACTAGATTAGATTCGAGTGTATGCATAAAAACTCGTATCCGCACCAAAGTCACATAAAATAGAATATGTGCCAATGCAGACAATTCGGGGAATTACGAGAATCGCGACAATACTCGCAGGACTGATCGCGCCTCGACTTCGATCTCCTGCGAGCATTGTCGCTCGTCACGCAATAACCCTCATTGTGCGCCTAGGCACGTAATATACTATTAAATGCAGGGGTCAATGGTATTACTTGATGTTCAGTGCTGCTTCCTTATAGTAAATCGAACATTCATTAGAGTCAAGGTAATTCCGCAGACCACTTATAAACTAGGAGACTATTTCTATATTTCATTTTATTAAATTCAAAATCTGTAAAATCTAATTATGAGACACAGATCAATTTTCTATATGTCTCAAGTGAAAAGTCACATTATGTTTTCTTCAGCAATTAATAATTTAATATAATTCATTTGATGACTGAAATAAAGTAGATTTCTAATGACACGATAATTTTCAAGTCATTTTGGGAAGGAAACTTTTATTGGAGATTTATATTTACAGAAATTTCTGCAGCATATCTAGTTATTCTAAATTCCTCACAAATTAACTTGGTATCTTCTCGTGTTGCCTTGTGAAATTAAATCGCACATGAGATGGAAAATGTAGGGAGGACTGGCGAATATAATAGCTGAAACCAGCACTTAGGAGATGAGACTAAATCACTGCGAACGATTGACGATATTCAGGACTTTAATGATACTGATGAATCTAGTCTACATAATATCGAATATTTTGATAGGATAGATTCGAGTGGAGATAATGTAGGGTCCCAAGGTCTTAACCGAACATCTTTACAAATAAATACAAATAATTTGCATGGCCTGAATGAAATTATTCGTCGACAAATAGAATTGCGCGAGTTGGACAAATCTTTCATCTTTTCTGGAAATAATATCTCCGTACCAGCCTTTTCTTGCGAATGTAAATTTGCAGAAGAAGGGGTTGCTTCTCATCTTCGACCTTTATGTGTAAAATTATTACGAATAAAAATTCAAGGAGAAGCTGAATTATATATAAAAAATCTTTAATTCCAAACTCTCGCAGACTTTATGAATATTCTCGAAACAGCCTTCATGGCTTTAAAAACTCTCTCCGAGATTCACTCCGAAATTGCTTACATGAAGTAAAATACCGGGGAAGTGACACTCCTTTATGCCACGAGAGCTCTGGACCTTTTTTTACAAAAATGGTCGAGATAACAGAACGACAATCTCTTGTTGCCATAGCAGCCCTCCCGAGAAAGATTCAAATCGGTTTTCAGGATCGAAAATGTGCCCGTGACCGAAAAAGGACCAAAGTATAACATCAACTACTATACTTGTGGTAAAGAGGGTCACACCTCTCGAAATTGCCCGAATCAAAAAACGAGACCCTCGGATAAACGTCTTGATAACAATAGCAGGACATTTTTCACAAAGGGTAGGGCTACTGTAAATTGTAATTATTGTTCTCAGAACGAACACACGCGCATAACATGTTTTCAGCGAAGAGCAGAGGAAGCCGAGAAAAGACTTATGGAACTGCAGCGAAAACGAGCTCTTTCCAATCTAGTTCCGATTCTTTAAACTAGTTGAAAGCTCATTGTCCAGGTGCAACAACGTGCAGCCAGACTTTGCACCAGTCAAATGTGCAGTGCTCGCGATCAATAAAAAAAATTAACTGCCGGCCTAAATATGGAAATAAAAAACAACAGACTTCATGAGGGCAAGGGTACATTTTTAATAGACATAGGGAGCGAATTGAATCTCCTTAAAGAATCATGTATCGACGGAAACTGTGACGTGATAGATCAGATATATTTAATTTATTTGGTATCGGACAAGGGACACTAAAAACGCGCGGAAGCGTACTGTTAAAAATCCTCGAGAAAGTAGTTAAATTTCACATTGTACGAAATAATTTCCCTATTTCCACCTGCGGAATTTTAGGAATGGAATTTTTACGCGAGATTTTAGCCTCATTAAAATTTAACAACGAAAATATTACACTCAACCTCCCTGAGAGTAATAAAGTAAGCCCGTGCGTCATCAACCTGCCTGCCAGAGAAAAGAAATATGTCAAACTTCCCATCGAAAACACTGATCTAAAGGAAAGTTGTTTTAAATCGATCAAGGCCGGAACAGGTGTCAATTTAAGCAAAAATCTGGTGAAACCTACAGATGGCCACGTAAAGGTTTTCGCTATAAACACGCATCACAGAAATATGCAAATAATTATTCCGCCGATATAACTTGAGGAGTCCGAAATCCTCAAAAGAGAGGAAATAAATAGCCTCATCAAAAAGAGAAAACCCGAAAACCCTCCTAAAAAGAGCCAAATTGACAGAATTTCAAATTTATTATAGATTTTCAATTCTTCTCATTTAAACGAAGTAGAAAAAGACAGTCTTCTTGATCAAATATCTGAATACTCCCACCGTTTTTATCTTGAAGGGGATTTTTTAGGGGCCACTGTCGAGACTCACATTTTTCATAAGCAATACAGACAGGCAGAAATACACAATGACGAAACATCGAGACAGACTAAAAGTTTATTGACAAAAAAAATTATAGAAGACTTTGACACACCCTGCAATTCGCCGGTATGAATAGTTCCAAAAGAACCAGACCCTGGCGGAAACAAGAGCTGGCGAATGCTTATCGACTTTCGCCAGCTAAACGAAAAAACAATAAAAGACGCTTACCCCTCACCCAACATTACTCATATCTTGGATCAATTAGGCCGTGCTTAATATTTTTCTGCCTTGGACCTTGCTATGGACTTCCACCAAATTAAAATGCATAAAAATTCCCAGTCTAATACTGCCTTCTGTTTTCAAATTCAAATGGACAGAAAGCCAGCAGGAAGCTTTTAATAAATTAAAGGATACACTGTGTAACTCAAACACAGACGCCCTTTCTCGAAATCCATTTGAAGGGATGCAGACTCTGCGCGACGTTAAAGACGACATGACATTAGACGAAGAACTTGATCCTCTCGATCCCCCTTTCCACCGGTACACGAGGTGTTGATTTCCAATCAAACACCTGTGACTCAACCTCCATAACACTTGACCAAAGACACAAACTGTGACGCCTGCATTGAGAATGCATTACAGAAAATAGACGACACAACATTTTATGGGAATGATTCTAGTTTTCAATTCACTAGAAGGAAAATATATGAACTTGATTCCAGTGAGGGAGAATTTGAAACAGCCACGAGAGTCGCGATGAGCAAGATGATCTCTTTATTGATGCTGTCCACGAGGAGGGCCAGCTCTCAGGAAGCAATGATTATTTTGATGCCAATATGTCTCTCGGTCCTGGGGCGATCCCTACTATAGCTAGTCGTGACTGCACATCTCGCACCGAGGGTGAGGCTCTGTTGAATTTTATGTCGGAGTCGGCAGGTCCTGGGGCGATCCCTGGCAATGCCAGTTGGACTGCATTATCCGCACCCGTGTCCGATGACGACCGCATTAAAGATAATGAGTTCCTCACTGAAATCAGGGAAAAACGTAACACAATGATCGAAACAGATGATGGATGCACTAAAGACAGCTTTGAGGATAAACATCCATTACAAAAGAGTTTTGAACCTGAATAATAAAAAACATTTATCTTTAAACCAAAAATAAAAAACCTTTCAAGAAGAAAAGAAAATCAAATTGTGGCAGATATTTACCCATGCTTTTCCTATGTCTTAAAAAGAGCTCTCTGCTGACAAAGTCTAGACTCATAGATCATATGAATCAATCTCTTCAACGCTGAAAATAGAACCAATGCAATATAGAATTGAGACTTATTCTGTATAAATACAATCAGGTAAATCATAAAAAATTACATTTTCACATTTCCTTTCAATTTTAAGTACCATTCTATAAAATCTTTATTATGAGAAGGGTGAGAGTTAAGCGACTAAGCCTCGCTCAAGAAATGCCCACACTACAAATGTCAGCATGAACAAATAGGATAAAACAAAATTTTGCAGGTTAGACTTACCCTCCACAAGTGCATCTCATTTCATCCATGTATTATTAATCACAATCGGATGAAATACAACCCACAAATATACATAGAAGAGACTTCTTCTGTTCTTAAACTTTAGATGTAGTCACTTCTCTTTTCTCACCAGTTCAAATGTGTACACCTGTCATATCCAAACTTGTAGGATTGTCACGTGGTGCGGTCACGACGTCTGCTTAATCGGATCACTATGATCCTAATGACTTGAGAAAAGAGAAAAAAAAATCTTTTTTCAACAGTTTATTCTTACATAAAGTTTTTAGATACTTTTTAAATAAATACATTTTCCTAACAAATCAATCAACTGATTTAGATCAACTTTTGGAATTTGACAGGAAAATATAATGAAGTTTATAAAATCACTGGAAAAATTGTCAAAACATTTTTTTTACATGATTTTTTAATAACTTTTTTATAAACAAATGATTTTTTATGGTGTTCTGCACTCTTTAAAAATCTGAAAAAAATCCAAAGAATCCAAATCCATTGAGAAAAGTTTGGAGCCGAAATTATTTTAGAAGCTGTAATTCGAAGAAAGTTGCGCGGCGTGCCCTATCTATTGAAGTGCATTGCACTGTACGCCTCTCGCGCCATTGTAGATGGGAAGTGATTTAAATTGGAAGTTTTGATGATCAAGGATAAAGTAATTATTGTATTCGTACGATTTAAAAAGGCGATTTTTTATTTAACATTTAACAATAATTAGGCATGAAAAAATTTTTAATTACAATAATTTGTGAACATCAAAATCCGTAGATGAAGAAATGACTTTGCATGCAACACTTTTTGAATCAATGTGTATGAAACAATGATAGCTTCGCGTTCCTTTGATTGTTTTCACTCTTTCTAAACGTTTCTGTCACTTTTCTTATTCCTTTATAAACGCGAGAATGTTTTTTTGAATTTAATGGATTACAGCACACGTTTGGATTCAGCATCTTGGACGATTGACGAAAACTCAAAAACTAACTGAGGAAAACCGACTAGAATTCGTAACCCACTAATTTTAAATTTTACAACGAAATTCGAGAAAAAGACTATCTTATCTAGAAATAAATGATGTAGAAAAAGTGGGAAATAAAAGAAAAACAATGATCCTTTGAAATCGCAAGTCATCGTCCTTGAGATTCAAAAAATCTCCAAAAATGCGCGCATAAATTGAAAGACAAATGAAGCGTAGAATGCGATGCACTCCAATAGATAGGGCACGCCGCACAGCTTTCTTCGAATTACGGCTTCTAAAATAATTTCGGCTCCAAATTTTTCTCAACGGATTTGGATTCCTCAAGGTTTGTTTATATATTTTAATTTTTTTCAGATTTTTAAAAAGTGCAGAACACCATCAAAAATCATTTGTTTATAAAAAAAGTTATTAAAAAATCATGTAAAAAAAATTTTTTGAGAATTTTTCCAGTGATTTTATAAACTTCATTATATTTTCCTGCCAAATTCCAAAAGTTGATCTAAATCGGTTGATTGATTTATTAGGAAAATTTATTTATTTAAAAAGTATCTAAAAACTTCATGTAACAATAAACTGTTAAAAAAAAAATTATTTTTTTTCTTTTTGTCAAGTCATTAGGATGAAAGTGACCTATCGTTTTTTCATCATTTCGACGAAAACAAAAATTTGTCATTTTTTTGTGGCTTTTTCAGGAATTCTGACCCTATTACTTCTGTCCCATACATTCTTCGCTTAAATAAAGATCCCCAAATTTGAAAATGTAAGGAACTAGGAATTCAGTTAGTTATGTAGTCTATGATATTTTCTGACGAAAAATCTTTTTATAAGGGTGTAGGTATAACAAGCGACTATAGTTTCGCTCGAAGACGATTAATTGTATTGAGTGCTCGATATTAGCCCACGAGATTTTATAAATTTCATATAGAAATTAATTTCATTCAGGAAATTACCATATTACTTAACGGTAGCTGGCAATTTCCCGCGCCTGATAAAATTTTGTCATTTTCATGCCCCTAAATCTTGGAGTCTACTACACCTATTAACTTAATTTTTTTTTTATTTTGTCAAGAATTCAGTGGTGAACAACTTTGACCATGGGTTTAGTGTTTTTTCAATTACAGCGGCAAGGAGACAGAATTCTTCCCAGGGTTCAAAAATGGCATTGTTCAACAATTTTCCAGATCGGCTGTATTTCTCTCAAGTTTGTATAAAAAAATTTCCATAGTCAAAGTTGTTCATCACTCAAATCTTGACAAAATAAAAAAAAAATTAAGTTAATAGGTGTAGTAGACTCTAAGATTTAGGGGCATGAAAATGACCAAATTTCATCAGGCGCGGAAAATTGCCAACTACCGTTATAGAAATGAATCTCCAACATTGTGCAGCTGAAAATCATAATAAGACCTTGTGAAAATCGTAAAAATTTGTTAGTTAGGTTTATTACTTATAAATAATAGACTTAAGCTTACTCTGTGTGTCGTGAACATCTGTCTCCAAAAAGGAGCTCAGCATTGTAAATTAGTTGTAAGACTTCTATGTATGCTTTATATTTATGCTATGTACACTAGTTTAAGGATTGGAAGGTTAAGTCTGGACGATAGATTTTAATAAGTTACACTGTAAAAAATTCAGTTGAAAATTACCACGTAGAACAGGGGACATAAAATTATTAGTGATTAACGTGGTAATTTTACCAAAATGGTGTAAAAATAATTTGGAACGGTAAAATCACATGCAGACAGTAACATTCCCTTAATCTCACTTTCAATGCAGTATAATTTTACGTTTCTTGTTGTAAAATTCAATTGACAATGTAAAATGGCCGGGATGAATTTCATTGCGCATGCGCTATATATATCATTTGTAAATTAACACTGACAGTACGCTGAGAAAAAAATGCTATTGAATCAAAAGCATTTCTTTCTAAAAGCATGTATATCATGGATTCAAATCAATATGCTATAGAATTATTAACATATTTATTGGTTCTTGTAGTATATTTTTATGAATTAATAGTATAAAATTAATAGTATTCAAAGCCGAATTTTTTAGTTTATTTTCTTAATTTAACACTTACCTTTACATTGTGAAAACGCGATATAAATGATAAATTAAATAAGAATTTGAAACCTGCTGCTATTGCACGAGAGTTGGCTTTCTAGGTTATAGAAGTTATAGAATCACTGTTGCAGCGCCGGGCGTTAAAACAAAAATGCATCATGAAGCGTGGAATTATAAAATTCTGGTAGATTTACACTCAGTCTGCATTTTTAAACTTTCATGGTAAAATAAATCACAGTACGCATTGCGAATTTACTGACACGTTGTAAAATTACATTCAAATATACGTTACACTATGGTTGAAATTTACCATGTTTATCATGCGTAATTTTATGTCCCCTGATTCAAGTGGTAATATTAAACTTTCACTGCAAACTTCATACAAATACTGTGAAATCACACCGCTTATCGTTGCAAATTCACAATAGAGTCGTATTATTCCTACGTCAATCATAGTAAAATATTTTATAATCGATTGGTAATTTTCAACTGGATTTTTTACAGTTTAAGTTTAAGATACGGTTAGAAATTTAGAGGTAATGAATATTTATTTAAGATGGGCAAAAACTAAATGAAAAAGCAACATGAATAGGTATGGAAAGAAATTCCAAATAGTATGCCTGGTCGCCGGAAGGAAGTAAAGAAATAATCCTTTGAGATTTACTACTTTACTACCTTCTTTTGCGTTTCCACTGCAAGGACCATAAAAAAACTTGCAGCTAAGGCTACAGGCTAATACTGGGGTTTTCCGAGTCGGGCTTCTTCGGACTCGGATTTTCCCAGTTGAGCTTCTCCGGGAAGTTGGGCTGGGCCTAGCGAGGACCAGCGTGTGGAATGGCGAGAGAGGGGAAGCGTGGGGGAGAGCTGCGAAGAGGATGCGTGAGTCCAGTCACATGTTTCGCGAAATTGCGGTGGGAATTTCTGACATTGTGGAATTTGTATTGGCAATTCTCAGCTATTTTTTCATAAATAATCCTTTGTAATTTTATACTATATATGTACTTGTATCTATATCTTCAGTAACATTTAGACAGAAGTACACTGCCAGTCGAAATTATTTGTTCACTTATTGTTTCAGCTATTCCTAGTGTCTTAATTTTTATAATAACAAGTTGAAATTTTTTTCCCTATCATAAAATAAAAGTTAATAAAATTTTGCAAATAACAAATAAAACAAAATAAAAAATAATAAAATAAAAATAACAAAAAAATTGAAGACATTTTTTTTTTTCACAGAAAAATTTCTTCAATTTATATTGGAAAATACCATCTAATTTTAAATAACGTTAATTTAATTCTGAATCATAGGCTGATAAGGTCGATATAGTAAAGTTCCGTTATCACGTACAGTGATACACTCTTCTAATGATCGACATAATCAACTGAAATGATTTAGAATTCAGATTTTTTTCCTGGATTCTACCCAGCGTCAAAAATGATACAAAAAGGTCATAAAATTTTTAAAATGTGTAGCTACATACAAGAAATTTTTAAAAACCAATGTGTATCATATTTTAATAAAATTTATAGATTACTGTCTTCATTTGAAATTTTTCGACATGTTTGTACCATGTTTGACCCCAGGGTAGAATCCAAAAGAAAAATTCTAAAAATATCTTGATAAGTTAACAAAATACTATGAAGAGTAACCTTTAAAATGAGACCAGAAACGTTTAAAAGTCTTAATTAATTTCAGTGTTATTAATATTTATTCAAAAAGGTCGAAATTTGACGTTTTTTGCAATATATTCTTATAAAATTATCATTTGGCCTTTAACTTGGGCTCACTAGATGCAAAATTTGAATAATTATTAAAATTAAGACACTTTAAGAATAGCTAACACAGCACGTGAATAAATAATTTTGACCGGTAGTGTATATACTACTTTTTTAGTTTTGTATCTCAAAATTACGTGCTAGAATTTTATTGTCATTCCTAAGGAAGTTTTAGATACTTCATCGAAGTTTCTTGTACTATTTTATGTAAATTTTCTTACGATTTTTACATTTTTTCACATTTTCAAAGTTTACTTCGAAATAGGGCTCATATGTGTAATATTTTATTTATTGCACTTAAAAGTTTAGAAATAAAGATCACTAATGAGGACTCTGACCAGAGTCGAAAAGTTTGAAATTATATACAACATTGTATGAAATTAAAAATATTGCTACTTACGTGTGCAAACTGCACGCTACTTTCTTCAAAGTCTCGTATCACCTCCACTCGACACATCACTACACGACGGTAAATTTAACGTTGGAAAAGCACCGTACTTTAAAAGAAAAGCAGCATTCCTCTCCTGGTAGAAACATTGTTCATCGAAATGTCGATGACAAATAAAAAATTGTCTTTTTAGTACTTCGAGGTATCCTAACCTCGACAAGCAGGGATTTGAGCATGCTTCTATCCATCGTTGTCCTGCATTTTCTTTCTTCGGAAACCGATGAATTGACACATTGTTCTTCCGACCCCTTTTGGAGGTACGAATTGTTGATACTTGTATACAACAATGGCGGAACTCATACGAAGCCGTTCCCCTTGCCATTGTAAAAAAATTGCAGATTTTCCATACTTTCCCTAACGGACTCGGTTGAGAGAACGGTCATAGAATACTCTGACCGTTCTCTGACCTCGCATTATTATGGCTAAGAACGATAAAAAAACATTTAAGGCATTGCAATTATGATTCCATGGCCAAATTTGGAATAGAAGGCGTAAGAATAAATACAATAATTTTATTTTTCAGCGATAAGTACTAGGAAAACATCATGTACCTGTGATTGAAGGCAGTGCAGTGGTTTACTATTTGCGGAACGTCTCCACCAATAGTAAACCTTCACGGTGGAGACATTCCGCCAGTTGTGAACCACTGCACTGCCTTTAATGACAGGTATACGATGTTTTTCTAGTCAGAGAACGGTCAGAGTATTCTATGACCGTTCTCTCAACCGGATCCGCTAGGATGAGTAAAAAAATTATTAATAAGAAAATAGAGGGGACAAAAGTTCTGACCGTGAAGTTCTTAAGAATTTAATGCACTCTAATATTAATAAAAAGATTAAAAATCGAACCAAAATTGAAGGCTCTGGACATTTCTAATCGTACAAAGTCCATTTCCTCCCAGCGTGCGGCGTCTGACGATACAATAAGTCTCGATAGAATTATCGGATTGAATTGAGCTTTGGCATACTTTATGGGAGACCAAAATTAAGAATGAATTCGTTAATTAGCCACATTTAACTAAAATTGTGAAAACAGGAGCATTCTTTACATTTTTGAAAAAATAAACTTGAAGAAATAAAAAATTACAATTTTTTTCTCTGATAATGCCTTCAAGTCTCTACCAATCATCATAATAATATTTTTTGATCAAAGAAAAATTAGATATTTTTCGTTTTAATTTAAAAAAATCCCATTGAAAATCGGTAATTAAATTTTTTAACCAGAATATGTGAAATATGCAAAAAAACGTACGAATGAAAAATTGTTCTCTTTATTAAGGTCTACAATAGTATATTATGTGCCTAGGCGCATAATGAGGGTTATTACGCGACAATGCTCGCAGGAGATCGAAGCTAAGGCGTAATCGAGGCGTAGGTGAGGCATAGTCGAGGCGTAGCCGAGACGTAGCTGAGGCAAAGCCGAGACGAAACCGAGGCGCGATCAGTCCAGCGAACATTGTCGCGAGTCTCGTAATTACCCGAATTGTGTGCATTGGCACATATTATATTTTATGTGACTTTGGTGCGTATACGAGTTTTTATACGTACACTCGAATCTAATCTAGTATTCATCATGATTCTCGTCCATTGCACTTGATATTTTGTGACTAGTTCCGGCCATTTTGATTTTCTCGATCTTGTGTAGTAGTAGCGTATTGTAATAGAGCATGCGTTTAATGTGTTATCGCTTTTCACGTCTGATAATTTTAGGTAAAGGTCTAGTTTTTTCATTGCAGTATCCAAAATTTCAATGAAACAGAAATATCAGACGCTGTTCAATATTTTACTTGAATGAGTATGGGAGTGAAGAACAGTGTTAAGTTATAATATGATTTTGACCACTTTCGGTGACAACATAAAATATATGATCCGAGAAATCCTTCGGCTGGTTCACTGAAACGGTTTACGTTTATAATACATGGCAATCACCTATTCAGGAACTAAGAAAATGTCGCAAACTGAAATAATAGTGAGCTACATTTTTGAAAACGTATACCCTCCATTTCAATCGAAACTTCTTCCTCCCATGTACTTTTATGCGTTTATTAACAAAAGTATAATAAGAATACGTACAATCTTGATTTTCAAAATCAAAATTTGTAAACGGTTGTTTTTATATAATGTTCATTAATATCTTGATAATTATTTATTTTAAAAAACAAAATTTGAGTTAAAAGCTGTAATTTTTAAAAAGATTAATTTTTTCCATTCTACATATACATTTTTATTCCTTTCATTCTACAGAATCAATATCCCTAGTAAACCCGGTTGATGGTTCTCTTACCGTTCACTGAGAGTTCTATGACCATTCTCTGACCTCATATTATTTTGGCTAAGAACGGTAAAAAACATTTAAAGCAATGCAATTATGTAGAATATTAATGATGTAGAAGTAACATACCATGAAAGTAATTGTTTCTCACTCCAACTAATAGTCAACCTTGACTGCGGAGACGTTCCGCCAATTGTGAACCACTGCGCTGTACTTAATGACAGGTATACGATGTTTTTCTCGTTTTTATCGATGAAATATAAAATTACTGTATTTATTACTACACCTTCTAATTTAAATTTCGCCAGAGAATCATAATTGCAATGCTTTAAAATTTGTTTACCGTTCTTAGCCATAATAATGCGAGGTCAGAGAATGGTCAGGTAACGGTCAAAGTATTCTCTGACCATTCTCTCAACCCGGTCCGCCAGGGATTCATGGAGATATTGCTGAAATTTGACTCTTTATTCTCTTGTAAAAGTTGTTTTATTTAATTTCTTGAGATAACGAGAATAAAAAACTGAAAACTGCATTGTTGGAATAGTCGAATAGTGCCCACTTTGTAAAAACTACTTTAATTCTATCCTCAAATTCTACAACTGCAAAGGGTGGTTTGCAAAGGATGGAAATGCTGTAAAATAAATTTTTGAAGACTACCCTACACGAGGAGAAGCATTGAGAAAGTAATTATTGGGTTTCTGGGACAGGTTTTAGAAATTATTTTTAGTAATTCAAATTGGTTGCAATTTTTTTTAAAAACAATTTGTTATAAAACAATTAATAAAAATTAATTTTCTCAAAAAACTAACCACGTCAATCGATTTTATGCAAAAAATACAACTAGGACATGTGTAGAACATGGTTACTATATATATCGAAAAATTAACTTTTGGGTTCCTGGTGTTGGTTCAAGCAATAATTTTTAGTACATAAAATAATAATTTTTGCATCAAATTTCAAGTAATAAAAATCATTGTCAAAATTCTGAAATCACACTGCATTTTTGTGTAAGAATATATACAAATTCAATCGAAACCATTTTTTCATGGGACACGTATTATAGTTTTGGTTATAATCGTAAAAAACGTTATCAAAAATGAAAACTTCCATTGTGCACCAAATCTATGCGAGATACGAAAAAAATATTGAGAAACGAAATTGTTTATATGAAAAAAACTACAACTTTGGTGTTGCCAATTTATCATACATCATATATATATTTAATAAAATCGCATCATTTTTAAAAAATTGGTAAAGAGCGATAATAAGGAAATATCCTATTACAAAAAACATTATTAAAATATTATTTTTCGTAATTTTTAAATTTTTTTATTAAAAAGAGTGTCATTCCTTACATATGAAACGGCTGATGATATAATTACCAGTCTTGAAATCATAGAAAAACTTCTTTTTCCAGAGACTGATTTTTGGCACGACAACTACCTTAAGGTCGATAGATTCTTAAGTAGAATGAATCTGCATTCTTTTTATTCACAGAATTTAAAAAATATTAAAATTGTCTGTCTGTCTGTCTGTCTGTCCGTCCGTCTGTCTGTCTGTCTGTCTGTCTGTCGTAGGTCGTGTGCGGCATAACTCTCGATAGAATTATCAGATTGAATTGAGCTTTGGCACACTTTATCGGAGCCGAAAAAGTAAGGACAAGTTCGTTAACCAGCCACATCCAATCAAAGTTGAGGGATTGAGCACTACTTTTGTGTTTTTGAAAATAACTTTTTGAAAAAATCAAAAATTTCAATACTAGTTTTTGATAGTGCTCATAAATCTCTACAAATTATGCTGATAACATTTTTTGATTAAATCAAAATTAGAAATGTTACAGCATATTCAAATTCGAAGAAAGTCAATATCAAAATTCCATTTTCCAGTTAAATTATACGAGATACGAAAAAACGTTATGATAGAATATTATTTTCTACATAAAGACCTACAAATTTGAATTGTAATATTTTTTCATAAGATGCATATTTTTCTTTGTAATTTAAAAAAATATATTGAAAATCCAAAATTCAATTTTTTAACAATAATATGTGAAATACGAAAGAAACGTAAGGATACAAAGTTGTTCGTTTCAAAAAGATCTACAAGTTTTGTCTCACACAGTTTATGAAAAAATATATATTTTTTGTTTTAATTCCAAAAAATACGATTGAAATTCAAGAATTCCATTTTTTAGAAAAAATATATGAGATACATAAAAACGTTTAGATGAAAAATGATTTGCCTAAATGAGGTCTACACATTCTTATTAAGAAATTTGCCGAAACATTTTGACGATATCCGCCGTAAAAGCGAAACGATATCTTCGCCAGTTTAACAAGACCAAAGAGAGATCATTTGATGAAGATGTGTCCAGTCCTCAGGAATTCGTTCAGGCAGCGGTGGTCCCGAGCACTACGAGAGGCATCAAAGACTGTTCTGAGCTTACAATGCGGCGTTGTTTGAACTACCGCGTGATGGGTCAGATACCATGCGCCCTTGGTCGCCAACTCTTGTTCAGGGATTCGCTCCATGTGTCCCAGTTCTACGTAAGTTTTCATGGAATCTCGATAGGCGGAGGCTAGCTGAGGCTCTCGGAAAAAGCGTCGATGTATGTGAGACAGAGAACCCATCGCAGAACGCCTGGATTCAGCCGCGTAATTCCGTGGTCTCGACCTGAGAGGGAGGCAAACAATGTAACGACCATCCGGTTCTCGAGAATTGGTTTCCTGAAATTGTTTCTCGCAAGCTTCATCGTCAGGTTTCAATCCGACCGCCGAAGTGAGAACCTCCTTGACCCCGAAATGACCCAACCCAGGACTGTATCCTGAGCGCCCAACCGTGATAAAGCGAATCGTCGCAATCCAGGCTTCAGTAGCTGCCCGTAGGTTTCCGCGCCCAAGATAAGATCAATCGAGTCTGGCTCATGAAACTCAGGATCAGCTAATGAGAGACCAGTGGATTGGCTTAAATCCAAGTCCATGAGTTTTCGTGATGGCAGTTGGGGGGTGAGCTTGGGCAGTACCAACGCCTCGGTTTCGAGAATGAAGTTTGGATCGCAAATGGAGAATAGCGTAAAGGTCGTGCTGGAACGCGCCGTGCAAGCGGTTGAAGTTCCAAGGCCCGACAGGGGGACTCGCGCTCTATGCTTAGTGAGACCCAACAATTGCACCACTGACTCCGATACCAAAGAGGTTTCAGAGCCCTGATCGAGGAGAGCCCGAACTCGAGTTCTAATGCCACTTGGGCCAACCAAAGTAACCTGTGCTGTTGCGAGTATTACAGGATCTCCATGTAGTCATGCTGAGGGTTAGTGTCTTTACAGACGACGCAGGCGAAGACGTCTTCTTGTTATGAGCTCCAAGCTCGTTCTGCGCAGCAATTTGAGGCAAAGTTGGCATTATCCTCGAGGTGGAATGAAGGGTAGGTGCTGCATCGTCTTTTGGATTCGCAGTTTAGAAATCAATGGGGGCCCAGGCAATTGAAGCAACGGTGGAGTCGACAAGCTTCAGAGCAACGATCATAAACCGACCCTTTTAGAAAGTTCGGGCACTTCCCCAGGTAATTTTCCTTATCGCAAATAAGGCCGTTTCGATTGGGGGTAGAGTGTGGTTGGGGGGCGCTTGCATGAAACACTCTCTTTTGGGATGATCCTGATTTGGGCGCGGCACCCTGCGATTTGTGGGTTTTTGGGTTCGCGTCGATCATACCGAGGGCACACGCTCGTTGTTCTAGAAAACTAACGAAATCAGTA
This sequence comes from Diplolepis rosae, assembly GCA_030998225.1. Lineage (NCBI taxonomy): Eukaryota > Metazoa > Arthropoda > Insecta > Hymenoptera > Diplolepididae > Diplolepis > Diplolepis rosae. The sequence continues at coordinate 4,851,505 of JAPYXD010000553.1, read as the reverse complement.
TATTTCGGAAACAATTCGACTATGTTTAATTCGGACGAGGCAGAAGCTGCACGCTCTACAGCCTGCTGCTCTCTCGCGCTTAAGGCAGCTTCCCAAATTTCCCTGAGGAATTTCGTAATGGCTGATTCTTGTTACCAAGTCGTCGAGCAGGTCCACGTAGGTGATCGTCATTTGCGCGAAAAAAGAATTAGTTATGTAGTCACTGTCAGCCACGTCTGCTCTAACAATTATCTCCTCATGCATTTTTCGCGCTTCGGACCAGACGTCTTTAAGCGTCTGTAATCGGGCCTTCAAAATATTTCGGTTCAACGTTGCCGGATCCCTCTCCCTCAAACGCGCGTGCATAGAACTGAGCTCATTAGCGTGAGATTCTTGGATGGTAGTAAGCCTGCGTAACGCTGGTAGAGGTGCCATTATTGTGAAAGCTAGTTATAATGGAAACCGAGAATCGTAAATTTCTCAGAAGACAAAATAACGGGGTGAATCGCGGGTCTTTAAATGTTCAGGACGCAAAGAATAGAGCATACGTGAGTGAGCAGATCCAATCGGGAAAATCCGCGCACATCCGGGCACAGTAGGCTCTCGCAAGACCGTGCGTACCACCAGCAACGGACAAACGGACAACGGAGGGGGTATGTTGAACCCACTAGTTCGTTCTTCATAAAATTACGTAGGAATCGTGCCCACAAACCTTAATCTAACATGAGTTTGTAAAATAAATCAAATCTGATGATCTCTTACTCTCAGATATATATAGTAAACTACAGCCCTACTTTCAACTCGTTAATAATTTAAAGAATTCAACGACAAATTTTCAAAGAAGAAAAGAATAAACTGAAAGAAAAAAAAAGAACTCCATTTTTTCTGATAAAATAAACAAATTTACGATAATTAAATACCCAGCACGCTCATTTCCTCACCCGGGGCACCAAAATAGTGTTCTTAAATGGTTAACACCTATTTAGGTTATAGAGGAGCGCGTCTGGGAAGGCGTGGTGGATAGGCAAGAAATCATCAGAATTTGAATTTCAAGAACAGTTTATTTCGGGCTTGAAAAAACCTCCACTCAGTGAGTGGAGGAAAAAGCCAAAGTTGTACAATTAACAAACACAGATATTAATCTTAGAGCTAGGTACAGAAATAACTTACGAAAGCGCCCCTGGAGCCAGCCAGTTTCGCGACGTAGGGCTTAGCGTAGAAGCGATGGGGTATTGGGATCAGCCCAAGTATTGGAGTCAGATGTGGGATCAGCTCAAGTATCAGGCACGAGGGTATCCGTGCCTGGTGGAAACGGGGGTGGACTTACAGGTTCCGAATCCCGCACGTTCCCGAGAAAAACAGTTCGGTCACCACAAGATCACTTTTAAATTGACGCACACGAGTACTCGGTGTTTACTGGCCGAGGGACGAGACACAACAACGCTCTTTCTTCGTGATAGTTCGAGCTCCCCCTGCCGATATTGGGGGAAGGAAATCAAAGTCAGGTAGCCCTCTCTCGATTCCCAAATCCGAGCCTGACTCCGCGCTGTTCCCCGGTATCCTGGTAATTTGTGCGCAAGCGCCACAATTTATTTCGAGATCGCGCAAAGCCCGCGAACAAACTCAGTAGACAAGATATCAATTTAAAAATTGTTGACTTTGTATATCAACTGCTGCAATGAAAAAGTCACACGCAAAATATTTTTTCTTACTACCTCGGTCGAAAGTACGTGATTTCGGAACCAATTTTACTGCAGAAAGTCTAACTTTCATGCATTGGTCAAGCTATATGCGCACCCTCTACAATAGCGGGCGTAAAAATGTCAATAACCTCAAGCGTCAAAATTTGTCCGCTCTCTGCTAATTTTTATTAGTGGCAATGAGTGGATATTATTTAGAAATTAATAGTAGATGCCTCGGGCATCATGGCGCGCAGTGCAGGAATCTCAACTTTCTGCCCTTGTGGTGTAATATACTATATTTCAAAAAATAAAAAATATGATATTTAAGCTCAACATCTACACTCTCAGTTTTATAATCAAAGTATTTTCAACTCACGTTTTTGTGACCCATGCACAGAATGGTAAGTGGAAAAATAAAATTCACGACAGACAGAAAAAATTGCAGAAAATGTTTCCTTTTGTCAAATTTAAAGTGTGTACATAGGAGACAAAAACGTGAGATAATATACTTTTCTTATGGAATTAGGAGCATAGATGTCGAACTTCAATCTCATCCTTCTCATTTCTCAAAATATAAGATATTGCGCATGATATTCTGAATGATGCGTTAATTTACGAAGCTGATAAAATTTTTGGTTGATTTCTTTTTAATTAGCCCTTCTTACAACTTCACAAGATCTTCGAAATTCGAGTTAAAAGATATTTAATGTGAAAAAATTTCATTTCTTTTAAAAATATTTTGAAGGAGCTTTGGCTTGAAATAAATCTCTGTAAAATCTTGTAAAATTTTCGGGAGATTAAAACACTTAAGAAATAGTTTTTCAGTCAATGCTAAGAAAAATTCTAATTTATACTCTGTCTTGTAAATGTCGAGTTTAATATAAAATTTTGAATCGAAATAAATCGGTCAAATTTTAGGAAACGATAAATAATAGCATATGGAGGAAATAGAGGAAGGAATAGTGCATTAAAATACATTTTTTTTTTTAATTTTATTAATAATACCAATTAAGTATCTTGAGTTCTGCTACACTGGTCTAACACTATCGGTAACATAGTCTGCAAAATTGCTAAAATTACCTTTTTAATAAAAATTATTTTATATCTTTATGAATATTCAAGACATACGAGACCTGTAACAGACCTGTCTCAGTAATTTTTGATCCATTTCCCATAAGTTCAAGACGATATTTCATTCTCCGTGGAAATGTAGTTACAGAACTGTAATTGCTGATAACATTCCAGTTTTATATTTTAAAATAAAAAAAATTACGGAAGTTTTCCTAAAACAGAGTTAGCATACGTTCCTTGTTATCTTCTGATACACTTACCAAATTTTGAGCAAGATATTTTCATTAAAAAAAAAAGTTATCTTACGTGGTTGGATTAAACTATAATTTTTTCCACGTGACCTGCTTGGTCCAGGGCCTTAAGGGCATGTAATACTCGGGAAATTAGCAAATTTTATTGATTTTAGGTTTTTACATGTTTGTGTCTAAAGCACATAAAATTTTCTCCTCAACATTTGGTAATTTTTCAACAAAATATTTTCCTCTTTTTTTAATAAAGCTATCACTTCCAAATGACGAGTACCTCTTTTAGATAACCAGAACAGTAAGTGTATTTTTTAAAGACTTCGGCCATCGCTGATTGAATTAAAACAAGAAGGCTAGATATTAAAGTAAGGTCACAAAAACCACATTAGACTCTGACTGCATAAGCGAGAAATCTTACCCAGACGAACAATTTTTACATTTGGATATCAACAGTAAATACTCATTACCTGAAGATGATTCTTTATTGGTGGAAGACGATGATCCAGATCTAACACCAAAAGAACAAGTTTTATTTAATTGCAAGGTATTGAAACATTTCCCTTTTAGCAATGTCAAAATTGCAAATTTTAATGTTTTAAAGTGACTAATTTCGACCTACTTTGGTTCAATTTTCCTATTTAAAATTCACAATAGGGTAACTCGAAAGAAGGAAAATTTCGTGATCGCATTTTTAAATTTTGAGATCAGAGAAATTATACGAACTAACTCAAGTTTTATTATTCTTTTTAAACCAAAACCAAATCAAACAAGGCCGTGGATACAATTCTCGTAATCGTTGCGTTGCTCCTGTAAAACAAAAAAAAGTAAAGAACAAGATTTCTCATAAGAAGTATCTGATTAGGCAGTCTAATTTTGGGGATTTTTTTTCTTGCACCTGAAAATAAAAAATTCTTGACTAATGAGTTATTTAGCTAATCATATCACTACTAGCCCTTAGTATTAGATTATTCGTTCCCAATCCTAATAATCTTAGATACGCGGGCGTCTTCATTCGCGACCACGATCTAGGATAACTTAGATGATAAATTAGAAGATTTCTACATGGTCTTGTTTACCCTTTTTAGACGGTTTTGAGTATGTATTTAAATATGTGAAGAAAACTAACATTTTTGCGGTCACGGGGGTATACTTTTCATCCCCAAAAAGTGCATTGTCCATCCGGTGGACACATTAGAAAAACGGTACGTGTAAGAGGGAGAAAGCGTCTCACGCGTTGGAAGAAGACAGAGCTTCCCCTCTGAATGCGTTTCGCCTTGTAAGGAAATCGATCCATGCGTCTTGCGATCGCTCATTGGTCGACTAGATATATTTAAGAAACTTATAAAAGGCATAGATTGAATTAACGTGCGTTCTTAGCGAATGCAGATTTAAAAATATTAAGAACGTGCATAACTGTAATATACTTACACCTAAATATTTTTGGATAATAAATTTTAGATATTTGCCCTTATGTGAGAATTTTATTAGTAGTTTTATTCAAATTTTATATGCAAAGAAAATGGAAAAAACTAATGTAATTTATTATTAGAAACGAAAATTATCAGACCTAGGAAGTGCGTGCAAATTGTATTGTAGTTTCATATAAAAAAAAATTAAAAATAAATAATAATAAAAATATGTAAATACGGGAGACCCATCCGACTACTAGCCACGCCTGAGGTTGCTTAACCTCAGTGATCGGGTGATAGGCAGCACACTCAGCCTAGTATGGCGCTGTCTGCTCTTCCGAACGAAATTGGGCCATTTTTCAGTCGAGACTGAACCGTCTCAGTATCAAAGATGGATGTTGAGGGTAAATATTCTAAAAGCAATTATAGCATGAAAATTCAAAACATGACAAGCACCATTTCAAAAATTTTACAGGAGAGACGAAAATCGTCTGTATTTCTATCTGAAGCACAGTATATTTAAACTAAACAAGAAGTAAATAGTTTATAATCATTCACGTAATGTATACAAATTGCAATAGTTTATCAATTGCCGTTTAGAAGTTATGCGCGATTGAAAATTGGATCATGGCAACTCCAGGAGCAGGTGAAATTCAAAACATGGCAAGCGCCACTTCCGACAGCGCGCTTTCTCTTCAAAACGTATTCTTTTCGATTTGCTCCAGTATAGCACGAGTAATCGAGAATCTTGTTAGATTAAATTGTAGGGTATCGAGTATATTTCGATACTTATAATGCAGATTTTCCGATTTAACGCTCTAAAACTGGATTGTTTATTAATATCTGCTTATGTCCGACAGTTTTCATTAATTTATTTACGGCATTACAATAAATAATACCGTCTTCATCAGAAAAAAATTTGTCTAGATCTTTTTCGCGATTTCGGTCGGAAATTCTCACAGTTTCCTTCAAAAAATTCATTTCCTCTAATCGAGATCTTAGCAATTCAGCTTTATCATTTAATAGATTAATATCTATTATGAGATCGTTCAATTCAGCTTGATCGAATAAAATCGGGTTTTTCTTTGGACGTTTCGGTTCTGGTTCATATCCTACAGAATTAAGCCGCTTATTAGCGATTACGCCCAAGCTATTCTCTGCTTTAGGCACATGTATAAAAACAGACTTGGTCACCGATGGGACATTAGCATGAACAATCTGTTGCCTATTCTTTGCATTGAAGCCCTTTATGAGTGTGGTATTACAGAAATAACAATCCACATCATGATTTTGCGGTTCATTCCAAAGCATTTGTGTACAAAACTTTAGATTTGTATGATTCCCTCGACTTGCAGACCTCAGTTTAATCGGACAACTAGGGCAGCAATAATGATGTTCCCATGACTGATTGGTATTTTTCAAAAATCCACCAAAGGATAATCGATATCCTGTTTTAATCGCGTCGGTAAGTGGTTGTCTTTGATTCGTCGTTGTATAAAGACCTCAAACGAAACAGAAAAAATTGGGATTATTCTTACACCTGTCGGACATTTCCTCAGCTTATTTCAATTCAAGGAAAAAAATTGAATTTCTATTAAACGCATTGCGTATTTCAATGCTAATCAACGAGCAAAATCCCTTACGTTTACCAGTTCCTCTTCTTGCTTTAGTGGCGATGTCCACCACTGTCTAAATGGCGTCCACTATGGGCCTGCTTTTCTGAAACATGAACTGGTTGTCCGAGAGACTGTTCTCGCCAACCATGTGACTCTATATTCGATGTATATCATTTCCTCCAGAAGCTTCCCCATTGTATCCAATAGACATATCGGTCTATAGGATGAGGCATAATCCAGAGATTCCTCTACCTTCCTGAGAAGGACCAACCCACCAACCTCTGCCTCTTCCATTCGATAAAAAATCTCCCCTCCCGAAAACAGTAGAGTGAAAAGCTCATCGTACCCGACCATGCAGGAACTTCGGTCCTGTCTTTGGAATGACTCTACGTGTGACGGCTAACTGGTCGTTCCACCAGTACATCGATTTCTTGGTACACCTGTGCCCTAGACGAGGCATCGAGTGGTCACATGCTGCGACCACTTTCTGTCTCATCGCCTGCATTGTGTCTCCCAACGACCCAGCAGACTTCGCCCAACAAAGCCCATCTACGATCCTGGTTTCCTCGAGGTATTCTCGGAGCTTGTCTTTGCTGAGTCGTTTTGTGTTCCAGGAAGGGTTCCATGTTTTGCCGCCCCTTCCTGTGTTCAGAGGGTGACTCCGTGCCAATATACAAAACTCGATACACTGGTGGTTGCTCAAGGTAGTCACCTCAAATTCGCACCAGTCGCATATCCCTAAGGCAAGACGGGCTGCGACAATCATGAGGTCAATAATTGTTCTCCTGGCCCCTCGCCTGAATGTCATTTCCCGACCAGTGTTTAGCACCGTCAGGTCGTTTCTGGCGACCATCTTACCGATCAGTATTCTCCTCCTATCCAACTGGGCTTCTCTCACTCGGTCGACTTGCGACTTGCCCTCTAGGCTCTCTACGACTTTTCTCTAGGAGGAGAATTTGAGTCTCGAAGACCTCGAAAGGATCGTTCGAGGAGAATTAATAGCTACAAACGCACTACCGCCACTTCCACCCAAACGAACCTTGCGTCGGTCTCCAGAAAGTCACCGATGCCATAGTCAGGGTTACACACAAGGATTTTGGCCCTCCTTGATGGATCCTGGCACCAGACAGAATTTTTGGTCCATTTGTACTTTTAACTAATAAGCAGTACGTCGGCCACTCTCTCCCTGAAAGTCTGCATCAGGAGGTCTTGGACTTCCCTCCCCCTTCCAATGTTGAGTTGTGGGAACCTCACTTCCCACCCCTCAACCTCCGAAACCCGTCAGCCCGAAACGCTGGGCTGGGCAACGTGGGCGACATCTTTATCACCCCTATCCGTGCACGTCAGGCATCTAGGTGGGACCTTACACTCCTTGGCCCTGTGCGTCGCCACGCGAGACATGGCCACTTCCCTGGCTCCTGTAACACTGGGCACCCTGTCATGCTCCCTAATGCACCATCCGATAAAGATAAGGAAACACTGAATTTAAATATATGTTGATTTATTAAACAATAATTGAGTTGAACTTTGTACGGTTTTCACATGTGAGTTACTAAAGTACTTGAAATTGTTTCAGGATAAAATACTTTGATTCAAGAGGTAGAAAGAATTTAACAAATTTTTTCACTATGAATTAGAAGACTTAAAACAAATGCGTAGTTTCATTGCTGCAGATTTGACAAATTACACTGTGTGACAAAAAAACTGCAGGTACTTTTATGAAGACCCAGTACAAATTGTAGGTCTAGTAAAACGAAGAAAAATGTACCGGAGCACAAAATATCAATATTTCGTCATTCCACTTTCAAAAAAATCCTTATCACGGTCTTATCACTGTACCTTTACTAATAAAAAAAAGGATGTTTTCCTACACGCTCCAACATTCAAAGTTTTAGTGCTCAGTTCAAATTTGTGAGGAAGGAATATGTGATAATCGCAATAAGTTTTATTCCATGTGTGGTTTGTCTGTGGATCAGCAGCATCGTTTGAAGTTAAAAAATAATAAAGCTGTGATTAGCAGCTAGAAAAATTCTTTCAAACTTCAATATACTATCTCTGATCGCTGGTATGAGCTAGAATTCGCGTGTATCGAATATTCATCGAAGTTCTAGAAATGGAAATCGAAAAGTTGCCATAAAGTAAATTTAAAGTAAAATAAAGTAAAGTTGCCATAAATCTGCTCCTATGATATGGCATCATTAGCCTTACTATAAACCGAACGACTGCTGTTTCTGTAAAACAGACGTAAGCGGTCACCATTATAAAACGCGAAAACGCATAAAGTATGTTGATATTTTGACTGCAACAAAATCCGAAGTCCTGAACGATATGGTTGACTCAACTGCAGTTTAAATTTGTGTGATTATAGGCTTGAAAGCTTTATTATTACACAATGGAAATAAATTGCCATCAGTTCCATTAGCATATGCAACTGACATAAAGGAAACGTACGAAAATTTGGAAAAAATACTTCGCCTCATCAATTACGCTGCATATAAATGACAAATAGTCAGCGACTTGAAAGTACTAACAATTTTGTTTGGAATGCAAGGTGAGTACACCAAGTATCCTTGCTACCTTTGTATTTTGAATAGGTATGCAAGTACTGAATGGCCATCACGTCAACTCTTTAAAATTGGCCAAAAAAATGTTTTGAACCCTCCACTAGTACGACCAGAAAATGTCATATCATTGTGTGAAAAGTTCATTGGAGATTACAAGAGCCCTGATCATGTCGAAGTTGTGCACGAATTTTTGAGTGCATAGGAAAAAATGCACTGTAACGTCGATAAAAATCCACTTGTTGCACTCACATTTGAATTTCCTTCCGTAAAATCCGGGCAAGACGAGTGAGGCTGTTAGACTTTTGTCTAGTTGGTTGTTGTTCGAGTGGGAGGTTGAGTGGTGGTGGTTCAGAAATTCTCACCCACTGTCTGAGTCCTCCCCGAAAAGCTCTCAGCACGCCTTGCGTTTAATGGCTTTTCGAGATGCCAGTCAGCGGCGGACGTCCTGCGTAGGCCTGTGCCCGTTGCTGGTCCCGGAGTCGTCTTCGCTCTCTCCAGGTCTATAAAGAGGTTATGTTATGGTTTTATTACCCCTTTTTTTCTGATACTGTCTGCCCGGAAGTCTGCTCGCCGTCCCCTTTGGATCTGGAGACGTCGACAATAAGCAGGTATTCGCCACGAGGCGGTATTGCACCTTGTGGTGAATCCCCCTTATTTCCTGAGGCGGTATACCACCTCAGGGTGGAGTCTTCTTCGGACGTCTACTCCTGGGCGGTATTCCACCTAGGAGTCAGAGCGCCCCGATGGTAGTCGCCAGGGCGGTATGCCACCCTAGAGACCGGAAACGGCGAGAGGAATTTTCCAGGCGTTTCAAGGATGTCCACTCACCAAGTGGGCCGGAGAGCCCATGCTTGCGAGATGTTGAGAAGGCGAAGAAAAGAAGTTTTGTCCTTTCGTATTAATTTTAGCTCTTAAAAGAGCTGGTGTAAAACAAGGTAAAAAAAAGGGTGAAGCTATGGCTTTGGTAAAATATAAGAAACTTTATTTTACTGGTAGTGGCTAAGGACCTCTGGAGGTGTTCTCTCAGAGGCTCAACTTCTAATCCTCAAAAAGACAAAAGTAGCCCGGTATTTATACATATTATTCTTAAGTCTACGCGCCAATAAAAACGATTGTCAAAATGATTGACTCTTAGCAAAAATTCGGCGCTCCAATTAAAATTGCCCGCTGGTCTGACTGACCGATGGAGAAAGAATGGGCTCGTATGTAACTAACCCTCTCTTGAGTCTATCAGCCAACCGCGGTGACCTGACCGAACGCGCGCTTCATTTTCCTGGATTTCCGTCTGGCCAAAATTCCTTGACTTATTCCAGGAAAAATAAATCAAGGGGCGTTAAAGTGCCTACTGGCTTACATCAACTTTGAGAAAACCATTTTTTTTATAAGCTGACATTTTTGCTTAAATATGTGGGCGTAAAAAATTTTCCTAACCTTGTGCACAAAATTATAAATTGACATTCCTTTGGTTTAAATTAGAGTTCGGAAAGTTGGCATTTTTTTCAACATATTCAATAGGGGAAATTTGCAAAAAACGTAAAATAGTATTCATGAGGAAAGATTATAGCATCCTATAAGCACAACATTTTTTAGGATTGGGATTTCTTTGGTACACAGTACAATTTGAAAAAAACTGATTAGAAGAGATTGAGAAAAGGCGTAGCAACATGCTGTAGATTGTAAAATTTGTTAATATGGTCAAATGAAGAGTGGACATTCAAAAGGGCGTAACCCACATTTCTGAAATTTTACACGGCGGCACAAAAACGTTCCCATTTCGACAATTTTTAACCGAAAAATCTGCAACTCGGATATGTTGCTAATTACATAGGGAAATGTCGAAACCCGTGAAGCAGTTGATTTAAAATTGATACTTCGGTAGATATTCGCCCGTAAAGTTATGCCAGGGCGTAACTCGATGTGTATCGGCAATCAAAAGGGCGTATCTCGTCTCGGCCCTCTCGTTGTTTCTTTTTTTTCGCTGGTAATTAATGAGAAAATGCATATAAATTTTCGGTTTTTTCTATTTTTTCTTTATTCTTCACACGTATTGTCAAAATGTTTTTCAATTTTTGAAAATTCAAGTGAAAAAATTGGTTTTTTAGGTTTAATTTATTTTATTTTTTTAATTCTTTTTATTCGCCATAACTGGACTTCTAGAAGGAATAATGATAATTATAATACATCAAAATGCGCACGAGGATATGAGCAACAATACCTTTTTGTGAAAAAACTGGTTTTTTCAAAAACACAACACTTTTTATTGCAAAATTCGACGAGCGTCCATGTCGCACACGCACGAAATCGGTGGTAGGACACAGATAGACGCAAATAAACCGGAATTTCTCAGGAAGCTGATGTCGTACAAGGTTTACACTACTCGGTGACGACGCTAGATACCACAATCTGTACAAAAATAACGAAACAACCTGACGCTCAAAAAAAAACCCGGATTTCCCATAAGAGCTAATGTTGGGATACGCCCTTTTGATCGCCAGTACACCTCGAGATACAGATTTTTGATTTCCAAGTCGAAAATAAAAATATTTCCGATTGGAAAAAAAAATCGTTTGCGCTATTGTATTGGCATTAACCTCAAGAATTTTTGTAGCCAAAAAAACGATTTTTGAAAAATTGTGGGTTACGCCCTTTTGAATGTCCACTCTTCAAATGATCTTGAAATGTGCAAATTCATGTGCAAATGCACATTAATTGTCCAAATTTTTATACAATTTTACACGTAGTATTTTATCATATGAGGCTAAATATAAAATACCTTTTAAATATATCTTTAGTATGAAGCAAATTGAAAATAAGATTGCTTTAGAATAAAATTCTTTGAGAAAAAACTTAAAAAACGAATAATTTTTACTTAATTAAAGAAGTGTGAAATTAGCTTTGTGAACGAAATCATAGGTCAAAATTTCTTTGGCATATGGAGAATTTGAAATAAGTTAACATTTTAATATGCGTTAGATAGGAAAAGTTTTTATAAAAACGTAAAATATTGTACGCAAGGATAGATTCTGCCTTAATTTTTACACAAACAGATCTTTTGACATTAGAACTTCTTTGGTATACATTTAAGTTTTGAGTGTAAAATACTTCGAAATAAATTTTTGAATAAACTGACATTCTTTGCTTAAATAATAGCCTTGTGCAAATTATGATATATATAGTATATGAACTAAGGAAAGTTAATTTTTTGCCGTTTTTTCTTTTTTCGTTTCCTGGGAAACAACATTACTTAGGGAGCGTTCAAGAGTTAATTTTTCGTATCTCCTATAGAATGATTGAAAACTTTTCATATGATTTCAGAAAAGGAATATTTCTCTGCATATTTTTCTAGGATACAAAATGTTGTTTTTGATACGTGACGCTGTGAATTTAAATAATAAACAAACATATTATTGGTGTTGAAATGATAATATTAACTGTAATAACCTTAACCTTTTTTTATACCAACACAGAAATGTCATTAAAATTTCAGTTTATCATCAAAAGCATAGAGTGCTCTGCAAAATTACTCAAGTATTCTCAAACATTAGTAAATCATTTTTGGAATAGCTGGTAAATTTAACCAAACTTCGGAAATTCAAGAAAATTTTCATAGAATAACAAGTAATATTTGAATGTTATTCTTTCGATAAGTAACAATTGACACTGGAACGCTATCCCCAAAAAAAAATTTGCGTTACGTAACGCTCTAGGGGCGGGAGGGGGGTTAGCCTATTTGTTGAGCCGTGTTACGAGGGGGTCAAAAATTCCGAAAATCTGTGTTACGTAATACTTGAACGCTCCCGTAAACGGCACACTGGCCATAAACTTTAACTGTAGACATATTGGTTTTTCGGTAGATTCATGTACATTTGCAACAATCAATATTATTTGTCTATATAAACAATGTGTACAATCTTTAGCGTGATGACACGCATTTTTTCCAAATTCTTCTAATCAGTTTTTTCCAAATCGTACTATATACCAAAGAAATTCAAAAGTAAAAAATGTTGTGCTTATACGATGCTAGAATCTATTCCCACGTACACTGTTTTACATTTTTATGAAAATTTCTCCTATTGAACATAAACTAAAAAATGTTAATTTTCCAAATTCTACTTTATACCAAAGAAATTACAAATTATAGTTTTGTGCCCAAAGTTAGGAAATTTATTAGAGACCTTTTACCGAGACAACCACAAAAACATGGTTTTTTATTTACATTAAAATATTATTTAATGAAAAATGTTTCAACATATTTCATTCTATTCATAGGCTCCACTAAAGTATTCCACGTCAGGTGATAAAAAAACAAAACGATTTCGTCAAAAATTGACCGAGTAATAGCAATTTATTTTTTGAAAAACACTGATTTTCGATTATTTTTTATGACGAAAAATTGAGTGTTTTTAATTTTTATCTAAAAAAACTATTAAGGCTGCATAAAAATTGTATTAAGATAAAAAATTCATCATGACAAATCCTACAAAACGGTATTTTTGTTTTTGTGAATGACAGAAAAGAAAATTTATCACGATTTTCGTGCGTGGACATTAATCTCTGCTATGTTGTAATAGACGCTAGCACAGTTCGATTTTTACATTATACTCCTCTGTATGGTAATACACAATATTACGCTACTCTTAACTGTCGCATAGAAACGCGTAAATGCGCCGGAGTCGCGTAATATATTTACTAGGGCTTATTTAATGCATTATATAGTAAGCTTTTCAATGGTTTTTTCAAAAACTTTTATCTTTATTCTACACGATGATATAACCTTTCAAAGACAACACCAATTTTTTATAGGTCACACGCAAACTAATCCGATACATTCTGGTGGTAGTGTATGTATATTTATTAAAAATATAAAGCAGAGGATTTGAAACTACTAGATATGGATAGTTTAAAGGTTATAATGAAATTTTTAATAATCGTGTGATCATTTTTTGCAGATACCCTGGTGGAGATTGTACATCTGATATTTGGCTGTCAGAGGAACAGTGAATAAAAATGGAAATCACCATGTTTATAAATTCAAGCCATATTCTAAATGATCTTCCTAATTTACAAAATATGAGAGTGTCTACATATAAATTCTTCGTGCTATAATAAAAATGTAATAATTAGGATTTAAGGTTTATATGGAATTGAAGACTACAAGTACACTGATAACATACGAATTTCTTTTAAAAATATACCTTTATACCAGTCTATAACATCCCTACTTTCCTCCTGGTGCCAGACGCTTCAGTCAGCCAGGATTTGCCATGTGGGGGATGTCTTACGGGAGGGGCGCGCTTAGCAGTATCTGAGATAGAGATGGCGCCTTGGCCATGGTGGTATCCAGGGGGCCCAGGGTACTGGTGAGTCGGTCGGCCGGTCAGGTGAGATGGTTGGGTCTAGACGCCCCAGGGAGAACCGGTGCAGTGTGGGATCAGAGGCGACTGACGTCACACACCGCCTTCTTGTCCCATGGTCAAAGGTAATCGCATTTAGTCAAGGGGCAAGCTGGTTCGCCGGTGTTCTCATAATTCGGTGTCGATAATCTGGTAACGTTCGGTAACGACTGGTGTCGTTCGATAACATCTAGTGACGTCTGGTGACATCTGGTGACGTTCGGTAATGTTTTGAGTCGTTCGGTAACATATTACAATGTTCGATAACATTTGGTAATATTCTGGAAATGTTTGGTGTAATTGGTATTCACTCTACTCGGTGATGGTTGTCCAGACGTCACCGGAGCCGAGGTCAGTCAGGGGCACCTGACGTCGATCTTCGGCCTATGTCGAAGGCTGGCCATGGGCGCACCAATTCGTCGTCATTTGACGTGATGCCACCAGGTGGGGTATCCAACGGCCACCCCGGTAGAACTCGATCAGGGGCATTTAACGTTAAGCTCTGCTCTTCGCCGAGAACCAATCAAGCGGGCACCCATTTATTGGTAATCGACGCGAGCACGGTACGTCTGTCCCGTCGCAACATACCAGTCAGGGTTACCTGATGCTGGGTATCAGCTCCCACCGAGAGTCGACTATGGGGGCACCCTTTCGTCAACGCTCGGTCTGGCTCAGGTCATGTAAACCTAATGTATAGACGGTGGCCAATTTTTTCAAGTGATACCACCCCAAAAACGAAGTCGTCCGATCGGGCTTAATGTTTGGCTGAATTGAGTCCTATTTGATGGTACTTTCAGCAAATAAAATTTTTTTGTTTTGACAAATATTTGCTGAAATAGGGGTAAACATTTTTAAAAGAATCAAAATTTGACCTCCATTTTCGAAAATCAAAAATAAATTTGACTTTCTCTCAACTTTGGACCTATTTTATTATTTTCTAAATCATCTAGTTAAAAAGCTGAGATTTTTTCATATAAGCATACGAGTTGGGTATATTATTTCCAGATTTTATCTGAGAAGAGTTTCTTGAAGCAGGTTTGTCTTTAGATATAGTTCAATTTCATAATATAATTTTGTTGATTCTGTTGAATTATTCTAATTTCAAAAATCAATTATATCTGCAGTTGCGATATTCCATTTTTCCTCCTTCTGTTTCCTCTTCTGTTTTTCTTTTTCTTTTACTTTGTATATTACTTTCTATATAAGCTTCCTCCATAAATTGCGAAGAAGTACTTTTCTAATGATGTCTTCCAAAAAGGATCGCGAAATTTGGAAGGACAAATGCATTAATCCGTTCCGAAAAATGAAACATAACCTAGACCTTCAGACGAATTTTCAAGGTCATTTAATGGTCGAGACCATTTTTTGAAATAAAAACCCTCATTTTTGAGTCCCGATTTGAAAAGAGCCGGAAATTTTACGGTAGAAATAATATGCAAAACTGTCAATAATCTTAACCATTTTGATCTGTAGTTGCAAAATTTGAAGTCATTTTAAGGTTGACGTCAATTTTTTTCAGTGGAATCAAGTAATCAAGCACCCCAAACGTGAGATGCAAGGCAAAATCACGATAGTCAAGCACCCCAAATGTGAGAGGCAAGGGGACTCACGATAATCAAGCATTTCAAACGTGAGAGGCAAGGGGACTCACGATAGTCAAGCACCCCAAACGTGAGACGCAATGGGCTCACGATAATCAAGCACCTTAAAGGGAAAATAACTTATTGCGTCCACGTCGTTGTTTTCGGGTAACGCTGAAATTAGGTACAAGGTGTTGAAATTGTTTACAAATTCTCTACTACATATTCGAAGTGCCGCCAAACACTAATCACTAGATTCCACTGAAAAAAATTGACATCGACCTTAAAATGACCTTAAAATTTGCAACTGAGGGTAAAAATGGTGAATATTATTGACACGTTTGCATATTATCTACTTGCTAAAGTTCCCTTTAACGTATATTATTCACAGATATCTTCAAACAGGCAACCGAGTACATCCTCGGGTTGCGGATAGAGGGGCACTGTACCGAGGGTTATTGCTGCATACAGATACAAAACTAAATAAGCAGTTGCGGACAATGTTCCAGGGATGATCCCGAAGTAATAACCCCCAAGACAAGGTGTTAACGGCCGTTCCGAGGGCTACATGGTACTAGCGAGTGGTGTCTTCTACGGTGTCTCTAGGAAACCAGGTCGCCTCCTGGAGTACTCAAACCTTACCTTTGCATGCTGGGCTCTGCAGGGGCGGACCTTATACTTCCCTAGCTAATCGTGAGAATAACATGGAGAAAAATGATTTAAATAAAAGTATGTGTGAGGAATTATTCGGAGAGAAGTCGGAAGTAACAGTGGTGTCCAATTGCTTCGAGAAGTCTGACGCGAGGTGGCAGAAGAACTGTCGATACGGGACACTTCAGATTACAATGAAACGCATTTGCATTATTGAGGCAATGGTCCATAAAATGGATGAATTTTGCAGGATGAAAAAAACATGTTCCTGCCAACTAGAGAGGGTATTGCTGAGGTATTGCGCGAATTGAAGCAACTCCGCCAAGATACTGAGTACATGGGGGGCTGGGCCGAAATATTTGGAAATCAGCTGGGAAGGGCTCTTGGTAGGTAGGTGAAACTGGCGTGGGCCTAAAGTGATGAGAGCGTCAGGGATGAGGGCTGCGACAGCCCCACAAATTGTAGTGAGCAGTTCCCCGGACTTGTGTAAACGGCCGAGAGAGCTGACTGTGAGCCCGAAGGACACTGCAGCCAAGAAGCCGGAGATTAAGAGGCCTAAAGCCTCCCCAAAGGAAGAGAAATGGGTGGAGGTTCCAGACAGAAAGAACCTCTGAAAGAAAAAGCCTAAACCGGAGGCTAAGAAATCGGATTGGCCAAAGCATGTTCGCCCAGAAGCGGTGCCAATAAAGCCTGCTGAGGGATTGAGCTACGCGGGCATTTAAAAAAACCTAAAAAAGCACGTCTAACCTGACGAACAGGGCGTTACAGTTCATGGAATTAGTGAGACGCGCTCTAAAGACCTGCTGTTGGAACTGAAAGGTTCCAAAGAAGGCAGAGGGCGGCTAGATATCGCCTTGAAAGCGGTTGTTGATGCTAGTGGGACTATCCTCCACCTCATCGCCAGGATCGCGGTCGAGATCGCGGACATAGAACCCAGAATCGAAGCCGAGAATGTTTAAGATGCTTTAAGAGGTTTTTCTGATCATGGATTGGAGTTAGAACTCAAGGTAACAGGACACAGGAAGACGTATGTGCATCTGGAGGAGATGCGGGCCTTGAAATTACTTAAGGCTACTCACATCAAAATGGGGTGCATCCCCTGCAGGGTCCACCAAAATATGGAAGTAAATCGATGCAGTTTGCGGTATACCGTTTTCTGCCCGACTGTCGGCTTACGATTTTCGGGCCAAATCAATGACGGCCCGTACTGCGGCTGCCTTCCGAACTGCCGAAATGCGGCAGTTTGTGGCATAATGTTTTCGGCCTGTTATAATTATTATATTAATTAATTGGTTGAATCGTTCATGAAACGATCTTGGGTAGCGACGATTTGATCGAACTCTTGGGGCCCAGGACGTTCTCGGAGGAATCGACGTACGAGCAATTCGTCGAAGGGACGGGATCTTTTGAAGAGGACACGTCCTTGCCAAAAGGTTTAGAAGATTAGAACAAGTGTCGAGAAGAAACGAAAAAAGATGACTCGGCGAAGCCTCCACCCACTGCTACCCAAGACCAACCGCAAGCACGGTGAATTCTTTTGTTCCTGCATGCGAGCTCGTCGTGTTTCATCGTTTTGTCGAGGTGTTTCAAGACGTGCAATTTATTGAAAATGGATCAACGAATAAAAACGAGGGATAGGAAAAGAAGACATAGAGAAGTCCAACGAGCATTGCTGGAGATACGAAATCGAGACCTCCTAGAATTTGGAAACTTAGTTCAAAGTAATAACTAAACTATTTATCCATCCAATAACAATGATGTATTGTACAAACTTATTTCTTACTTGTATTTTAGAATCTTTTTGATTTTTTAGTGCGCGACCAAGAAGATGATGAATTGAATCATCCCCCATTTGATGCCGACAATAATTCAATCATATTTAATGAGGAGCAAAGAATGAAAATCAATTTTCATTTTGTCAAATATGTACACCATTAATATCAATAACTTTTTGTATTTTGAAAGGAATAAAAGGATTTGATGAAGTGACTGATAACGAAAGGGGTGATGCTGTCGAAGGAAATGTAAATAATTCCGAAACTGACGTAGAGAATCCAGAAGAACCTTCTGAAGAAAATATGCATCGTGATTTTGATCGGAACGAGGATGTCGAAGATGACCTTGAAAGCTATTGCAGCTACGATGATGGAGAATCCGGCGAGGAAAGCATTGAAGATTTAGACGAAATTCCTAATAAAATGGAAGAAGATTTAATCAATGAAGCCAACAATAGAGTTGACTTCGCTGAAGAATGGAAAGAGTGGGCGCTTAGCAGAAATATTCCCTTAACTCAAGTTTTAAAATTATTATTAATTTTAAGGCGTAACTGTCACCAAGATTTACCGAAAACTGCAGTGACATTACTTAAAACAAAACATAATTTTGAATTAGTAACGCTGGAAAATAATTTCAGTCTTACTTCACAATTCGTTTGCTTTGGTATGGAAAAGGGCTTATGGATGTGTCTGAATCCTGATTTACACCCGAATTGAAGAGTCGAATTACTATTTCACGTAGACGGGGCAAAAATGCATAAGTCTAGTTTCCATCAATTTTGGCCAATTCTGTGTCAAATTTTTCATAAGAGTGGAGCAATATAAGCCGTTTCCAATCTGTGTGCACATGGGAGTATCAAAACCTGATAACATGCTTTTTATTTATGGCTTCTTGAGTGAAATGCACAGTTTGCTCCATGATGGAATGGAGCTAAACGAAATAGTGTTTGACATCCGAATGAAGTGTTTCATTGCAGATACTCCTGCGATAGCTGCAATAAAATGCGTGAAAGGGCACAATAGTTTTAATGCTTGCGAAAAGTGCATTATTCGTGGACAGAAGATTCAAAATCAGCGTTGTTATTTATATATGGACGCAGTTGAACGAACAGATCGAAATTTTCGCGAGAAAACATATTCTTATCATCATGTAGGGATTTCGCCTTTGGAAAATTTACAAGTAATTGATATGGTCCAAATGTTTTGCTAAGAATTCATGCACATAGATTGTTTGGGGATTATGCAAAAGTTACTCGAGACATGGCTTGGATTGTCGCGCGGTGTTACAAGAAGGAGATTAAGTGACGAAAAGAAAGAGATATTAGATTTCATGTTGCAGGCGATCGATAAGCAGGTTTCTAGTAACTTTCAGAGGAAAACTGATTCTGGCGACCATGTTTCTTTGTGGAAAGTCACGCAATTTTAATTTTTTCTTTTATATTCTGAACCTTTCATCATGAAGCATGTTTTGTCTGAAGCTTTGTACAAACATTTCTTATTGTTGCTAGCTGCGTTTCGAATTTTGTGTTCAAAAGAGCGGGCTGTTCGCTATCACAACTTTGTTAAAAGATACCTTAGGAAATTTATTTCGCTCATGCCGATACATTACGGACAAGTATTGATGACAATGAATTTTCACAATCTAATGAATATTGCAGATGATTCGGAAATTTTTGATTGCAATTTGACAATGATTAGTGCTTTTCCATTTGAAAATTGACTTGGAAAAATCAGGAATGTCTTCAAAAGTGGGTATAAGCCCATGGAACAACTTTGCAACCGCATGTAAGAAAATTTCTTCTCCAGGCAGAAAATTCCAAGTGTCCTTCAAGATACCAAAGTAATGCGTGGAAAAATTTGTTTAGTTGACCCTCGCTCGAGGATAGTCTAACGCGTTTTATTTAAAGAAGTAGTTTAAAATTCAAAATCAGTTAATAATATGGTTTTGCTGAAAAATAACAATGTATTTTTTGAAATCAGGCGAATGTATCGTTCATGTGATAATGAAAGAGATATTTATCTGGTTGGAGTTGAGTCGATGAAGAAAGGAGAGCCTTTTTTCGATCATCCAACAGATGCAGCTAAATTAGGAATTTTTTATTTATCTGGCCATACTAGCGACGAGAAAATAATTATAAACATAAGCCAAGTTAAACAGAAGGTAATCAAAGTAGTTGCAAAACCAGAAGAGAATACGAAGAAGAAGATATGAATACTGCTATCGCAGTATCATATTTACATTAAATTTCATTTAGTTAATTTCCTTATTTGTAATCTTTATACCTGCGTAGAGTTTAAAAAAGTCTTCGACTGTTACATTCAAATATTAACTAATTTTGTTTAGTATTATGTGAGGTCGTTTATCTTCTACTCTCGAACTGAGAGTGTATTATACACGCGCCTACGCTTATCACTTTAAATTTTGGATGAAAAGGGAAAAGTTGCTCTAATTAAGTTCAAATCAAGTGGCTAAAATTCACATAAATAAAGATATAATTTATTCTTAAAAAAAAAAAAAAACTGATGTGAACATTTTTGTAGAAGAGTTAAAAGACGGAATAAAAATGAATGGGAACGATACAATGTTCGAGTTTTGTACATTACCGCATCCTGTGGTTTTTACTCTAGATCCTTATCCTACCGGATGTCCTGGAAGCAGAAGCATTGCAGAGAACACGTTTTTGTTGTTGAAGTCCTGGGTTATCCGGACCAAACTTGATTTAGTCTTGCCGTGGTCCCAAAAAGGAACCACCCTTTTTCTTTACTTCAACTTGATAGTTTCAAGGTGAGAAAGAGATAGATAGCTTTTAACTAGAAGGGAAGCAGAACTTTTAAATTGCCTATCCTTCACCACTCTTGTCTCACAATAAACCTATTTCTGTTTATAAGAAAATAAACTCCTCATCGTTTTGAGATTCGACGAGATGTAGATTTTCTTAACTAGTTAGTATTTAACTAACTAGATTTTTAGCTCCAGATCACGACACACCATTGATACTTGCGATCAATTGACTAGCAGCGAACTTCTATGTAGAAAAAACCCGATTTTTGGTTGTAAGAGTATTTTGGTATACTCTGAGTGGCACGATCCCGCGTTTGGCTTCTGTCGCACAGTGGGCTCGGAGACCACTGAAAGTGGCTAAAAGTCAAATTTTTAAATATTTATATGAAACTTGGTATAAGGAGGTTTTTGAAGTCACTGATTTCGAATTTGACGTCAAAATCCATAAATTGAAAATGGCGGATCCAATATGGCGCCTGAAATTTCTATAATTTTACATATTTATATGAAACTTGGTATAAACGGGGTTCTTGAGGTCGCTGATTTCGAATTTGACGTTGAAAGTTAAAATTTCAAAATCGCAAATGTAATATGGGAACTAAAATCACAATTTTTTTTATAGATTCACACGATTTTAGGTGAAGAGTTTTTGAGAAACTTACATTTCACACATGTAGTTTTTTGTTTTAAAGCCTGCAATTAGTCTACAAAACTTGTAGTATCGAAGGTCTGCCACGTACAGGTTGCAGTGCATTTAGACCTCTTCTTTCGGGATACTTAATTAATATGAGTACCCTTGCCTCTCACAAATCAAGGTCCTTTTTTAAATGAGTCCTCTTGCCTCTCATTAATTATCTCCGTCCACGTCAAACTCTTCTTCAAAGGTTAATTCGAGTTCGTCTAATAACTGGTACGTTTCGGGAAGTCCAGTCAATTTTTATTCTGCTTCGTCGCCTTCCATTCCTTCCACATCTTCCACATCCGATGTTACAGCTGCTTCTGAAGAAATTGGTAGTAATAACTTTTGCACTTCCTCGGGGAGTAGTAAGTGTTTGTTTTTTTGACGCCACGAATTGAAGCTTGCAGTTGAAATTTTTGGGTTGGAGGAATCCATGACTCTATAGAAGAGATCAGTCAAAGTGATCAAGCGGCTGTGCTTTCTCGTAAGATCGCGTATGTACTGTTTATAGTTTTTATTACGTGCTTCGGACGCTTCTTGAACAAGCATTCCGACAGGCAACCAGCTATTTCTCATTATGTCCGTTCCATGGATAAGAATCTTGTGGATCGTCTATGACATGAGTTACCAAGAGTGGCACTTCACGTACATTTTGGCGGTTAAAAAGCAAAGATCCCCAAACAGAGTAGAATTTACTGGTACCTGAATAGACAGAGCGACAAGGATAGATTTCATTTTCTTAACATTCAGCCAGTAGGTTCGGATCCTCAAAAGCTTTACGGGCCGTATTACCGTCATTGGTAGTACCATTACCTCCTGGCTTCGGTTAATCAACATTAATCCCCAATTTTTCGCGAACAATGTTTTGTACGTAAAGCTTTCTTTTTGCAAATGCAATATTCTCACTCTCACTTCCTACCTAACATACTTTGAAGTCCAGTCTGTACGAGATATGCAAGACAAACTCAAACATTCGAATCCATGCATGGAGTGAACTTATTCCATATATAAGTGAATTTGGATTTGCAGTAAATGTACCCTTGGTTATGTTAGAGAGATCTTAAACTGCTTTGGAGTCGAATGGCAGAAGGGGCAATTTTGCATGGATTTCGTGTTCGTGATGATGCTCATTACTTTGCCATCTATCAGGGTTAAACATAGGCTGAAGTGTATGCGAATGAGAGTATCATTTAACATCATTTCAGTAGCTCTCAGATCATTAATTTCGGCTTCTACTTAGGCTTTTCGTCTTGTGATGACATCTTCTGACTCTTTTACGTACTGCAGATTAAGAGGTCGAAAAAATCTAGATGATTGCGATAACTGGTTGTTCCACAGTAGTATATTTTCATTCGGAGGCCAATGCAATGGGATGAGCGTTGTAGCGGATAAATTTCGGTCGCTAACATTAAGAGACGTCTTTCTAGTAACAGTGTGATCTAATAATGCCTGTAGAGAAACTTTAGCTTCATCTTCCGTGATTGATATTGTTGATTTTGGGGGTCTGCATGAAGCTGTAGCCATTCGAAGGCTGTCGTACGGTGGGAAAACGTCCGCACCTTGTCCCTTCATTAATAAATGCATGCTAATGTAATCCTGTTCAAATAAAAAACGGTCAAGTAAGAACGACAATGCTTTTTCTGGCGTTAACTTTACCGGCTTTGGTTCCATGAGTAATTTTCTTATTTTATATTCTCTTTCGTATTCACTTCCAACCTTTTTGATGACTGTTGCTAAGTCCTTTTCTCCAGAACGTCTTGCTGCATAACGACATGCCCTAAAAAGCCATTGAGGATCATTCTCATTTGCATTGCTAATTGCTGCTGCATCCCTCCTCTTCGATCTTTCAGATTTCAGCTTGAATGAAGTAGATGGCCTACCAAGTCCCGGTAAAGAGACGGTTTCATTTAGATGAGTTTCTGAATTTTTTAAATCGAAGATTTTGAATTCAGAATTAAACCAGGCATCATTCTTTGCCCGAAACCTTTCTTGCGTTCGCTTAGAAGCTTCCTAATTAATGTTAAATCTACTTCTCAGAGTCCTTAGGGCAACCTTCAGTTTATCCAATTTCTCATTTTGTATATCTTCGATTTGAAGGTTTAGTTTCTTCATAATGTATGTATGTATGTATGTACCGACTAATAATTAACCGACACATTCATGACATCCACTCCATGCTTATCACAAAACAATTCTATGAATTCTTTTTTCTTTTAACAATACACTACTCGACATATTAAACGTTATAATATATTATAAAAGATGCTGGTTTGCGATCAATGAGGATCAAATATAAAGAAGAAAACTCTTTATGATGTTAAAATTGTTGCGACGTTTCGTTGGCTATGGGTTTGCCAACCTCATCAGGTTTTATTAAATTAAAAAAAAACACCAAATAGTGAAATTGTCACACACAAGAAAAATAAAAATAAAATTAACTTAATATCAAGAACATACACAAAATTATTAAATTTTACCTTTATAAAAGAAGGTTAACTCATGATGAGTAATGTCGAGAATATAAAATTATAATAAAAGTCATGATTTTACTTGATAAAATGACGTGATGTCATGGAGTCGACGACACTTTGTCTACTAAATTATTAGATTCAAATAGTTAACTTTAAATATTGACAACAGTTATTGTAAACACAGAATTTGAAATGTAAACAGACATCAGCTGGAAAGCGATTATGAATTTAATCTATTAAGTAATGAAAAATAAATTCTATTCAAAGTAAATATGTCTTCTTTTTTATTTATACTAAATTTATTGAATTTTATATGGATCATCTCTGATGTTAATCTTTTCCGATAGTCGGAGACATAATCAACAATCCTGGTATTTTCCCAATCAAATTCATGGTTGAATTCCAATTGATGTTCACAGACTACGGATTCACTGTTTTTTTTATTTTTGTGTTCATTAATACGAACTCTTAATGCTCTCTTAGATTCACCAATATAAGTCGCAGTGCAATTTTTACAATTAAATTTGTATACAATATTAGTTTGTTCCCATTTGTTTGTGGAGTCTTTACCTAATTTTATTATTGATTTCAAAGTTTTGTTGACGACTGGAATAGTTGAAATATTGTATTTTTTAAAAATATTAGACAATTTAGTGAAGTTTGTTACGTTGTATGGCAAACATACCTTTGGTTGATATCTGTATAAGTTTGAACGGTTTTTTTTATTTAAAGAATTTGAAGAGCTGTATTTAATTTTATTCATACGGATTTTTATATTTTTATCAATGAAGCTATTTGGTTAATCGTTGTTTGATAATATTTGTTTAACAATCTTTAAATTGGCGTTATGAAACGTTTTGTGAGATAAAGATATCGCTCGGTCAACTAAGTTATAAACAATATTTTTTTTCTGACAAATTGGATGATTGGAAAAGTAATTAATTGTTCTATTTGATGAGGTAGGTTTTTGAAACCAATTAGAAATAATTTCATTATCTTTTATAATTAATGACAAGTCCAGAAAGTTAATTTGATTATTTTGTTGAACTTCAAAGGTGAATTGTAAGTTCTTATCTTGTGAATTAAAAATGTTTAAAACCAAGTCAATAAATTTCTTTTGTGCACACAGAATAGTATCATCTACAAATCTGTAATAAAATAAAGGAGAGCAATTATGTTTGTCTTTTAAAATTCGTAGGCAATCATTTTCCAAATCATCCATGACAATGTCTGCGAATAGAGGTGAAATTGGTGAACCCATTAGAGTGCCAAAAATTTGCAAATAAATATTATTATTAAAGGTAAAATATGTGTTTTCGAAAAGAAATTTAGTACAATTTATAATTTCATCAAATGGAATTCTACAGTTATTATGAATAAGCTGACATCTTCAGTCTAAACTTTTTAGGACCAAATCACAGGGTACATTTGTAAATAATGAACTGACAACTAGTGAAAGGAGAACATGATTATTATCTACAACGAGATTTTCCAATTTTCTTTTAAGATCTAAACTGTCATTTAAATGTGATTTTGGGACTTTGATACTGTCTTTTGATTCATCATATAGTATTTTTGCTAAAAAATGCGTGGGACTATTGATCAAAGAAATTATGTGACGAAGAGGTGTATCTTGTTTGTGGATTTTAGGTAAGCCATAGTATTTAGCTAATACAGTGTTTGTTAGAGTAAGTTGATTATTGTGGAATTTCTATTTTAAAAATTCATTATCATTAAGTCTCTTTAAAATGTTAGAAGTACTGCTTTGTAATTTTTTCAAAGGATTTCTTGTTATTGGGATGTAGGTGGAAGTATTTGAGAGAAGGTCAGTCACTTTTGTATTATAAGTCGATTTTTTTAGACAAACAGTAAGGTTGCCTTTGTCAGCATTAGTAAAAAAATATCAGGATTGTTTTTTAAAAATTGTTTAGTAACTTTTAACTTGTTGGCGAAATTTCTGTCTTCCATGGAAATATGAGTGTCTTTATTGAAATTGTGCATAATATTATTTGTTACTTTTTCTCTTATTTCATTCTTGTGATCACTATTGATGTCTAAGGATAACAATAAAGATTCTACATTTTTAATTGTATCAATTACATCTTGTTTAGAAATTTTTTGTGGAACACTGTAATTTGGTCCCAGAGAGACGATATCAACAACATCCGACGGTATTTGTAAATCAGATAAATTTCTAAACCAACTGTCTTTATTTGTTTTCCTGCAGCGATATTTACTTGTTGATAATGAATCAAATTTCTTTTGATGCTTTTCGTTAAATTTGTTTAGTATGGAGTTAAATTTAGAATTTGAAAGATAAAAAAACTTATTAACGGTATTACAATCTAAATTGGAATCGAGAATTTGTTTCTTAATACGTTCGAGTGATTTTTTAATAAATTCAATATGGATGTGGATGTCTCTAATTTCTGTTTTCAAAAGTTTTCTTAAATAATGTTGATTTAAATTATAAAAATCTTTTTTACCTGAGTTACTGTAAAAGTGAACATTTTTTGGACGCTTATAAAAATTTATTAGATGTTGAGGAAATGCATCATTACTCCTGCAAGCTAATAAAAATTGTCGTTTAGAAGTAGACTCAGCGAGACGTCGGTTATTTGAAGTCCAATTTTTGAGGTGATTCTTAGTTAGTTGTCCGTAATGACTTTCAATATATGAGAAGAACTTTGGCGTTTTTGATGATGCTAAGACTCTTTTCAAGTGAAGAACTGGTAGTGCCACCCTCCATATTAATATTATAAAAGATGCTGGTTTGCGATCAATGAGGGTCAAATATAAAGAAGAAAAATTAATTAAAAATTAATAATTTTGTGTATGTTCTTGATATTAAGTTAATTTTATTTTCCTTGTGTGTGACAATTTCGCTATTTGGTGTTTTTTTTTGTAATTTAATAAAGCGTGATGAGGTTGGCAGACCCATAGCCAACAAAACGTCGCAACAATTTTGACATCATAAAGAGTTTTCTTCTTTATATTTGACCCTCATTGATCGCAAACCAGCATCTTTTATAATATTAATATGGAGGGTGACACTACCAGTTCTTCGTTATAATATATGTTCAATAAATCTCTTCAAAATATAAATTGAAATGAACTATCAATACTTCATAAAACTCTGACACACAATGCGATTTGGTCCTAAAGTTCTGATAGACGAGTGGCAGACGACAAATGACAGATAAACAAAAGAGCAAACGCTGACAAGAAAAATTTTCCCGAAATCGGTTCACCTAACGCAAGCCGCGATGATTGCTCTGTGCATTTGCAACTGTGCACGCTCAACTTCATTCACTAATATCTTCGTCAAATGTCAATAATGGCAGAAGGTGGCAAATAACCTGACAGTAAACATCATAATGAACCTAAAAGCACTATATAACTTTAGATACCAGGTGTAACCTCGGGGAACTTTTGATTCAAAAATTGTCTATTGCTGTGAATTCCTTAAATGCATGAGTTCAAAGTGAGAGGATTCAAAACCGAGCTAAAATTTGGACTTCTTTTCTATAACGTAATTATTTATGACCACTTTAATGGGCAGCAATAATTGTAACATTTTGATTCGTAACATTATGAACGAGTTTTTCAAAGATTTTCTTTAAAAAACAGTAACAATAAGAAAACAAAAAGTATTTTCTTTATTATTATAGTCTGGATCTAATCAAGACACTTAGAAGACTGCGAATTTGATTTTGCCTTGATCCGTTTTACTAGTTTGTCGCGAGGTGATCATGGTATGGTTTTTTGATGATTAAGGAGTTAATGATTGGACAGAGGTAATAATGGCAGGGAGGATTCATGAATTTGCACAAATGCTGATGTGGTTATTGCGCCATTTGCTGATTTTTAGATGACAATTATTTCTCCCCTCTTTCTACACCTATCGTGAGAAAGGAAATGTGCTCATCATTTTTTAGTTTTTGATGCATGGTCGTCAAATTGTAGAAAAATTTTTAGTTTCTAATATATTTCAGAGTAAATCTAAATATATATATTTAATTAGTCTAGGCTTATAATCTTTAGGTGGATTAAAGCCTTAACATAATTATTTAAGTATTCAGATGAGCTTTGGGTTTTAGTTACAAAAGTACGTGGCTTTTGTGGCGGGAGATCAGCTGGCTAAAGCATTTGGGCAAGGAGAGATGTATGAGAAGGAGATGCAATTATGAGATGTATGGTAGCCTCGAGATGCACAGTAGAGCGCATTAAGATTTTCTAAAAGAGACCGATATATTGGGCATGTGTATGGGCGAACGAAAGAAGGAATGGGTAAACGGTGGAAAGCTGTGGCGACAAACAGTGCATGGGTGTACGTGTGCTGGATATCTCTCTCTCTTCCTCTCTCTTTTCTCTCCTGTGTGCTGGATATCTCTCTCTTCCTCTCTCTTTTCTCTCCTATTCGTACATTCTATCGCAGTGATATAGTCGCGAGTCTGCTATTGCTCATTCTTTTTCCTATTCAATTCTTCCTCCGCTCATCCTTGTTCTTATATTATCGCTCTCACTTTACACTCATTCTTCGCTTTTCTCTCATTTCATACCTTTATAGTTTATAGCGATTGAGTGCCTATGCACTCTCGCTATCAATTAATCTACTTTATAAAACATTAATGCACCTGAAAAACATAAGGGTGAACTCTTCTAAAAGCAATCGATATTCTATAAATTAGATTTTGCACATCAATAAAAACATTTTCCAAAAAATATTGCACACTTTGGACCGCCCATAACACTCTGTGACTAAATATAAAGAGAAAGACACTTTTACTTACTTTTAGCGTTACCCTGAAAAAACAGATTCGGAGAGCTTGCGCAGCCATCTCTCGAGAAATTTTGTTGAAAACTGTGGACGCTTTTGACAGACGTTTACGTTTGTGTCTTCAAGCCAATGGAGAGCACTTCGAACAGTTAGTCCGTGGCTGAATGTAACACTGGTAGCAATGGTGAGAGGTAAGGGGACTCACGTTAATCAACCATCCGAAATGTGAGAGGCAAGGGCAACTCACGACAAAGAAGCATCTCAAAGGAAACAGAGCTTACTATGTCCACGCCGTTGTTTCTGGGTTACGGTAAAAGTAAGGACAAAGTGTCTTTTTTTTTGTAATGTCACAGAGACGTGACATTGTCAAGATTGTCTGGGTGTAACAATCCACAGCCTGAAGTCTACGAAAAAAATGTATCCGGGCACAGAGTACAATCTAAGAAAAATCGTCTTGACCTTCAAGTCGCCTTGAAAATTGACATGAAGGTCATGATGGTCACACACACTCTCTCGCTGCACTCGAGCCGCTGGTACACCAGTCGCTCTCTCTCTCTCTAACTCTCTCTCTCTTACTACACTGTCGCTGGCACCCAGCCAACATACACACTACGGAAGCTTGTATTCGCCAACCTGCCACAGTGTAGCTAGTTGTTGGTTTTTGCCAGTCTAAGCGGCTTGTATTCGCCATTCCGCACTTCCTGCTTGCGACCCGCTAGCCGGAAGGGCCGAAGAAACTTGTGACACTGCCGGGAGTGGCGAATACAAGCCGCTTAGACTGGCATAGACCAACAACTAGCGACACTGTGGCAGGTTGGCGAATACAAGCTTCCGTATACACACAGACACTCCTGCACTCAAGCCGCTGGTATCCCGGTCAGTCTCTCTCTTTCTCGCCCTCTCTCACTCTCTACATTGTTGCTGGCATCCAGTCGACATACACACGCTCTCTCTCGCTGCACTTGAGCCGCTGCTATCCTGGTCGGTCTCTCTGTCTCTCTCACGCCGCTAGCAACTCAGACGGTAACTCCGATCATCTCCACCCCGGCTACAACGCTCCGGCTTCCACTTCCTACACCATCCCCGAGGACCATATCAAAATGTTATGAAATAAAATTGTTTACTATATAAAGATCTACAAGTCTGAATCGCAACTTTGTTTCATGAGATGTATATGGTGTGTTCTATGGCAAATCGGACGGGTTCAGGACTCCATGTTTCCGATTTACTCGAAATTTTAAGGATTGATAGACTAATATAAATAATGAAAAAAACCCTAAATTTGAAATTGTTTCATGCATTATTTAAAAAGTTATGGGATAAACAAAAAAAAAGATGTTTTGGCTAGAGGTCTGCGCCGACGTGAGAGATCGGCGGCTGGCGGCGCGCCGGCGTGATGCGGTTCTAAATTTTCGGCGTGGCGGCGTTAATGTCAGAGCGTGTTTATAAAATGGTTTTTCTTTCATGTATTTCTTGTTCATAAATTTGAAAAAGATAACGAAGAACATTCCTTTATAAAGTTTAATAAATATTTATTATTTATTCATACAAAATTCTTAATAAAAGCATCATTTAGAAGAAATCTTAAGTTATAGAATTGATTAGGAATTTAATAGGAACTTCGATTTAATTTTTAAATACATTTTTGATTTTTTCGTCTTTTTGACTCTAAACCTTTAGCAAAGTTACTCTTTAATCTTTGTATATTAATTTCTTTACAAAACTGTAGTTATCGTGAATGAAGATTGTTTTGTCAACATTGAGAGGATTTAAAGATGATCTCTTCACGTTGAGGATTAGCCCTCCTGCAGAAAAAACGCGTTCACTTGGTGCGCTAGTTGCTGGAATAGACAAAACTCTCCTAGCAAAAAATGACAGCCACGGCATCTGCTTACTTATTGTTTTCCAAAATCCTAGGACATCTCCATTCTTTACAGATGATGGATTGAATGCAGAGAAAAAGGAATTGCATTCTCGTTCAATCGCAGTTAAACTTTCAGATTGGCCATCTAGTGAATGTTTCGCCGCAAGGGAAACTATGTGATCTTCACGCTTTGTTTGCAGCGTTGAATTTGTTGCGCAAGCATTAGCGTAGTCAGTCGGAAGGTCAGTTTGTAGAACATAAAATCGAACTTGATCTGACAAAAACTGTGACTTAGTCGTACAGTGATCTTTTAGAACAAGGTCGACTTCTTTTAAGTTTTGGAAACGTGGATCTAAAAGCGCTCCTGCAATTTGCACGTCCGTAACGGGGAACCTGTAGTCAAAGTTTTTTCGCATGTCTCTTTTCATTTTAGATAAGCAGGATCCATCATCTGCCTTTTTTTGTAAAATAGAACTCAATTCACTTCTGAAAAGTAGATTTAGATTGATGGTAGGTTCGGAGTCCTTTGAAAGAATCTCAGTGGCAGATCGAAAGTTTTTAAAAAAAATCACCATATTTTCTAATAGTTGCCATTCTAGAACTGAAATATGAATTTTAGAACAAGACTTCTTTAGAAGTCTAACAACAGGAGCCCGCTGAGATCCCAGACTTTCAAGAACTATCAAAAATGAATGCCATCTAGTAGGACAATCTTGCTTGATTGTCTTACGATGATACTCTTTCCTTGTATCTTTTGCGACTTGTTCACTGCTTTCTTCGGCTCTTTCGTCAGTATTATCCCCAGTGATTTTCGCAATTTCTTCTTCTACTTCTTCCGTGTCTATATTGTTGCTTTCCTTATCGCTGACGTCCGCTTGATCCTGTTTCTCAATATCATCGATAACACAGTCTTCTACATCGTAAATTCTCTGCAGAACTATGCGTTCCTCTTCATCACATTCCTTTTCAAATTCAATTGGATGATAGCGAATACAGGTCACAGCTTTCTCCATCTTATGTTTGAATTTTTGTATCTCAGGTCAGCAAAAATTTCTTTAGTATTCTATTGAAACTCTTCTTTTATGTCAAAAATAGCTTCTGGTATAGCTTCACCAGTATGTGAAGGCTTTAAAATGCGCGTAGCTAAAGTAAGGTGAATCAAATTAAAGTCTTCATTGATATAATGGTATGTAAACGTAATATACGGACGTCTGCGATATTTGTCCTCCCACATATCAAGCGTCATAGCACAGTAGCGAGAACTATTGTTAACATAACTTTGCACCTGACGTTTAACTTCGTCATATACATCGTTAAGAGCAGTTCTTGATATTGTTGTCGAAACGGGAAGATCTTCCTTTGATTTGATAACTCTGCAACTCTAAAAACACAAAATATTTAATTTAGTATATATGCACATATAGAAGATTATACTTCAATGCTTAAAGGTTTACCTAATTTTACAAACAAAAAAAAAGAATCAGTGAACACCATACCACTAAAAAATCCTGGAACCCTTCGCGTTTTATTGTTGTAAAAGGCATTAAGTCTCTTGAAAAACATAAAGCCAGTTGACGTGAAAGGAGCCATTTTTCATCCTTCTTATTTTTTTGCTTTGATACTGGATTCGCAAACTGCAACATGCTCCTTTGCTTTTCCAGTCTGGATGTGTTGTTTTCGTCTTTAATATTATGAGCCTCTTTGAGATGACGAGATAAATTTCCTGTACTAACACTAACATTATAGAATTTTATGTCAAAACTGCAAAATTAAAATCACAAAGCCGGATATAATTAAATACATGCTTTTAATAGAATCCCGTTTCTTGTTTCTTCTCAACAAAACAAAAAACAAAGCAAAAAATAACGATTTCCAAAGTCAGCCAATGCGGTCCTGTTAAAACATAACCTCACATTAGTGAGTTAGGGTTCTAAGTCGAATCGAATTGAATTATCCATATAACGTAAATCACATATATGATATAAAATACTTACCTCCAAAAAGCGTTGTTTTCCCTTGATTCCGATTCAATTTTTGCTCTTTCTAAACACTCACGGCAGTAGACTTTTTTGACGTCTACTATTCTTTTTTTATTGTTTTCGGCATAAATCAAATTTCCGAAATGCTTCCACGCAAAACTTTGTCTTGAATTTGATTGGAGAAGATCAATGCTGAACATGTCTATCGGGTTTTGAAGGATTTTTGCTGCCATTAAAGCTGTTTCATTTCAGTGAATCAATAATGTAATTGATAACAAGTACAACCGTCAGTACAAACTAGCAGTAGACACCAAGAAGATATCTGACGATGGTCATAAGTAGAGCTATATCGATTGAGAAAGTCGATACTTGCGCAAATTATATGCGCAACTATACATTACCATTTGGTTACATTTGCATTTAGTTTGCGCATGTCGAAAGTTTTTGTGCAGCCAACTTCAGTGTTGTGTTGAGTGGTCTTGACATACTCACGCCATGCTCACGCCGCCGAAAATTGAGCACGGCGGCACGCCGGCGCGCCGGATAAAAATCGGCGGCGTCCAGGCGGGAATGAAAAATCGGCGGCGGCGTCGGCGTGGCGCGGCGTCGCATACCGCTAGTTTTGGTTCTTATTCATTTGTTTAAAAACTGGAAATAGGAAAAATTCTGAAAAAAATTACACAAACGTATCATTAAATGGCCGATGTAGTAGTATTTTTTAGAAAAATGTTTACTCCAAATTTAATAATAAAAAAAATGTTTTTTTCAAACAAATTGAAATTTTGAAAAAACGCCATCTTTTAAAAATCTGAAAAAATTCATAGTGATAGCCCCAAGTATTACGCAAATTTAAGGTGTATAATTGAGGTGCGCACTAGAAAATTGCGCGAAATATGGATTTTTTTGTAAAGTGATGTACGTGGAATCACGATCTTCGATCGACGGCATTGAGCGCAACTTTCACTAATGCTGTATTAACTGTCTACTTTTTCGAGAACGTTAGTATCAAAAAGTGATGAGAAGTGATTATTTATTGTTTTATGATCGCGTTATACTCATAACATATGAATAATGCAATGAGTTTTACGATTATATATAAATTATTTTAAAATAATTTTTTTTATTATCATAAAAATAAATATTTCCGTAAAAAATCCACGAACAAATTTTTTGCGTAACTTAATTAGAAGAGTAGAATCGAGTTCCGTTATCATGGTGAGTGATACACTCTTCTAATTATCGACATAATCGACTGAAATGATTTGGAAAAATTATTAAATAGTTCATGATGTATCCGTAGCCAAATAGGCGTAAATAGATTCTGTGAGAAAAGTTGTGTGGAACCGGCGTAGCTCAGATGATAGAGCATTCGACCGGCAATCGAAAGGTCCTGGGGTCGATAGCCAGCGGAGTGGAAGCGTTCCTTTTATCACAGAAAATTTTCCAAAATTGAAAAAGAAAACATAAATTCTAGGCGAAATAAATCTTATTCTTTTCCATCCTTTTTCTAAAACGTCATCTTTCATAACTCTTATCCTGTATGCGTTGCAAAGGAGTGCATTTTTTTCAACAACTTTGAATTTATTGAGAAAATGCTCTGGGAATGCCCTCAAACTACTTGCATTCGAATCTGCGAGCATAATTTATTAAAAGGAAAATGAATTTTAAGCTCAGGCTTGATAAATTATTTATAGATTAGCACGTGATAATTTCACTACACGGAGAAAAATAGTTGAATTAATTATTTAAAGAGCAAAGTATACTCAACGCAACCCCAAAGCTTAGACGAATTACAGAATCGGATTCTGCGAGAGGCTACTTTGATTGATAGGGAGATGATTCGTAATGTTGTAACTCATGTTTACAATCGCATAGCTTTTTGTCAAGAAGCTCAAGGTTTTCAGTTCGAACATCTTCACTGAAGCGTGAGAGGCAAGGGGACTCACGCTAATCAAGCACCCCAAAGGGAACAGAATTTACTACATCCACGTCGTTGTTCCTGGGTAATGCTAAACGTAAACGTAAACTGCTCGGAAAAAACCTTGAAAAAACCTTGAAGATAATCACCAAGATCAATACAGAGCTCACCAATGAATTTCTCGTTGAAATTTACTTCAGGAATTACACTGACCTCTTGGAAAACTGTTGATTTCAAATAACCTTTAACTGACCTGGAACGTTACAATTGACCTATGACTTGGGTACGTACTTGAACGTAGTATTTTTCGCTCTATCGATTGCAGATGTAAAAAACGGGGGTTTCCGTTTAAAAAAATCTGCCCGCTTCGCGGGCACATTCTCATAGCGCGCAGCTCGCTTCGCTCGCAAGTTTGAGCGCGCCTAGGGCGCGCGATTTGATCGTCACGCTTCGCGCTCGGTCTTGTGCTCTTCACATACATTCAAGTTTATTTATTATAATTTGATAGTGAAGCTCAAACCAATTTTATAATAATATTACAGATGATGTGAATTACACATTTTCTCAAAGTCACTCAATTTCTTTTTGAATTTAAGTGAAACAGGAAATTCAATTTACTTAAGGCTCTATCAGCCTTAAGGAACACATTCTCATCATGGCGCTCGCGCTTCGTGCTCGATTTTCTGTATACATTTCAGTAACTTTTTAATAAATTACGTGATTAAAATAATTTATTTTCTTCCAAATCTCTCAAAAAGGAAAAACAATCGTAGACTTTATTTAAGGAAACGATTTTCCAGAACAACGCTTATTTCGTATCTCACATATTTTGGTGAAAAAATCGAATTTTTTTAATATTAAAAATCAAAACATAAAATATAAATCCTGTCCCGAAATGTCTTAATGAGAATTTGTAGACCTCATTTAGGCAAACAATTTTCCATCTAAACGTTTTTTTTGCATCTCACATATTTTGTCTAAAAAATGGAATTTTTGAATTTTAATCGTATTTTTTAGAATTGAAACGAAAAATATATCTTTTATCAGAAACTGTGTAAAACAAAATTTGTAGATCTTTTTGAAACGACAAACTTTGTATTCTTACGTTTTTTTCGTATTTCGAATATTATTGTTAAAAAATTGAATTTTGGATTTTCAATAGTTTTTTTTTGAATTAAAAAGAAAAATATGCATCTTCTGAAAAAATGTTATAATGCAAATTTGTAGGTCTTTATTTATTTAATAATATTGTATCATAACGTTTTTTCATATTTCGTATAATTTAACTGGAAAATGGAATTTTGATATTGACTTTTTTCGAATTCGAATATGCTGTAACATTTCTAATTTTGATTTAATCAAAAAATGTTATCAGGATAATTTATAGAGATTTATGAGCACTATCAAAAACCAGTATTGAAATTTTTGATTTTTTCAAAAAATTATTTTCAAAAACACAAAAGTTGTGCTCAATCCCTCAATTTTGATTGGATGTGGCTGGTTAACGAACTTGTCCTTACTTTTTCGGCTCCGATAAAGTGTACCAAAGCTCAATTCAATCTGATAATTCTATCGAGAGTTATGCCGCACACGACCTACAGACAGACAGACAGACACTTTCGTAAAAACCATTTTTTCTGACTCAGGGGTCTCAAAACGTAAAGATTTGATGAAAATTTCGAAAGTCATTTTTCACATAAAACCAATACCTTCTCATCCATGATGAGAATGTAAAAACAGAGTTGACCTTGAAAAAGCCACGAAGGTCAACTTCAAGGTCAAAATGAAGGTCAGCATTGAATTCCTCGTTGAAATTTACTTCAGGAATGACCTTCACTTTATGGAAAAATATTTTACCTGAGGAAATATCCAACCGTCCCGGGACTTTTTAGACACCCTGTATAATGCTATGCATTTGAAGTCTAAACTGTATGCTCTTTCACTATCAGCGACACGCGTTTAATGTATAGACTCACTGCTCATTGCAGTTCAACAAGCGGAACAAATGACGTTCTCGACGCTCGGCCACTTTACTAAAATAGTATGGAGTTTGAGTGTTTCAAGTAAGAGACTAGTTATGCGTCAAATTCTACGCTATTGTACATTAAAAACATTTCAGCTGTCGAAATTCATGAAGAAAAAGTACGAGCGCAATAATACTTTTCCATGAATATTGTTTTTCATTTTCAGTAAGAACTTTAAACTATTAATGCTCGAAATCCATACCGTCTTAGCATGAATAAGTCAAGCACCAAATTCATGGATATCTCAAACATTAAACGTAAGTATGTTCTCTCTGTGTAGACAGAGCTGACAATTACAAAAAACGAATGATTTTAGAGATGACACATATAGCCAGAAATCTAAATTCAATTAACTAAAGAACTGACACAGATAATCTATCCGTTTTTTATCTGGAATTATTAAATAACAAAAATTAGAAAAGGAAGAAACACTTTTTGGGTTAAGTGATTCCAAAGAATGTTCTTTTCTTTTTACGGTATTGCTCTCTTTCTCAAGCTCTCTCCCCAACTAGAAAAAGTATACATTATCTTCATATCTGTCGAAAGTTTGGTGAACCCTTCGGACTCCGGTTAAAATTTACAATATTCCTTTCAAAGTTTTTTCCCTCCACCTTCGTATGCTTGTTTCGCCCTAACTGTCCTTTCCGTACATTCTGAAATCAGTCATAAATCTAACATCTTACAGTGAGTTTGGTGATAGAATTGTATAAAAATTCCATCTTCAACCAAGATTTTTTTATTAAAAAAAGAGGAATCCTTCCTGTTTACATAGAAGGTTAGTTGAATTCTAATTGAAATAAGTATAGACTGGAGAGTTTGGATATCTAATTGCATTACATTTTTATTCCCTATCTAAAGATGCTAAAAGTTTTGCCGCCAGATTTTAATTTCCTATTTTAAAGAATTTTCATGTGTTGTCATCAAAAGTTTTTTACATCATTTGGTTCATGGTTTTTTGACTTACACTACTCGTCCTGTACTAGTTATTCACAAGCATATTCTAGTTTTTTAGCTTAAGGGGGTATTCTGGTCTAGAAGTTTGAAAAAATCGATTTTTTTTGCATATTTTCAAAGTTTAGACCTTCATGAATATAAAATAGATCAACCGGAGGTTGTTGTAACATATTTTGTTGAAATATTTCCATGTTTAGTGTTCAGTTCAGCTCAGTTTGCTTCAAGCAACGTAAACGTACGTACTCTGTGTACAGTGAAAGAATAAAAAATTGTGAGTGTTAATTTAAATTTTTTGAGTGCAAAAATGGATAGAAAAGGTTAAAGAGGCCCAATTTATGGATCAGGGATCGCCGATTAACAAAATGTAAGTAGAGCGCACCATTACATGACTTATACTGCCTGAAACTTCACTCAAATCTTTAAACGCGCTTTTCTCGAAACTACTTTTTCCAATGCGGTTGACATGATATCTCAAGTTCTAATGAACCGATTTACTTGAAATTTAGTATGAACCTCCTCTATGTAACCCTCTATCGCCCCCACCAGATTTGTCAACATTTTGTTTTCTCCTATTTTAAAAAAATTCAAAACTGTGAAAAAAAAAAGGGTAAAAAAGTAGTACATTGTGTGGTTAGGTGCATAAACAGCCAATTTCAATGAGTGTAAAGTTTGCCGCCCGATCGAAGCGAGGGCGACAATCACACGAATTCATATTGGCTGTTTGTGCTCCGTGCCACACACGATACTTTTTGCTTCGAAAACATAAAAAATGAGCACTTATTAGGCCTGTTGAGAAGGACCATAAGGAGTAGAAGTACATACAGTTAAATTACAATTGACGGTGGAGTGCATTGTAGAATTTCATTTTGTGGTTTCGACATGACAGGCAGCCATGATACAAATTACAGATATTGATATTTATCGATATCTGTGTGAAGCTAGCAACTTGAGTGCTCTACATTATCGCCCGCCGGGTTTAAAAGTGCCGGACTGCCCAGCAGCACTGGGCGTACATAGCACTGCACATGCGCATTAATAATGCTGCGCACCGCCCCCAAATACACCATTTGTGTCCCTCGAAAAAGGGCTAAAAATGCTCATTTTTTATGTTTGAGGGGCAGAAATGACTTTTTTTCAAATAGTCATTATGTTTTTTGTGCTATTGTGTAAATCTGGTTACACCTCATGTATATTTTGCAGAATTGTACTATTCCGAATTAACTTAGTACCAGGGAAATATTTTGATGCTTACATACTTAAGCAACAAACTGTTAAATTTTATTTCTGAAGCTTTTTGAAACATCTGTTGTATTTTGAATTTGCTTTATACCAAGAAATTTTAACTTGTAAGCAATTCCAAAGTCTTCATCAACTCGCAACAAGAAAACGTTAATTATTAATACAAAATCTCTATCAAAGGAACCCTATGTTAGCAACCTTTTTCTGTATATTTTTAGATACAAATAAATCACTGATGAGTGCTCCGATCAGAGCCGAAACGTCTGATTAAATAGACTTCTTCATTTATGGACCCTAAACCCAATGCAAACTTTCCAAGTATTATTAATTAAATCAAGGGTCAATACAATTTATCATTTTAATTGTTTAGAATGTTTTTAAAAATATGTAAAATAATAATATTTTAAATACTGCGTTATTTAAATTAGAAGGAATAAGAATAAAGGATCAATGAATTATAAAAAGAATATTTCAGCATAAAATTTCTTTATTATTCTTCCTAAAATTGTTTCGAATTATTCATAGTTTTCTTACACATTGCTGTGTCCCTACCACAACATTAATTACATTTAATTAATCACCTAAAAGTAAGAGATATAGTAAGCGTAATTATTTTTATATTTACAGTATTTTTTCTTTATTATTATTTAATCATTTTCATCTCCTATCGATTATGTTTCCCATGATTTTCACATCGCAGTGTCATTAAATCCCGTTTAATCTCGCGGCTGTCACCAGACTTTTGCTGCTCTCTATATTTAAAAAATCAAAAAAATACAAAGAAATTAAAAAAACAGAAATAAAAATGAACAAAAACCTTCAAGTTTTCCGAAATCTTTTTGATCTTTCAAATTGAAAAGTTTTGGAATGCTTGAAAGTTTCTCAGACTTCGGTTTCTGACTAGTGTCAAGAACTCTTGTGCCATTTTTTGTCTGCGGTACATTTTGAAAATTTTGTTTTCACTTGCAAAGTTTAAACACCCAGACTTAATCTAAGTGTAAAAAAGGAACGAAGGCTCTTTGCTTTTGTTCAAAACTTTAATTTCAAGATCCGAGTAACTGGAATCCAAATTATATTGAAAGAAAATATAGTCTGTTAGATCAGAGATTTAATAATTGATTACTGTTATTTATTATCGTTACAGAATTTCCTTATTTACTTTTATTTTATTTTTTTTATTTGAGCGTTAAGAATTTTCAGATTCAAAACATTTTTTAATACGCAAGGTCAAAAGCATCTTAGTTAGAAGGCAAGAGAAATTTAAATATCTCAAATTACAAAAATTTTAATTTATTCACATTATGAAGGTTTGAAATTATTTACATTAAAAAAACTTCCAAAACTTGTAAGCATTCAATCCTCAACAGAATTGATAAAAATTTCATTTTTCTTCAAGATCAAAATGAAAATTAATTGAAATGCTTGATAATTTGGATATATTTAAATTAATTGATAAACATTAAAAACTTTAAAATTTAAAGACCATAGAATTTGAAACTATGTTAATTTAAAAGAATTAATATTTTTAATACAATAATTACAAAAGTTTTAAAAGAAATTCCTTGCAAAACGTTCGGATTCCAGTTTTTAAAAACCATCTTCTCGAATCCGATAACTCGTACTTTTTATCGGCATTGATTTCTTCGAATTCTGTAAAAAATAAACAAAATAAAAATATCAATAGAAATAGGATTCAAGAAGATATAAATTTAGCTTAAAGCCAAAAATCTAGAACTTGATTAGCAAGAGCATACAAACTGTTACATAGAAAAGCATGTTTACGCATATGGATTAGATATAGGTAAGCTAAGACCTTTTAATACGAATAACTTGTGTACATTTAGATTTCTTAATGTCACTGTCGTTTCGTGCTAATAGGTACAGTGTCTCTTTTGCTTTTATTTTATTATTTTCTAATCCAAGTCCGCATAAAATGATAAGAAACCATCTCATCACACCTTAAAAGTAGCTGGATTAAAAATCGAAATATTTAACTTCAATTTTAAAATAAAAGAAAAGAGGGCATTGTGATATGAGGTTTATAGTCTTAATCTGAAGATCGAGAATTTCGACAACCATTTTGTAATCGGAAAATGTTACAAAATGGTCGACTAAATATCTAGCTCTTAGAATTAAATTTTAAACTTTACACTGTTCTTTGTTTGTGTTTTCGGGGATTTATAAGTGCCAGGCTCTACATTAAAATACATAAAGATACGAAAATTAAATTTTTAAAAAAATATGTGCCATTTCAAACATTTTTTTGCCCTTTTTAAAGCATATAATTCTTGAACGATCAAAATTTAAGTTATAATAAATTATAAATAAAATAAAATTACGAAATTCTTCATTTGTGTAGAAAATATATCCTGTTCTCTTTTGAAAAAAAATGTTCTCCACAAAAATGATGTATATTCTTTTAAGTAGGGCGAAATTGAACAGGAAAAAACAAATCCTTTTCTTACAAAAAGCATTTCGTATTTTTTGTATGAACGATTTGTGGTTACTACATAAAAGACGAGAGTGTCTCGATATACCCGTTTTATTATAACTCGTAGATTCCGATGCAGATTATTGAGATCGACTGCCAACGACGACTTCAAAATTTCCAGACACGAATTTATCAAAAATAATAATATTTCCTCAAATTATTAGTTACAGGAAAAGAAATAAACAATCAAAAATCAGAATTTTGAATCAAAAATTGAAATTTTTGGTTTAAATACACCGATTTTCAATATTCTTTTTGTACTAATAATGGTAATATTTGGAGAAGAATCTTAACTTTGATCGTATATGGGAAATTCGTATCCCGACTCGATTAAAATTGTTGCATCATTTTTATGAATTTTACAAGGGAAAAAGGAATTTTGGGGTACGTAAAAAAAAAATCTGGCAATTTGAATTTCACGACAGATTGAACTCAAAGACGTGACATCAGAACTTGGTCAAATAATTTCTGAAATAATAATGGGTCAAGTAGAATGATAGAAGGTTAACCTTGTATCAATGCCAATATAGTATAATTTCACAAGCTTCGTTTTTTTACACAAATTTTATAATAAAAATTACGAGCAGTAACCTTTTAACTTACATTAATTGTAATTTTCATTTTATATATTCTAAGTGAAATAGTTTAACAAATTAAATTTTTTTTAATATACCACTATTTGAAATGAATTTAATTTTTCAATTTGAAAGGGTCA
Organism: Diplolepis rosae; assembly: GCA_030998225.1. Lineage (NCBI taxonomy): Eukaryota > Metazoa > Arthropoda > Insecta > Hymenoptera > Diplolepididae > Diplolepis > Diplolepis rosae. Next base: position 4,809,644 of record JAPYXD010000553.1, on the reverse strand, counting down.
GAGTAGAAAATTTTTTCGGGATATTGAAAACATTCGAAACTGAATGTTTTCGAATTCGAGGGCGTATGAAGTTTGAATTTTGTAACTGTTTAAATTTTAGTTACTAATAAATACTGCGAGAAATAAACAATATCTTTTGAGGGTGCAAGTTTGTATTTTTTATCGAGTCGTGGTAAAAGCGTCGATCTAAAATGTAGGTAACGGTACCACTGTAAGAGCATGCGGATCTAGTAGTCTGTAGCCAGTCTCCAAAAAATGATTGAGTAGACATCGACAAGGTAAAGTTAGCGAAGCCCCCAGTGATGAAATTGCAGCAACAGGGGTGCCGATAGCAGGCATCATGTCACTTCCATTGCAAGTGAATTGGTTTTATTCGTACGTACTAGCTGCTGCTGCTGTTGCTGCGGCTTTCCATCGCATGACGATGCCTCCACACTTTCTACCTTGATGTCCATTCCTTCACTGTAATGATAGTCATTTTATTACTAAAATTTTATTTCATAACTAATTTCAATATTTCTTTCTACATTACTATACATCTATTTAAGGGGTTCTTCCGGTTTGTCAGTTTCAAAAAATCGATTTTTTTTTTTTACATTTTTTTAATGTATGATGTCGTAGTAAAAGGATTCAGCAAAATCTTCCATGGTTCAAGAATATTGCCCCTTGAGCATAACTTTCTTGAGATCCGTATTAAACACACCGATAAATCTTTGAATGCGTTTTCCCAAAAGTTGTGTTTTTGCAGCTGGTGCGCACGATTTTGAAAAATCTACTTCGTCTTTTGGGACACTTCTTTTTTGTAACGTTCAGGATAAATATCGCTATCGTTTGATCGAGCGGTTTTCGAAAATTAAAATTAGTTTCATTTTTACAGCCTGTAATAACAAAAAAAAAGTATGGAAATTCTGTTTTTTTGGATTTACGCTCGCCATTTCGAAAAAAATCTGAATAACAAAAAATGGCTCGATCAAACGATAGCCAACATAATGAAAGTTAATAAAAAAAAAATTTGTGTGTTTCAGATTCTTTATACGAGCGGAATCGTGCGCACCGTTTCACTCGACGTTTTAGAGGAGGCACATTCAAGTTCATCTAGAGGTTACTAACATGGTTGACAAAACACTGTAAAAAACATATGTTGAACATTTGTTCTTGCTCAATAAAAAAATCCAAAACCGATTCAAAAGGGGTCAATGGTGTGTTCACAAGAAATTTCTAAATATACGCTCGAAAATCGCCCAACAAACCGGAAGACCCCCTTAATACATTTATTAAGGTTCAGTCAAAACTGCAAAGGGTAAATAAATTTGAGAATAAAATTTCCACGTAGGAATGTTTTACACCAAAAACAATTTAAACTGAACATTTTATACTAGCACGTGCTCATTGTATTTTAATCAGACAAAATTCTAGCTAGAAAAAAATGTCTAATGAACAAATTTATATTTTATTAGCAAATTATATACTTGGAAATTTGGGAAATGTTATAAATCCCCTATTGTTTCTTATTATTTTTTTTACATTTTGAGACCAATATTTTATTTTTTAAAAAGACTTAACTTGTATGGCTATATTAACCATAATTCAGTTACGTGTCTCGCTAGATACATGCGTTAAGATTGTTTATTCTATCCAGTTTTCATTTTTTTATCGTCAAGATATTAATAACACTTAAAAATATCTTTTCGAAATGAAATAATGTTTTTATATATTTAACGACTAAAAAAATTCTGAAAAGTATGATTTTTCAAAAATTTTATTTGTCAAACTTTGAAAGCATTGAAAATTTACAGCCTCGATCTCAAGGGAGATATCTAGAAAATAGATTATAGTCATATTTTCTTTTTCGTGATTACTTATTGTTTAATATTACTTAGATTGCTTTCTCTCTTTTCTTGAAATTTTTGTTTTATTATTAAGGACAACTTCACTCTTAGATTTTTATTTACAGTTAAAAAAATCAGTAGTCACAAAGTTTGGCCTTAAATATTTTTTCGTAAATGTTTTTACTATCTTAAAAGAATTTCAAAACTCACTATCCAAGTTTTTTCAATTTTTAGAATTTATAAATTTTCAAATTAGAATAAACTTTCACTTTCCTGGATGTCTCGCATAGAAGTAATAAATTTTGCATGGGGAAATTAGTCATAATATACTTCTACTACCTGTAAAGTTTCATGTAACAATAGTTATACAAAACACTTGCAGATAAAACTTCAAAAATAAGAAAAACTTTCTAAATAATCATAAGTCTCATAATAATTGTTTCTCAATGTGTATGATTAACATATCTTTTGGATTTTATTGAGCTGAGAATACTGATTATGGGTTTTGTTGTATTAATACTAGATCAGTGTTGTGCTGATTTTATAACTATAATTACTGCGCAAAATACATTAGGCAATTTCACTTCCATAAACAGCTAACTTCACTTCGTCAAACCTTGAGGTATTAATTCCATTTTAAATGTATGGAAGGGGTCTTATTTTTCAATTTCTGCAATAAAGGAACATTTATCGAAAATATGTTGTATTATGGAAAAGAAAATAAATTGAATAGGAAAAATATTAAATCCGAAAAATCAGACAAAATTAGACAAATTTATTGTTTAGTTTTATTTCTTTTGCATAATAAAACGTATTTTCATAAATAACATTTTTTTGAAATTTCTTAATTGCAAAAATTTGAAAGTCTTATCTTTTGAATTTATCAATTCTTCTAAAATTAGGTTTAAGGCCATGTCTTACTCAAGTCACGTGACCAAATAATCAATATTTTTTTTCGTTCACGTCACTTTTTCTATAATCAAAATACCACCCTGAAACTTTGGGGAATGCTAAAGAGAATAATAAACTGCGTTATTTGCCCGGTACGGCCGGTATTCGCACAACTCCGAGGAGCTGTTCACTCTCATCTGAATGATTTTTAAGTTACTCGAATCTATTACGAATTATGCAATTCTTTCTAAGAATCTTTAAAGCTTTCCGTGTACTCAAATCTATGCGATGGAAAATCAACGCGAGTCTAGTGATGGGCGATACGTCGGAAAGTATTGATACTTCGTATCGATACGTATCGGTTGTGTCTGTATCGATACGCAGAAATAATCGAATAAAAGTATCGATATAGTTGTATCGATACACATATTTCAATCAATATTTGCAAATATCACACAAATTTATAGACATTTTCAAGATATGATTTTTTAACGTGGCCATACCGAAATTTTGCATAATCTTTACAGGTCATCAAATTTATAATCATTAATCTAATTCCAACGGTCATTCGAAGCAAATGAACAACAAACTTAAGATATTTTTACTGTCAATAAATCGTATATTCATTATATGTTATATGTGATGTTTATTATTGCGAAAATATATCGTATTTTACAATTTTACTTTTTATGACATTTACGATTTGCCGAATTTGCCCACCACTAACATTGCACTTTAATTAGCGTATCGATACAGGCTAACAGTATCGATACTATTAAATATCGGGTATGAAAGTATCGATACAAAATATCGAAGTATCGGTTCAAAAGTATCGATACTGTATCGCCCATCACTACGCGAGTCCACACGAGTCCTAGAGATTCAACGCGACTCCCGCTCTTTGTATTCCGATATATTCAAGAATATCAGAGTCGATTGAATTATTTGTCATTTACTCGAATATTCGAGTTACTCATAATCATTACCAATATTTACAAATTATAAAAAATTGTCCGATATTATCGGATCCATTCGAGAGTGAACAGCCCCTCGCACAACTCTGTTTATTTATTAAAATTTCACATAAAAAAGTATTGCCCATTGTATACAAATCGGAATGAGAAATGAACAAATTTTTTGTGAAACTAAATAGTCGCAGATTGACGATAAAATGATATATATAATGTTTATGAAAAAAATTTAATATTAAAGAAAAAATCCAAAGATACTAATTTTCAATATTAACGCCCCAAACTATTTTATTTCAAATTTTTTATCTTAACCGATATCTACATGAACGCAAAATGATGATTCTATATTAGAAGTTTATTTGATCAACGAAGCATATCACAATTAAATGCCCATAGACCTAGGAATAAGGGGTCTCGGTATATCATGACAACAGGGATGAAGAACGGTGGTGCCTGAGAGGGGGGAGGGGATTCCACGAGTGGGAGGATATCTTACGATGGTTCACTTCAATGTGATTCAAAACTCTGGTAACTTACATAAACAATACATGTTTCTTGCCATTGAACTACGCATGAACACAGGCAGCGCCATTACTACATTAGATCATCGTAAGATGGCGGATGCCCCCCTTTATTGCTCTACCAACCCAATGACATTCCTAAGTGTATTTTAAAATAAGTTTCTGTTTTTCTTAGAAGATATTCAATTAGATAATCTTGGTTGATAGTTGAATATATTTAATCTTCTGGACATTGACTCATCACGAAAGAAAGACAAAAAAAATTATAAGTTTGACGGAATTTCGTACTTTAACTTCGACTACTCGAAGAATGTAAAAAATAAAATATAGGAATATAGGTCAGACTTTAAAAAATCTTGACGGGTTCATGAAATATTAATTTTTTTGCGCGAGCATGCAAAATTCGAGCGAAGATCATCGATCGACTGGTTCGCTGTCTCGATGAGTTCGACCGACGAGGTAGGGCATGGGCAGGGCCGAAGTCTCTACGGGTACTTCCGCGGCAGACGTTTTTCACTAAACATTTTTTATGCACATTTTATTTTTAGTATAGTCACTAGATCAATTGAAATTTACTATTTTTTATTAATAATAAATTAAATAGTTCACTGTAATGATTATTTTCTTATTTATAATAAATTTGCCTAAAGTATCGAAAGTTCAAATGAATGAAAATTAGTTTCGAAATACTTTTCCAACTAGAAATTTCGTTTGTTTGAACATTTAAATTATAAAATACATTGAATGAAAAGAATCACATTAGTATGATATTTGTACACAAAAAACCTTCATCTTTATTTTTCAACGTTAAATTAACATAAATTTTTCCTTTAAATGTAATTTAGCATTTTTAATTATTTTATCAATACAAAAAATTATTTTTGTGATTAATATTCCACAAATATCCCACACGAAAGCGCCTGTTTCACACTTCGACTCTGCCTCGTCGGTTAAAGCACTTGCCAATAAAGCGAAACAGGCGGTCGATGATCGTCGCTCACATTTTGCACGCTCGCTCAAAAAAAATTAATATTTCCAGAACCTGTAAAGATTTTTCAAAGTTTGCCGGTTTAAATGGAAGCCACAATCTTGAAGATGACTTTTACAACAGATGAAATTTTTAAATTAATGTTCCTACAATCTTCCCATGCTTGAAGTTAAAGTACGAAATTCCGTCAAAATCGGACTTTTTTTACTTTTTCACGCGATAAGTCAATAGTCAGAAGACTAAATATATTCAAAGAGGGCTCATTCAACGGACTATTTAATAAGCTTTACAAGGGGTTTTAAAAAATTTTTATCTTTAATTTGGAGGGCGATATCACTTTTCAAAGTCAAAAATAATTTGATATAGCTCGCGCGCTAAATGGTCTAAACCTTCTGGTGGTGGCGTAGATGGAACGAAACTTTTTAAAAAAAAATACTTTTGTAAAGAATTATATATTATCATGAGTAATCTTTCACATGATTTTTCATTTTTGAAAAACTTTTTAAGAAAATAATAAACTCGTTTATAAAATGGAACAATTTTATTTTATTTAATTGAATAATATTTTTAAAATAAAAAATAATATCCAAAAACACTTATGTTGAAAAGTTGTTTTTTTTTACAAAGATATTAAAAAGAAATTTTTTAAATTCAATTCTGTCCCATGCATTTAGTGCCAATGTGTGACCCTAAGTGTACTTTATTTAGCCGAATACTAGAAAAATTCGTCGTTACTGTATAAATCGAAACATACGGTTTCTTCACATATATTTCTCATAATAACTAATTACTTTTTTGGAACCCTCAGTATTCAACGAAGTCAAGTTAACAGTTAAATAATATAAAAATGCCTCATTCTATTTTCTAAAAAAATTAAAATAGATGCTTTTGATCTAAATAAAGTAAAAGGCGTTCATTTTATAAGTATTGCGTGGAAAAGCTCACAAAAATTAGTATTGAGACTATGGATCAGCTAGACCTCGTGAAGTTAGTAAATAAAATTAGTTTGTAAGATTATTTAAAAATTAATAACTAAAATAGATTTTCTGTACAATAAGGAATCTCTTTTGTTTACGTCTTTTTGGTTAGAAAAATCCATTTTACTTCATAATTTTTGAATAACCTTATAGACTGTAATTGCAGTTATCAACATTACGTGGTCCAGTTTGCATTATCTGAGTTAGAAAAATATAGCAAGAGAAAAATTACAAATAATGGTATAGGAAAATCATTTTTTATCTAAAAAATTACGCTTTACAGGAATGATGCCTAATCATGTATTCCATGCTGTAATAAGATCACACCAAGACTTTTTGCAGTTTTAAAATTAAAAAAAAATAATAATAAGTTTCGGAAATAACCAATCTCTTTATAAGCTTAAAGTGTTGAAATCTATAATTCATATAGTTGACAACCTCAGAAATTGTTAATTTGCCTTCAAATGAAGGTAGTTCTTTTTCGCGTTCAGGGAGACAATCGAAGGAATACTTTCTCCAACTGACCTATTACTATTAAGCGTAATTTCCCCGGACGTTGGTATCTGCTGGGCCTGGCTCTGCTTATGTTGTCTGAGATTGACAAGTTTATTCTGGCTGATGATGCCCGGTAACAGGTTAGACGGTGGATGCTTCTGCGTCTGCAGGAGGATCGTCGACTGGCTGTTAGCCCCATGACTGTTTTGCAGACTGTTCATGTTCGAGTTCTGTACAATCACTGGGCCATTTTGATGTCCATTTCCCAGCCCCGTCGGACCCAATAATTTGACTCCCGACCCACTGCTGCCACCGCCGCTCCTGTTATTTGTAGGACTAGTCAGGGACTTCGACAGTATCGAGGCAGCATTATTGCCATTGTTCGTTAATTGTCTGTGTCTTGGATTTGGGAGGAACTTGGTCGGTTGTTGGACTTCTGTCCGAATTGAGGATGGAGGTTGTAATTCGCTCGTCGTTGTTAACGAGGTCGAGGTCGACGAAGAGAGAGACATGGTTATATTTACACTATCACTAGCACTGCACTGGGGTCTGTTTGATGAAAGAAAACTGTCACTCTCTGAGTTCAAAGAGAAACGAGAGCAACCAAGGCCAAGCTCTTCTGTTCGCCATTCGCTCGGGGAAGTGTTAGTGGGTAAACCACCGACCGCCAGATAAAAGTCCGTAAACGCCTCGGGGGAAAAATAGTCCGAAATATTAAACTCCGAAGTAAAGGGTGGCTCGTCTCCGGGATGGTCCGCTTCCACATCAACGCAGATTGACGTTGCCTCAGGCGGAAAAGGGTAAGGTGCTGGTGGCTCCGTCCTCAGGATAGATGATTCCATTTCCGAATCTGAATCGCTACATGATTCGTTGGGGCTCTGCGTTGAAATCGGAGGCGTCTTTGGTCGGAAGTGCAATCTAAAATCAATTTTTTTATATTAAATTTCTGTTTATATTATGTTTATAATATATATATATATTTAAAAAAAATAAAATGATTAATGTGTCTGTAATTCGAACATCTTTTTCTACACCTTAGTTTGGCCAAACTGATTCACATGCTTTAAATTTTATAACACTTAATCAATTTAATTCAGTTAACTCCTTATTGGTCAGAGAAAATTTAAACATTGAAGTAATCGTTTAAATATTTGATTTATTTGCTAAAAATTCAATTTGATTGTTTGTTTCTCATAAAACCCATCAAGCCCTTTTTAGAGGCACGGTGAGGGATTAGATTATTCATAGACAGAGTATTCTCGATTATCTACTCCTCGAATCACACGGAAGCCTTGCTGTCGCGCTTGTTTAAAATTGGCTCCGTGCATGCACAAGAGTGGAGGAGCTGTCCTTTTTTTTTGCAATTTTAAGCCATTATTTACTCACAAAGGGAATCTCAGACGTGGTATTTTTTTCTTGGATTCTTAATTTTCCTTAAAGTAAGGTTACAATCTCAAATAAAAATTGTGAAATTGGTAAGACACAATATTTTGCCAGTTTAGAAAAAAGAGGATTTGAAAAAGACACGCAGGATACGTTGCTGGCTGCATGGACTCCGACTTAACGGTCTTTCAATCGCCAGTTTACTTTAAGTGGTAGTGCACTCTGTTTTTAGGAAAAAGGTTACGGATTCAAATCTCACTGCTTCCACTTTAAAAAAAAAATGGTATTACTTAAAATAATTTTTTAAACATTTTAATGAAGAAAAAAAATTGGAAAAGGTGGTGTTGGATTTGTTTCAATAGACTGGGTAATCCAACCTCTCATAATCATCGATAAAGGGCACTTGCAATACAAATTCTATATGTATTTGGTTGTAGATTAAATAGAAGATTTATTTATTCATACTTAAGCAGCCTATAACGCTCAGTGCAACGCAGCACAAATGAATTAGCACTCATTAGATTAACAGTAAACATAAGTTTATTTCTGGCTCATAGAAAAGTACATTGCACGTACTTTGGAGACGGGAACGACCGATTAATTCAGAAAAGAAAATTACTGAGTTCTTATGCACAGCTCCTACTTCGATGAGTTGTGGGATGAAACCGTGGTTCCCTACAGTACTCTCCCCGGAGCGTCAACAATAAATAATAAAATTATTTACAGAATTTCTTTAAAATTGACAAGGCATTTTGTTAGTAGCAGCCTTGGACGGAGAAAAATAGTTCGAGTAATTTTACTCAATTTTCGATCAAAGTTAAGACATATGGACAAGTTAAAAGTTATTTAGTATCACTGTAATTATTTTTGATGTACCAAATGTTCAAGAATGAATCACAGTTGTGTAAAATTCAGAAGTGTAGAGTAAAGTATGAAAGCATGCATTAAAGATTTCTACAAATATATATTATTGCTCGTACACGGAGAAAAATAGTTGGAGTAATTTTACTCGACTCTGTCGGTTAAACTTGGGATATAAGGACATTTCAACATCTTTTAAATCCTAGTCGAGTAAAATTAATTCGATAAATACCTAATTCACTCAACGTGGATAACAATAAATATGACATAGGGGATAAAATATTCTTATAAATTAATAATATAATTAATTAATTTATTAATTATTATAATTATGATTACTGATATATATATAATTATAATTATTAATTAATGTTTAATATAAATTTTTATTATAACTACGTATGAAGTTTAGTAACACTAAATTTTGAAATGTACACTCAAATTTAAAGAATTTGCATTAAATTTGCATTTAATCCGATATAAGAGTTTGAAATTGAAGGCCGGGATGCAAGAGCCGGGCGAGCGCTCGAAACGCGTAAAAGTATTGTCCAAGTCAAGAGAGAGAATGAGAATTATTTTTTCGAAAATCCTACTCTTAAATATATGAAAATGTAGAGAATTAACAACTATATCAATTACCTCAATAGAGGTTTTTTGCTACATCGCTCGTTTTGATGTAAAAAAAAAGAAATATGAGCATTTTTCGCGGATTTTCCCCATTGAAAAAC